>JAWDJD010000001.1:440373979-440973979 GCA_035047305.1 Bradypodion pumilum
AGTACTGCTGCAATGGATAAAGACTACAAAATGGAAGCACCACTTGACTAAATGTTGCCTCAGCACTATTATAAATGCTGCTTTCAGGTAAAGCCATGAGATGTGACTATCAGTTTATTCCTAGTAGTATTAGGCCTTTGTGTTGAATTAGAACAAGGAGAATGCAGTTTGTCATTTCTTTATCTCCTTCTTTTCAATATTACCATATTTCCTCAAAAATAAGACTGGGTCTTATATTATTATTTTGTTTCAAAAGATGCATTAGGGCTTATTTTCAGAGAATGTCTAATTATGGACATCCGTTACAACACATGACGCATTGAATTATGAAAATTAATATTTGACACAACCATGTTCATTTGTTATTAAGTGTGTGTGTTATTTGTCTGTTGTGTCTATTTAGTGGTCATTTGGCCATAAGTCTCAAGTTCATCTGCTTACCTCTCATCCAATTCAATACATCTATTGTGTGTTGCAATGGATGTACTACCAGTAAATACATCCATCTGGCTGATGATTTTGACTGGGGCTAATTTTTGAGGTAGGACTTATATTACGAGCATCCAGAAAAATCATGCTAAGGCCTATTTTCCGGTTAGGTCTTTTTTTGGGGGGGGGGGGCGGATTTGGTACAAATACAGAAAGTAGAGGGACAATGCCTTCCTCAGCTTTTCCATGGGATTCTGCCTGCTCTTGATATGGATTCAAAGCTAGCATTACTGAAGCAACATAGCTAGAATTCTACCAAAAAAGAACACACACACCCTGGTGCCAAGTAGCTGGTGCCATTCTAGCTGTGGGACTCCAGTAATTAAAAAACAAATGTTTCCCATCTCTATTGCAGTAGCTCTCTTGGCTGGACATCAGGCAGCCTGACTGAATCTAGTGGGAGCGTGAGAAGGGAACTTCAATACTGTCTTGCCAAGCACCATTATGAATAGCTAACACACTTATATTTTACAAATTAGAATCATAGAATCACTGAGTTAGAAGGGGCCTTTTGGGCCATGGAGTCCAACCTCCTGCTCAATGCAGGAGTTCAAATCTAACAGATGGTTGTCCAATTCTCTCTTCAATGTTTCCAGTATTGGAGCATTCACCACCTCTTGAGGCAGTTCATTCCACTGTTGTACTGCTCTAACCATTAAGACTTTTTCTGATATTCAGCCTATAACTTGCTTCCTTTAGTTTGAGCCCATTATTATGTGTCAAGCACTCTGGAATGATCTAGAAGAGATCCTTCCCTTCCTCTTTATGGTTACCTTTCAGGTAATTGAAGAGTGCTATCATATCCCTTCTTAATCTTCTTTTCTCAATGCTAAACATGCCCAGTTCCTTCAGTCTTTCCTCATAAGGCTTGATTTCCAGTCCCCTGACAACCCTTGTTGCCCTTCTCTGTACCTGCTCTAGTTTGTTTGTATGTTTTTTAAAGTGTGGCGCCCAGAATTGGACACAATACTCTAACTAGTGGTCTAGCTAGTGCTGAATAGAGAGACTACTACCTTAGGGTTTTGGAGACGACACTTCTGTTAATGCAGTCGAAAACAGCACTGGCCTCCCCACTCCTTTCCTATAGGCCAGTGATGGCCAACCTTGGCACTCCAGCTGTTCTTGAATTTCAATTCCCAGAAGCCCTGATCAGCAGGAGTGCTGACTTGGATGTCTGGTAATTGAAGTCCAACATTGGAGTGCCAATGTTGGCCATCACTGTTATTGGCCATTCCCCTTCCTGTCAGGCTGAGCACATGGTTCTCCTCTTGTGTGCTCTGTTCAAAGTCACCAAGCCAAAAAAAAATTTATTAGCATTGGAGAAAAATGTCTACTTTATGGAACTATCTGGAACCTTGACATGATATTTAATATTGTAATCATTTATCTAGATGACTTACTTAACATAAAAAATGTCCACAGGTAACCTAAGGTAGAACAAATGTGAATGCTTGTTGAACAGAGCATTTTGTGTATCTATGTGCCATACCAACCATGTATAAACGATGCAAATCCCCACTTTGCCTCTGTGCATGATGGATGGAGGCAATTTTGAGCTGCACTCAGATGGCACAAGCCACAGTCACACACAAAGTAGGACTGTTATTTGTCTTTTGCAGTCCTTCCTTGCTTAAGGCTCTCTTGCACAATCTGGTCCTTTCCTGCAGTTAATTTATAAATCTTTGTTTTAATTAGAAAGCACACAATCAGGGGAAGTGGGGGCTGCTTTGCTAGGATCTGCAAAAGGCTTGCAGTATAATGGGACCTGGCTGCAATTTAACAGGAGCACATATCCTCATGACTTGTGAATGCGGGCATCAAAGAAGAATGTGTAACCATCACCTTTGGTTCTTTGATATCATCTGATATCAAGTCAAGCAAAGCACTTTTCAGCAAGAGTGAGCCACATGGTAAGCTGGCAGGTGCATAATGGATACCTGCAGGATCATTTCTTTTTTTAAAAAAAAATGATTAGGTACATTTTAGGACAAGTGACTCATTTTGCATTCCTACATACTTCCCTCACAGCTCAATGGGATTAACTTCTGAGACATATAGGTAAAGGTAAAGGTCACCCTTTACCTTTTAATGTATGGGTTTGAGAGTTGGACCATTAGGAAAGCTGAATGCAGAAAAATAGATGCCTTTGAGTTGTGGTGTTGGAAGAAAGTTTTGAGAGTCCCCTGGACAGCGAGGAGAACAAATAGATTGATCTTAGAGGAAATCAACCCTGACTGCTCCTTAGAAGGTCAAATAGTAAAGATGAAGCTAAAGTACTTTGGACATCAAATTAGAAGAGAGGATTCTCTGGAGAAGGCCTTGATGCTGGGAAGGTGGAGGGCAAAAGAAAAAGCAGGCGACCAAAGATGAGATGGCTAGATGGCATCGTGGACACAGTGGGCACAGAGCTGGGAGGGCTGAGGAGGTTGGTGGAGGGCAGAGGTGCCTGGAGGACGATGGTCTATAGGGTCACAAAGGGTCAGAATCGACTGTGCAACTGAACAACAACAAAAGGTCACCCTTACTCGAAAGCCATTTGTATCCGACTCTAGGGTTGTTGAGTCCGAAGGTAACTAGCAATGCGACAGCAAGTTCGGGGTTAGCATCAGTGATTTATTGTCAGCTCATATACTGCTGCAGGGATAATTCAGACTGGGGAATAAGGGGATGAGGTAGCAATTTATATACAGGCAGAATGGCAGTTACAGTGATACATTTGCCCAGGCTTTTGCTAACATGGGAAACCTGTGTTAAACCAATCAGATTACATTGACAACATATGAATATGGCGCCTTACAGAAAGTGCGCGCATTTACAGCAAAGACTTAATGGTGATTGCATAATTAAAGCAATAACAGTTGGACACAACAAGGGTTCAGTGCTTAGCTCTGTTTATAGCCAAAGAGCTAGCGCTGTCTGTATCTGCAGACGTTTCTGTGGACTTGTGGCAGCCATGACTAAACACCGGAGTGCACGGAATGCTGTTTACCTTTCCCACCGAAAAGGTACCTATTTATCTACTTGCAGTTTTTTGCTTTCGAACTACTAGTTTGGCAGGAGCTGGGACAGACAAAGGAAGCTCACTCCATCGTGCAGCACTCGGGTCTCGAACTGCTGACCTGCTGACCTTCCAGTCATCAAGTTCAGCATCTTAACCACTAAGCCACCTCAGTCCTTCTGAGACATATAGAGAACAGTAAATGCCTCAAGTACTTCCGCTGAAAATGCATTTTGTTTTGGCATTCCTAGTTTCTCACATCACACAACGATCCTGAAGTATTGTCTTTGCAATGGATCATTCACAGACACACGTCATCACTTGATAATTTGCTCGTGAAGTGATTTGCATAACATGGATGAACTACCCTCTGATCCTTAGCAGCTTGATGTGGTTAATCAAGTTCTGCATAATATTGTGTATATTTATTCTGCATATAATGGAGAGAAAATCGTTTCTCAGTGTTCACACTCAGAGATTATTTATGCACAAATAAAACTGGGTGTTTTATCCATCACCCACTTTATTATTGCTTCAAGAAAGAATGGGGTCACACTGATCCGTAACATTAATAACAAGTCCAAAATTCACAGATAGCCAATACTTTTATTAGGATCAACTGTAAATGCATTAAATTATGCACATTTCTGAGTAATCTAGAACTCTTTATTAAACTAAATAGTTAAATATGAAAGAGGGGAAGAAAAGGCTTTATGAATCAGAGAATTTCTTTACTTTTGGTGCTGCCACTTCTTCTTTTTTTCTTCATCTTCTTCTTCTTCCAATTACAGTATATAGCATTAGTGCTCTCATTGTCACTTTATTATGACACACAGCACATTTTTGTCCCATGTTAAACTAAACAAATGTATGGAATGTATAAGTTGATTTGTTTTGGTCATATTTATTTATTAACGTACACAGAGAGCCGGAACACAAAGTACTGTGACTTCTAAGACAGTTTAATAGGGAATGGGGATACACCGTCAGCTCTGTTCCTTTAATAATACAAAAATGTTTGTTTATATCCATCCCTGTAACCAGGAACCATGTAGGAGATTTGCTTCCCTAGTATTATTATACCCGAACAGAGCAAATTCAGAAGAACAATTGCATGAATTGTATGCTATGCAAACAAGTCTCCATTCATACTGTGAGCAGAAGACATGAAAATAGTATTGGTGTTGCTGGCATGTCCATGTCCCAGCTTCCAAACCCAGTCTGCAGGCTTATTTTTAATCTTTAGTTTATTGAAAATAAAATAGCTGTATCAGTGATCAGCATGGTGCAGAGTGCAACATAGGCTTCTCCAATTAAAATGCCTAAAATACTTGTTAAAATATTTCTGCCACGTGTATACAAAATAGCTAATATGTTAATTATTAATACTGCAATCCCATGCACGCTTACTCAAATGTGAGTCCCATTGTATCTCATGGACTTTAAGGTAAAGCTCACCCTTTCTTGAAAGCCAGTCGTATCCGACTCTAGGGATCAATACTCATCTCTGTTTATAGTCAATGAGCCAGCCCTGTCTGTATTTGCAGACGTTTCCAAGGACATTTGTCAGGCATGCCTCAACACCTGAATGCACAGAACGCTGTTTACCTTCCCACCAAAGTGGTACCTATTTATCTACTTGCAATTTCTTGCTTTCAAACTGCTAGGTTGGCAGGAGCTGGGACAGAGATAGAAGCTCACTCCGTCATGCAGTACTTGGGAATCAAACTCAGATCTTCCAGCCATTGAGTTCAGAGTCTTAACCACTTGAGCCACTGCAGTCCCTACTTCCTCCTAAATTCATTTCAGACTAAAATGTAGGATCTCCAATTCTAATGACACACTAAATACTACCATCCCATTCTGTCAGCACCTGTCTGTTTCTTAGAGATATTCTCCAGGATAATCTTCGTCATTGGAAGACACCTCATTTCTTCACTGTTCTCAGAGAAAGGTGGGGGAAAGGTGATCCAAAATAATTAAAAAGTTGGAACACCCTTCGTCTGAAAGAAGCTGGGGAAACTTGTGGTTGTTTATTTCAGAAAAGCAATTATTAACGTAGACTGGATTTGACAAGAGATTTGTAATTTTGAATCATGTTGATGAAGTAGACAATGTCAAAATCCTCTTGTGTATAGTTATTCTCAAACAAGCTGATAAAATTATTAGCCACAGGCTTTTGGCAATCACTCTCACACACACTCACACACTTGAGCTTCCTCAGGATCTCTTTGGGATCCTCAAAAGGAGGGAAGCCTTTAATGCCCCAAAATTGCAGCCAAGTGATGCTTGCATTCCCAAGCCTGCATTCAATTAGATACACACCAAGGAGTGCAGCTGGTATCTGATTAATGAGTGGTGATTTGCTACAAAGACATAGTAATACTTTGCCTGTTGTTTTCAAAAAAGGATCATGTCCATCAATTTCACTATTTAGGAAAAATGAGAGAAATTAAGGTTTAACAGTAATATGTTTCGGACACACAGATGACTGTATAGCCCAAAATGAACTTGGAAGATTTGGAAACAGCAGGTCCCGGGATTGTTGGGCTGTTGAGACATTTATATATTTGCTTCCTAGTGTTGCTCTCTTTTTATTTTGTACATCCTTGATTCCTTTTATTTTTCAATTTGTTTGCCTCATGCTTGAAAATGTTTGCCAAACCTTTTACTTTGAGTGAGACCTTCCTAACTGACGTGGTCAAAAATAAATTATGTCAATGTTGTGTTCATCCTTGAACTTTTTTTTTTGTCCACCACGTGATCGAACACCTGCAACAAGATCTCCATAGAAAATATGTTTGGGGAAATGTTTTGGGAGAAAAAACAGGCAGGATTTGCCTTATGCTTGCCTAAATTAGCAACAGGAGTCTGCCACCAGTCAAAACAACGTATGGTTTTGAGGGCTGCTTGATATGCTGAAAGTATGCAGAAGACAAAGAAATATGAATAAAAGCCATTTGTCACAGAACCAAAGAATTTTACTTCTTATAAGATGGGCCATACAGTATAGTCAACTGAGAGGTGTTTTGTCCACTGGTATTGCCACCAAATACCAACCAGGGTCTGTGGTGGCTTAGTGGTTAAGGTGCTGAACTAGATGACTGAAAGGTTAGAGAGTCAGCAGTTTGAGACCCGAGTGCAGCATGATGGAGTGAGCTCCCATCTCTGTCCCAGCTCTGCCAACCTAGCAGTTCAAAAGCAAGAAATTGCAAGTAGATAAATAAGTACCACTTTTGGGGAAAGGTAACAGCATTCCGTGCACTCTGGTGTCTAGTCACGCCTGCCATGTGACCACGGAAACATCTGCAGACACAGCACTGGCCCTTTGGCTGTAAATGGAGATGAACACCGCACTCTAGAGTTAGATACGACTGGCTTTCGAACAAAGGTGACCTTTACCTTTACTATTGCCACCAGACATCTGAAATTCTGTTATTTGGCATAAGAAGATTTGTAACTTTCATTCTGTCCCCAGCCTTCAAATTAAGCATCCCAGCTGTTATTCTTGGTGTTCCATGAACTCACTTGTTGGTTTCCTGTGCATACAAAAATTGTGAGGGGATACTTTAATTTACTGGCTAAGGATGCACTGAAAGGTACAGATTTTAACATATGCCAAGTTACAGGACTTGAACCAGTGCATAAGCTACTTGCAGTATTTACTGGAACAGCCTGTGCAAAAACCAGAAGATGCGGCAGACTGGAGCACAGTGATGTGTTGCTCAGCAAGGAGCTTTCAACTTGTCACAAATGCAAAAGGCGCTTGAAAACAGCTGTTCTCTTTTCTCCAGAGATAAAAGTCTCTCTTCTCCCCTCCTGCCCTTCTGATTCCAGCCCCCGTTCTTCCTTCCTCCCCTCCATGCAGTGCGTCCGGTCATTGAAAGTCCCCAGAGAAGACTTGTGCTTGTTCCCTTTCATATTCAGCCACAGGCTTTCAAACAGGAGGTTGCACTTTCCAGAAGGAAAGCAAAGCCTTCTGGTTGTACATCCATCCCTGCTCTTGACGGGGGGCTTTTGAAGTTCTCTGTCCTTTGAGGCAAACATGCTGAAGCTGTCATTTCAGCCCCAGGTGGTGGTGGTACTGGTAGAGGCACCTTTACCTCAGAATCCATTGCTGAGTGCTGCACACTTCAGGGTCACAGAGCCATTAAGGGCAATCAGCCATGCCTGCCAGCAGAGTCAAAACCTCTTGAGAATACAAGGGACACAGTAGCACAGAAGACCCAGGCTGGAGAAAGTGGCATTTTTAGACAATGATACCCAGAATTCCCTGCCATCCTGGTCATCGGTAGCTGGGAGATTCTGGCAGAGGTAACCCCATAGGGTATTTTATCCTCCAGTTTTGCAAGCCAAATTTGAGGTTTTGGAGAGGTTTTCTATTAAACTCCTTGTGATGAAAGGCACATGTACATTTCCTTACTTACTAATTTACTTAGTACTGTATATTTCCTCACTTACAATATCTTCCTCCAGACATATAAAAAATTGTCATTATTAGCCCAAAAAAATTCTGCTATCACCCAACTGATCAATCACAAGACATTTGAATAAACCATGATGCAGTGAAGCAGGAGGACATTCTCTGGTTGTCCGTAGGCACTGAGGAAACACCACAAGTGTACATGAAACTCATGCTTAACCCTACCACTAGCCCTCAATACATTGGAAGTCTAGTGGGGTTACAAAATATTTCAGAATTCACTTATTGAAATCACTATGTTATGTACTTTTTAAAATCCTGGTACATGAGAATTAAATAAGATTGGAACAGGGCAACCCTTCAAACCGAAGACGTCTTCAAACCAAAGCCTTTCCTTTGTAAGATACAAAGCTTAGGGAAGTTACCCTGTTTAGTGTATGCAAACCAAGACACGGAACACAGCCTCGGGCTGGGTTAACTCAGGTTTATTGCATCGTGGACAGAGGGAACATGAGGTAATGGCGGATCAATAGCTCTTTATATACAGCAGTAATACATTTGAACGTGGTGCCATGGTAGCCCATTGGCTACTGTCTGCGTGACGTCATTGCAGGTCACGCCCTTCTTGTCCAGGTGTAGGTAGTGGCGGGAAAACTTCCCGCGCTGTTGCCTTTGATGAGTTCGGACCAAGAGAGCTTGGACGCTCGCTGCTGCCAGCTGGTGGTCATTAGCTCGCGTCCTATTACAGGGCTTATATGATACAGCTGAAGGTTACATTGTTGCTATAGGCAAGGTTACATTGACTCAGATACATTTCAATCCATGTGTACAGTAAAACCATCAGAACACAACATCCCTCCCCCCTAGGACGAGACAAAGTCTCGAGCCCACCTTAACACACTCCCCCCCCCCCCTTATGAGACAAAGTCTCTCAGCCAAGATGGCTTATTTCGAACACGCTGGGGTCTCGGTGCGGGCTGCCTCTCCCTGGGATTGCTACCTTCTCTTTGTCCCCTGGTCTCCTGTCCTGCAATATGAGAGGGAGACTCGTTAGTGACTTTCCGCGGCTCCGCGGCGCTGTTGGGAGGTGTGCTCTTTCTTAGGGAGGAACCGGGGGCACTGGGGGCTAACGAAAAACCCCTCTTCTCGCTTGGATGGGTGGGGGAACACTCCTGAAAACCCCCCCGGCTCGCCAAATCAAAATCAAAATCACTATCGGGGGCAGCGGTCGCGAACTCCTCTCCCCCTTCCCCGGCCCCTGCTAGAGCTGGCGTATCAAAAGGATATGAGTCGGGGCCGCTGCTTCTGCTTCCTTCCCCCCATGCTTGGGACTGTTGTCCACTGCTGTCTCCCCCTTGGGTTAAGCGGGTGGGGGAGAACCCTAACGCTGAATCCTGTTGCTGAGCTCCACTGACCGGCCCAATCACTCTGCGCCTCAGTTGATCTGCGTGCCTCCTCCAGAGGAGGCCGGTGTTCGTCTCGACCCGGTACGACACTGGCCCCGTCTGTTCTACAACCGTCCCTGGCACCCAGGCTGGCCCTGCGCTGGAATAGTTCCTGCAGTGAACAGGGTCACCGGCAGCGAAACCTTTCGAGACTGCCAACCCCACGTTTTTTCCTTTATCCTCGACTCTCGTTGGGTCTAGCCTGGACAGGAGCGTGGTCAGTTTTCGCCGCATCAAGAGCTCCGCCGGCGAGTAGCCGGATGCCAAAGGGGTCACCCTATACGCTAAGAGGAATTGGCACACTTGGTGATTCAGGTCCCCCGGGCCCATGCGCCGCAGCGCCTCCTTTGTTGTACGCACCAACCGTTCCACTTGGCCATTCGTGGCCGGGTGAAACGGTGCGGACGTGATATGCCGAATGGCGTTTGTCTCCATGAATGCCCCGAACTCAGCGGAGGTGAAACAACTAGCGTTATCGCTGACTAAAGTGTCGGGTAAACCGAACGTGGAAAAGACTCTCCGTAGCCGGCTAATTGTCGTGGCGGAGGACGTGCTTTTTACCGGGATAACCTCCAGCCACTTGGAGAACGCATCCACGACTAGGAGAAACATGGTTCCTCGGAATGGGCCAGCGAAATCTACGTGCACCCTGGACCATGGTCCCCGTGCTGTGTCCCATTCCCTATGTGGAAGACGGGCCGCCTCAGGGCGGGACCCCTGGCAAGCCTCGCAAGTGCCAACCATGTGCCCAATATCCGTGTCCAGCTGCGGCCACCAGAAGTAACTCCGGGCCAGCGCCTTTGAACGAACTATGCCCGGGTGGCTGACGTGCAGCAGCTCGAGCACCCTCGTCCGCAGGGGCGCAGGGACCACCACCCGTTGGCCCCACAGAAGGCACCCCCTCTCTAGGGACAACTCTAGCTTTTTCCTAAAGAACGGGTCGAACTCCGTACTCGGGGACGAACCCGGCCACCCCTTTTGCACCCATGAGCAAACCTTCGCCAGTGTCCTGTCCTTGCCTGTCGCCCTAGCAATGTCGGCTGGCACTATTGGGGGAGCGTCTAAAACCTCAATTAGCAACACCTGGCGGTCCTTTTCCGCTCTCGCCTTTTGGGCGTCCGACAATGGCAGAGGGGATCTCGAAAGCGCATCAGCATGGCTGATCTCCTTTCCGGGCCTGTACTCCAACTCATGTTGGTACGCGTTGAGGAAAATAGCCCATCGCAGCATTCTCGGGGACAGGATCTGCGGCGTTGGCTTGTGTGCCGTGAAAATCCCTAACAGCGGTTTGTGATCGGTCACGATTTTGAACGGGCGGCCATACAAAAAATCGTGAAATTTTTTGGTCCCCGATACGATTGCTAATGCTTCCCTGTCGGTTTGTGCGTAATTTCGCTCCGCTTGGGACAGGGACCTTGAGTAAAACGCTACCGGGGCCTCCCTTCCGTCCTCTAACACGTGGCAAAGCACCGCCCCCACCCCCACCGGGGATGCATCACAAACTAGGACCACAGGCCGTTTGGGGTCGAAATGCGTCAGGATTGCCTCCGATGTTAGGAGTTGCTTTAGCTCCTTGAACGCCCTCTCGTGCTCGTCACCCCACATCCACGGCTCCTCCTTTTTCAGCAACCGATGGAGCGGTTCGGCCACGGACGCCTTCCGCGGGAGGAATGTATGGTAAAAATTTAGGAGCCCCAGGAAAGATTGCAGCTCGGTCTTGGATGTGGGGCGAGGGGCCTTTTTAATGGCTGCTACCTTGGATTTAGACGGCTTAATCCCCTCGGGTGTGATTCGGAACCCTAAAAACTCGACCTCTGTTTCGAAAAAAACACATTTATCCTTCCTCAATCTCAGCCCCGCTTTCTCGAACACGGTCAGTACCTTGTCCAACCTTTTCGCCAGTTCAGCCTCACTCCCCCCTGTTATCAACACGTCATCAAAATAAGGCAACACCCCCTCCAGGCCCTTTAGGAGGCGTTCCACGAGCGATTGAAAAAGACCGGGTGCCGAGTTCACGCCGAACTGTAACCGCGACACCTGGAACGCTCCCTTATGTGTAACTATCGTTTGTGCCGCGGCCGTGGCGGGGGTCACAGGAAGTTGCTGATAGGCTTGTGCCAAATCGAGCTTGGCGAAACACTTTCCCCCATTTAGCCTGGCCAAAAGGTGGCTTATCACTGGCACCGGGTATGCATTAGGGCGGATCGCCTTGTTAATTGTACACTTATAATCTGCGCAAATGCGCACCTCCCCGTTAGCCTTTAGAGCCGTTACAATTGGAGTTTCCCACTCCGCGGAATCAACAGGAATAAGAATCCCCTGGCCCACCAGTTTGTCCAATTCCGCCTCTATCTTGTCCTTGAGTGCAAACGGCACCCTGCGTGGTTTGAGTCTTATCGGGCGGACCTCCGGGTCTATGTCGAAAGCTACAGGGGGTCCCTTGAACTTTCCGAGTCCTTTCTCAAAAACGGCGGGATGCGCATCGCAAACCGCTTGTATTGGGTCTCCCCCCACGGTATGCACCCCCCCTATGAACAACCCTAAGGGCTGAAACCACTGTGTTCCCAGGAGGCTACAGCTTCCCCCTTTCAGGACAACTAGGGGCAGTTCCGCCGAATGTCTCTTAAAATTGACCCGAAACTTCCCAACCCCCAATACCGGAATGTTGTTTCCCTGTACGTCCCGTAGTGTGGACCTCAACGCTTTAAGCTTTGGCCGCACGTGGGGGTCGATTTTCAGGAACTCTTTCTGGGGAATTATGGAAAAGGAGGACCCCGAGTCAATTTCCATCTTAATAGGGGCCCCTTGTACTAATACCTCAACGAAGTAATGGGACTGTCCCGCGGACACGCTGCACACTGAGGCGTCGTCCTCGCTGCTGTCCGAGACGCGGCCCACGCCGTCCTGCTTCCTCGTGGTCTGGGCGCCATCTTTGGGCCTTGCTGGACGGTCCGGCCTGGCCGCGCGGTCTTGTGATTGCCTCCGGCCCTCTTTCCGCTTTCTGCACGCCTTGGCGATGTGCCCCCGACGGCCGCAGGTGTAACACTCGGCCTTCCTGAACGGGCATCTCGCGCGCTCGTGGGCCGCTCCGCAACCCTCGCAGCGTCGACCGCCCTTCCGGACCTTCTGGACCTCCTCGCCGTCGCTGCCTTCCGTAGACGACTTTGAGGCCCGCCGAGTCGCGTGCACCGACTGTCCGGCCTTCCCGTGCACCGAATTTTCCGCCTTGCCGGCTTTAGGACGCCACTCACGCCATTGATGCATCTCGTCCACTCCGGCATTCGTGGACTCTGCGGCTTCCGCGGCCTCTATGACTTCGGCCAGCGTGGGTGGCGGCTCCTTATTCATCAAGCTGCGCTGCACCTCCTTGTCTTTCAGGCCACATAACACGCCGTCCCTGAGGATCATCTCCAGGATGTCGCCCCATTTACAGGGGGCGGCGGCTATCCTCATGGCGGCCACGAATGCCTCAACCGACTCGTCTGGCGCTTGGACTCGCCTCCAAAACGCGCTCCGAGCGGGAAACATTGCCCTCGAGGGGCAGAACCGCTCTCGCAGCAGCTTCATGATGTCGCTCGCCTTAAAGTCGCTCACCTTCTTCGGAGCGATTATGCCCACCAGCGTCCGCTTGGTTTCCATCCCGAGCATTCTGGTGAGGATGGCCCTCTTCCTCTCCTCGTCGTCTTGTTTGACTCTGAGTTCCACCAGTGCCGCCTGGAAGTCCATCTCAAGCAGCTCCCAGTCCTGCGGTTTGGTGATGTTGAAACCGCTCTGTGCCCTGGCTGTTCCGTGGGGATCCATCATCCCACCTTCGTCGCCAATTTAGTGTATGCAAACCAAGACACGGAACACAGCCTCGGGCTGGGTTAACTCAGGTTTATTGCATCGTGGACAGAGGGAACATGAGGTAATGGCGGATCAATAGCTCTTTATATACAGCAGTAATACATTTGAACGTGGTGCCATGGTAGCCCATTGGCTACTGTCTGCGTGACGTCATTGCAGGTCACGCCCTTCTTGTCCAGGTGTAGGTAGTGGCGGGAAAACTTCCCGCGCTGTTGCCTTTGATGAGTTCGGACCAAGAGAGCTTGGACGCTCGCTGCTGCCAGCTGGTGGTCATTAGCTTGCGTCCTATTACAGGGCTTATATGATACAGCTGAAGGTTACATTGTTGCTATAGGCAAGGTTACATTGACTCAGATACATTTCAATCCATGTGTACAGTAAAACCATCAGAACACAACACCCTGCTAGACTGTCGCTCCCAGAAACCCTCAGCCAGTAGGGCCTTATAAAGAAAGTACATAAGGACTCTAGAAGATTTTCTTTAATCATCTGTGGTGGCTCAGTGGTTAAGAAGCTTGCCTTGTTAGCTGGAAGGCTGCCAAGTCTGCAGTTTGAGACCCAGGTACTGCATGATGGTTTGAGCACCCGTTTCTGACCTAGCTCTTGCCAACCTAGCAGTTCGAAAGCAAGAAATTGCAAGTACTGTAGATAAATAGGGACCACTTCAGTGGGAAAAGATCTTGGGGACATGAAAGGAGCCTCATTTGGGCGTCCTCTGAGCAGAGTTTCTCGAGCAGAAATCTTTCAACACAGCAAAAATCCTGACACACACACACAAAATCTGCAGTGTGCCATGACATCTGTCAGATGTAGAAACAAAATGTAGATTGTTTCCCATCATGGAAACATAATCCTAGATGCACCATTGTTATTAGTATTCAAGGGAAGAATCTCCACCCTTGTGTTGACTCTCACATTCCTAACCTATTTTTCATACTCTAAATTACATCCCATTTTTCTGCATGTATTTCCTTCTCCTCAGCTATTGACCAAAAGGGCTATTTCCCATTCTTTCATCTGAACCATTTCAAGCAAATCAGTTGAAATAATTTGTTAATTGACAAATTAAGTCTACTTAATTGGGCTGGGCATATTCTACATTTTCCCATGTAAAATTTTTAAAAATAGCACCCATGAAATTCTCATTTTAAACTGAGATGAGCAGCTTGGATGGATTTGTATTAATAGCTAGTATCTTCATTTCCATTTTGCATTAGTCCTGTGAATAATGCACAGCATGCAGAAAACTTTGGAGAAACAGATGCAAGATTAGGCAGAAAGCCAGGGAGATACTGAAGCTCCCTAATCCCTGATCACCAAAAATCTGGATTTCTTTGGTATCTAAGCACATTAGATTGACAAGAGGGAAGCTTTCCAAATAAGCACAAAATTAGAATGAATTGTAGCAAAGAATTCATTGATCTGTTAGTAACTTGCTACTGAAGAACTCAGCCAGTGAATCTTCTTTTTGTGTTGTTGTTCTGAGGGTCTTTATTAAACCAGAAATAGGAAATTTTATTTCTTTGATACTCAACTCCCATAATCCCATTGCTATCCTTGCTCCATATGTGCTATCCAAAAGCCACTGTTCTTTGTAGGTTTCCAAACAATTTTGACGAACCATGAAATAAAGCCTCTGTGTTTCTTCTGAAAGGTAACTGTATCTTCTGTAACTCTTTCTTCTGGTATCACTGTAGCACAGTGATGGCAAACCTTTTAGAGACTGAATGCCCAAGGAGGAGGAGGCGTCACAGGGGCAGGCACCATGCATGCCCACACAACCATGTGACATCACTGGCGCACCTCTTGAGGTGCACCAGCGATATCATGTGGGTATGGGTGTTTGTGCGTGCGCGCGCACGCACACGCGCGCACACTCACACACACACACACACACATGCATGCACTGCCTTTGCCTCCAAGTAGGTTTTTTTTGGTTGCATCACATCATCTCCACCATCGCCTCCCGGGTGGAATTTCAGCCTCTCCTCTCACCTCCCCATTGGCAGATGGAGAGGGATGGGTGGGGAAGCGATGCTGCCATTGGCAGCACAGGGCGGGGCTTGCCTGCAATGGTGCACGTGCCAACAGAAAGGGCTCTGCATGCCACCTCTGACATGCATTCCATAGATTTGCCTACACTGCCCTACCAGATAGACAGCACTACAACTGTCCTGGGATTTGTAGTTTGGTGCAATATTTACAGTTCTGTTCTTGAAAACTCGAAAGTTAATGATGTGCTACTGGTAGAGATGTACAGGGGGGAAACATTTGCATGCTTTCACTTTGGGGCGTGTCACATTGCTGTTCACATAATAGCTGTCAAGTGTCCCGTATTGGCCGGGAACCTCCCATATTTTACCCTCTTTCCTGGCAGCGTCCTGTATCAGTCAGACTGCAATGCCCTATTGCCGCCACTGGAGGGCTGCACAGGATAAGCATAGCTGTCAAGTTTCCCGTTTTGTCCGGGAAATTTCCCTTATTTTCAAATCCAAAACTTGACAGCTGTGGCTCACATTGCTTTCATTTTTAGTTCTTTCAGGTGTAGGCTCTTTCAATGAACCTGTAAATACTGCAATTTTTCTATTGCAGAATTAAGCCCTGAAGGACTAGTCCAAAAAGAGCAGGGAGAGAACAATCATCAGCTCCAAAAGTGGGCAACAGCAACAGTACATAAGAAAGAAAATCAATCCTCCACAGACCAATGCAAGCAATAATAGTACTGTACAGCATTTTAAAGTTCTTATTTATCATCACATCACTACCCTCCTCCCATATTCATCAGTAGGAAACAGTACAGATGAGATGGAGAAATCATCATAATGAACATAAACAAAATAAAACCACACTCACTAAGGGTAATATAATTTAATATAATTTAGCAATAAATTAGTCAGTCAGGTTGTGTCCATTGTTTGTTTTGATTTGCTATGTGTTCTGTTGTTATTTGTTATCTGTTTGTACACCACCCAGAGTGGGATACCACCCAAATGGGTGGTATAGAAATGCAATAAATTAATAAAAATAAATATTAAAAAACACATACACACATCAAAACATGGGGTACTGGATAGAACAATCTCAATAGCTTCAATCTACCAGCACAGGCAGGTGAAAGGTAGGTAAGCATGCATTCCATGCAACAATAAATTCATCAAAAATAAAATTTAAAAAGGCACTGCACCCAGCAAATATTACAATACAAAATACTAAAGAAATTTGAAAGTTTCTTTATCATGTCCTTCAGATTCTCAAATCTTTAATATTTTGGAGGCTCTTTACCACAAAGCCATGAAAGACTGAAAATGAAAGAAAGAAACATTTCCCATTCACAGCTACCTGAGTGCTCTCTAGTGCTGAGTCTTAGTGGTAGTATTTCATCAAGCTCAAAATTCTAATGGAGCCTTAAAGACACTGAGGGGCCAAAGGCAGAAATGTTCATTTTTTTTCTGTACGCTTGATGGGGGTGAGGACGAAGGCAGGTATGCATTTAATACCTTTTTTTTAAAGTAGCTATATCTGACATTGGAATTGTATTTTTTCTAATTAAAAGAAAACATTTACACAAAATGATTAACCCCCACCCCACCCCATTCAGGAAGTTTTAAAAGCTATCTTGTTTTTCCCCTACCTTTTTGTCACCAAATTCAGGGACAGAATTATGAAAAGATATTTTCCTCAGATTGCATTCTATGGATAGAACAGACTATGATGACAATCTAGACTATAACACTGTTACATGGAAGAAGGCAAACCCTTAGTAATTTTGGCTTTGTCCAAAGCTATTAAAAAGCCTTGGTTGTTAAGATGCAGCTTCCTGAATTCCTGTGAAGAAATGTATGATAAAGCCCAAGAATAAAAATACACACTCACACAGAATTTCCCTCACCTACATTCCACTTTCTTACACTGGGACTCATCTCCCATTAGTGATATGTTACTCTGTTCTTACTCTGAGATGCGAGTAATAGGCGGAACATCTGGGAATTCTTTCTGAAGTACATATGAAGGAGTGATTATATTTTCTAATTCTCTTTTAGCAATTACTCACCCTTAAGAATTTGTATTTTGAGCTTCTTAAAACAGATTGACATTTCCCGCCCAGCCTTCAAATACCGCTGCACCCAGCAAAAACTAGTGAGTGCTCTTGTCCAAATTCTGGAACTTCTCTTGATCATAAACAGCAGACTTTCATGTGCCAGTGAAATGATGTACATCAGGGTTTGTCAACCTTGAGCCCCCAGGTGTTCTGGTGATCAGGGCTTCTGGGAATTGAAGTCTAAGAACATCTGGGGGCCAACGTTGTGTGTCTGGAAACACATTTAATGCTGAAACAGGCAGAATCAGAAAGCAAACCAGAGTTTTGAGGAACCTGATGAGGATGGTGGATACTAAGACTGACTACTAGTACAACGATGACAATAGGTATGAGTTGCACCCCAGCTCCTTACTCCTTGGGAAACTAGTGTGAACGTTACAATATATCCATCATAAAGTTTCAGTCCATCTTATTTGAAGGACCAATGACTTCTTCATGACCTCACCCATATGTTAAGCTCACTGTTAGAGGCCTAACCTGATTTACCATTACAATCTTTAAGGTTGTTGGGCATTAGAGATAGGGGCTACTTAGAGGTCTACCCCCAGACCTAAGCTCCCAGAATCCATCTCTGTTCTGCCCAATGGAATTTCCTCTTTAATACATATGAAGTTGTTTCCATTTACTACCGTTTTAAATGGCTTTTAAAATTGTATTTCTTTTTCCTGATGTTGATTGTCTTCAGCTTTCTATGGCCTTTAATTATACATGTTGCTTTTCTTGCCAGTGTTAAATATTGAAATTAGCATTTATTAACTGCTTAAAATGTAAAATTGTAAAAAAAAAACCTTATCATTCTATAGACTTGTTATATTATTATGGTATGTGGTAAATTGTTAGTTTGCTTGAAAAAACTGCAAGTTGCTTGAGAAATACTGTACATTCAAACAAAGAAACACCCTAGAAAAATAATTCAGATGTAGGTGTTTTCTTTTAAGCTAAATACTGAGAAGTATTTGTTGTACTGCTTTGCTAATATGATGAGGGTAAAGGGAGAGGAGTCCGCACGAACTGGACAATGCTGCATGAAACAGACGTAGCTCTTTCATGGGCCATCAGTTGGAAGGATCTAATAACAGGTAATCAAGGCATCTATGAGGAAAGCACTGCAGACCATGAATATATTATTGCAACATTAAGGGAAAACCAGCAATGGTGATTCATATTATAGAAAGCCATTTGATATGGTTCCACAGCAAGTCAGGATAACTAGTTGGGGGGGTGGGTGGGCTACATACCAAGATTCTTATGGCAGAACTGAAATCCCGTTATATGTATAGTAATAAAGTAATCCTATATATCATGCTGGGAGCCAGACACTTCAACATGCCTATAAAAGTTGTAGAGAATTTGTGTAAAAGTTTAGGGCAATATCATGCACAGCTAACATATGATGGTTTCTGTTCTTCATGTAAACATAGCAGGAAAATATGAACTGTTTGTGCATGTAGAGTTCTGTATAAGTAATTGTTACATATTTGGGAGAGAGCTGACTTTCCTTACTAGGGGAATTTTTTTGGTAAGTGTTCCCCCCTCCCCCAAATATTTATCAGTAGCTGCTGTAAGGTTGATCCGCTTAATATAACCACTGCTCTCTAGCTACTTAGGGATTTTTGAGCCTTAGTGCCAATAACCCTTTCTTGCTGCCCAGCTCTTTGGATTTGTCAAAAATTCACAAACCACAGAAGTTATGAAAAGTTTTGTGAAAATCCTAAGAACATATATATAGAGAGAGTGATACATGAGGGGTGATTCAAGAGGAGTGAGCAATCTTCTGTTTTTATGGGAATCTGGGGGTACACAGAAAGAGCCTCCTCATAGATTGTAGTATTTTTGAACCATGATTGGGCATACCCTTGATAACGGCAACCTTGTGTTGCCAGCTAATCTTTCTCACACTAGGTCAGGAGAAAGCTACTGGAGAATGAACTCCCCAAAAGGTGCCTTCATTTTGGCAGTTTCACGTCTGGACTAGACACGGCAGAAGAAGAAGGGGAATCTGAATTTAGTAAAAATTTCATCTATATGTGATCAAAAGCTAGCTTATGTGTGTGATGCTTTTTCTAAGTGTTCTAAATACAGATATCACACACCCTTGCCCTTTACAGAAATTGCTACCTTGTCCACTGATGGGATAGCCTTCCTTTTTGATTGCCAGAGGTCTAAGTAACAAACCAGAAAATTGTTGAGCAGAGGAACTCACATTTTTAACTTGCATCCCAAAAGAACTGACTAGTTGAAGCCCAGCTTAAAGCTGAGAAATGTTATTCAAAGGCAAACCATTGAATGTGTGCTTAATTTTTATCCAAGCTGCTCAGCAGGCTGCTGATTGCCTAGGCAGAACTTTTTAGCTACATCAGAATACATGTAAGTAAAGATAAAGGTTTCCCTTGCTCGAAATCCAGTCATATCCGACTCTAGGGTTCAGTGCTCATCTTTGTTTCAAAGCCGAAGAGCCAGCGCTGTCTGCTTCTGCAGACATTTCTGTGGTCATGTGGCAGGCATGACTAGACACCAGGGTGCACAGAACACTGTTACCTTCCCTCCAAAGTGGTCCCTATTTATCTACTTGCAATTTCTTGCTTTCAAACTGCTAGGTTGGCAGGAGCTAAGTATAATACATACATGAGCTAAGTATAATCTCCATAGCAATGATCCACTGCAATGTCCTGTATTTATACCTTGGTTAATAATGATGCTTTTGATGTTTAAACAGCCTGGAAGTGTTCTTGGGGACCCCTGAACTTCTTCTAGATGTGTGCCCAAATCAGAGCTCAAGAGCAGGGATTCTCAACCTGCAGCCTGTGGGCCGGATGCGGCCCATGGCACCATTTCATGTGCCCCCCCCACCGCCTCCACCACACCAGGAAGTGTCATGTGGTGTAGGAAGGGCAAAATGGCCATCTGGCCCCCGAAGCTGTCTGAGGGATCGTGACCAAGCCCCTGGCTTTAAAAGGTTGAGAACTCCTGCTCAAGAGTCTATAATTCCTTTACATAACCATATGGCTTTGAGCAGGGATTTCTTTTAAATAGTTGTCATATTTTGAAACTTGTTGAGAATTGAGCAGTTTAAGTTATCAAAATGTACAGCTGTCGTAACATCTAAAACTGAGGTTATGGGATTAAAAGCCGCACTCTGCTTTCATAATTCAACGATAGGGTGTCAGTGAAGGTCAGAGAAGGAAAAAAGTGTCTCCCTCCTCCTAGGAGCTTACAATGGAATAAAACAAAAATATAACACATTGGCATGACTTTAGACTCACAAGGAATGTGAAAATTTTCTGTCTCAGTATCACTTGCCTTCCTCCAAAGCCCACTTGCATTTTCTTCCCACCCTTGTTTTTTATCAGGTTTCAAATATCTGGGCTTCCCCTCCCCTGCCCATGAATTAAGACTTGTTTGTGCACAATATGTTTCCAACATGTGCAGTATGCAATGTGTGCCTTCAATTGCATGCAATTGGGAAAACAGGAAACAAAAATAAAAAATAAAAAAAACTTGCCACTCACACTTGTTTTCCAATAATAGGAAACCATGGGATAACATGTGTAATTTTCATAGACCACACATTGGATAATGTATAAATATAAAAACTTGATTAGTACTCATTTTATTTACTGACCCAAACACACCCAAAAAATCAGTTTAATAGAAAGGACCCATAAGAAAACATTTATTTCAGCAGAAAATCTTTTGATTATGGGATTGTGCTGTTTCAGCTCGCTAAGTTTCTCTGCCAGGCAAGCAGAGAATTACGAATCAAAAACAACTTTGGCACTTTCTAAGGAATGTGAAGAGGGAAGCAATTTTGCCTGCTGTCATCTTCAAGGCACCTGCTGTTTGTGTCGTAGTTTCATGCAAAGAATGAGTGGATAGTTCTGATTCTTGCAATCATCCATGTTTCTCAACAGGAGAGAAACAAATGCAAAATCTGCCTTCTGAGCCCCAAGGAGGATAAACAAACAACCCTCTGCTTCTCTCTTCTCAGTGAGCAAAAAGGTTCCTGCTCTAGGCTGCTTGCTGTACAGTGGTAAGGAAAGTTCAACTTATGCTCCTGTTGCCACTTTGCTCAAGGACTATATTTACTTGGCAAAGCCATAGTTTACACACACACACACACACACACACACACACACACACACACACACACACACACACACACACACACACACACACACACACACACACACACACACACACACACTTATTCCCCACCTGTGCAACTACTGACCCGATTTTCAGTCTTGGAAAAATGATATTAAATGATATTATGCCCATGCCTCACCACAGCTGCGGGAGCATCCTATTTCCTCCAGATTGCAAGGCTAAACATAGAGGCTAGGGATCGAATCTTGTGAAATTACAGGACATACCATTTCGACGGTACAAAATTAGGGAAGGCAAAGTTAGAGAAGGGGGAACCTACTCCCTGTTGCCAGATTTGCAACATCACTGCTAGGCATGTATAAAAATAGGCTCCCTGCCTTACTCATTGTCTATTGGGGAATTTTGATTATTCCTCTTAGCAGAGTATGAGGTAGAAAAAAATCAACAGCTACACAGAGAAAACATGGAAGCTTAGTCCAGTTTGATCACTATGTCTCCTGTGTTCCTCCGACACATGCTACCACTTTGTATGGTAAAAACCATTCATGAAGCATTTAAAGTAGAAACTGTATCTTTACTTAAAGATGTGATTTGTAAATACAATTAGTAAAGGTAAAGGTCACCCTTGCTCAAAACCCAGTCATATCCGACTCTAGGGTGCAGTGCTCATCTCTGTTTCAAAGCCGAAGAGCCAGCGCTGTCTGCTTCTGCAGACATTTCCATGGTCATGTGGCAGGCATGCCTAGACACTGGAGGGCACAAAATGCTATTTACCTTCCCACCGAAGTGGTACCTATTTATCTACTTGCAATGTCTTGCTTTCAAACTGCTAGGTTGGCAGGAGCTGGGATAGAGATGGGAGCTCACTCCACTGTGCAGTACTTAGGTATCGAACTCCGACCTTCCAGTCTTCAAGTTCAGCGTCTTAACCACTTGAGCCATCACAGTCCTTGTAGATACAATTAGAAGGATATAAAAAAGTAGAAAACGGAGGCTCCTGTACATGGAAAGAACCTACTTGCTTGTTTAGGTCAGAGGATGAAGGCTATCAATATAACAATGAAAGCAAGAACAAACAAGCAGGAAGGGGGAGCAAGAGCTTACCTCAAATTCCAGAAGTGGGGAAAAACTTTACCAATCAAGTTTGTGGCAAAAGAAAATCATATTATGCTGTAAAAAATCCCTTCTGCTGATATCCAGTGTTAGTGCATGCAAGATTGTTATTATCGCAACAATATTGACACTATAGAAAATAAAGAGCAAAGAAAAGAAGCCAAAGAGAAAGTTTATAGGTATACAGTACATTCTCCAGCCCAGTGTGCTATTTGGAACAACAGGATGGCAAAAATCTTCATGCTGAGCCTGTGAATCCAGGTACCAATTGAGGATAGTTAGAGATGTCTCCTGCTATGGTAATAGAGTAGACCATACTGCCAGCGACTCAACACTGAGTGTCAGGTGGCGGTTAACTAACCTAACAACCTTGAGGACTAATGGCTTGGGTGCATGAGTCCACAGGGAAGGGTGAGGGTCCCCAAGTGGATTAAATCCCACATGAATCCCTCTTGATGGAGGGCAACAGCTTCATCAATACTGGCCTGGGGCTGATGAGGACTTTGCGTGCCAAAAAGGCTCAGGACCAGAAAGTGGCTCGTGGAACTGGATCAGTGGTATGGGTGTCATGCTGCAAAAATGGAAGACAGCTAAAAGGCATTATATTCTCAGGACAGTCTTCATGGCCACGAGGATCACCAATATTCGGATTCGGATATTGCAGAAGAAGAGATGTGTCCAGATGGTAAACCCACTTTGCACACAGAAATCAAACCTTCCCCTCCAGGACTACTCACTCTGAGATTTATTTCTCCATGAGACTTAAAGCCAGAACTCAAAGACCCAGCAACTACAGCAGTTAAGCACCCTCCCATTGGGTTTAGAAGTGAATGGGGAAGGGAATCATTCCACTTTCAAAGGATGAGGGTAATGACACTATTTAGGATTTAAGCAGCTGTTACAGAAATTACAGGGCTTGGGAAAATTACTTCAGACTCTCTCAATGAGCATTAATGCAGAGGAACTCCCTAGGCCTGACATATAAGAAAAATATTCCAGCTAACGCACAAAAGGAGGAAGTATTTAAGGCTGCAGCAGAGGAAGATACTGGCTTTCATGGTCCCTAAGCAGGTGTTATTGGGAGGTGGGTTACAGGAAGTGACATGCAAAACTGAAAGAACTTTCTTATTATTCCCACAGAGCCGTTTGGTTCTTCTCAAGGCTTGGAAAAGTTACTTCTTAACTACAACTCCCAAAATCTCCCAGCTAGCATGGGCACCATCTGGCATGGTGAATCAAAGAGGGAGGCAAGGGGCTCGTGTATTCAGTGCTGCTCCAGCTGCAAACATTCCTGCCAAAATCATTTATAGTAATAGTGAATCTAGCTGGGGAAAAACACTGCCCACATACCTGTACATACGCATGCAGACGTGTAGCTTTAAAGATAGAAAGAAGACCAGTTCAGAGTCTTTTACATTTAGTGCTATCAGATGCCTACAGCTAAGTTACATTTAGACTACAATTTCCAGAATCCTCTAGCCAGCACGTTCACTCTGATACCTTTAGACTTGGTAACCCACATTTAGGGTTTTCCCTCTTGTTCTTTTGTCATTAGGCTAATACCTTCCCCTTCATGCAGGCTTTTAAGCAGTACAGAATGCTTTCCTTATTAATCCGACAGATTTTTATATGTTTTTAATGTTTAATATTGATTTTAACTTTGGTTTTCATTTTCTTATATAGTATTTATAGTTGTTTTAATATAATATTTATATTATTTTTTTAAACTTAAAATATTGTTTTATATTATAGTTATTATAAATCACCTTGAGGCCCCTATGAAGACAAAAGTAGCATGTCTGTCTGTCTGTCTTCCTGCCTCTGTCTGTCTGTCTGTCTGTCTGTCCGGCCGGCCGGCCATCTATCACCAGAAACCTGTACTTTGCAAAGTTATTGACTCTTAATTTTTTCTTCAAGATCAAAACCACTCTCGATTACTTTCCATTTATGGAAGGGAGATTCGTTTCATTTCTCTCACCAGTTAATATAAGGCTTACAGCTAAATTCAGAGGGAACAAAGAAGCTTGCCTGATTTGGGAGTGGGGGAGCAAATGTTGCCATAGTTCCTGGTAATCAAAAGGTTCCGGGCCTTTGACTTTGCAATAGCTCTGCTACACCAAAAACCAAAGTTTATGGTACAGAGCTTGGAGAGAAAGACAGTGGATGCATGTAGTTGAAACTGTCATGCCATTTGCAGCAAAACAAGGAATGGAGTGCCACCCTCATGACTCATGACTCCCTTTGCTACAGAAATCCTAGCAGCACTGATCCAAGAATTGAAGGGACAGTGATAATCCTTCCATAAGCTCCAGTTACTTCACAGGCCCTAGAAAAATTCTCATGTTCATGTGTGCTGTAAGTAAGGTCAGAGAGGATCCAAGCCATAGGTTGGGTGGCAGCAAACACTGTAGTTGTTGAGCAAGTTTTACTGCCTGCCTAGGTACCCAAACCACCAGCACCCCATTTTGTGTTGCCACAATATCTAGTTGGCTGAGGTTCTGTTGTGTTCTAATAATGTAACCTTCCACATGTGATATCAATGTATCCGAACCAATGTAACCTTGCCTATGAGTAACAATGTAACCTTCAGCTGTATCACATAAACCCTGTAATAGGACGCGAGCTAATGACCACCAGCTGGCAGCAGCGAGCGTCCAAGCTCTCTTGGTTCAAACCCATCAAAGACCGCAGCGCGGGAAGTTTCCCGCCGCTACCTACACCTGGACAAGAAGGGCGTGACCAGCCATGACGTCACGCGGACCAGTAGCCAACGGGCTACCGTGGAGCCACATTCAAATACGTTACTACCATATATATAGAGCTGTTCGTCCGCCATTACCTCATGTTCCCTCTGTCCACCATGCAATAAACCTGAGTTAACCCAGCCTTTGGCTGTGCCTTGTGTCTTGACTCTCATACACCAAATTGGCGACGAAGGTGGGATGATGGATCCCCACGGAGCCAGGACACAGAGCGGGTTCAACATCACCAAACCGCAAGACTGGGAGCTTTTTGAGATGGACTTCCAGGCGGCACTGGTGGAGCTCAAAGTCAAAGAAGACGAGGAGGAAAGGAAGAGGGCCATCCTCACCCGCATGCTTGGGATGGAAACCAAGCGGACGCTGGTGGGCATCCTTGCACCGAAGAAGATGAGCGATTTCAAAGCCGGTGACATCATGAAAATGCTGCGTGAGCGTTTCCGACCCTCGAGGGCAATGTTTCCCGCTCGGAGTGCGTTTTGGAGGCGAGTTCAAGCGCCGGACGAGTCGGTAGAAGCCTTCGTAACGGCTATGAGGGTAGCCGCCGCCCCCTGCAAATGGGACCACATCCTAGAGATGGCCCTCAGGGACGGAGTGCTGTGTGGCCTGAAGGACAAGGAAGTACAGCGCAGCTTGATGAACAAGGAGCCACCACCCACACTGGAAGAGGTTGTAGAGGCCGCGGAAGCCGCGGAATCCACGAATGCTGGAGTAGATGAGATGCACAAGTGGCGTGAGTGGCGTCCGAGGGCCGGCAAAGCGGAAAACTCGTCGCACGGGAAGTCCGGTCAGTCGGTGCATGCAACCCGACCGACCTCGAAATCGTCTTCAGAAAGCAGCGATGGCGAGGAGGTCCAGAAGGTCCGGAGAGGCGGGCGCCGCTGCGATGGTTGCGGAGCGGCCCATGAGCGCGTGAAGTGCCCATTCAGGAAAGCCGAGTGTTTCAACTGTGGACGTCGGCGGCACATCGCCAAGGCGTGCAGGAAATGGAAAGAGGGCCGGAGACAGTCGCAAGACCGTTCAGCCAGACCGGACCGTCCAGCGAGGTCCAAAGATGGCGCCCGGGCCACGAGGAAGCAGGACGGCGTGGGCCGCATCTCGGACGACAGCGAGGGCGACGCTCCTGTGTTCAACGTGTCTGCGGGACAGCCCCATTACTTTGTTGAGGTACTAGTACAAGGGACCCCTATTAGGATGGAAGTTGACTCGGGGTCCTCCTATTCTATAATCCCCCAGAGAGAGTTCTTGAAAATCGACCCCCACGTGCGGCCCAAACTTAAAGCGTTGAGGGCCACACTACGGGACGTTCAGGGGAACAGCATTCCAGTGTTGGGGGTCGGAACGTTCCGGGTTCGCTTTAAGAGACATTCTGCGGAACTTCCCCTAGTGGTGCTAAAAGGGGGGAGTTGTAGCCTCCCCGGAACACAGTGGTTTCAGCCCTTAGGCCTGTTCATAGGGGGGGTGCATGCCGTAGGCGAGGACCCAATACAAGCAGTGTGTGACGCACACCCCGCCGTTTTTAAAAGTGGACTGGGAAAGTTCAAGGGACCCCCTGTAGCCTTCGACTTAGACCCGGAGGTCCGCCCGATAAGACTTAAACCGCGCAGGGTACCGTTCGCGCTTAAGGACAAAATAGAGGCGGAACTGGACAAACTGGTGGGTCAAGGAATTCTCGTTCCTGTGGATTCCGCGGAGTGGGAGACTCCAATTGTTACAGCACTGAAGGCTAACGGGGAGGTGCGCATTTGCGCTGATTATAAGTGTACCATTAATAAGGCAATCCGCCCTAATGCATACCCGGTGCCAGTGGTCAGCCACCTTCTGGCCAGGCTGAATGGGGGAAAGTGTTTCGCTAAACTCGATTTAGCACAGGCCTACCAGCAACTCCCGGTAACCCCCGCCACAGCGGCGGCACAAACAATAGTCACACATAAGGGGGCGTTCCAGGTGTCGAGGTTACAGTTCGGCGTGAACTCGGCACCTGGCATTTTTCAATCGCTAGTGGAACGCCTCCTGAAGGGGCTGGAGGGGGTGTTGCCATATTTTGATGACGTGTTGATAACGGGGGGGAGTAAGGCCGAGCTGGCTCACAGATTGGATAAGGTCCTGACCGTGTTCGAGAAAGCGGGGCTGCGACTGAGAAAAGACAAATGTGTATTTTTCGAAACAGAGGTTGAGTTTTTAGGGTTCCGTGTCACGCCCGAGGGAATTAGGCCGTCCAAATCTAAGGTAGCCGCCATTAAGAAAGCCCCTCGCCCCACTTCCAAAACCGAGCTACAGTCGTTTCTGGGGCTTCTCAATTTCTACCATACCTTCCTTCCACGGAAGGCGTCTGTTGCCGAGCCGCTCCATCGGTTACTTAAAAAAGAGGAAAAATGGCTGTGGGGTGACGAGCAAGAAAGAGCGTTCACAGAGTTAAAGCAACTCCTCACATCCGAGGCAATCCTGACTCATTTCGACCCCAAACGGCCCATAGTTTTGGTCTGCGATGCATCCCCGGTGGGGGTGGGGGCGGTGCTTTGCCACGTGTTAGACGACGGAAGGGAGGCCCCGATAGCGTTTTATTCAAGGTCCCTGTCCCAAGCAGAGCGGAATTACGCACAGACCGATAGGGAGGCACTAGCGATAGTAGCGGGAACCAAGAAATTTCACGATTTTCTGTATGGTCGGCCGTTCAAGATCATTACTGATCACAAGCCCCCGTTAGGAATATTCACTGCAAATAAGCCCACGCCACAGATCCTGTCCCCGAGGATGCTGCGGTGGGCTATTTTTCTTAACGCATATCAACATGAGTTAGAATACCGGCCAGGGAAGGAAATCAGCCATGCAGACGCGCTCTCACGGTCGCCGTTACCCTTGTCGGACGACCAGAAGGCAGGGGTAAGAAGAGACCGCCAGGTATTGCTAATAGAGGTCTTGGAGTCACCCCCGATAGTACCGGCCGACATTGCCAGGGCGACCGGAAAGGATAGAACACTAGAGAAGGTATGCTCGTGGGTGCAGAAGGGGTGGCCGGCGTCATCCCCAGGCACGGAATTCGACCCATTCTTCCGAAAGCGAGTGGAGTTGTCTTTAGAGAGGGGGTGCCTTTTGTGGGGCCAACGGGTGGTGGTTCCTACGTCCCTGCGGCCGAAGGTGCTAAAGCTGTTGCACGTCAGCCACCCGGGAATCGTCCGTTCCAAGGCGTTGGCCCGGAGTTACTTCTGGTGGCCCCAGCTGGACGCCGACATAGAGCAGATGGTTGGCACTTGTGAGGCATGTCAATGCTCTCGACCGGAGGTGGCCCGCCTACCGCATAGGGAATGGGACGCAGCAAGGGGACCGTGGTCCAGGGTGCACGTAGATTTTGCTGGCCAATTCCGGGGAACCATGTTTCTCCTGGTGGTGGATGCACACTCAAAGTGGCTGGAGGTCATTCCGGTAAAGAGCACATCCTCCGCCACTACCATTCGCCAGCTAAGGAGGGTCTTTTCCACGTTCGGCTTACCCGACACTTTGGTCAGCGATAACGCCAGTTGTTTCACGTCCGCTGAATTCGCAGCATTCATGGAGGCAAATGCAATTCGGCATGTCACATCCGCACCGTTTCACCCGGCCACGAATGGCCAAGTGGAACGGTTGGTGCGCACCACAAAAGATGCGCTGCGGCGCATGGGCTCGGGAGATCTAAATCACCAAGTTTGTCAATTTCTATTAGCGTACAGAGTGACCCCCTTAGCGTCTGGATACTCGCCGGCTGAGTTGCTGATGCGGAGGAAACTGACCACGCTTTTGTCCAGGCTAGACCCGTCGAGGGTCGAGGACAAAGGGAAGAACATAGGGTTAGCGGTCTCGAAAGGTTTCGGCGTAGGCGATCCTGTACACTGCAGGAACTATGCCAACGCAGGCCCAGCCTGGGTGCCAGGGACGATAATAGAACAGACGGGGCTAGTGTCCTATCGGGTGGAAACTAGCACCGGCCTCCTCTGGAGGAGGCACGCTGACCAACTGAGGCACCGAATGGGCGAGGGGCCGACCAGTGGGGCTCAGCGACAGGATTCAGCGATAGGGTTCTCCCCCACCCGTTTAGCCCAAGGGGGAGACAGAGAGGGACACCAGTCCGAAGCCAGGAGGGAAAGCAGCGAGCCCGACTCATATCCTTTTGATACTCCAGTTCTATCCGAGCCCGGGGGGAGGGAGAAGGAGTGTGCGGCCGCCGCTGCCGCTTCCCTCAAATCCGATTTTGATTTTGCTAGCCGGGGGGGGGTTTTGGAGTGTTCCCCCACCCATCCAAGCGAGAAGAGGGGTTTTTCGTTAGCCCCCAGTGCCCCCGGTTATTCCCAAACAAAGCACACACCTCCCTACAAAGCCGCAGAGCCGCGGCAAACCACTAACAAGTCATCCTCTCCGATTGCAGGGCAGGAAGCCAGGGAGCAAGGAGGAGGGAGCGAAGCCGGGGCAGGGCAGCCCGCGCCGAGACCCCAGCGTGTTCGAAATAAGCCATCTTGGCTGAGAGACTTCGTCTCATCCTAGGGGGGAGGAGTGTTGTGTTCTAATAATGTAACCTTCCACATGTGATATCAATGTATCCGAACCAATGTAACCTTGACTATGAGTAACAATGTAA
Organism: Bradypodion pumilum; assembly: GCA_035047305.1. Lineage (NCBI taxonomy): Eukaryota > Metazoa > Chordata > Lepidosauria > Squamata > Chamaeleonidae > Bradypodion > Bradypodion pumilum. Next base: position 440,403,868 of record JAWDJD010000001.1, read on the forward strand.
CCTTCAGCTGTATCACATAAACCCTGTAATAGGACGCGAGCTAATGACCACCAGCTGGCAGCAGCGAGCGTCCAAGCTCTCTTGGTTCAAACCCATCAAAGACCGCAGCGCGGGAAGTTTCCCGCCGCTACCTACACCTGGACAAGAAGGGCGTGACCAGCCATGACGTCATGCGGACCAGTAGCCAACGGGCTACCGTGGAGCCACATTCAAATACGTTACTACCATATATATAGAGCTGTTCGTCCGCCATTACCTCATGTTCCCTCTGTCCACCATGCAATAAACCTGAGTTAACCCAGCCTTTGGCTGTGCCTTGTGTCTTGACTCTCATACACCAAAGGTTCTATACAGATTCTGGCCCATTTACCTGGAGTCCTCCTACACACACCTTTGTATAATCTCCTTCCTATGAAGCAGTCCCGGCTTCTAAAACCCTCACTTGCCTTGCCCCTGTTTCTGAAATCCCAAAAAAATGGAAGGCTACTAGCATGGCAACCTTGACTATGTGCAACTTTAGCAACAGGCTATGGAGGCTCACTAGATGCCAGAGCGCACAGAACATTGTTACTTTTCCCACTGAAGCAGTACCTATTTATCTACTTGCAATTTCTTGCTTTTGAACTGCTAAGTTGGCAGGGGATAGGAAAGAGACTGGTGCTTAATCCATCATGCAGCACTCAGGTCTTAAACTGATGACCTTCCAACCTTCCAGTCATCAAGTTTAGTGTCTTAACCAGTAACCCACTACAGTCCAGAGTATGAGTAAAGGTAAGGGTCACCCTTGCTCGAAAGCCAGGCGTATCCGACTCTAGGGTTCAGTGCTCATCTCTGTTCATAGCCAAAGAGCCAGCACTGTCTGTGTTTGCAGACATTTCCGTGGACATGTGGCAGGCATGCCTAGACACCAGAGTACACAGAACACTGTTTACCTTCCCACCAAAGTGGAACCTGTTTATCTATTTGCAATCTCTTGCTTTCGAACTGCTAGGTTGGCAGTTCCTTCCATGGGACAAAGACGGGAGCTCATTGCAGGCGCACCCCCCAATAAAGGACTCCGACACTGGTAAAAGTGGATAACGGCATTGGGCCACATTTATTGATTCATGCCCTAGTCCGAATTATAAATTTCTATTGGTAAAACGACCAATCATAATTCTTAAGGCAAGCAGGCCGAAGTAACACTGGTAAGGTACCACCCCAAAATTGCCAACGGCAATTGGTTACAATGTATCAATTTGTATCAATTTGTTTGTTGACAACAAACAAATTGTTGACCGTAGTCAATATCTAACTAATGACCCCACCCTCTGACGCGTATCCGTGGAATCACGGGGTGATGCATGCTGGCTAGCTATCGCCATCACCCCGTCGCCTAGTTCGTCGTTGACCGGACAACGTTTAATCAACTTATGCCTGTCTATTGTTGTCCAGTCAATTGTGAACCTGCCGGATACCTGTGGGTCATAATGTTTACCTTACCAGTGATACCCGCCACACGGGGAGGCTTCCAAAAGGCTCACCGCCCCCCCCCCAAGACCGTCAGCTCGGTCGACAGGCCTGCTCGCCAGTCCACTAATCCAGAGGTCCATACCTCCCTGCGACAGATGGACCCCATCCCCTGAGTGAAGCTCGTAAATTTGCAGACTGATGGCGGGGAGGCTAATGGCGCATCCCCCGCCCTTGTCAAAGGAACCGGGCAATAGCCCCGTTCACGGAGCGTCGGCTCAGTCAGAGCCCTGAGGCCAAACGCCCCCCTGTAAGCATACCGCGGTATCGTGTCCGACCAATTGAGGGATGTGGCAAGCCACACATAATGTGAGTAGGGCAGGTCACTGCGAACCGCAAGTTTCCGCGATAGGCCAGTGACCCGCCCCAAACCATCGCCCCCAAGGTACGTAACCAGGACATCTGGCGAGCCAGCATCCCTGATGTAGAAAAGGGATGGCAACAGTTCCCGCCATAACATGCCGCGCTTACCATAGCACCTGGGACGTGCGGATGCACCCTGTCCCCGTCGGGTACCCACTCTGTCGCCGCAGCGTAACGCGCTGCCCCATGCAGCGTAACGCGCTGCCCTGTGCATGCGGCTACGGCCCACCAGGCATACTGTCACCGGTGTAAAACGACACCCAGGGTCTGTCAAGTAAAAAAGGGAGGGGGGGAGAAACAGTGCAGTGACTAAAACTGGTACTCACAGTGGAGGAGGGCGAAGACAAAACTGAAAACATTGTGACCCCCACCCTCCCATACGGCGTATTGCAGCCCTGGAGTACCCAAAACAACTGCAGCAGAAGCCGCCCCTATCCGGAACGAATGGGTGCCGCAATGAGCCCTTGAGAGGCCAACACTGCCTAGTGCCTTCCCGGCACCCCCCAAATTGAAATTTAGTAATAGAAGATCCACCTTGGTGACAGAAAAAATGTGCCATGGTGCGTGCCACACATTGCACGGAAATCCTGTAGGGCACCAATCGGACAGATGTCTGTCGGGGAACATCGTAGCAGTCTACTCCACTGCCTACGCCGTGCTGATTCACTTTAGAGGAGCGTATCCCCAACTGAGCCCAATATTGTCCCCACAGACATCTCCGAGTTCCAGTGCCCTACGACTTGCATCCGCCTTATACAGCATCTCAAGCTCGCTGATGCGGAGCGCTCCAAAAAGGCCACCTTTGTAGCCGCATGAAGTGGGCTGCCTCATGTATCAAAACAGAGGCCAGGCCAGCCCCGGGCCAATTGGGTAAAAACCCCTGGAAAAATCTTGCATCCGCCTTATTCAGCATCTCAAGCTCGCTGATGCGGAGCGCTCCAAAAAGGCGACCATTGTAGCCGCATGAAGTGGGCTGCCTCATTTATCAAAACAGAGGCCAGGCCAGCCCCGGGCCAATTGGTAAAATCCTTGGGAAAATCTTGCATCCGCCTTATTCAGCATCTCAAGCTCGCCGATGCGGAGCGCCCCCAAAAAGGCCACCGTAGTAGCCGCATGAAATGGGCTGCCTCATCTATCAAAACAGAGGCCAGGCCAGCCCCGGGCCAATCGGGCAAAAAACCCCTGGGAAAATCGGGTGGCGGTCGCCCGGGAAACACCCGCGCATGCGCACCCACCCCTCCAAAACATGTCTCACACGGAAGTCATTGGTGCCGTCCACACGACCTCCCACTTTGGCCATAAAAGCCAACCCTGACAGCTGAGATGCTATGGTGCGTGGCGCAAGGCCCTGGGCATACAGGTAAACCATGAACCGCAGAACATGGGCCACTGGGATCGGCCAGGTTCCTGGCAGTCGAAATTGGGTACAGAATGCTCTGAAAGAACTAAATGCGTGGTGATACGCCTTACTCATGCATGGCGCTAGTGACAGGCCAATCGCCCGGGTCACCTCTCCTTGCCAACGTTCCATCTCTCATCCGGGAGTGGCGAGGGAAATTCCTCCGCATCCGGGGCCGAGGCACGGAACCGGGAGATCTGCAGACGGGACAAAGCAGCAGCAATATCATCATCAACCCTTGGGACATGCCAGGCCCTGAAGAGAATGTTGAGGCACAGGCTGCACGGCACAAACTAGCGCACTAGGTCAATAACCCCGGGCGATTTGGAATTCTGTGCATTGACGATGCAGGCAACAGCCGCCTTGTCACGCCAAAAATGCACAACCGAGTTGGCCCACCCCTTGCCCCATAGCATCAAAGCACCCAGGAAAGGGAAACATTCCAGATACGTGAGACCACGCAGGCGACCCATGCCTGCCCAGGATGGTGGCCACCCACCATAGGCCCACTTACAATTGAAGTACATCCCATAACCCAGGGATCCCGAGACTGAATCTGAAATTGAGGGGAAGCCAGGAGGTCATGCCTCCAAAATGAGACCCCATTGAACTCCCTCAGGAACTGCAACCAGACAAGCACGTCTGCCCTGATACCCCGGGTAAGCCTAACCCTACGGTGGGGCCCGGATAATCCTGCCATGGCGTCGCACAAGCGCCGAGCAAATGCCCTGCCCGGAGCGACGACCCTGCCAGCGAAATTGGGGTGACTATGTAGCACCAGCAGTTCCCTCAGTGATGCCATGCACTCGGCCCGCGAGTCCGAGATAAGGGCCACTAGCCTTGACACCTTATCTCACTGCAACCTAGAAGCCTGCGCTACCGTGTCACTCTCCACCCCAGGAATACTAGCTGTGGAGATGGGCCCTCGGTCTTTTCGGGCGCTAAAGGGACACCGAGTTCCTCCATTAGCGTCTGAAATGCGTTGAGGAGATGTGTGCACGTGTCCCAGCCCCGTTCAGCCCCGAATAAAAACCATCCAGGGAATGGGCTACAGACCGGGACCCTGACCTGCGGACAAAACCCCACTCTAGGAAAGTGATGAAACGCTCGAATACTGAGCCCGAATGTAACAGCCAAAAGGCATGGCATCATTGAAATAATATGCTCCCCGGGACGGGGTGCAGGGACAGGGCCAACGACCCTGCCCGCATAGACCCTCTTGTCAAAGCTGGCAGCAGCCACCTCCTCCCTCCCCCTAAGGGATCAAAGATTGGGGGCATCCTGAGGGGACCTATTACCAAGAAAGGGATCCGGAACCCCTGCCTAGAACCCTGAAGGAGATAACCCGCGTCCTCTCCCTTCGGGTACAATGTGAGCCAACGCTCCAACATGCCCACCGTAATCGGGGAGGGAGCCCTTCGGTGGACTAGATCCATCTGCGGCAGTCTTACCAGCCCCCCGTCCGCCCCTCCCTCTGCCCCGCATCCCGCCGAGCCCGGGACAGGCAGGGGCCGCATGGGGGCCACACATGTGGGACACTCCTGTCTGTATTTGCAATCCTCCCCATTGTAGGAACCATTGGACAAGAAAGTCCAGGACAGCAGGCGGGCTGGAACCCCCTGAGCAAGGCACGTGGGGGTCACGTACAAAAGCCACCGCCTCTGGCATGGCTCATCCCACCTAATCTCGGGGTGCGGGGAAATCCGCCTACGGCAGTCCTTGTCATAAGCCAACCACGATGGGCCCGAAAAGTCAACCATCACCCGGTATACGTTGTCCAAATAGTGGACCATGGAATTGCCAAATCCGGCCGGGCCCAGGGGTACACCGCCATGCCTATGAGGTAGGCCGGCAACCAGTTGGCCCACGTACTTGTTGGCTTGCGACGACGTGCCTGCTACTATCCTACCCCTTCTGCCCCGCGCTCTCCTCCTTGGTGGGCTCTCTGTTTATGAGCGAGAATAAATCCACGTACTCCCCCCACCAAATTTACTCTCCGGTGGCCTGTGGCAAGTGGTCACCCAGCAGTAAGGAATACCCGGCTGTCGGCAAGGCCGATACCGGCACCGCAGAGACTGCGAGCATCTGAAAAGGGGGCTTGGACCAACCCAGCCACCCAACACGTTCCCCTCAGGGTAGGAAACACCCCCCCACCACGGGGCCCTGGGTGGTAGTTGTCGTCGCCGGGTGGGGCGTCAGCGGCTGTACCGCCGCACCACCCACGCGAGGCCAAGGCCCTTGGAAAGCCCCCCCCAACATGGCCACGTGTGTAGGTGCACTAGTTTGAACCGCATACTCACACGCTGCACCCCCGCGGGCCGCCCCCACCGGGGGTTCCGGCCCGCTGGGGGCGTCGGAGCTCACGACCGCCGTAGAGCTCGTCACTGGGGGCTGACCCGCACCAGCCGTAGGTTGGGGAACTGCGAGGCAGTGGCCGAGGCCGTGCCATGCGCCTCAAGCAGCTCGACCCATCCCGTCGCCTGCCGCTGCCCAGCAGACGACGCGTCGAAATGAACCCCAAAGGGAGCACCAGAGTGGCTAGCCCGGGCCAGGGATGCCTCGAGGGCCGCAACACGGGCCAATAAGGCTTCAACGCTGACAAGGGAGAAAAAAGGGGGGCCAGCCGGCCCGTCTACTGCAGGGATGGGTACAGGTCCCTGTACCCCGGGGCCCGAATAGGGCCATAACCCCACACCCGGGCCCGTTAAGGCCGATGTAGCAACCTGCCAGGGAAAGGGGACCGGACCACCCCCCCAAGGTTGGAAGGCCCCGGGGCGAGCTGCGCCCCTATAGAGGAAGGGCCAGCGGAATGGGCAACATCAGGAACGGTGTCCACCGTTCGCGGGCCGAGGGCCGCAGCCCCTACTGGACCCAAGCGTGGGCCAGCAGTTTCCGGCCAGGGAAAAAAGACCCCCATTCCACCGGTCCCGGTGGGTGCAGGCAAAGGCGGCCGCTTGGAGGCGCGGCCGCGGCCCTCCGGGAACCTCACGAGCCGCGCTCGCAGCCGCCTTCTTCGTCGAGGGCATCTCAGCCAATCGATGGGAAGCCGAAACGAGAGAATTCAGCAGCCAAAAGGCTTCCCGGTAAGAGCAACGGAGCGATTGGGGAAAAACTACTCCGCTCCGTCGCTTCGCAAAATGGCAGCTCGGCTGCCTCATGGCCACCCCTTTTATAAGGGAGCTGGCCACGCCCCTAACTACCCGGATGCCTTCGTCCTATGGGGGGGCCCTCAAAGGGCGCGGCGGCCATTTTGGCGCCACGCTTGCATTCTTTCATGCAGTTCTTGGATATCAAATGCCGACCTTCCAGTCTTCAAGTTCAGTGTCTTAACCGATTGAGCCACCGCAGTCCCTTAGGGTATGAGTACATATATGCAATTTTCAGAGCAACATAGTAAGCAAAGAGAAGAAAAAGAAACCAAAATCTATTCCCAATACAATTGCATAGGGTATGAGTACATATACAGTATGCAATTGTATTAGGGAATGGATTTTGGTTTCTTTGGTTGCTTACTATGTTGCTCTGAAAAATACCATGTAGGAAAATTACATACCATTATATTAATATATGCTAAATTATATTGCCCGATAGTGCCATTCCTACCTATTTAAGAGCCACACTGTGATGAAAGTAATCTGCCACAGCACCGGGTATCCTGGGCTTTGAATTATTGGCTGGCCAGAGCCCAGCCAAGGCAGCTTATGTCTCTCTCTTTCCATGGAAGGGGTCCGCTATCCGGATGCTATGAGTTTATTTTGCAGGCACCAATTATATTATGCCTGCCACACACTCCTTAATTAACAGCTCAGAGGAAGTGGGGTGACAGAGAGACATAATGAGCACAGTGTTTGCATATCAAAAGGCAGCTTCATTAACATCCCAGCATTTGCTAAAGTTCTCAGGATGGAAGAGGGTCACCAGCAGCCGATGACAGCCCAGAAGCAAGTGTTCGCTGAAACATGTGGGGCTTGAGTTACATTTGTTAGAAGTGCACAGTTCAGAGTGCTTGTAGCTTTGTTAGGCTTACAGAAGGAGAGACATAGCCGAGTGATTGCAGAGGACATATTGGCCTGTGTGCTGTTCAAAATCTTAGAATCTGATCAATATTTATACATAGTTGTGGCAATGTGACAAGGTGCTGGTCCTGTGCAACCAGACACAAAGCTGGCAAATTGTCATATCACCATGGCAGTTCCTGTGGTTGAAGTTCTGCACAGATAATTATTGAATAGTGTGTGTGTGTGTGTGTGTGTGTGTGTGTGTGTGTGTGTGTGTGTGTGTGTGTGTGTTATGTGCTGTCAAGTCCATTCTGATTACAGTAACTCTAGTAGGGGTTTTGTAAATATGTGAAATATGCGGTTGGTCCATTGCCCAATTTTGTCAAGTCTGACTGGCAGCAATGGCTATCCAGGGTCTCAAACACAGTCCTTTACAACCATACCAGGAGATCCTTGGTAAGTATCCCTTCAAATACTAACCACGTCTGACCTTGATTAGCTGCCAGGTATATTCTTCAACCCACATTCTATTTCAACAGAAGACAACGTCCTATGCTCTAATGTTTTGTACTTTTGCCCAATACATCCAGGGGTGTTTCTGGAGGATGTCATATCTAGTTGTCAATATAAGTACATGAATTGGTTTGTCAATATGTTGGAGTTTATATTTTATTTTATGTTATGTTTGAGACTGCCCAAATTACAAGAGCTATCAGACTGGAACATACTAGAGCAGTCAGATGTGTCTCCTTTGTGAGATATCACTAGCTGGATGGGAGTCACAGTGAGGCAGTAACTATACAGAATCTGTTTGTGATGCAGACACCATATGCTCTTTTGAAACATTTGCCCCAGAAGACCTTGCAAAAGCTTTGGTCTGGTCACACACAATACAGAAGGATTAAATGTTCCATTCATTCCACCCCCTTGTAAAGCAGCACTAAAAACATGGTATAGTGGATCCCTAACACATAAGGATGCATTTGCCTGGTTTTAATTAAACATATTGCTTTTGAAAACAAAATCTACTCGAAACAGAGAGTTCTTGGCTGTTCATCCAGCAAGACTGGCATAGTCATATTCCCCCAGGTACACCTGAAGCATTCAAAGCCTGCCAACAGGTGTACTTGCTCAGGATGGAATCTGACCTCAACTGCATGACCCAGCCAAGTCTTCTACAGGTTAAGGCTTGTGGTGTGGCTCCACAGCTGCTGGTTTTGTATTGTTAAATCTGGTCATCATGTTTAGCTCAAATCCTTCTCTGTGCCTCCTTTCAACAAAGTTTTAGAGCCTAAGCAGATTCTCCCCTGTTTTATTACACTGCTCGCTTCTTTTGCCAGGATTAAGGAAAGGAAACAAGCCTTGTTTCCTTCTTTTGACAAAGGAAAGGAAAATATATCCATGCTACAAAGGCTTGAAATGGCAATTCAATGCATCTTGCCATTAGCTTCATAATGTCTGAATGCACCTTGCCGTTAGCTTCATAATGTCTGAATGCACCTTGCTGTTAGCTTCAGTAAGGCCATTGTCTCAGGCAGCAAGGCGCTGGGAACAGCAAATTTACCACTCCTTCCCATGCAGAGACTGTGCCACTCTAAATCAGTGGTAGGCATCAGCAGGTTTGCACCAGTTTGTCAGAACGGGTAGCAGAAATTCTGGCTGACCCCGCCCATCCAAGTTTTGAAATAAAGTAGTTCTAATTCAGGTGCAATGCAGGGCTTTCTCCCTGGCCACACCAACCATGCCACGCCAACAGAGTAGGTAGTAAAAAAAAAAAAAGAATTCCACCACTGCTCTAAATGGCTGACACAATCCACACAGTGCTCCAGAGCTGGTCTCTAATGACAGCACAGACTATGAGCTTCCATCGCCTTCATAGCCGCCTTCTTCAAGGAAGACCGCCATTTCTATTTAGCTCTGCTACGGTCACAGGATCCCTTTGTTTCTACTTCTGGAGAAGCTCAGAAAGCTACTGGCACAAATCCCTCCCCCTTCTCTATATCAGCACAGATGGGGTGCTACTACTGTGGCAAAATCCTTGTCAGGGAGGAGGAGACACAGGCATTGATGTCCATCTTTTCCTGGGCTGCCATTAAGCCATGTGGGAGACTGTTTTGCTTGTGACTGAAGCAGTATGAGAGTTTGGGCTGCCCCTACTTGAATGTGAGTCTATTCTCAGGTTTTCCTGGGCTCCCTAAGGCAGGAGAGAAATCATGAACCTAGAGGCCTATGGAGTTGGTGAAGTTGATGTTCCCTAAGAATAATCCATAACTTCAGATGAAATCTGAAATGTTGTCAAGGATAACCACTAAGCATACCTGTCAACCTTCCCGGATTGGCCGGGATTTCCCGATTTCCGGCGCCGATTTGAGCCATTTCCCGCACGCAGCTGCCAAAACCCTGGAATTGGCAGCGGGGGGGGGGGGAAGGTACTGCACATCCCTTTTGCGCAAGTCACATTCTACGCATGCGTAGAAGACTTTTATGCTTGCGTAGAACCCTTTTACGCTTGCGTAGAAACCTTCTACACTTGCGTAGAAGGCTACGCAAGCGTAAAAGGGTTCTACACAAGCGTAAAAGCCTTCTACGCATGCATAGAACACGACTTGCGCAGAACCGTTGTGTGCAGGTCCTGGATTGTCCAGAGCCGCGGTTGACAGGTATGCCACTAGGCCATTTTTCTACAATGAGACTTTGCCAATGAGGAAAGAGCCAGTGGCTTAAATCCTGTTGCTTACTGTAATAAGTCACATCTAGAGTAGGCCCATTAGAATCAGGGGGAAATTATGGAGGAGTTGACTCACCAGAGTCCCACTGATTCAATTGATTTACTCTACTATGACTTACTACGCTCATCTACAGGATTTCAGCCACTAGCTTTTTCCAGAATGATTAGGGGCAACCAGAATGATTAGGGGACTGGAACACATTCCTTACCATCTGAGGCTGCAACGGTTGGGCCTCTTCACTCCTGAACGACGACGTCTTAGAGGTGACCTGATTGAAGTTTAGAAAATCATGCACGGTGTGACAAAGTAGATAAGGAAAAACTGTTTTCCCTATCACACAACACTAGAACTAGGGGGCACTCCATGAAAATTTTGGGTACTAGTTCTCAAACAAATAAGAGACAGTACTTTTTCACCCAGAGGATCACTGGTCTATGGAACTCCCTGCCAGAAGAAGTGGTGACAGCTGTCAGTCTTGACAGCTTTAAGAAAGGATTAGACAAGTTCATGGAGGACAAGGGTATCAATGGCTATAATTATGGATACCTAAGGGCAACCTCCGGGTTGGAGAGAGGCAGGATATCTCTCAATGCCATTTCCAGGGAATCCTAAGCAGGTGAAGGCATCTGATTGGGAATACCCTGAAGCAAATTGTGAGCCGCTGTGTGTGACAGAATGCTGGACTGGATGGGCTGTGGCCTGTTCCAGCAAGGCTGTTCTTATGCTCTTTCTTCTGCAGAAGATTTCTTATCCTAACAGCTAAGCAAACCATCAGTTTCTTGTATTTTCTGAGATATGTAAAAATTATCCATAATTAAAATAATTTCATCAGTTCAGTAGGTACTGTTTGCAATCCAGCCATAATTTATAACTGAGTAGGCTGATTGAATGTAGGGGTAGTCAACTCCCACATACATTCCATTGATTAAATGGGGCTTCGCTAGTTGTGACTTACTATGCTAAGCTACAGAATTTCAGCCTATTTTTAAAATTGAATTATGTTTTTTAAAAATACTTTACCTTGGTATATCAAAATAACATTTCTGTATGAAATCTACAATACATAAGAGTAAAATACTGTGTACAGATATAAAAGTTTAGGAGTCACAAGAAAAAGTGACCAGAATGCTATTGTGAGTTTATGTTTGCAAAAAGAGTGTTGAATAAGACTTGGCAACAGGTGCTGCTTGAATTCCCAGGCATTCACCCTATTCCATAATCACATGTGCTCCCAAGAATTCAGTCAACACTTACCAGTTTCCTTAAACAGACATAAATCAGGAATAGGATTCCAGCAAGTGTGTTTCAAAAACTAACTAAAAAGTAATAAATTTCAAGAGAAATTTCTGGCTAACCCAAACAAGAATATGTCAAGAGAAGTGATGTAAAGCTTCCTGAACTCTCTGGGTGTTGATGATCATAATAATACCCTGAATCCACAAGTTTGCAAGAAACCAATAAATTTAAAATCTTCTTTAAAAAAAATTCTTAACAATAGATGATATATCTCTCTGAAAAGTAGTGGTTGTATTTTCTCCCTGTTAGCATTTCCAAATAATAAGTTCCCACATTCAAAACGTTTGATTTGAGTCCTTATTTATGTTTCCTTATTTTGATCCCAGTGTCTGTGGGTTATTATTATCGCTAAATACTCAAAACTCTATTTTCCAAAATGTTTCCTCTCATCTTCTTTCATTTTAACAGCATCAGCAGGAAGCGTTTCTTTTGCTTATTTTGAGAAATTGTGAGATGCCACAGAAATGTCTAGTGAGCAAAGTTAAATGTTGTTTGTCTCAGCCTTGCAAACCAGGGCAGCCGCTTGTACTTCAACAGACAGAAGGACATGTATCACAGATAGGAGAATGAATGCTTTGCATAAATTGCATATGCTCATTTATATACGAGAGCCACTGTGTACACTGGATAGAGTATTGGACAAAGGATGATGCAGACATGGTTTCCAATCCCCGCTTGGCCATGGAAAGTCACCGGTGGGGGTAGTAATGGAAACCAGCTGCAGCACAGGGAAAACTGTGAAGGAGAATATTTCATACAGGGGGGTGGGAATTACCCTGAAGCATCACAGGGTAATTTTTACTTACAATTGCCATGTTCAGTTACATTCAAAAGAACAACAAAAAAAGAGGTTGCAGCCTCTCAAGCAGGTTGAAGAGACATACCTTCATAAAGCCACATTGTCAGAAGATCAGGGGCAGAGAAAGAAAGAAGAAACAGGACAAACAGGAAGAGAGATGGGACGAGTCAGATACACAAAAAAGAATTCTGTTAACTTAATAATGGGAACGGAGAATTACTTTGGGCCCTAAAGGCCCCTTTTTCCTTGGGTATCCAATGTGAGAGGCCCAGAGTTAAACAAACAGGCCTCCTCCAGTACTTGAATTAGTGGGTGAATGGGTCTAGAGCAGTGATGGCAAACCTTGGCACTCCAGCTGTTCTTGAACTTCGACTCCCAGAGGCAACTGATCAGCAGGAGTGCTGACTTGGGCTTCTGGTAATTGAAGTCCAAGAACAGCAAAGGTTCGACATCACAAGTCTAGGGAGTTCCTTATAATAATTCACAAGTTTTATGGATTTGTTTCCTCCAGATTTTAATCGAACTATGCTCCCTCCAGAGGTGAAGAGCCTACCCTTTCTCCTTGTTTCCTGTGACTTCTAAAATGTTTACTTTTATAGACCCAAAGATTGAACTTGACATCAGGGGGTCCAGCATCAGCCCTCAGCTTCAGCAAAGTTGCAGGGCATAGTCTTCCAAAACAGGAAGACCCAGAGGCAATGGCTTTGATTTTTAGCACAACATCACTCTGGGAAATTAGAGATACCTGCTATATAGTTCTCTGTGATCATCTTCTTGTTATTCCTTTCTTCCCAGAGATTAGCATTATTGTACTTGAATAAACAGTTGTAACTATCTGTATTGTTCATTTCTCATTATACAACCAAAGTATCCCAGCTTTCTGCATTTTACGTTTTATGATTTTGTATTTTATGCTCTGCTAAACTAAAGGAATTAACCAACATTTGAGATTCTCCCAATAATATCAACACAAAGGTGCTTACATTTTAGGGCTTTCCTCACAAGCATACGGAGATTATTTTGTCTAATCTAGCAGTGTGAAAATTCTTAGAGAGAATAGTGTGGCTGTAAAATTTCTGTTTTGACAGAATTTGGAAAAGGAGGTATTTCTATTTATTTATTTACATTTGTATTGCCGCCCACCTTGCCAAGGTGGGCAGCTGGAATTGGACCCTCATCACCTTGATTCATGTATCAAAATGTCACCAATACATGAGCTCAGGAGGGACAGATTCCTTGTGATGACCTTGTGTGTTTGGACCTACCTTTGTATCTTCATCAGGAACTTTAAGGTTCATCCTTTGAAGCTATGTAATCTTTATCCCTTAGGTAATTTCACAGAAGACAACTCCAGAGGAATGGCGTGTCCTACTTTTCAATTTAAAAATCTTTGTAGGATTCCTCATCCAAGCTACTTCTATTCTGGCACCTTGTTAGTGTACGGAAATCAGGGCACATATAATATATTCCTATAGTAGAATCATAGAATCATTGAGTTGGAATGGGCCTTTTAAGCCATCATGTCCAACTCCCTACGCTATGCAGGAATCCAAATCAAACCAGATCTGACAGAGGGCTGTCCAATTCTCTCTTGATAGTTTCTAGTTTTGAAGCAAAAATTCGCATAGTCAAAGCAATGGTATTCCTGGTGGCAATGTATGGTTGTGAGAGCTGTACCATAAGGAAAGCTGAGCACAGAAGACTAGATGCCTTTGAAATGTGATGTTGGAGGAGAGTTTTGAGAGTACCCTGGACAGTGAGGAGAACAAATATTTCTATCTTAGAGGAAATCAACCCTGACTGCTCCTTAGAAGGTCAAATAGTAAAAATGAAGCTAAAGTACTTTGAACATCAAATGAGAAGAGAGGATTCACTTGAGAAAGCCTTGATGCTGGTTAAGGTCGAGGGCAAAAGAAGAAGGGGTGGCAGAAAATGAAATGGCTAGATGGTATTGCTGATGCAATGGGCACAGAGCTGGGAGGGGTTGAGGAGGATGGTGGAGGATAGGGGTGCCTGGTGGGCAATGGTCCATGGGATCGCAACGGGTCAGAATCAACTGTGCGACTGAACAACAAAAGTGTTGAAGTGCTCACCATCTCTCAAGACAGTTGGTTCCACTGTTGTACTGCTCTAACCATTAATAAGGTTTTTTCTGACCAGCCTATATCTGGTTTCCTTTAGTTTGAGCCCTTAATTACACGTCCTGCACTCTGGGATGATTGACAACAGATCTTTCCCTTCCTCTATATGATCATCTATCAGGTATTTGAAGAGTGCTATCATATCCCCTCTCAGTCTCTGTTGTGTATTAAGGCATAATTGCAAGCTGTGTGGGCAACGCCTTGCAAGAAGAAAATGCCGATTTCCCACCATCCAAATTAGGAGCCAAAGTTGGCACGGAAAACCTGCCATCCAGGGTGCACTCATTATGCTAATCCAAGCCCTGTGATTGGTTACAGTTTTGGTTCCTTTTCCTCATTGGTTAATTACATATATACCCTGTTATGATTGGTTAGTTATGGTTGTCCGGTGGTTCGCTACTTTGTCTCAAGGAGCCACCGCCGGGGAGACACTATATAAGCCCCACGAGTGAACAAGGTTGGGGCCGGACCAGATCTATGCTACCCATTCCACACAGGTAGCCAGCAATGTGCTAAGCCTGGGTCTCCTCCACACCCTACTGCTTCTAGTGTAGTTCAGCCCTTGCCTCCTCTACGGCAGACTCCTGAGGGACTGATTTCATGGGATTGTATAGCCATCTCTGTGTCTGGAACACCTTGTAAGCATAACCTGAAAAGACTGTTAAATAAACTCTAGTTGCTGTTCTGTTCATGGTTGCCTTGACTATTGCTTATAATGGCCGGATGCGTCAATCTCCTTTTCTAAAGGCTAAATATGCCCAGTTCCTTCAGTGTTCCCTCATATGACTTGGTTTCCAGTCCCCTGATCATCCTTGTTGCCCTTCTCTGTGCCTGATCTAATTTGTTTGCATCTTTCTTAAAGCACAGTCCCCAGGATTGAACACAGTAGATATGGTTGAACTAGCGATGAATAGAGTGGGGACTAGCTCCCCACTGGTTTTGAAAACTATACTTCTGTTGATGCAGCCTTAAAAAAGCATTGGCCTTTATTTTGTTAGTTAGTTGTTGTTGTTGTTTTTTTATTTATTTATTTTGCTGCCAGATTGCTGGTTCTGAGAGCTCTTCAACCAGTTCCTTCAATATCCTTGGATGCAGTTCATCTGGTCTTGGGAACTTGAACTCATTCAAGGTAATAAGGTATTCATTTACTGTTCATTTATCAAGCTCAAGCTGAAATCCTACTCCGTTCCCTAGTACTTCATACTTGCTGGGAGGGTTATATGCTACTTTTTGGGGGGAAATCAAGCTGAAGTAGGAAATGAGCACTTCGGCCTTTTCTTTGTCATCTGTTACTATTTTTCCATCCCCATTGAGCAGATGAGCTACTGTTTCTTTTCTCTGTCTTTTGCTTTGTACGTACCAAAAAGAATGCTTTTTTGTTAATTTTAGCATCATATGCATATGTATTTGCATTACTGTTGATGTTATTTTCATTATGTGACCTGAAAATTTGGATTTTTGGAAAGTCCCTTGTGTTTACAAAATTCATTTAAAAGAGAGCCCCATATTACCAAGAGACTGGTAAACATAGCTACATAGCTGTCATGAGGAGTTATTACCCTCCGAATTTACCAGTACACCCCACTGCATTGACATGAGGTAGGTCCTAGGTAACTGGCTTGGGGAAGATTTTACCCAGAGTGCTACCAATAGTCAGGTAGTACTGAAATAGCTTGACCAGAGTTTTATGACTCATTAAATCTGTACTTATGTTTCAGCCAGTTATGATTGCCAAGTCCCAAAGGCCTCTTACAACTTTACCCTTTACTGTCCCTTTCTAGAGGAATTTTGTTTAAGCTGCCAAATCCTTTGATAAGCTTCTGCAAACTCAAAACTCATTGAGACAGTGAAGGCCAACAACCTCTTTTTAACGGTGCATTAGAAAAGAGCTTGGCGCCGCAGGATGTAGATTTTGACATGGACACATGGCACTGCCCTGTCCCAGTGATAATTTGCAACGGTTATCATCATTCACCTGCTGATGTGCAGAAAAGATTATGTATTGAGGGGGGAAATGATGGTTCTCTTAGTTTTATATATGTTTATGGCTGAAAATTTTAATTGCATCTCCTAAGGGAGATGCAGCTCCATTTAATTCAGTTCCTAATTAACCCGGCACACCCAATAGAGGGTCTATAATCACTTGTAAATTAAATATGAAAAGAATTATTTATCTAGGAACAGCCGTCTAGTTGGTGACACTTATCTTTGCTAATGATGATGGATAGGGGCTGGGGGGGGATCTGGAGGGGAGGGGAGTGCAGTCCTTCTCTCTGCTTGCCTCTCTGCAGGGGTTACCATAAAGACAGGATGTCAACAGAGGTTTTAAAGTAAAATTTAGTACAGGCAGACAATTACACGGCAGAGGAAGGCTGAAAGAGTGTTTCCCAACCTTTGGTTTTGGACTTCAATTCCCAGAAGCCTAAGTCAATTCGCCAAAGCACTTAGGCTTTTGGGATTTGAAGTCTCCCTGTGGGGCATGGGCCCCACATTGGGAAGCACTGATCTAAAACCACTGAAAGGTTGGACTATTCAAAGAGTTTCGTTCAGGATGTATCACAAATCCATAGTCCCAAAAGAAAGAACGACCTTCTGCTATGGAATCCTAAAATAATAGTATCCTGAACTAATCCAGTGGACTAACATCATTTTAGACTGCAGGAGTGAGATATCATAGTTTAATATTTCCTACATAAAATCCTAAATACACAGTATGTTCCTCAACCTGCGCCTATGGGCCATATGTAGCCCTCAAACTCTTTCTATGTGGCCCTCCAACCTGCTTGGTTAATGTGTTTCCCTTAGAGCAGGGGTGCCCAAACTTTTTGGTCCACAGGCCGGTCACGTGGTTGAGTTGGCCAGTCACATGGTTCCTCCCACTGGGAGCAGAAGTAAAACGCACCCATGCATGCACAGAACACTGCTGTAAATGCATCCATGGCTGTCATAAAGACGTTTACGACAGCCACAGGTGTAGCGATGTTGGGCCGCTAGGGCGGCGCTAGGTCCCGGAGGAGACTGATCAATGACAACACGGGGCAACAGGAGCGAGATCAGATCAGTGGTTTATTGGGAAAATACATACGCCTTTTATAGATCAGAAGGCAGGTAGAAAAAACCATCACCCGGGAGTCAATCACATCACCTGTTTACTCAGGTTAATTGGGAAACCCCTCGAAGGGAAGTTAATTATTTCAGACAAACACGGGATGAGGGAAGCCATTGTTTAGGGCTTAGACAGGGGTAAACATATTCACGATTTGCACCGGGGATTTCCTTGGCCAGGAGATGAGTGTTTACCTAATCAGTCACTGGGGTTAGCGATCTGCCTACCTTGCAGAATCGTCGGTCAGGTCATGTAATTGGGTGAATCAAACCCTATCATTTATTCACCCCCCTTAATTTAGCTGCCCGCAGAAGCCACTGCCAGGAGCCTTCTCACCTAAGCAGCCTCCGCCGGGGCTGTTCCATGCCAGATGGGCATGGGGAATCCGCATCTCCCCTTACTTTTTAATATTAAGAGCCTGACCAGCGATTTTGTGCAGAAGCGGCACCAGCTGTTGGTCGGGAGTGACGTCACGGGGTTTCCTTCTGAGGCGGCACCTCGAGATCAGTGAGGGAATGCATTGAGCGAGACAGCAAATTGCTATGCCCAGTATGACTACCCCCACCACTACCTTAAGCACCGTCTGAAGCCACCCCCATGGGATCCACGACCACATCCACTTCCACAGAGAACTCCACCAAGCCCCCCACGCAGAGCCCTCTGTGATGCCTGCGACTATGGTGTGGAGATCTGTGATCTGGCTTTGAATTTTCCGGGAGTTGTCAGTAAGGTTGAAGCAGCACATACCGTGAAAGGACTCGCAGCCCAAGTGGTGCAATAGTAGGAGGTAGTCGATAGCCGCTCGATTATCGAGAATGGCATGGCGAAGCTCCGCCTGTTCCTGATTGAGGAGCGCTATCGCTGAGGAGGTATGGTTAATGGCCTTTGCTGAACCGCAGGCCAAGCGACCAATCCTCTTTGCATTGCCGACAGCTAAGCCTGGCACGCCAAAGATGCTGACTGCCAAAGAGAGGTATTCGGCAGGTCTCATTACCCTAAAGCTACTTTCACATGAGCTGTCTAACAGGGTGGTGCGAGTGTGCCGTATGAGTGAGGGAACATTGGAGCCATTGGAAGCATTGGGGATATTAGCGCGTGGGGCGATCATATCCTTAGTGGGGAGCAATAGTGTCAAACGACTGATACAACATATAGAGTCTGTAATATTAGCCGGAATGTAGTTAAACGTATACTGGTTACACGTAAAGAACCATCCAGATGGCAGGGTGATATGTGCATACTTCGAGCCAAGTGACACTGGGTTATTGCAAGTCCAATCGCCGCTGCCTACATCGAGGCAACGGCGCCGGGCTCGGCCGGGTCCGGAGCAACCGTGTATTCGGCCGCAGGTAGAGTTCGGGCTGACCGCCACTCGAGGAGTGTGGAGAGTGGCCGCATCAGCCGGTAAAGTCATGGTCAGCCGCATCTCCCAACGGGCATATTCCGAGGAAGCTGATGGGATGTATGGGCTGAAGAGTCACCTCACCAGCCAGTCCCCGTCCCGGGGGTGTGCGCCTGGAGAATGGCACACCAGGACAAGGCAGGTGCTGAGGATCGAGGCAGAGCCGACGTCCTGCCTGAGGCAAAAATCGGACTGGTTGACAAGGGTAGCCAACCTTTCCCAAATGTTGTACTGCATCCGGGCAGAGAGGTCTCCGCCTGGCATTAAATCGCTGGCCTCCAGTGAGGCGGCCTGAGCACCTCCCCCCAAAAGCAGGGAGAGGGCCAGGATGATGGTGACTGCCATGGAGTTGGCGTGGATTCGGGCGAAAATCGCAGCCGCAAAGCTCTCTGGTGTCAGTTCCTCCCCCTCGCGCTGGATGGCGTCCTGGGCATCATGGCAGAGGGCCTTGACCATCCCCCAGGTGATCTTCGGTGCTGTCGTCTGCGACCACTGTCTCTCCCGGCGGGTCCCACGGGTCAGGGCGAGATCCTGCATCTCCGGGATCGGACTCGGGTCGGCCTGGGTCCACGCCATGTGGTTCCAAATGAGGCTTGACGCACCGAGCTGGAATCCAGCCGACACCTGTGGGAGACATAACTGCAGCATACCCTCTTCCCCAGGTTATGAGCGGCACCGGGCCCCTCCAAGAAGGGTCTGGTGGCACTCGGTACCGGACCATAGGTCGCGGGAGGGTTTCCGAATGGCGGAAATGCTTCTCCTGCGGCGTACAGTCCGAAAAAACATTGAGGTGATTGTATGTGAACAATACCTTATTCAGACAAAACTGTGCTTCTCCCTGTGATTTGGGGAGGGCTGGTGGCTCCCCCCTTTCTGTTTGTTTGTCAATATAGGACTTTAGCGTCCAATTGACCCGCTCTACAATCGCCTGCCCTTGCGGATTGTAGGGAATGCCAAATGTGTGCTTGATGTCCCAGGTGGCCATGAAGGCAGCCAACTGCCTAGAGCTGTAGGACGGGGCGTTATCCGTTTTCACGTGCCACGGCTTGCCCATCGCCGCAATGCAGTAAAGGAGGTGCTGCTCCACGTGGGAGGCAGTCTCCCCCTTCTGCGCCATCGCCCAAACGAACTGAGAGAAGGTGTAAATGCAGACATGCATGTACTGCCATCTGCCAAACTGCGGCACATGCGTGACGTCCATCTGCCACACTTGATTGGCCTCTGTCCCTCGTGGGTTGACCCCCCACGAGGGCCCCCCCAGCGCCCCGCGCAATGCTGGCAAGAGCGTACTATACCTTGGGCTTGAGAAAGTGGCAGATTGAACTGTCTGGCGAGTGCCTTGGCGTTTTGGTGAAAAAATGCATGACTTTGAATTGGAGTAGTGAAAACTCCCAAAACTGAATGTTGCTGAATTTCTTTTGCCGCCGCATCCGCTCTGCTATTGCCCGCGGAAATCGGACCCGGTAGGTCTTGATGACTTCGGATGTGGGCAATATAGAGCGGCTCCGTGCGGTTCCGCAAGTGAAATTGAGCAGTGAGAAACAGACTAAGCAGATTCTTGTCTATCGCGGGGGTAATGTAAGCTCCCGGTAGACTGTGGAGCAAATTCCTAACGTACAGACTGTCAGTTATGATGTTTAAACGTTCCTTGGCGAAGGTGCGCAAAGCAAGGTTCACGGCTGCCAACTCCGCCCGCTGCGCGGACTTCTGTGGAAGAGTCAACAGCGTGTGCCAAGCTTCGCCCTCCTGCCAGGTCAAGACACCATATGTGCGTCCACCATCGGTAAAGACTGTCTTGGCCCCCTGAAGTGGGACCAGCGAAAGCAATTCGAACAAGCTGACTGTTCCTGTTTGAAGCGAGACAAGTCTGGGGTCTTTAGGCAAGTGGTATGCCAAGCTTCCAGTGAATCCTTCCAAAGCTATCGGAAGCGAGTCACCTAGCTGCATCAACTGATGAATTTGTTCCTTGGTGAACGGGACTATGATCTTAGCTAAATCGTGCCCAGAAATGTCCCTAGCTCTCAGCCTGCCGCGGTAGATCACCGCGGAGACCAGTTCTTGGGGCGGAACAATGTTCCGAGATGAGGTGTTAGGCAAGTACACCCACTCCACAATTTTCGCTCCCTTTTCTGAGTCTACTCCTAGCGCCCCAGTGAACATGGATCCCGACCGTACGATGTACAAATTCAGGATCGGGGCATATGGCCCCTGGGCGATCCTATCCACCCACCTCTGGCTGAGAACTTGGTTCACTTTCTCGAGCGCCAAGCGCGCGTCTCGAGAGATTTTTATCCGGTCTGCCGGCTGCTTACCTAAGGTTAGCAGCGAGAAGAGCGGCTTTAGAAGATCCGTATCCAAGCGAAAATACGGTCTGGCCCAATTGATATTCCCCAAAACTTGCTGCAATTCTACGAGGGTGACTGAGTCTTGTAAATTTATCTGAGGTAAAACCGGTGCGGCGAAAGAGCAGAGAAGCCGATGGCCCAAGTATGAGAAGGGCTCGGTTCTCTGCACTTTCTCTGGGGCAATGAGTAAACCTTTGTCCCCCAGGCTGGCCTGGAGGTCTGAAAACATTTCGCCGCCAAGCTGTGGCAACGCTACCAAAATATCGTCCATAAAGTGACAAACTATGGCTTGTGGGTAGAGGTTTCGAAACTTTGCCAGTGCGTCGTGGACGTAAATTTGGCACAAGGTGGGCGAATTGAGCATGCCCTGTGGCAAAAATTTCCACGCGTAACGCTGCGTGGGCTCACTGTGGTTCACGACCGGCACCGTAAAGGCAAACCTCTCCCGGTCCCTGGGGTCTAAGGGGATTGTATAACAGCAATCCTTGAGATCTACGACTAGAATCTCCCACCCCTCGGGAATCATGTTCGGATTCGGGATGCCGCATTGGAGCGGGCCCATCGGCTGAATACATTTATTGATCTCTCTGAGATCGTGGAGGAGTCGCCACTTCCCCGACTTCTTCTTAATAACAAAAATTGGCGAATTCCAGGGACTTGTGGACTGTTCTATATGTCCTGCGTCTAGCTGTTCCTTAACTAGCTGCTTGAGAGCAACCAATTTCTCCCCCACTACCGGCCATTGTTCTACCCAGACCGGAGTGTCAGTGAGCCATTTAAGTGGCAGCGCCATTACCCGAAGGTAAGCGTGGCACCGTACTGCTGTAGAATGTCCCATCCCCAAAGATTGACGTGCAGGTCAAGAATGTGCGGCCGTATCACCGCCGTGCCGCCAGCCCTTGGGATTGTGACTTCTACCCACTCTCGGCTTCTAAACGCTTCCTGAACGCTGCCTACCCCCCACACATCGGAGACCGGCTCAATGGCCCACTCCCTCGGCCACTGGCTTCTGCTTATCACGGTCACATCCGCTCCGGTATCGAGTAACCCTGAGAACACTCTTTTGTTCAAAAATACCTCGATAACGGGGCGCTGCTTCCACTCAATGTTGGTCTCCACTGTCGCCAAGACCTGGTATCCCTGCACTGCCTCACTCGCGCTCGAGCGGTCTGCTGAACCGGACTCTGAGCTGGCACTGAGCCTTCTCTGGCTGCCTGCTGGCGAGTGACAAGGAACCAAGATCAGTTGCGCTAAGGTGTCTCCCTTGTGGATAGTTTGGGGTAGGTGCGTCCAAAGCTGGACTTGGAGGACGCCTGAAAAATTCGAGTCAATGACTCCTGGAATTATGAAAATTCCGCGTGCTCCAGCTACACTATGGGGCAAAACTAAACCTATAAAGCCTCTGGGTAGGGGTCCCATGTACTGGGAATCGACTAGATAGACTGTGCCCGGCAGATTGCATGTAACGTCCACCTGGCAAACCAATTCTAGTCCTGTGCTACCCTTGGGGCTGGCCTGCGCCCTCGCAGTGCCTGGAATGTGCCTGGAACCTAGTCCAGCTCTGGGGAGTTCTGGATCTGGGTGAAGGAAGCCTCTGTTTGGACTGGGGCCAGAGACGTGACCGGATTCCGGTTTCCCGAACTCGGACAATACCTGGCCCAATGATAGCCTTTCTTGCACTTCGGGCAGGGGGTGCTCGGAGCCTTGGGACGGCCGGATTTTTGTCCGCCTCCCTTGGATCGGCACTCCCTGGCGAAGTGTCCGACCTTGCCACAAGTGTGGCATGCCCCTTTGATCTTGCCATTGCCCTGAGGTCTTCTTCCCCCCTGCACCGCGGCCGCTAGCAGCCCCATCTTGTAGGAGTCGGTGCCAACGTCGGAGCATGCTCGGATCATGTCCGTTAAGGTCAAGTCAGGGTGATTGCCCAGGGACTGCAAGATTTTACGGCAGTCCAGATTGGCGTTGTCCTTAGCTAGCTTAATCATAACCTCTTGTTGGGCCTGCTCATTATCAATCTGCCTGCTAATTGCTTCCTCCAGGCGATTGATGAAGTCCATGTAGGGCTCCTGGGCTCCCTGCTTGATAGCAGTGTAATTTTTAGCCGTTTTGCCAGACGCTGGGACCTTGAAGTATGCCCTGTAGGCAGCTTCGGCTGACATTTCTAGAGTGGCGAGAGGCAAGTTAATTTGAGCGTTGATGGGCTCAAAGGCACCTGAACCATACAACTGGTCAGGAAGTACTGCGCCTCCCATCCTGGCAGCTCGGGATTGGGCCTCTAGGTGAAACTCGCTGTCCCAAATCATGTACTGGCTGGGGGTTAGCATCATCCTCATGACGGCTTTCCAATCATGAGGAATCCACATGGTGGTTTCGCACACTTGCTGAAGCGTGCCCCTCGTAAAACGACTCTGGAGCCCTGTCTCTGAAATTGCTTTCCGTAAAGCCATGAGAAGCTTGTACGGGACTGGGGAGTGTACTATCTGCTGTGCGCCCGTGAGCGCGTCCATCTCCAAGCGGATTGGACAAATCTGTCTAAGTTCAGCTAGTTGTTCAACTGACAATTCCCCCTTTTTAAGTTCTATCTCAGCTGTGCGCTGAAGGGCACTCTTCACGACTAGGGAGCCTGGAGCTGTCAGAGGAGTGCCTGCGCTCCTCATTCCTTGCGTTCCTTCGGTGACGTCTGCAGCTGTCACCGCGGGAACGCTCCCTACGCTACTCTGCCGATAGCTAATTGACGGATAGAGTGCCGTGGGCGCAGTCAGTTCGACTGGCTTGCCTGATGGCTCGACTAACGGGGGTTCTTTGGCCTCTACCCGGACTGGCTCGATCTCTGCTAAGAGTTTCCTACACTTTCTCCAAGTACGAACTATCCCTCCTGGAGCTTTCGGGGGTTGCTGAATACAGTCTCCTATCTGGTCCCAGAGCTGCAGGGTTAACGTACATACTTCTGGGTAAAGTAGGCAGTGTTCCCTGAGGTACGCCAAAAGTCTCGCTAATTCCCTGCTGTGAAAGCGTAACTTAAATACCCTGGCCAGGATTTTAAACTCTTCCTCACGAGTTCTTTGGCTAGCGGACGGACCTGGTCTATGAGAGCAAGTCCCCATATTACCTGCGATTGGGTCTCCGGAAGATTCCTCCTCGGGACGAGTCGACGCGTCTTTGCAGGCAACAAGTTCGGGCGTCGGGTGTCTGGGGTAGACCTCGGAGCGTGGACCTTCTGCCACGGGCCCTTCAACGGCCTCTGCGATGTCAGGGGCTCACAGCTGCCCTGAGCGGAACGCGTTTCCCTCTATGGCAACCCTCCTCGAAAGCGGGGAGTAAGCGGTACGAATGTCTCTCTGGGATGCCTCGCCGCGGGCTACTCCTCCGATCGGCTGGCTGCCGGCCGGAGCGCCGCGCTGTCCTCCGGGATGACGGGTCGCGGTTCAAGCGTAGAACTGGACCGCGTGAATCGCTACTCACGAGTAGACCTCTCCGGGGTCTCTTACTCACGAGTAAATCACGTCGGGGTCACCAGCTGTAGCGATGTTGGGCCACTAGGGCGGCGCTAGGTCCCGGAGGAGACTGATCAATGACAACACGGGGCAACAGGAGCGAGATCAGATCAGTGGTTTATTGGGAAAATGCATACGCCTTTTATAGATCAGAAGGCAGGTAGAAAAAACCATCACCCGGGAGTCAATCACATCACCTGTTTACTCAGGTTAATTGGGAAACCCCTCGAAGGGAAGTTAATTATTTCAGACAAACACGGGATGAGGGAAGCCATTGTTTAGGGCTTAGACAGGGGTAAACATATTCACTATTTGCACCGGGGATTTCCTTGGCCAGGAGATGAGTGTTTACCTAATCAGTCACTGGGGTTAGCGATCTGCCTACCTTGCAGAATCGTCGGTCAGGTCATGTAATTGGGTGAATCAAACCCTATCATTTATTCACCCCCCCTTAATTTAGCTGCCTGCAGAAGCCACCGCCAGGAGCCTTCTCACCTAAGCAGCCTCCACCGGGGCTGTTCCATGCCAGATGGGCATGGGGAATCCGCACACAGGTGCTTTACGACAGCCACAGGTGCTTTACGACAGCGTTTTGTGCATGCACAGGCATGTTTAATGTCTGCTTCCAGGAACAGCGAGGGTAGCGTGGGCTGAATTATTAGGTGGACCGAATCTGTCCTGTGGGCCGTAGTTTGGGAACCCCTGCCTTAGAGCCACACTGTTCTTCGTGCCTTAGGCAGCACCATCTACTGCTGTTTTCCCCATCCCTTTCTTACAAAAAAAAAACACCCCCCCAATAGCAACATTAAGAACGTAAGAACATAAGAACAGCCTTGCTGGAACAGGCCACAGCCCATCCAGTCCAGCATTCTGTCTCACACAGTGGCTCACCATTTCCTTCAGGGTATTCCCAAGGAGATGCCTTCACCTGCTTAGGATTCCCTGGAAATGGCATTGAGAGATATCCTGCCTATCTCTCCAACCCGGAGGTTGTCCTTAAGTACCGTATTTTTTGCCTTATAAGACGCACTTTTTCTTCCCCAAAACTGGGGGGGAAAAGTTGGTGCGTCTTATATGGCAAATACCTCTTCCCGGGGGTCCTCGCCATTCGGCCCGGGAATGGGAGGCAGGCGATGGCGGGGCTCCGGCTGCGTCTCCTTTTAAGCCCTCCCGGCAGGCAGGGCTCGGAGGGCGGGGAGACGCGCCTGCCTCCCATTCCCGGGCCAAGCAGCGAGGGTACCGGGAAGAGGCAACGCGGCGGCGGCGATGGCGGGGCTCCGGCGGCGTCTCCTTTTAAGCCCTCCCGGCAGGCAGGGCTCGGAAGGCGGGGAGACGCGCCTGCCTCCCATTCCTGGGCCCTCGCTGCTTGGCCCGGGAATGGGAGGCAGGCGCGTCTCCCCGCCCTCCGAGCCCTGCCTGCCGGGAGGGCTCAAAAGGAGACGCCGCCGGAGACCCGCCATCGCCGCAGCCGCGTTGCCTCTTCCCGAGGCCCTCGCCATTCGGCCCGGGAATGGGAGGCAGGCGATGGCGGGGCTCCGGCGGCGTCTCCTTTTAAGCCCTCCCGGCAGGCAGGGCTCGGTGGGTGGGGAGACGCGCCTGCCTCCCATTGCCGGGCCAAGCAGCGAGGGCCCCGGGAATGGGAGGCAGGCGCGTCTCCCCGCCCTCCGAGCCCTGCCTGCCGGGAGGGCTCAAAAGGAGACGCCGCCGGAGCCCCGCCATCACCGCCGCCGCGTTGCCTCTTCCCGAGGCCCTCGCCATTCGGCCCGGGAATGGGAGGCAGGCGATGGCGGGGCTCCGGCGGCGTCTCCTTTTAAGCCCTCCCGGCAGGCAGGGCTCGGTGGGTGGGGAGACGCGCCTGCCTCCCATTGCCGGGCCAAGCAGCGAGGGCCCCGGGAATGGGAGGCAGGCGCGTCTCCCCGCCCTCCGAGCCCTGCCTGCCGGGAGGGCTCAAAAGGAGACGCCGCCGGAGCCCCGCCATCACCGCCGCCGCGTTGCCTCTTCCCGAGGCCCTCGCCATTCGGCCCGGGAATGGGAGGCAGGCGATGGCGGGGCTCCGGCGGCGTCTCCTTTTAAGCCCTCCCGGCAGGCAGGGCTCGGTGGGTGGGGAGACGCGCCTGCCTCCCATTGCCGGGCCAAGAAGAGGTCGGGTTACTGAGGGAGCCAGGCAGGAGGGAAGGAGGGGGCGGCGGCTGGAGGAGCGAGCCGAGCAGGCTTCTTTGGCTCGCAACCTCCTCCCCCGCCCAAAAAGAGCGAGCCGAGGCAGGCAAAAGCCACGGGCGATTAAATGCTCCTGACTGAGTCAAGGAGAAAGTGGGGAGGGGGGCGAGGGTCGCGGGGAGAGGCGGGCGCCGAGGGAGGTGGCGTAGCTGGACCATTAGGAAAGCTGAGCGCAGGAGAATAGATGCCTTTGAGATGTGGTATTAGAAGAGAGTCCTGAGAGTCCCCTCGATGGCAAAGAGAAGAAATAGGTCGATATTAGAAGAAATCAAGCCTGACTGTCCATTGGAGGGACAAATAGTGAAGATGAAGCTAAAGTACTTTGAACATCAAATGAGAAGAGAGGATTCACTTGAGAAAGCCGTGATGCTGGGAAAGGTGGGAGGGCAAAAGAAGAAGGGGGCGTCTAAAGATGAGGTTGATAGATGGTATTGTAAACACAATGGGCACAGAGCTTGGTGGGCTGAGGAGAATGGTGGAGGATAGAGGTGCCTGGAGGACAATGGTCCATGGGGTCGCAAAGGGTCGGAATCGACTGTGCCACTGAACAACAACAAATGTACAGAGTTGCCAATTGCGCGCTCTTCCCCATGCACAGGCATCCGCGGCTTATTATATTTCCCCCCCCCCGCGCTCCGCGGCTCTTCCTTCCCCCTCTTTCCGTGGGAGGAAAGCGGAGTGATCCATCTTTCCAGGTGATCCATCTTTTAAGCCCTGCCTGCCGGGAGGGCTTAAAAGGAGACGCCGCCGGAGCCCCGCCATCGCCGCCGCATTGCCTCTCCCGGGGCCCTCGCTGCTTGGCCCGGGAATGGGAAGCAGAAAAGGGACGATGATGCCAGCCGCCTCGAGCAGCTCCCTGTCCCACCCCGGCAGCCCATGCCACTGGCCCCATTGGGGAGAGACAGGTACAGTACAGTATTTGGTTCAGAATCTTTTTTTTCTAGATTTTCCTCCTTTAAAATTGGGTGCGTCTTATATGCCGGAGCGTCTTATATGGCGAAAAATACGGTATCCATAATTATAGCCATTGATACCCTTGTCCTCCATGAACTTGTCTAATCCTTTCTTAAAGCTGTCAAGACTGACAGCTGTCACCACTTCTTCTGGCAGGGAGTTCCATAGACCAGTAATCCTCTGGGTGAAAAAGTACTTTCTCTTATTTGTTTGAGAACTAGTACCCAAAAGTTTCATGGAGTGTCCCCTAGTTCTAGTGTTGTGCGATAGGGAAAACAGTTTTTCCTTCTCTACTTTGTCCACACCGTGCATGATTTTATAAACTTCAATCAGGTCACCTCTTAGACGCCGTCATTCAAGAGTGAAGAGGCCCAACCATTGCAGGGTGAAAAAGTACTTTCTCTTATTTGTTTGAGAACTAGTACCCAAAGGTTTCATGGGTACATTGTTTCTTCGAGTCTCTAGGGTTCCTTCTGGCCTTATCTTGGCCTTATTCTCCAGGATAGCATTTTGGCCATTCTGTGTGCTTTGCTAGCCAGAAGGGCTGAGGTACATGTAACACAAGCATTTCTTCATAGATTTCTAAATATTTATTTTTTATCTAAATCGGTAGGCCGATTTAATATGCGGCCCTCTTTAGGCATGGGGCACTCTAATGTGGTTCCTATGTCCCAAGAGGTTGGGGACCACATGTGGAAGGGAGGGGAGGGAGTGACAGACTAAGACTCTGGAAAAGACAACCTGGATTCAAAGCCCTGCTCACCCACCAAAATTCACTAGCAGTGGAAATGGTAAACCACCTATTGAACATCCTGTATTATCTAAAAACACTATTAGGATCGCTGTAGGTCAGAAACCATTTGGCAGCATACAATACGCAATTTAAATTTTACAAATGTGTGTATGTGTTCTTTGGCAATGCAATATTGTGTAACCTACCAGAACACTTCAAATTATTCAGATTACAAAATCCCAACCCTTTGCCTCTTCAATGGTCCCTGAATCCTGTTTGACATAGCTTTCCTATGAATATATATCCAGGACGGCTTTGGACTTCATGGAAGCCATGACCTCCATCCATGGGGCTAGCCCAACATGTCATTGGCCCTAACTATGTGGGCTCCTTGTTTCCCCCTGCAGCTCAGATACATGATCTAGAAATAACCAGGGAGGAGTTCCTTGCATGTCTTGTTAAACTAAATACTAACAAATCACCAGGACCAGATGGCATCCATCCACGAGTTCTCAGGGAACTTAAAGATGAAATTGCTGATCTCCTAGCCAAAATATATAATATTTCCCTCAAATCAGGCTTTGTGCCTGATGACTGGAAGGTAGTGAATGTAACACCAATTTTCAAAAAAGGATCCAGGGGTGATCCAGGAAATTACCGACCGGTCAGTTTGACATGTGTCCCAGGTAAAGTGATGGAAACCATCCTAAAAGATAGAATTAATAGGCACATAGAAGAGAAGGCGCTGCTAAAGGAGAGCCAACATGGCTTTTACAAGGGCAAATCATGCCTCACTAATCTGTTGGAATTTTTTGAGAGTGTCAACAAGCATGTGGATAAGGGGGATCCAGTTGACATTGTTTAT
Source organism: Bradypodion pumilum (assembly GCA_035047305.1). Lineage (NCBI taxonomy): Eukaryota > Metazoa > Chordata > Lepidosauria > Squamata > Chamaeleonidae > Bradypodion > Bradypodion pumilum. The sequence continues at coordinate 440,433,218 of JAWDJD010000001.1, forward strand.
CTGGACTTTCAGAAGGCTTTTGACAAGGTCCCACACCAAAAGCTCTTGAATAAACTTACCAGTCATGGAATAAAGGGACAGGTCTTGTCCTGGATCAGCAACTGGCTAAGGGACAGGAAACAGAGGGTAGCACTAAATGGACACTTCTCCAAGTGGAGGGAAGTAAAGAGTGGGATCCCCCAAGGTTCAGTACTGGGACCCCTGCTTTTCAACCTCTTCATAAATGATGTAGAGGTAGGAGTAAAAAGCAAGGTAGCCAAATTTGCTGACGACACTAAATTATACAGGGTAATGAAAACTGTGAGAGATTGTGAGGAGCTACAGAGGGATCTCTTGACACTGGGGGAGTGGGCAAAACAGTGGCAAATGAGCTTCAACATTAGTAAGTGCAGAGTGATTCATGTTGGGGCAAAAAAAAACCAATTACATTTATAAACTGATGGGGTCTGAACTCTCTCCGACAAACCAGGAAAGGGACCTTGGTGTCCTGGTGGACAACTCAATGAAGGTGTCAACCCAGTGTGCCTCAGCAGTGAAAAAAGCAAACTCAATGCTAGGGATCATTAGGAAGGGTATAGAAAATAAGTCAGCAAGTGTCATTTTGCCTCTTTATAAATCTATGGTGAGGCCCCATCTGGAATACTGTGTACAGTTCTGGTCGCCATACCTCCAGAAGGATATTATGGAGTTGGAGAAAATGCAGAGGAGGGCAACCAGAATGATTAGGGGACTGGAACACCTTCCTTACCATCTGAGGCTGCAACGGTTGGGCCTTTTCACTCTTGAACAACGGCGTCTAAGAGGTGACCTGATTGAAGTTTATAAAATCATGCGCGGTGTGGACAAAGTAGATAAGGAAAAACTGTTTTCCCTATCGCACAACACTAGAACTAGGGGACACTCGATGAAACTTTTGGGTACTAGTTCTCAAACAAATAAGAGAAAGTACTTTTTCACCCAGAGGATCACTGGTCTATGGAACTCCCTGCCAGAAGATGTGGTGACAGCTGTCAGTCTTGACAGCTTTAAGAAAGGATTATACAAGTTCATGGAGGACAAGGGTTTCAATGGCTATAATTATGGATACTTAAGGACAACCTCCGGGTTGGAGAGATAGGCAGGATATCTCTCAATGCCATTTCCAGGGAATACTAAGCAGGTGAAGGCTTCTCCTTGGGAATACCCTGAAGGAAATGGTGAGCCACTGTGTGAGACAGAATGCTTGACTGGATGGGCTGTGGCCTGTTCCAGCAAGGCTGTTCTTATGTTCTTATGATCTGAGGATGAGTGAAGTTATTACCATCTCTTGATCATGGTCAGATCACTTTCTGCTTCAGTTTGAGGTGGAGATGACACCCCGTCATCATGGGGAGCAGGGATCTTTGGTAATGGTCCATCCTAGCAGGCTGATGGATCTAGTGGATCCAATAGAATTCCAGAAGGCTTTGGGAGGGTTTCTGACCACTGTGACTGGCAATACTGGCTTCACTCTGGTTGATAATTGGTACACGGAGACCATCAGGGTGATGGACACTATTGCTCCTAGATGCCGAATCCAGCCCAGAGCTTATCCAACTCTATGGTTTACTGGTGAACTGAGAACTCTGAAGCATTCTAGGAGAAGGCTAGCGAGCAAGTGGAAAAATGCTCCCATGGATAACAACTTGGCTGCAGTCAAGGCCTGTACCAGAAAATACACTAACACCTTAAAACTGGCAAGGAAAAAACAATAATACTAATGTATTGAGAGCTCCAATAATCATCAGAGGGTGCTGTAGTATATTGCCAGAGAGCTTCTGGGTGTGGAGCAGCCAGGGAGTTTATCACCGAGCATTAAAAATTGCAACCTTTTAGCTCAGCATTTCAAGAATTAGATGGGACTCCAAACTTGATGCAATAGATCAGCTGAAGATGCCCAAGACATTGTCCTGTCTTTGTTTACTAGATAGATTTCAGCCTGTAACATCTCAGAAAGTCTCCAGAGCACTTGCTGATTGCAGGGCCACCTCTACTCTGCTGGATTCTTGACCAGCACAGCTAGTTGGAAGAGCAGCTATAAAGGAATTAGAAAAGAACCAGACATTTACTGCCTCCCAAAATCATCTGTATGTTGGCATTCCTAACTATGATATACAGATGTAAAAGCTAGACAGTAAAGAAGGCTAATGGTTAAAAAGGAAAATTTGCTTTAAATGTAGTGTTGGAAGAGCATTTTATGGATACCAGAAAGATAAATACGGTAAATGGTTTTTAGATCAAATCAAGCCTGAACTCTCACTAAGCTAAAATGAGTAAATATTATCCTGATTTCCTACTTTGGCATTCCAGTCTCCTAAAATAATTTGGACATCATTTCTTGCTGTCTGTTCTATGAGGTGTTCTAGGTCCTCATAGAACTGGTCCACTGTGGCTTCACCTGCACCAGTAGTTGGTGCGTATATTTGGATCACAGTGACATTGAAAGGTTTGCCTTGAATTCTGACTGATATCATTCTGTCATTTTTGAGATTGTATCCCATTACTGCTTTTCTCACTCTTTTATTGACAACTAGCAGATTTTGCCCGGTGACGCCGGGCTGTTTTAAATGGTTTTGGAAGGTTTTTTTTCTTAATGTTGGTAAAGAGCCGGGCTGTTTTAAATTGTGTTGTAAGGGATAATTCTTTTTGGTAATTTATGTAAAAAAGAGGTGTGTTGGTGGTTAGGGGTGGTTTTGGGTGTGCACAACCACCACTACCCATACAATACCACTCCAACCACCAACACACACATTAAAAATTCCTGGCAAGGCAGGAGTGGTGTGTGTGTGAGAGAGAGAAAGAGAGAGAGAAAGAGAAGCAGAGTGTGTATGTGTGTGCGAGTGTGTGTGTGTGTGCATGCGTGTGTGTGTGTTGTCGCCCCAACCCTTCCAGAGCCAGAGGACCCTGCAGACAGGGGATTCCCTCCCCCCACAGGACACCCCGTTATTAAAGAGAAGAAACCAAGCTCTTTCTTCTCTTTTAAAACAGAGTGTTTGGGAGGGGGGTGTATTTGATCTCCTCTTCCTGGTCCACTGGGTTTGGTAAGGTTGGGGGTACAAAAGGGGTCTGTCCCCCCAACCCTTCCAGAGCCAGGGGACCCAGCAGAGAGGGGATCATTCCCCCCCACCAAAAAAACCAAGTGGTTTCTTCTCTTTTAAAATGGAGTGTGTGCTTGGGGGTGTGGGGGTGTGGGGGTGTATTCGATCTCCTCTCCCTGGTCCCCTGGCTTTGGTAGGGTTGGAGGGGTCTGTCCCCCCTACCCTTCTGGACCCAGCACCTTTCATTGCCTCCCTCACCCACCCCCTAACCCTTACCTAACCCTTATCTTTTCCTGGCTCCCTCCAGCTGCGTCTTTCAAAGTCTTTCCCTCTGGCTCCCACCATTTTTTTAAAGTCAGCGTGCGTTCCCAGCCTCCTCTGTGCTCGTAGCCCTCAGCCTGATTGGCTGAGGGGTTGCACAGTGCGAAGGACACTGGGAATTGAAGTCCTTTTTCTTTGTTCACGTTTGGGGGGCTCCTGCCCCACTGCCACATTTCTCAACCTGACAGTTACTTGTGAACCCGGTTCGGGTGAGTGCAGGGAGGCTTGGTCGGGGCTAGTGGGGTCTGGTGCAACATCCTTTGTCACATTCCAACGGTTAACACACAGATTTATAGGTATAGATTATGGCTACTCCATTTCTTCTAAGGTTTTCTTGTCCACAGTAGTAGATATGATGGTTTCCAGAGCTGAATTCACACATCCCTGTCCATTTTAGCTCACTGATGCCCAAGATGTCAATGCTTATTCTTTCCATCTCATTTTTTACCACTTCCAGTTTACCTTGGTTCATTGATCTCACATTCCATGTCCCTATGCAGTATTGTTCCTTGCAACATTGCATTTCTCCTCCCCCTTTTCTGTCCCTCCCCTTCCTCCACTCTGTGGTGCTAAGCATCCTGTATCATCTGACCTGCTCCTTTGTTTTGCCTTTTGTTTTGGTCAATAGGATTTTCTTGGCAAGCTTTATGGCGTGGTTTGCCGGTTTCTACGCCATTTCCCCCCCCCTCATACAGTTTAGCACAGTTTTAAAAGTTTAGAACATTTTAAACAACATATTATCATGCATATTATCACACTTTAAACACAGTCTCTATGTGAGTTGCTATATTAAGTCAGTATAAAGTCTTTATGTGTTACTATATTAAGTCATCTACATTTCTGCATATCAGCTACTTATCCTTTGCATGGGGCTCTGAGTCTCACCCTCTGGTTTTCCTCCTCTGCCTTCTTCCCTTCTGCCAATTGGTCCTCTCCTTCGGCACTTGGTTGGTGCCTGGAGGCTGGGGATGGTGGTGTCCGGGCTCGGGAGGGCTCATGGTGCAACATCCTTTGTCACATTCCAACGGTTAACACACAGATTTATAGGTATAGATTATGGCTACTCCATTTCTTCTAAGGTTTTCTTGTCCACAGTAGTAGATATGATGGTTTCCAGAGCTGAATTCACACATCCCTGTCCATTTTAGCTCACTGATGCCCAAGATGTCAATGCTTATTCTTTCCATCTCATTTTTTACCACTTCCAGTTTACCTTGGTTCATTGATCTCACATTCCATGTCCCTATGCAGTATTGTTCCTTGCAACATTGCATTTCTCCTCCCCCTTTTCTGTCCCTCCCCTTCCTCCACTCTGTGGTGCTAAGCATCCTGTATCATCTGACCTGCTCCTTTGTTTTGCCTTTTGTTTTGGTCAATAGGATTTTCTTGGCAAGCTTTATGGCGTGGTTTGCCGGTTTCTACGCCATTTCCCCCCCCCCTCATACAGTTTAGCACAGTTTTAAAAGTTTAGAACATTTTAAACAACATATTATCATGCATATTATCACACTTTAAACACAGTCTCTATGTGAGTTGCTATATTAAGTCAGTATAAAGTCTTTATGTGTTACTATATTAAGTCATCTACATTTCTGCATATCAGCTACTTATCCTTTGCATGGGGCTCTGAGTCTCACCCTCTGGTTTTCCTCCTCTGCCTTCTTCCCTTCTGCCAATTGGTCCTCTCCTTCGGCACTTGGTTGGTGCCTGGAGGCTGGGGATGGTGGTGTCCGGGCTCGGGAGGGCTCATGGTGGGGCAAATAGCTGGCCTCCCCCCGCCCGGCTGGTTTTCCTCCTCTTCACCCCCCAGCTGGGGCTGGTGGTGTCCGGGCTCAGGAGAGCTCGCGGCAAGGCAAATGGCTGGCCTCCCCCGCCTGGCTGGTCTTCCCCCTCTTACCCAGCCCAGCTGGGGATGGTAGTGTCCGGGCTCTGGAGGGCTCGTGGTGGGGCAAATGGCTGGCCTCCCCCCCCCACTCGGCTGGTCTTCCTCCTCTTCACCCCCCGGCTGGGGCTGGTGGCGTCCGGGCTCGGGAGAGCTAGTATACGCCCCAATCCCAAAAAAGGGCAATGCCAAAGAATGTTCAAACTACCAAACAATTGAACTCATCCCACACGCCAGCAAGGTGATGCTCAAGATAATACAGGATAGACTTCAGCAGCATGTGGAGAGAGAATTACCAGAGGTGCAGGCTGGTTTCAGAAGAGGCAGGGGGACTAGAGACCACATTGCCAACATATGTTGGATCATGGAGAAAACAAAGGAATACCAGAAACAAGTTTACTTTTGTTTTATAGACTACACCAAGGCATTTGACTGTGTGGACCACAACAAGATGTGGCAAGTAATTACAGAGATGGGAATACCAGAGCACCTCATATGCCTCCTGAGAAATCTGTACATGAACCAAGAAGCAACAGTTAGGACAGAACACGGAATGACAGAGTGGTTTGGAATAGGAAAAGGAGTAAGACAAGGCTGCATTTTGTCACCCTGCTTATTCAACTTATACACAGAGCACATAATGCGCAATGCAGGGATGGAGGAATCACAATATGGGATTAAAATTGCTGGGAGAAACATCAACAATCTGAGATATGCAGACGATACCACCCTAATGGCAGAAAGTGAGGAAGACCTAAAGAATCTCTTGATTGGGCTGAAGGAGGAGAGTGCAAAAGCTGGCTTGAGACTCAATATTAAGAAAACCAAGATAATGGCAACAGGTCCGATCAGTTCATGGAAAATAGATGGGGAAGAAGTAGAAGCAGTGACAGATTTTACATTCTTAGGATCAAAGATCATTGCAGATGGGGATTGCAGCCATGAAATAAAAAGGCGACTGATTCTTGGGAGACAAGCCATGAGAAACCTGGGGAACATAGTGAAAAGCAGAGACATCACATTGCAAACAAAAATTAGAATAGTCAAAGCAATGGTATTCCCAGTGGTAATGTACGGATGCGAGAGCTGGACAATTAGGAAAGCTGAACGTAGAAGAATAGATGCCTTTGAAATGTGGTGTTGGAGGAGAGTTTTGAGAGTACCCTGAACAGCGAGGAGAACAAATAGGTCAATCTATAGAAGAAATCAACCCTGACTGCTCATTGGAAGGTCTAATAGTAAAGACGAAGCTAAAGTACTTTGGACATCAAATGAGAAGGGAGGATTCACTTGAGAAGGCCTTGATGTTGGGAAAGGTGGAGGGCAAAAGAAGAAGGGGGAGGCCAAAGATGAGATGGCTAGATGGTATTGTAGACACAATGGGCACAGAACTGGGAGTGCTGAGGGGGATGGTGGAGGACAGAGGCGCCTGGAGAGCAATGGTCCATAGGGTCGCAAAGGGTCGGAATTGACTGTGCAACTGAACAACAACATTATCATGATTTGGACATTTATAAAAACATAGAAGAAAAAAATGGAAGAATTATTCCCTTGCCACTTAGGATCATAAGAAAATGGAATAATTACTAAGAAAGGAAGTCAAAACGGCTCTAAAATGTTGAGAAATGTCTTTTAAAAGTAACTAGAGTTTATTCATTAGGCTTGAGCAAATTAGGTGCTATTAACATATCTAAAAGATAGTTTTTGTGACTACCTGTAACAATGTTCATTACTTCAAAAGAAACTAATTACAAGTAACCATGTTGCCTTAATTCAGGGGTTCTCAACCTTTTCAAGCCGACAGCTGGGTCACGCTCCCTCAGAGAGCTTTGGGGGCCGAACAGCCATTTTGCCCTGCCTGCCACACATTGCACTTCCAGATGTGGCAGAGGCAGTGGGGGAGCCACATGAAATGGTGTCACATGAAATGGCCACATGAAATGGCTGCTTCTGGCCCCTGGGCCGTAGGTTGAGAACCCCTGCTCTAATTAATTACTTCCTTGTGGCACACGCTACCATTTCAAGTACAAAAGTTGATATGCATTATGCTCAAATGCTGAATTTTTCTTCAATCATAATAATGAGGCATGTTCTTTTTCATACATGAAGGAAGCTAGTTAATCCTGAGTGAATTAGGCCATTTGGCACACAGCTTTCACCCCCCAACAACTTGCTGTATCTGCTGCCTGAGCCACCTGCCTTATTGTAGAGCCAGCTCTGATCAACAGGCAAGATTATCTTTGGGCTGCAGAATCCAAACCCGGGAAAAATTTTCACAGCTTCTCTAGTCAGCTTTGCTTTGGAGCCTTTGTTTCCTGAATGACATTAAGTTCCCAGGTTTTAAATTGTGTCTCATTTCAGAGTTTTGATCCTGACCTCCCTATCCTTGTTGCTGCTTTGCTATCTTTGCTATCACTGACTCCTTTGGCCTTTGCATTTACCATGTTCTCACTTTACACGTGCTTCTTTGTTCCTCAGCAAAATTTATACATCACAGAAAGAAAACAGATAATGGCAAGGTATTAGTTCTTCAGGGAAATGCAGCAACCCAGCAGGAATACAATATTCCCACTGTAATAACCTGAGTCTTATCTCATGTTTAGAGAGATAAACCGCAGGACTCGGTCAGGTCTAGAGTCGCAGGGTGTGTGTGAAAGCGAAGCCTGCTCACTATAATGAGAAATCATTTTGTGTCTGATAGAAGCTAAAGAGAAATGCCGACTGCTTTTCAGTCTTTTGTTCCCCGGGCCTCAGGGAGGGAGGTGGGGCCACAGGGTGAGTGCCTAGTCTTTTCAGGATCCCAGAATGGAGAGCAAATCAAATCTGATTACAACTAAAAAAGAGACAGTTGAGCTGGCTCAAAGCAAGTTCTCACATTACCACCTCACTGTATGAGCCAAGTGAAAGGATTTTATGGGGCAGTGTCTCCAAGTAGAAGCCTTACGGTCTGTTCAGATATTTGCTTGCTCATGCATAGGACTAAATGGGGCACAGGGGAGGGGCTCATGAGCATCCACCTGTAAACCCTGCATGCAAACATCCCCCACAACAGGCAGAATCACAGACCTTTGTGTATTAGGCAAAAAAAGGGCTGCAGAGGGCTTCATAATAATAATAATTTTGTGTCAGAAATTATTCTGGGCTGAAAGGATTTTTTGTGTGAGAAACTCTGCACAGGGGACGCCCGAATGAGGCTTCTTTCATATCCCCAAGAGCTGAGATAGAGACGGGTGCTCAATCCGTCATGCAGTACCCATGTCTTGAACTGCCAAATTGCTGGCCTTCCAGCTAACAAGGTGAGCTTCTTAACCACTGAGCCACTGCAGCCCCCAGAGGGCTTAGTAATTTAGCCCTTCACACAAACAGACAAAAAACTGCAGGGTCCACTGGGAAATAGCAATAGATAGATGGGTGGGTGCATAATCATAATATAATAATAATAGGTTTATTTATATCCCACTTTCCTGGCACGGGTGCCACTCAAAGCAACCTACAACATAGGAAAAGGAAAGCTTTCTTCAACAAAAAGAAAGCCTTCTCACAATATATAAAACATTACACAGAAATATCAAACGCAGCAATACAAAATAAATACAATTGTTCCAAATGAAGATACACAATACGATATTCAATTGCCACCCAACTAATACAAAATGCAACGTCAAAAAGATACAGTATATAATATATCTAAATACAATCTCGCAAGCACAATTACACCGTTACAGATTACAAATTACAAAAAAAAATTCCTATGTTAAATAAAAAAATACAAGCCCCATACAGCAACCCCTCCAGCGGAGCCACCCAGGTGCTCCCACTTCCCCGTGGCCAATGCCGGACTGGGGATGGAGCTCGGGTGACAGCCACTTCCCTCTCTGCGCAGATGGCGAGGGCGTCAGGGAAATGCGGCAAAGTCCTCCATGCAGGGGGAGTCCTCCAGCGCTGTGGCTGTCCCTCTTTTAACCCCTGGCCAGGCTGGGCCAGGGGGAGGGGATGGTATCCGCAGGTGCCACCAATTCCCTCCCCGCACCGATGGCAAGGGCAGAGGGGAAATGCAGCAAAGTCCTGGACGCGAGTCATCCATGCTTACCACAGCCATCCGTGTTGCTTCTTAAATAATATTCATTTCACTGCTACATATATCCTTTCATGCCCAAAAGAAGGACACACATACAAATAGCTTAAGGAATACAAAGAAAGCTGTGTGGCAGACAACCCTCTGTTCTCTAGAACGTCAGTCACACCTAACTCATCCTCTGCAATTCTTTTATTCAGCCTAAGGACAGGAAAACCTTACTGAACTGAAATTAACTTACTCACAAAAGGTCTTCAGCCCACATGAAACCTCTGCCGCCCAGAAATATATCCATCAAACTCCATCGAGCAGCCAGAACATCTATTGGCATACAAGAGCTGCCGACTCACGTAAGGAGCGATACAGTAGTGCACAGAAGCAACATAATAGAACAAGCAACAAAATAAAATAAGCGACATAATAAATACCAGAAAAAATAAAAACAAAATACCTAGCATCTGAGGGCAAGCAAGGTCAACTGACCAGCTTACTTATTCTTAAAGGTTTCCCTGAAGAGGAAGGTTTAAGTTGTTTTAAAAGATGTTCAGAGCTGAGGCCTGGTGCAACCAGGCAGCTGGTGCAAGCCTGTTAAGGCTGGGGAAATATAATCAAATTTCTTTATACCCATCACCAGCCTGGCCACTGCTTTCCTGGCCAGTTGCAGCCTCCATATCTTTAGTGTCTTTTCCGGGAGACATAGAAGGAGTTGCAATAAGGACTAACACAGGTTTATTGGTTGATGATCAGAACGAACATGTGGTAATGGCGGAGATACCTCACATTATATACAGTGGTACAATACATTTGAATCTTGCTGCACGGTAGCTCATTGGTTGCTACCGGCGTGACGTCGCCCGGGTCATGCCCATCTTCGGTGGTGGATCGGTAGTAGTTTGTTGTTGCGGGGAGTTCCCGCGGCTGCAGGTGATTTGAGGAATGAGAACCATGTGAGTTGAACACTCGCAGCTGCCCTCTATGGGCAGCTTGCTCGCGTTCCTTTAACAGCTGGATTACATTGTGATTGTGGCCAGGTTACATTCATACATTTCTTAAAGCAACATTGTACATACATATAAAGCAACATTGTACATACACAACATCCCTCCTCCCTAGGATGGGACGAAGTCCCTCAACCATTGTGGCTTGCCGCACGTGCGCCTGGGGCGAGCGGCCGCTTGACTTAACACAGGGGAGCCTGGCTCTGCGGAGTCCTGTCCTGCAACGGAAAGCGGGGACTCATTAGTGGCTCGGTGGGGGCTCTGCGACCCCCTTGTATTGGGGGACAGGAATGGAATGAACAGTTGGGAAGTGAACTCCTGCCTGCCGTTTGAGGAACTAGGGGTCCCCCCCAGTACGAATCTCGGGATCGACGAAGAGACCCTCGTGCCCTCGCCCCCCCCCCCCCCCCGCTGCCGGCCTGGGAGTTCTAGGGACTGTGGTGGGCGGACTCTCCCCCGCTGCCTGCCTTGGGTCTCCGGGGAGCTGGAGCTATGGGATATTCTAACACAAAAGGACTGCGGGGACTGGAGGTACCAGGGGCTGAACTGAAACCCCTCTTCTCGCTAGGATGGGTGGGGGACCACTCCGCTACACCCCCCTGGTACGGTAACTCATAATCATAATCATTTATAAACTGATGGGGTCTGAACTCTCTGCGACAAACCAGGAAAGGGACCTTGGTGTCCTGGTGGACAGCTCAATGAAGGTGTCAACCCAGTGTGCCTCAGCAGTGAAAAAAGCAAACTCAATGTTAGGGATCATTAGGAAGGGTATAGAAAATAAGTCAGCAAGTGTCATTTTGCCTCTTTATAAATCTATGGTGAGGCCCCATCTGGAATATTGTGTACAGTTCTGGTCGCCATACCTCCAGAAGGATATTATGGAGTTGGAGAAAGTACAGAGGAGGGCAACCAGAATGATTAGGGGACTGGAACACCTTCCTTACCATCTGAGGCTGCAACGGTTGGGCCTTTTCACTCTTGAACGATGGCGTCTAAGAGGTGACCTGATTGAAGTTTATAAAATCATGCACGGTGTAGACAAAGTAGATAAGGAAAAACTGTTTTCCCTATCGCACAACACTAGAACTAGGGGACACTCCATGAAACTTTTGGGTACTAGTTCTCAAACAAATAAGAGAAAGTACTTTTTCACCCAGAGGATTACTGGTCTATGGAACTCCCTGCCAGAAGAAGTGGTGACAGCTGTCAGTCTTGACAGCTTTAAGAAAGGATTAGACAAGTTCATGGAGGACAAGGCTATCAATGGCTATAATTATGGCTACCTAAGGACAACCTCCGGGTTGGAGAGATAGGCAGGATATCTCTCAATGCCATTTCCAGGGGATCCTAAGCAGGTGAGGGCATCTCCTTGGGAATACCCTGAAGGAAATGGTGAGCCACTGTGTGAGACAGAATGCTGGACTGGATGGGCTGTGGCCTGTTCCAGCAAGGCTGTTCTTATGTTCTTATGTTCTTAATCATAATCAAGCTGATCCCTCTCTTTCAAAGTATCCTCCTCTGTGGTTGGGAACCCAGGATATGCATTTGTATCTGCGGGTTCCGCCGTGTCTCCCCCTTGGGTAATGCGGGTGAGGGAGGACCCTAACGCTGATTTCCCCTCACTGGTGACTCGCCTTCTGAGTTGGTCGGCGTGCCTTCTCCAGAGTAGACCCGAGCTGGTCTCGACCCTGTAGGATACAGGCCCCGTTTGTGCAATGATTGTCCCTGGAACCCACGCTGGCCCTAAAGCTGTGTAGTTCCTGCAGTGAACCGGGTCCCCTACCGAGAAACTTTTGGAGCTTTCTCCCCCTATGTTGATATTTCTCCCTTCATCCTCCACCCTGGACGGATCCATCCGGTCAAATAGCGTTACCGGACGCCTCCTCATGAGGAGTTCGGCTGGGGAAAATCCTGAAGCTAGGGGGGTTGTCCTATAGCAGATGAGGAACTGACACAGGTGGAGGTTTAACTCACCGGGACCCATGCGCCGCAGTGCGTCTTTCGTACTGCACACTTGGCGCTCTACCTGACCATTTGTGGCGGGGTGAAAAGGGGCAGCGGTAATGTGCCTGATGGCGTTTCGCTCAATGAACGTCTTGAACTCTGCAGACATGAAGGTACTAGCGTTGTCGCTAACAAAGATGTCTGGCAGGCCGAAACAGGCAAAAAGCTTGCGCAACTGTTTAATGGTTGCCGCAGAGGAGGTGCTGTTCATGGGGATTACCTCCAACCACTTGGAGTAGGAGTCGACTACCAGCAGAAACATGGACCCGCGGAAGGGGCCAGCGAAGTCAACATGAATCCGGGACCATGGCCCGTGGGCCGTATCCCATTCCTATGGGGCAACCGGGACTCCTCGGGCCGAGAGCTCTGGCACCTCTCGCACGTGCCTACTAGACGCTCTATGTCCCCGTCTATCTGGGGCCACCAAAAGAAACTCCTGGCCAGAGCCTTGGAGCGCACAATCCCGGGGTGACTGGTGTGCAGTAGTTTCAACACCTTGGCCCTTAGCTTCTCTGGGATAACTACCCGCTGGCCCCAGAGTAAGCAGCCCCTTTCCAGCGAAAGCTCTACTCTGCGCCTAAAAAATGGCCTGAACTTTTCATCGGGGGGAGTAGTGGGCCAGCCTTTCCTAACCCAGGAACTAACTTGGGCCAGCATCTTGTCGGCCGCCGTGGCCTTGGCGAGGTCGGCCGGAACAATGGGGGGTGAGTCGAGGGACTCGATCAGCAGGACTTGGTGGTCCTGCTCTACCTCGCAAGCGGGGTCCCCTAGACTAGGGAGGGGAGACCAGGACAGTGCGTCCGCATGGGAGATCTCCTTCCCTGGGCGGTAGACCAGCTCATACTGGTAGGCGTTTAGGAAAATGGCCCATCGAAACATTCTGGGGGATAGGATTTGTGGGGTGGGTTTACCAGTAGTGAAGATCCCCAGAAGTGGCTTGTGATCAGTCACTACCGTAAACTTGTGGCCGTATAGGAAATCGTGGAACTTCTTCGTTCCCGCGATTATGGCCAGGGCCTCCCTATCTGTTTGTGCGTAATTGCGCTCGGCTTTCGAGAGGGACCTTGAGTAGTACGCCACCGGGGCTTCCCTCCCGCTCTCTAACACGTGGCACAGGACCGCCCCCACCCCCACTGGGGACGCATCACAAACTAAGACCACTGGCTTTTTTGGGTCGAAATGGGTCAGGACAGCGTCCGAGGACAGGAGTGACTTGAGCTCCTTGAACGCTCTCTCCTGCCTGTCCCCCCACCGCCAAACCGTGTCCTTTTTAAGCAGCGCGTGCAGTGGCTCCGCGACCGATGCCTTCCGAGGCAGGAAGGTATGATAGAAATTTAGGAGCCCTAGGAATGACTGTAGCTCCGGTTTCGCGGTGGGGCGAGGGGCGTTTTTTACAGCTGCAACCTTTGACTCAGAGGGTTTGATCCCGTCCGGGGTTACCTTAAAACCTAGAAACTCGACCTCCCTCGCAAAGAATACGCATTTGTCCCTCCTCAGTCGAAGATCTGCCCTCTCGAACACTGAAAGGACCCCATCTAGCCTCTTTGCTAACTCTAATTCGCTCCCCGCCGTTATCAACACATCGTCGAAGTATGGGAGGACGCCTGGAAGCCCCTTTAAAAGGCGTTCCACGAGGGACTGGAAAATTTCGGGGGCCGAATTCACGCCAAACTGAAGGCGCGTTACCTTAAATGCCCCCTTGTGCGTCACTATCGTTTGCGCGGCGGCAGCAGCCGGGGTTACAGAGAGCTGCTGATATGCCTGGGCCAGGTCTAATTTTGCAAAGCACTTCCCCCCATGTAAAGTGGCCAGCAAGTGGCTGACCACGGGCACCGGATATGCATTTGGCCGAATGGCCTTGTTGATGGTACATTTATAGTCCGCACAAATCCTGATCTCCCCGTTTGCCTTAAGGGCTGTAACAATCGGCGTTTCCCACTCCACCGAGTCAACTGGAACCAAAATCCCCTGCCCCACCAATTTGTCCAGTTCCGCCTCGATCTTTTTTTTTTTTTTTTAAATTTTATTTAATTAATAATCATAAAATACAAACAAACATAAACATATAAATACTTAAAACTAACAATAAAGGGGAAAAAACACCAAGAAAAGAGAAAGGAATAACAACAATATATCAATATCTTGTTCACTCTTTCATTCTTTCAACTTTTAATCCGTGCAAAACCCTATTCTGCAGCAATTTCAATTGGCACAATATACTTAAATCTTCCAAAATTGAATCATGTCAGGGCCAGGCTTACTTCCTTCTTCACTTGTTAATGCGTGCTGTATGAAAGGTTTCCATATTTCCCAAAATTGTATTTTGATTTTAAAACCCTGTTTTAACCTAATTTGGCTAGTTAATTTTTCATTTAGTGCTAGTTGCCAAACCTCTTTATACCACCTATTCTTATTTAGATTTTCGTTACCCTTCCATTCTTGGGCTATCAGCTGTCTAGCAACCAGCAACAATGTCAAAATTAATTCTTTATTACCCTCACTTAATCTCATTTTTCCTATTTCTCCTAATATAGCTAGTTTGGGTTCTAGAATCATTGTTATGCCAAGAATCTCGTTTATCTCCTTCTCTATCACTTTCCAAAATGTATTTGTTTTCTTACAAAACCACCACAGATGCAAATATGTCCCCTTTTGTTCATTGCATCTCCAACACAATTCAGATTTATTAATATCAATTTGCTTGAGTCTGATTGGGGTAAGGTACCACCTCCAAAGTACCTTGCAAACATGCTCCTTTTCCTTGATTGACATAGTTTTTGTTATTCTGTTTCCCCACTTTTTCCTCCACTCTTCTTCTTCAATTTTAATATTTAAATCTTCCTCCCAAATTCGTTTAAGTGTATAGTGTGATCCTTCCCCTGGGATAAGCATTTGGTACAGTTTACCTACTAACCCCTGAAATCTTATCTTCCCTTTCCTTATTTCCAAGACCAATTCTTCAAATGGCGTCTTTGCCCTAGGTACTCCTATAATCCCCCTTATCGATTTGTCCCATTTCTCCATCCCCAATTCTTGTAGCCAATTTAATTTTAATTTATTATATACCTCCTTCCTTTTCTGATATGTATTGCAATTTTTAATCCATTCTGTTATTAACAACACTTTTTCTTGCAATAGAATAGGTCTTATTTTTTGTGAGGATAATAATGGGCAACTCTGGAAATCTAAAATTTCTAAAATTGGGGAAATGTCTGGTGCCAATTTCCTCTTAACCCCTTTCCATACGTTATAAATATTCTTTATAGAAAAGCAGTTAATCTCTGTTTTATTATTTACTTGTGCAAGAAATGTTTCACCTTTTAATTTTTTAAATTCTTCTTGATCCCCTTCACCTATTACCTCATTTTGCTGAATTAATAATTTAATTAATTTCTTTATATGAAAGGCTTGAAAATACGCTTTAATGTTTGGAATGTTTAATCCTCCCTGTTTATTTTTCATGTACCATAATCCTTTACTAATTCTTGCTCTTTTATTATTATTGCAAATTCCGTTTATCAATTTTTGCCATTTATTTATTTCTGACTCTTTAATTTTAATCGGTAAATTTTCAAACAGAAAATTCAATTTGGGTATAACTTTCATTTTACAAATATTAATCCTTCCAAACCATGAAGTCTTTGCTCGTTTTATCTGTTCTAGTAATGGTTTCAATTTATTTCTTAACTTATTGAAGTTAATATTATATAGATCTTTTGGATCGTTCGTCACAAATATTCCCAAATATTTCAATTCATCTCTTATTGTAATACTAAATCTATCTCCAATTTTTTTCTTTTCCTCCTGGGTTAAATTGCATGTGATAGCCTCAGTTTTCGTCCAATTAATTTTTAATCCTGTTACTTCTTCAAAGGCTCTTAAATGTTCTTGTATTTTATTTAAATTATTTAAAGGATCTTTTACAACTAATAAAGTATCATCCGCAAATAGACTTATTTTTTTATTTTCTATTCCTACTAATTTCTCATTTTGCCTTATATCATTTGCTAGCAGTTCCATTGCCAATATAAATAAACATGGGGACAGTGGACATCCTTGTCTTGTCCCCGCGTTTATATCAATTTCTTTCCCCAGACAATTATTCATTTTAATTTTAGATTTGCTTTCTTTATACAATTGTCCTATCACATGATTAAATTTAGGGCCGAATTGCAATTTCTCACATATTCCTTTTATTGTTTTCCATTGAATTGAGTCAAATGCTTTATATATGTCTAATGCCACTATACATACTTTTTGTTTATTATTTTTTAATTTATCAATAATATTAATTAACCGGTTTATTAATTTATCCATTTGTCTTCCTTTAACAAATCCTACTTGGTCTTCTCCAATATAAGTGTCTATGAATTTATTAAGCCGATTGTTAATTATTGAAGTAAAAATTTTTGCATCCTGATTTAATAATGATATTGGTCTATATGCTTCTATATTCTCTTTATCCTTTCCAGGTTTAGGAATTAGAGCCATTATCGAATTACTCCAAGACTTGGGGATCTCCCCCCCTTCCAATATATAATTATATAAATTTTTTAACTTGGGAATTAATACCTCTCGGCATTCCTTATAAAATTCCGAAGGGATACCATCCTCTCCTGGCGTTTTATCCTTTTTTAAGTTGTTAATTACCTCTTCAATCTCCTTGTCTTTAATATCTTGTTCCATTATATTTACATGTTCTTCCTTTAATTGGTATGTCAAATTTCTATTCAAATATGCTTGAAGTACATTATCATCAATTCTATGTTCTGTATATAATTTTGTATAGAATTCTTCTGCTACTGATAATTTATTTTCCAATTTATACTGCCTTATACCTTCTTTATTAATTAGAGCCTCTATATATCCCTTACTTTTTTTTTGTCTTACTTTTTTTGCTAAATTTTTCATATCTTTATTATTGAATTCAAAATCATTTCTTTTTAAATATGCCAAATCTACCCTAACCTTTTCAACTTCTGCTGCAATTGTTTCCTTTTTTAATGCCTGTAATTTATTCCAAATTGAGATACTTCCTGTAGCTGCGTGCCTCCTTTCTAGTTCTTTTATGTCTTTATCTCTTTTAATTACTTGACTTTTCATTTTTTTTTCAAATATTGCTTTCTCTTGTATATAGTCACCTCTAATAACCGCTTTCATTGCGTCCCAAAGGATATGTAATTCCACCTCACCCGTATCATTATCTTCCCAGTTCTTTATCCATTTATTTATTAATCTTTTTTTTATCTCTTCATTTTTTAATAGTTTAGTATCCATCCTCCATACCTTATTTTGATAGGTACTGATATTCAGCCGCATCTCTATCGAAATAAATGTGTGATCTGAGATATTAAAATTGCCATAATTAAAGTTTTCTAAATTCGTAAGCATATTTTCTGACACAAAAAAATAATCCAAGCGAGAATAAGATCTATGTTTTAAGGAGCAAAAGGTAAATATATTTTTTTTACCTGCCAACATTCTCATCGCATCCTGTATTCCTAATTTCCCTATCCATTTGTCAATCAATTTATCTTGAGTCTTTCTAAAATTATTTGTTGTATCTAATCCTGACCTAATTAAGTTAAAATCTCCCCCTATAATTAAATTTACTGATCTTTCTTTTTTTATAATGGGTAGAATTTTATCTAGAAAGACCCCTTGATTCTTGTTTGGTGAGTATACGTTGACAAATGTATACTCTTCCTCCTCTATTTTACCTTTTATTAGCTGAAACCTTCCCTCCTTATCTTTAATGTTCTTGCTCATTGAAAAATCTAGTTTATTCGATATTAATATAGCAACCCCTCTTGAATTACTTGAGCCTAGGCTTTTCTCATATATTTCCATCCCTTTTACATAAATATTATTCTTATTTTCGCTTTTCTGATGTGTCTCCTGGAGAAAAATGATATCCGCTTTTTCCCTTCTCAGAACTCCTTCCACACGTTTCCTCCTAATTTGGTTCCCTAGGCCCCTGACATTCCATGAGATAATTTTTAACTTTTTAAGTATACATATTTAGTGCTTTCTCTACTGTTACTGCAGAATTCCCCATAATATGTGAACCAATACCTCAACCCACAACAAGTTATACTCTCCCTCCTCCAGCGCATCTTAAATTAAATAATATACAATTATCTTAAGAAGAAAAAAATATACAAAAATAACAAAGCTTAAACAAACCAACAATCAAACAAATAAGAAAGAGGGAAAAACAGGGGGAAAAAAAACTCTGCCCTCCCCACTTTCTACTAAAGTAACCTTTGAAAACCAAAGAGGGGAGGGGGGGTTGCGGTTGGCGAGTGGACCTTAATACTTAACATCCGTTTCTTGTTCATTATTTATTTCTTATTACAAATGGTTATCTTAATTTGTCATAATTTATTCCATGCAGTAGATTCTCTCTTTTTATCCTTTAATGACCTAGTCTTTCCCTCCTTCTGCTCCTTCAACTTCCTCCTCTTCCCGTTCTAACATGGGCGTTGCTCCCACATTTATTAAGCCATCTTTAAGTTGCTTCCATTCTGTAGACCCTTTTTCTATAATCTTAGCTTCCATCAAAATTTCTAAGACATCAGATTCTTCCCTAATCCAATAATTCTTCCCCTTCACTGTAAAAATTAATTGTTTATGTGGTCTCCATTTATATTGTATGTTTTTCTCACGCAATTTTTTTGTGATTGGCTTAATTTGTAGTCTCCAAATGCGTTCTTCTAACGAAATATCTTTATATATTTCTAGCTGTGCCCCCTCCATTTTTAAAGCATCATCCCCCGAGGAGTTAACATATTTCATTATCCTTAACTTTTGTCCTAGATTTCCAAATCTTAAAAAAACATTTCTAGGTCTTTCTTGGCTCCTTTTTTTTCCTAGTCTGTACACACTGTCTATATCCTCCAATTCCATTTCCTCCCCCATTCCCATTGCGTTAATCCATTCTACCAATCTTTGTCTCAAGTTATCCGGGTTCCGTTCTGGTATATTCCTAATAACCACGTTGCACCTTCTCTCCTGATCTTCCATTCTTTCCAACCTTTTATCATATTTTTTCTGTTTCTCCTCTTTTAACTGTACCTGCTCCTTGACCTCTCTTAACTCATGTTTCATTTCCCAAACTTCTTTCCCAATAGCATTCATCCCCTCCTTCAATTCATCTATTTCTTTCAATAAATTGGTACACTCTTTCTTGGTGTTCTTAAATGCTTGTGTGATACTTTCTTTTATTTCTTTTTGAAATTTCTGATTATCTTTTGCTCGCTGATCTTCTAATGTTTGTAGTTTAGCTTGAAGTTCTTCCTCTAATTTATCAAACCTAAGCTCCAGGTCTCCTCTTAAATCATTTAAATCTGGACTTGGGCCTCTATCACCAACCTGCTCCTCTTCTACCTCTTTAACCCTCCCCTTGTCAAACCCCTTTTTTTTGGTAGCCATCTGTCTTCTTGACTCCTCTCCTATCAGAATCTCTTGACCCCCCACTTCTATTTGTTTTTCTTTCTCTTCCTGATCTAAGGCTTCTTGTTGTTTAATCTTTAACCTCCTTTCAGCTACTTTCTTCCTCAGCTCTTCTAGTTCTTGGATCTCGATAAGTTCTTCCTGCAACGATTTTCTTCTCCTACCCTCCTGTTCTCTTCTCTCCAATCTATCTGTTCTCACCCACTTTAAATCCTGTTCAAAATTATCAATTTTTTTGCTCATTAAACTGCTGCCTTTTAACCACAGGATCCTAAATTAACAGTTCATTAGTGCATTAATATACTTATAATATAATAAGTGTAGAAAAAAAGTAGAATATATCTGATTATATACCAATAGAGAATAATAAATTCAAAGTTTAAATGGAGAACAATCAAATACTGCTTTAAGAGAGCCGTTCAATTCCTCTTTCTTAAATCCCCTCTTTCCAAAGAAAGAAAGAAAAAACCCCAGGTGTTCCAAAACCAAGATAAGGGGAGATATGCAAATTAAATTCCCAGCTGGTGAGTCTCTGAGTCCTTGGAGCGTTGCAACCCTATGCTCCTTTTAGCAATGCTGTATCCCTCTGTAGTCCTCTATCCTTCTGCTTTCTGCTTCTGCTTGCAGAGTACACAATCCTGTAACAGTCCGAATTTTAACTGGACACACAATGAAAAACCTTTTTATTAGCTAATTAGTGTCCATAAACCGCTGGGAATCCAATAGTCCGATAATCCAATATTCACTGTTTCTTTACTGCCTTCTCATAGCCACAGTCCCGTCCTTGTAATCCAGCAAAAAGAGAGTCTTTTACTGTAATATTTTAATTCTGTTGGTTCTGTTAGCCTCAGTCTCTTTTGGAGCTCCGGGATCCCTCACCTTGCTCCACTCAGTGTCTGTGCCCCGCTTTTATCTACTGTACTTTCCGTTCCTCTCAGTTTCTTATATTTCTTTCATTCCTCTTTAAACCTCTTAAACCCCAGGTTTCGCTGTATGTTTAATTGTTTATATTCCCTGAAGATAGAGGTCTTCCAGCCTTTCGGTCTCGAAGTATCTCTTAGATTGCTGGCACATTTCAAACAGGCTGCTCAAACAACCTGGGTGTGGGATTGTTTCAACATCAGCTTCTTAGTTCCGCAATTAAATAACAAAGACTAAGTGATTAGCAAGTCTTCTTAGTTCCACACTCATACCTCGCTCCCCTGCAGAGACAGCCCCGAGTTACCTCAGTCTCTCCTTGAGCATGAGAATCTGCGAAGTTGAGTGTTTGTTTAAGTCCTCTTGTTAAATCCCACTGTCCGACTTTTAATCTCCAAAGTTTCAGTATTCAGTATTCAATATTCCAAAACTTAAGGCTTAAAGAGAAAGTTCTTAATTCTCCTTTCTTCCTTTCTTTTTCAAATAGTTTTGTATCCCAAAACTGCAAAGACCGGTAAACTCAGTCAGTCAGTCTTTTCATTCTCGAAACCTTTCGAGCCTGAGAGGAAGCACGCCCCAAGCTCTTGCAGAGAAAGAATAACAACTTGTCCCCAGCCAAAAGATCTTTGATTTCTCGGCAACCTCTCTATATTTTACCCTCCAAATTAACCTGGCCGAAGATATTGATCTCACACTCCGTTTAATATACTTTTGAGCCCAAAACGCAACTCCAAAATACCTCCTTTCCCGCTTTTAAGCGGCTCTCCCTTCAGAACAAACGGAAAACGATACCGGTCAGTCCGCCATGATGCTCCTTGAGTGCGAAGGGCACTCTCCTCGGTTTGAGGCGGATGGGCCGGATTTCTGGGTCCAGCTCGAAGGAAACCGGGGGCCCCTTGTATTTTCTGAGCCCCTTCTTGAAAACGTCCGGGTGCGCATTGCACACATCCCTCATTGGGTCAGTCTCGATGGCGTTAATGCCGGACAGTTCAATTCCCAGGGGAGCAAACCACTGCATTCCCAAAAGGCAGCACCTCCCCCCTTGAGGACCACTAAGGGCAGTTTCTCGGAGTAGTTCTTGAACTTCACCTTGAAGTTCCCCACCCCCAACACCGGGATCCCATTCCCCTGCACGTCTCGTAGGTGTGACCTCATGGCCCGGAGCTTGGGCCGCTTATCAGGGGGAATACGCATAAACTCCTTTTGGGACAGGATGGAATAAGATGACCCCGAGTCTATCTCCATCCTCACTGGGACCCCTTGCAACAGTACCTCTACGAAAAACCGCCGGTGCTCCAGGCCCACGCGGTTCACGCCTTCCTCACTGTAGCTGGCTGCGACCTTCCTGGTGCCGGCCGCCTTCCGTTGGTGCGTCTGGGGATGGCTGGAACTCCCCTTGTCCTCGACTTGCCCGCGCCTGCATACTCGGGCGATGTGCCCCTTTCGGCCGCAGTTGTGACACTCAGCCTTTCGAAACGGGCACCTCGTGCGGTCGTGGGACGCTCCACAACCGTCGCAACGGCGGTCCTGCCGTTCTCGGGTCTGCCGCTTCTCACCACGCTTCTTGATCCTCTGGACGTCATCGTCCTCGCTGGAGTAGGGGTCCGCTGTCGTGGACGACTCCTCGGACGATGTTGGTGTGCCGGCGGGCGGCTTGGGGGCCCGCCAGGCCGCCTTCGCTGGTGTCCGCCGGGCCGTCTGTACTGGTGACTTGGCCCTCTCGGACGCGGACACTCGGGACTTGAACAGTCTAACCCCGCTCCTGGCCTCCTCGGCTGCTTGGGCCTCCTGCAGTACCTCGTTGAACGTGAGGCATTGGTCACGGGTCATCAGCCTCCTCTGCAGCTCCTCGTCCCTCAAACCGCACAACATGCGGTCACGGAGGGCCTGGTCCAGGTCATCCCACTGGCAGTGGACCGCCGCAAGCCTGAGGGCCGCCGCGTAGGCAGACACGGACTCGCCCGGTCGCTGGTCTCGCCTGTGGAACGCGACCCGGGCTGGGAAGATCGAGACGGGCGGCTGGAAATGCTCGCCCAACCTCTCCAGGATACTGTCGATGGGCACCTCGTCTACCTTCCGGGGGGCCAGCAGGGTCATCAGGATTCGCAGCGTGGCCGGCCCCACTTGGGCCAGGAAGTGGGAGCGCATTTTCGCGTCGTCGTCGACGCCCGCGGCTTCCATCGCGTGCCGAAACTGACACTCGTAGAGCTCCCATTGTTTGGGCTCGCTCACATCGAACTGGTACACTTTGACCTTGGGATTCGCCATCGATCCCACCTTCGTCGCCAATTTAGTGTCTTTTCCGGGAGACATAGAAGGAGTCGCAATAAGGACTAACACAGGTTTATTGGTTGATGATCAGAACGAACATGTGGTAATGGCGGAGATACCTCACATTATATACAGTGGTACAATACATTTGAATCTTGCTGCACGGTAGCTCATTGGTTGCTACCGGCGTGACGTCGCCCGGGTCACGCCCATCTTTGGTGGTGGATCGGTAGTAGTTTGTTGTTGCGGGGAGTTCCCGCGGCTGCAGGTGATTTGAGGAATGAGAACCATGTGAGTTGAACACTCGCAGCTGCCCTCTATGGGCAGCTTGCTTGCGTTCCTTTAACAGCTGGGTTACATTGTGATTGTGGCCAGGTTACATTCATACATTTCTTAAAGCAACATTGTACATACATATAAAGCAACATTGTACATACACAACAATATCAGACACAAGAACAGCCTCATATAGAGAGCATTACAGTAGTCAATCCACAAGTTTACCAATGAATTGGTCAGGATTATGAGAGAGCATCTGTCCAAGTAGGAGCACAACAGTGCAATCTGATGAAGCTGGGAAAAGGCAGTTTTAAACACCGCCACCATTTGATGCTCAAAAGAGAGTAATGAGTCCATAATAACCCCCAGGTTGCGAACCAGGTCCCTAGGGGTAAGAGTAGTTCCACCCAGGATAGGAACCAGGCCACCTAGTCGGGCAAATGGCCCCTCAAATACCAAACCCCCATCTTGCCAGAGTTCAGTTTCAGCCTGTTAGCTTTTGTCCATTCCATTATCGAGTCCAGACACTTGTCAAGGTGTCAGACTGTATCAGCTGCAGATGATGAAAAGGAGACATAGAGTTGGGTATCATTTGCACACTGGAAACACCGAACCCCCAAATCTCCTAATGACCTCTCCCAGTGGCATTATACCTGTCAGGTTGCCAGTGTCCAAATATGGGAAATTTCCAGGTGCTGGTGTTGGCGTTGGCACATGTGTCAGAGGCAGCAACGTGCATGTGCAGTAACCCCTGTGTGCATGCGGAGAAACCCCTTCAGCCAGGAAAGGGGTTACTGCACATGCGTGCCCATCAGCGGCATTGGTGCGCATGCACAGTAACCCCTTTCCTGGCCATTCAAATACGGGATGACGGTGGGAAGGAGCATGACAGAGCGGTGAATTAAGAGAAATCCCAGCCAAAATGGGATACTTGACAGGTATGCTCAGTGGTTTCATATAGATATTAAACAACAGCAGGGAGATGATCGACTCCTGTGGAATTTTATTTATCCTTAATAAAGTTATCGCCCACCACCGCATTTCAATTTACTTTCAGGCTGTGAGCCACCACAACAATATTTGTTTACATAAGAGTAAAGAGGGTTTTCACTGCAGCTCTATGCCAGGCTTAAAGACAACGGTGTTGAGCTATTTTAAGAAATGCAAACATCTTTGGCAATCAGGGATAAGTAAGAGATTATATTCTTGTTTATTTATATTTTAAGTTTATGTTATTTTAAAACTCTAAAGTGTTACATTTTAACATTTCTACATGGCCATGATTTGCTGTTGCTCCTTCTGATCACAGAAGAATCATCTAGTGTTTATTGAGAAGACCAAAGAGACCCACATTCTGTAGCTATTGAACCCAAAGTAGCAGGACAGGTTACACAGAAAGAGCCTCTTCGAAGATTGTGGTATTTTTAAACCATAATTGGGTGTACCCTGGTAACAACAACCTTGTGTTGCTGGCTAAACTTTCCCACACTGGGTCAGGTAAAAGGAACTGCAGAATGAACTCCCCAAAAGGTGCCTTCATTTTGGCAGTTTCACATCTGGCCTAGACACAGAAGAAGAAGTAGTAGTAGCTGGACAGTAATAGTAAAATGCAATAACAGTAAAAATGCAATAAATAAAAGGCTACTAAGCATGGGCCAGAACAGACAGGTTAGTACCGTCTCTTAGTGAGGTGCCTTAGATGTGTTGTTTCCTTCTGTCTCTTTCTTTCTCCCTCTCACAGGGGAATAATGATCCTGACCCATCTCTAAAGGGAGCTACAAGGCTTAATTCATTAAAGCTTGTAATGTTCTTTCAGGCACTTGAATCAGAGATATTGGAGAAGATGAATGTATCACAGTAAGTGCTTTTTTATGGACTTGTATAAAGTAATGTTACATCAAGCCGTTGCAGGTATTGCATTGTGTTTCTTTACACATCAGTGCCAGCCACTGGCTAGTAGCATAATGGGATTGGTGGAAATTGTCAGGCACAGCATCAGAGGAGTAGGTTTTTGGCTCACAAAACCTTGCAGCTGAGAACAACAACAAAATGATCAGTAACACAGAGCAGAACAACTGGCTAATGAAATATCTCTTCTCAGGTACCATTAAACCCGTCGAAAATCATGCTTAGCTTACATAATTAGATTCCAAGAGTAGGTCTGGACACATTTATTACCAGTTCCACTCTGGTCCACAGCATGGATGCTCTCTCCAGTTCAGATTCATAATCCATGACCAACCATACCTGTCAACTTTTGGATTTGAAAATAAGGTAAATTTTGGCCACACCCCTCTGTGGGTGTGGCCAAATCCATGGGCGTGGCCAAATATAGCCATGTGACTTGCTGGGCTCTAGTCATGCCTGCCACATGGCCATGAAAATGTCTGCAAACACAGACAGCACTGGCTCTTTGGCTGTAAATGGAGATGAGCACTGCACCCTAGAGTTGGATACGACTGGCAGATTTTACTTTCTTAGGATCAAAGATCTGATGCTTGGGAAACAAGCTATGAGAAACCTGGGGAACATAGTGAAAAGTAGAGGCATCACCTTGCAAACAAAAATTGCATAGTCAAAGCAATGGTATTCCCGGTGGTAATGTATGGGTGTGAGAGCTGGACCATTAGGAAAGCTGAGCGCAGAAAAATAGATGTCTTTGAAATGTAGTTAGAAATAGGTCGATCCTAGAAGAAATCAACCACAACTGCTCATTAAAGGTCAAATAGTAAAGATGATGCTAAAGTACTTTGGACATCAAATGAGAAGAGAGGATTCACTTGAGAAAGCCTTGATGCTGGGAAAGGTTGAGGACAAAAGAAGGGGGTGGCCAAAAATAAGATGGCTAGATGGTATTGTAGATGCAATGGGCACAAAGCTGTGTGGCCCAAAGAACCCTTTCCCCAGTTTCTTGGGGGACTTTTGTTTTGTTTTCTTTCTTGTTTGCTCAGTGTCTTAAGTGACTAAGATGCTGACTGGGAGGCTGAAGGTCAGCAGTTGGATTCCCGAGTACTGCAGGATGGAATGAGCTCCCGTCTTTGTCCCAGCTCCTGCCATCCGAGCAGTTGGAAAGCAAGAAATTGCAAGTAGATAAATAGGGACCACTTTGGTGGGAAGGTAACAGCGCTCCGTGCACTCTGGTGTCTAGTCATGCCTGCCACATGACCACGGAAATGTCTGCAGAAGCAGACAGCGCTGGCTCTTCGGCTTTGAAGCAGAGATGAGCACTGAACCCTAGAGTCAGATACGATTGGCTTTTGAGCAAGGGCGGCCCTTTACCTTTACCTAACTCAGATCCCCTTACACAACCGTGCAAGCACACACACACATACCCCTCCTACGTTAACTCTAGAACAGAAACGGAATGCACACACCCTCTCTCATATAGTGTAGGAATCTCTGACTGTGATGGCGAAACTTGGCACTCTAGAAATGACTGTCTTTCGAGCAAGGAAAACCTTTATCTTTAGCATATAGTGATCAAGCACTACTCCCCCCCCCCCATTAACTCTAGAACTCTAGAAATGGAATCCTCCAGCCAGGACAGAGGAAGGGGGCAGAAACAGCTCAATAAAGCATGAGAGTGAGAGAGAAGTCTCTGCCCCCAGACCAAGAGCTGATTTGCCCCTGCATATATGAAATATTGCTCACCTCTAGAGTAGACTCCCGTCCCTAGTTCCAGCATGAAACGAAGCTGCCATCTTGGCCATGTGACTGGCAGGAAAATGAAAGAGAACGCGCGCCCCACACCTTCTCTCTCTCCTTCCACAAGCAAAAAAAACCACACAGTGACCTCTGGTGGCCAGAAAAAAATACTGCAGCTTCGCCTGTGAGGGCTCCGGTCAGGATATTTCTTTTTAAAAAATAAGGGAAAATACAGGGAAATCAATTAAACGAGAGGGGGGCGAGAAGAGGGGTAAAAATAAGGGGTTTTCCTGGGTAAAACAGGATGGTTGATAGGTATATGACCAACCATGATCATAGCAATTTCTGATCACAGCAGCTAAATTTTCTCTTTTCCTAATAAAGTGAATGGAAACAGGAACCACAGCCATACTAGATGGGGAGTATGTGAATTAGTTTTCTACCAGCCATCAGTCAATCTAACTGAGTACAATTTATGGAAACCAATTGGCACTTTGAGAATGAAATTTGAGTTGATTAGGCCCATTCAGAATTCATGGTGAAGAAAATGGGCAGCTGGATTGCTCTGAGCATGGAGTGTATCCTACTGTTACAATGTGATAATAGTATTTGAGAGGTAGGTCTGGCTAGACATTCCGCTATGGTAATGGAGTAGACTATACAGTCAGTAACTCAATGCCGAGTGTTGGGCAGCGGTAAATAACTTGACTCCCTAAAGGGGCCAATGGCAACAGGTGGATGAGCCCCTTTAGGTGGGGTGGAGGAAATGCCACTGAAAACCATCATATTGGGCCCAATGGCAAAATGAGCAGAGGAGGAACCATTTCCCTATTCTGATACCCCATGGTCATGGAGGTGGAAGAGGCCATCCCAGATGGACTGGCTATGAAGGCACGCCTTGTTGATATCCTCACTGTTGTGGCAGTCCATTGCAGTACGGGTGCTAAATCCTGTTTGTCTCATTCAGTGGTGGGCATCAGCAGGTTTGCACCAGTTCACCAGAACGGGTAGCAGAAATTCTGGCTGGCCCCGCCCATCCAAGTTTTGAAATAAAGTAGTCCTAATTTGGGTTCAATGCAGGGCTTTCCCCCTGGCCACGTCCACCATACCACGCCCACAGAGTAGGTAGTAAAAAAATGGAGCCCAACAACGGTCTCATTCATACATGATGCAGGAGATGGCTCTGTGATCAGTGTGTGGGTCACTTCATGGCAAACTGTGACCCACCTTAAACAAATTCATGCCAGTGGCATTTTCCTGTTTGTTGTGAAAATTATTTCTAGGAAAAAACTATACTCAACTATGAGTAGCAGACAACGGCAACGATTTGAGAGGTTGCTGTGTAAGTCTGTGCACATGCCCCTAGGCCCTCTATGATCAGAGGGATATGGAAGAGCCTTTGGAGTAATGACATGCAGATCTCTTTCTCAGGAAGGGACCAACAAGCAAACATTTGTTTCACAGCACTTTGCAGTACAGGGCCACATTTGCAATCACTAGAGCAGCTTCCTCTTCAGTGCCTCAATACTCCTGCCAAACCATTCCTTCTCAGCAGAGTCTCTAGTGCACAGGTGGTCTGATAGCCCATAGTTGATCTTCTGGCTGGACCCACCAAGAGATCTTCAGGCCCCTCAGCCTAAACAGATGGTGTCGTACAGTTGCTAGAACTTCACAACTGGTGCTTCTGGTGAAGTCACCTTTTCTTGGTAGAAGTTGGATTCCCTCTTAGTTCCCTTGGAGGTGTAGGCTGGCTTGGATTGGATCTTTGGCAAGCATAACAAGGAAGGACTGCCTGGGCACAAGAGGGCTTCCAGTAATGCCCCAGACGATCTGTAATGCTATGGAAACCTAGAATAAATGAGTTGGAAGATGCCTATAAGGCCATTGAGTCTAATCCCCTAGTAAATGCAGAATCCAACTCAAAGCAGGTCTGACAGATTGTCATCCAATTTTCTCTAGAGTGCCTCCAGCTTTGGAGCGCTCACCACCTCCCAAGATAATTGGTTCCATTATCGTACTTCTTTCATGTCCAGATCAAACTTCTGAACTGCCAAAATGAAGCCACTTTCTTGACCTTGTCATTGGCCAAAATTAATTCCTCATCGGTACATGTTTCTGGTCGTACTGCTCTAACAGTTAAGAAGCTTTTCTTTATATTCAACCTATATCTTGCTTCTTGTAGGTTCAGCCAAGAAACATTCCAAAGCAAGAGAACCCAATCTAAGAGAGACAACAGGAATGAAGCATGGATGAGCCGAATGAGAAAGAGAACTGAGCACCATTTTTGTTCCTGTCAGCAAATCAAAGTTATAGCGCTTCCCCTCTGCCGCCACATGCCTATGATCTGCAATAAAGACTCTTTAAAAGGGGTGGCTGTGCTTGGCTGTACTTTCCCTTTCCCCACAGTCTTAGTTGGAAGCAGAGCTTTAGTCAGGGAGGGGCTGGGATTTCTTCATCCTCAAATGGCAGAACACTCTCTTTACCTTGATAGTATTCTGAGAAACTGCCACTAGGGCTACTGGGACCTGATGATGCTTCTGCTCATATTGTTTCCCTTGAACAGGCTGAAGTCTCTAAAGCTCCTCCTCTTTTTCAAACAGGGACCCTGCTTCCCCTATGACAGCTGGAACTCCTAAACTCTTCAGAAGAAG
This sequence comes from Bradypodion pumilum, assembly GCA_035047305.1. Classification (NCBI taxonomy): domain Eukaryota; kingdom Metazoa; phylum Chordata; class Lepidosauria; order Squamata; family Chamaeleonidae; genus Bradypodion; species Bradypodion pumilum. The sequence goes on from JAWDJD010000001.1 coordinate 440,462,776, forward strand.
GGGATTCAGATGGGTGGGGCAGAACACAGGTGGTCCTTATTCCTGTAGTCATTTGTTCTTCCTTGACTCCTGACACTGGGATGCTCCTGTTCCAGTTTACCTGCAGATGGGGCTCTGTCCAAGGCTTCAGGAGGCCTGTTCCCAGAGATGCTGGGCCAGGTTCATTCTCCTTCCCCAGGACCTGGATTCAAGGTTGGAAAGGGACAGGTCTTGTCCTGGATCAGCAACTGACTAAGGGACAGGAAACAGAGGGTAGCACTAAATGGACTCTTCTCCAAGTGGAGGGAAGTAAAGAGTGGGGTCCCCCAAGGTTCAGTACTGGGACCCCTGCTTTTCAACCTCTTCATAAATGACCTAGAGGTAGGAGTAAATAGCAAGGTAGCCAAATTTGCTGACGACACTAAATTATACAGGGTAGTGAAAACTGTGAGAGATTGTGAGGAGCTACAGAGGGATCTTTTGACACTGGGGGAGTGGGCAAAACAGTGGCAAATGAGTTTCAACATTAGTAAGTGCAGAGTGATGCATGTTGGGGCAAAAAACCCCAATTACATTTATAAACTGATGGGGTCTGAACTCTCTGCGACAAACCAGGAAAGGGACCTTGGTGTCCTGGTGGACAACTCAATGAAGGTGTCAACCCAGTGTGCCTCAGCAGTGAAAAAAGCAAACTCAATGCTAGGATCATTAGGAAGGGTATAGAAAATAAGTTAGCAAGTGTCATTTTTGTTGTTGTTGTTGTTCAGTCGCACAGTCGATTCCGACCCTTTGCGACCCTATGGACCATCGTTCTCCAGGCGCCTCTGTCCTCCACCATCCCCCTCAGTCCTCCCAGTTCTGTGCCCATTGTGTCTACAATACCATCTATCCATCTCATCCTTGGCCTCCCCCTTCTTCTTTTGCCCTCCACCTTTCCCAACATCACGGCCTTCTCAAGTGAATCCTCCCTTCTCATTTGATGCCCAAAGTACTTTAGCCTCATCTTTACTATTTGACCTTCCAATGAGCAGTCAGTGTTGATTTCTTCTAAGATTGACCTATTTGTTCTCCTCGCTGTCCAAGGTACCCTCAAAACTCTCCTCCAACACCACATTTCAAAGGCATCTATTCTTCTGCGTTCAGCTTTCCTAATTGTCCAGCCTTCACATCCGTACATTACCACTGGGAATACCATTGCTTTGACTATTCTAATTTTTGTTTTCAAGGTGATGTCTCTGCTTTTCACTATGTTCCCCAGGTTTCTCATGGCTTGTCTCCCTAGAATCAGCCGCCTCTTTATTTCATGGCTGCAATCTCCATCTGCAGTGATCTTAGATCCTAAGAAAGTAAAATCTGTCACTGCTTCTACTTCTTCCCCGTCTATTTTCCAGGAACTGATCGGGCCTGTTGCCATTATCTTGGTTTTCTTGATATTGAGTCTCAGGCCAGCTTTTGCACTCTTTATAAATCTATGGTGAGGCCCCATCTGGAATACTGTGTACAGTTCTGGTCGCCATACCTCCAGAAGGATATTATGGAGTTGGAGAAAGTGCAACCAGAATGATTAGGGGACTGGAACACCTTCCTTACCATCTGAGGCTGCAACGGTTGGGCCTTTTCACTCTTGAACGACGGCGTCTAAGAGGTGACCTGATTGAAGTTTATAAAATCATGCACGGTGTGGACAAAGTAGATAAGGAAAAACTGTTTTCCCTATCGCACAACACTAGAACTAGGGGGCACTCGATGAAACCTTTGGGTACTAGTTCTCAAACAAATAAGAGAAAGTACTTTTTCACCCAGAGGATCACTGGTCTATGGAACTCCCTGCCAGAAGAAGTGGTGACAGCTGTCAGTCTTGACAGCTTTAAGAAAGGATTAGACAAGTTCATGGAGGACAAGAGGATCAATGGCTATAATTATGGATACTTAAGGACAACCTCTGGGTTGGAGAGATAGGCAGGATATCTCTCATGCCATTTCCAGGGAATCCTAAGCAGGGGAAGGCATCTGCTTGGGAATACCCTGAAGGAAATGGTGAGCCACTGTGTGAGACAGAATGCTGGACTGGATGGGCTGTGGCCTGTTCCACCAAGGCTGTTCTTATGTTCTTATGACCACCTTGTAACCACCAGAATGTTTCTCCGAGCTGTAGGGGAAGCACGAAGTCAGGCTTCTTGTACTTTGTCATAATCTGTTTTGGCACACATAACCCAAACAAAACAAAAATAAAAACAGAAGTATTATGGCACCTGAACAATATTTGTTTAGTTCAGTGGATTGGAGCACTCAGCCGCGAAGCCAAGGATATGCCATCCAAGCAGGGGAGTCAGCTGAGATCATTGGGAGCATGAGAACCTGAAAGGATTAAGTGCCCTGCCAGCTGTGTAGCCTTGACTAAGCTTACACGGACCCAGAATGCCAGCAGAACAAGCCAATTCTGAGTACTGTAATCTATACCTAGAAAACACTAGGAATGTCACAGTATGTTGAGAGCAACTTAACGGCCATAATTATGATTACACAAAAAATGAACAAGTCTATGTCAGTGTGAATTTTTGTGGGCATGGAAATAAAGACTGTAATTTATTTTTTAAAATCTTAAAGTGAAATATTGTGAGCCTTGAAGGGGCCACAATACTTTTATATTCATACTTGTATTGCTTTTGTTGCACAGTCACCAAAATCCTCTTGCATACGTTTCACCAGCCTAGGGAAAATGATTTCACCCACGGTAGCAATGGAAATTCTTTAATTAGCACCCCAACATGTAATTCCCCCTGTGTTGTCATGAGTTCCGCAAGAGGATTTTGGTCAGTGAAATAACAGGCTAATGTTTCAGTGGATGGACAAGTGTTTTAAAACATGTCAAGTTCTAGACACATGTCCTATCACTGAACAAATATATAGCACTAACTAGACATCACATGGACCCACGAAACCAAACATTTAATGACAGCTTGGAAAAGTTACTTTGTTGGACCACTGCTCCCAGTCTTCCTTAGTCAGTATGGCCATGCTCTGCTCTCAATATACCCATCTGGCCATGCACACAGTTCCAAAAATATTTTTGTTAACAGCTGGAGGGAGGGAAGAAAGGATCAAAGTGAATCAGCTGTGAATGTGCTGAATTAAGACTCAAATATTGTTCAGCTGGAATGCCAAAAATCCTGGAAGTGCAACACTGAAATCATCCCAGCTATTTTAGCTTGCAGGCTGTGGCAGCTCCCACTCATATAGTCAGAAGCTCGAGGGTGTTGAAGGGTGAAAGTTTCTGCTGCTGAAGATAAATGTTCATGACTATTAATCTCCAGATTGTCATCTCATCTCATAAGTCTTTGTCTACCTCCGACTACAAAACAGAAGTTCGCTGTGTTGCTTTAAAACCCATGGTCATCTAAGAACCAATATTATTTAAAATCCTGATTCAGTTATGTATAGGACTGTAATGCCTTCATTCCTACCTTTCCCATGGGCCTTAATGTTGCCCCAGTCATTGTGGGACAAGGGTATGACAAGAAGAGATAACAATCAATTTTTAATATTGCATATTTAAGCAGGGTTAGGTTCCAATTCATCACATTTCCCCTAGCTCTTCCTCAAATTAATCTTCAATAGCTTATTCGGAATGTCAGAAAATTAATATTGCAGTAGTTTGCCAGTGGGTTGAGTGATGAAACATTTCCTCTCAAAAAGGTGTATAATGTGTGTGTGAGAGAGAGAGATTGTGAGCTCAATGGCCTCTCTGGAAATCTGTGTCAGTGTCGTCTTTCTAAATGCAGTCTTTAAAAAGCCATCAGCAGCAATAGTAGTTGCACAAGCATCTGCCAGTGTTGCACTGCAATATCTCCTGCCATCTCATGCTACCGACACCAGTAATTTTGTTCCCTTTGGCAGGTGGGCAGAAAAGCCCCAGAACAGATGCCACCCAATGGTCTATGTATGCCAACATACTAATAGAGAAAATAGCTGCCAAAAGACACTGGGAGTGGGGTTATCACTAATGAGAACTGGGTATAACTCAGTTTAGGTAACCCATCTATGAAATGGGTCTCAAGCAAAATTCCGGAGATTGGCCTTTGGAGGGAATAGTTTGGAGAGAAGGCAAAATGATTTTAACTTTTAGCTTCAAGTTTCATGATATAAACCCTTTTTTGACCAGGAGTGTCTCACCAAATTTTACTTAATTGCCACATGGTGATTAAGAAAATTATCTGGACAGATTTCTCTCTCCATGGTGATCCTGCATCAGTCAATATGGGTGGGAGCTGCCACAGCCCTTAAATCTCTCCATCTGTCAGGGGGGCAGGCTAAATGAGATGCCATCTTAATTAGAAGTTGGTTTTCTGAAGGTTCCTACTTGCAGCTCAGCAAGTTGCAAATTGGCTTCTCTCTCTCTCTCTCTCTCTCTCTCACACACACACACACACACACACACACACACACACACACACACAAAATCTACTCCCTAATCCACCTGCATTTGCTCAAGGGAAAGGGTAGTCCCTGTCCCCCGCCCCACTTACCTGTTGCCGGCTGGGCCATTCGCACTCTGCGCCTCCCCGGTGTGGCCTTCTGAGCTGGGCCGCTTGCCTTCCACGCCACAGTAGCTCAGCCTGAGGAACATAGAGCGAGCAGCCCAGCGGCTTCGGCAGGGTTGCAGGAAGGAAGGGGGCCTTGCCTGACAGAGGAAGGGAGCCCCTTCCCCTCCAGACAAGGGCTGTACGCGCATGTGTGGTTGTGTGTGTGATTGTGTTTTGTGTGTAGTGTGGTTGTGTGGTTGTGTTGTGTGTGTGGTTGTGTTGTGTGTGTGTGTGTTGCATGTGTGTGTGTGGTTGTGGTTGTGTTTGTGTTGTGTATGTGTGTATCCCCAAAAACCACCCCGCCCAGCATGGAGGACGCTGGGAAGCGTAATTTTTTTTGTTCGTGTTTGTGGGGTGGTTGCCCCACTCTCAGCATCAAGACCCTTGTGGCGATGCTCACAGGGACATAAGGTAAGTGTGGCCGGCTCAATACAGGATGGTTGGGCCAGGTATGGCCACGTATGCCGGACATGCATGGCCCAACCCCCTTTTTATAGGTAAAGATTGTTGATTTATGTTGTGATTGTTGTGTGCCACCCTGAGTCGGCGTATGCTAAGTGGGCAGCATACAAATTGAATAAATCAAATCAAACTATGGAGTGGTACCATGATGCTCTGAGGTACAGGGTATCATTCTAGTCCTGCACCATTTACAAATGCCATCAGCAGGCCATTTCACCCCTTCTAAAATATAACTTCCCCAGCTTTGCCTGGATTTCTGCTGCAGCTGGGCTTGCTTCTACCTACAGGCTCGCCTTCTTCAGGCCTGTCACCTCCTGCCTCCCTGCTCTGTCTCTCGCTTCTTGACAGACTCCATTCACAGGAGTGTGAAGCACGTGCATACCATTAGTTTTTAACACATTTGTAACAAGCTTCTGGTATGTTAGCTGCTGTAGTTTATTTTTCAGGCAGCTTGTCTCCGAGGCACACAAGAGATGACAGGCTGCTTGGTGGAAGAAGTGCAGCCTGTCGGGTTGTGTGCTGAGGCAGTGCCTTGTGTCCTTTTCAATCTGACTGTGGGGTGCAATAGCAGACAGAATCAAAGACAAGGTCTGAGAGTTCTCCAGAGAGTAGGGATGCCATACGTCCTGGAAAACCAGGATTGTCCTGGATTCAAGGTTGGAAAAATTGTCCCGGCCAGTTCAAGAAAAATCATGTTAAAGTCCCGGATTTGTAAAACTTACTGATTGTGTATTATAACACACCATTAAAATAAATTTGAACTCTCACCATCAAACGAGCGATTTCCTGCCACATTGGAGTTCGAGTTATACCTGGAGACAAATCTTAACAACCTTGCCTCACACCACCACCCGATAAGTGTGACCAATGTGTTTCCTGGAAGTGAGGACATTAAGAGTTGACCATGGTGCAACTTCTCAGAAGTACAACAGAATCTTATAGTGAGAATTAACTGTTGTAAATAAATTCATTTATGTATTGATATATTTAATGAGAAAGTGTTTTATAGCTGTCATTATATTATGTTTCTTTAAAAACAAAGGCTATTTTGTAGAGAACCCACCCATTTTTGTCAAGTATATTTCTGTCCCGCTTTTGTGGGAGAGAATTATGGCAACTCTACCAGAGAGAAGCCCTGGGTTTTCTGTTGTGCTGTTGTACAATTCCGTTGCACGGAGGACAAGCCTTGCATTTGAACGGCAGGTTCGGAGAGGAGATTGGGCAGCTGGACAACATGCTTGCTTTGGGTCAGAGAACATCTGGAGATGAAAGGGAGCAACAGCCAAGAAAGAGACTCTCTGCAATTGATGGTCCATTGATGTCTTGCAGATCACACAGGCAGGAAATGGCTGGACCCATCTAAAAAGGCTTGCTTTCAGGGCTCACTGTCATGTAGTACAATTAGTTTACCTTATTACCTTATTTAGAGCCACCACAGTTTTTCAGGTCTACAAATTAACCATCTTGCCTTCATGGAAGCCATCTCAGGAGTCAGAAGATACCTGTACTTTCTGGGAAAGGTGGGAAATTATGGCCCTGTATTAGAGAGCCATGTTGAGTGGCCTAAGCTATCATCCCTCCTAGCCACCTGCCATCATCCTTTCCTCACACTTCCCCAACCCACCACAATAAATCTATAGAATATGGTCTAGTCTGTAGCATACACCTAGAGTGGCTCTTTATTGTGAACAAGTCTCTCAGCAATGCTCTGGAAATACACACACACACACACACACACACACACACACACACACACACACACACACACACACACACACACACACACACACACACACACACACACACAGAGCATAGGTGAATTACTTTAAATCTAGCCAGGTTGCAATTCTAGAGAACGTCTAGTAATTTACACCTGAAGAGATTCATATGATTAATAACTGCTGCATTGTATTGTTGTTGTTGTTTCATAATACTCTTATTTGGAAATTATTATCTTCCTATATGGGAAAAACATGTGCTAAGATTTGCCATATCTATACCTATAAAGAAGAGATGTGGCCGTGCGTGTGCGGAATGCGTTTCCACACCCATCCAGCCTATCCCATAATGCGCCGTGAACACCTACCTTACTTCCTTGACAGCACCACAAGGGTCCGGAGAACTAGAGTGGGTCATGTGCCCCACAAAAGAAAAAAAAACACTACAAGCCCCAACGTCCTCCGCGGCACAGCACAGCCAGTCAGGCAGGACGGCCCAAGAATGGAGGAGGTGGGACAGCCAGTGCACAAACGCTCAAACCAACGTCCGCATCGCACGCTCGCGCGCTACAGCTGAGGGCCCACCCTGCCATACCCGGGTGGACTGGGCCTTGTCTGAGGTGGCGGTCTGGCCCTTTTCCCCTGCTCAAATCACAGACCTCAGTGCCGCCTCTGCTCTGCCGCCCCTAGCCACCAGTGGATGCGGCTAGGCGAGACGGCACTGTAGGTGCTGCCTCTGCCCTGCTGCCCCTCCCACCCTCAGCCATGCCTGATGGATACCTGCCCCTTGCCTTTGCCATTCCCCCTCCTCTGTTTTGAGCCAGCCCTCGAAACAGCGGAGGGGGAAATGCAAAGGCGCCAGGCAGGGATCCGCCAGGGAGGGCACCTCCCCTGATGGATACCTGTCTCTCGCCCTTGCCATTCCCCCTCCACTGTTTCCAGCCAGCTCTCGAAACAGTGATGGGGAAAGGGGAAGCTGACAGTCAGGCTGCTCTTCATCCGGGAACGCGTGTTACTGGACGGAGAGCGGCCCTCCAGCTTCCCTTTCCCCCCTCACTGTTTCGAGACCAGCTGATCTCGAAACAGCAATGGGGGAAAGGGAAGCTGACAGACAGGAGAGACAGAGGGGGGGGGGAGAAAGCAAGAACGAATGAGAAAGGAGGAAAGAAAGAGAAGGAAAGAGAGAGAAAAACAGAGAGAGGAGACGAAAGATAGAGAGAAATACAGAGAAACAAAGAGATAAAGAAAGAGAGAGAGGGAGAAAGAAAGAAAGAGAGAGAGTCAGAGATAAAAATTCACACACAGAGACACACACAGAGACACACACATACCTTCCCACAATTAAAAAAAATCAATAACCCCTGGCAAGGCCAGGCAATCAGCTAGTCTTTATATATGGGCTTGAAAAGAGCAAGTGTCTGAGTTTCCTCTTTACCTGACTTCTTATTTCCAGTCTCCTAGCATTCATCACAAAACTTGCTTCTGTAACCATGAAATGAATGTCTCATTAATAAAAGCTGGCCTGAAGATACTTAGTATTCATATAGCTGCAAGACATATCTTGCCAGACCCCAAAGCTCAGAGCACTCCCTCTGACAGGTTTGTATGGAGGTATTGTTGGACTGAAATTATATTTCCCGGTTCATCTGTGAGGGATTTTGTGTGTGTGTGTGTGTGTGTGTGTGTGTGTGTGTGTGTGTGTGTGTGTGTGACACAGTGATAGAATCCAGACAGTGCTCAGTATCCTGCTATAGTCGATCAGAGCCTGCTGAAGATTTCTTCTTTCTTGTCATGTTTCCTGTAGCATCTTCTTGCATTTTAGTTTCCATGCTGATTGGCTCTCCCTCTTCACTTCCACTGAACAACAACAAAAGTACAGTAATACTTCATACAAAGTCCGCTTCATACAACATCGAATTCATACAACATCGCCTAATTTCTTGAAAAAAGTTACCTTATACAAAGTCACTCAACTTTGTATGAGGCATTCAGGTTTTCCCAGGTTGCATTGTGCCTGGGCAGTATAAAAGACAGGACACATGCATGCATTGCTCTTGTGGGTTTTGCATGAGGCGAAGAGTGTTTAGGAGTGGTTTTGAGCGCGAATTTGGATAATTTTTTTTTGAATTTTTTCGTCAGAATTTTTAGAAGCATTCCTGGGATTTTTGCAGCATTCTTCAGGTTCTTGGACAATCGGGTTGTTTGACATGTTTTTGTAATGTTTTTAGCCTTTAGACAATGATTTCTTAAAGTTCTGTCAGTTTCCTGTCTGTTCCCTTGACTTTGCCCTGAAGTCTGTGCTGTTACAGTACAATGTATCTCTATGGAAACGGCGTTGTATTAGGCATCATGGCAAGGATTTGGACGTTGTATGAGGCATTGTGGCAAGGATTTGGACGTTGTATGAGGCATTGTGGCTAGGATTTTGCATACCTCATATAAAGTCCAAATCCGTATAAAGTCAAAACTTGTGGAACCAAGTTTGGACGTTGTATGAGGTATCACTGTATTCCACAGTCAGCACAGTATCTAAACCAGGCGTTCTCAACCTTTTAAAGCCAGGGGCCGGGTCACATTTCCTCAGACAGCTTCGGGTGCCAGACAGCCATTTTGCTCTTCTTCCACCACATGGCACTTCCTGGTGTGGTGGAGGGGGACCTCATGAAATGGTGCCATGGGTCGCATTCGGCCCGTGGGCTGCAGGTTGAGAATCCCTGATCTAAACATTCCAAAAAGTCTGAGAAAGAACCCATTTCCTCTCTAAGTATAAATCTTGCCAACTATAGACTTACATGTGTTTTTGCTTGCCTACACGCAGCATGGAGAACTGCTACATTGTCATGGAATTTTCATGGATACTATACCAGAAGGAGGCATGTACCATTAAGCTGATAAATCATCTAGTGGTATGTCCCAACCAGATGATTGTCTCTGCAATCAGTATGGTATAACCCCATCTTGTTTCCCACAACAATACCTGAAGAAATTGGTATTCTTATTTTAAATGTGTTTTTATTCTTGGCTTTTATCTTGCTATTAGGTTTAATTGTTTTAAATATGATATTTATGTTGCATTTTTAAATTGTTGGTTGTTTTATAGTTTTAGTTGTTTTGAGGCCTATGGGAAGAAAGATACCATATAAATAAAAGAAAGAGAGAAGATAGTATGAGATCTACGTCTAGAGCTCTAGATAATATGAAATAGATCAGGGTTTTACAACTCCCACTTGTTTAACAAAACAATTTTATTTTCCCCACCAAAGTGATGCTACTGAAATTAAAACAACCATTGAGATAACCAAGAGTATTTATTTATTTTGTTTTATTTAAACATTAATAACCTGCCCTATATCACAGGGTCTCAGGGTGGGTTACAAAGCTGTATAAAAACATTTTTTAATGTAAGATATATAAATCAATTTAAAATCAAACAGCATAAAAGCAAAACATTAAAACCATTACACTGAAATCTATGTCAGCCATGATTTTAACCTCAAAAGCACCCAAAACTAAGTATAACTTGATTTGGCACCAAACTGAAGCTAGTGTTGGCACCAATTGAGTCTCCAAAGGGAGAGCATTCCACAGTTGGGGTGTTATGGCAGAAAAATCCCTCCCCTCATGTCTCCACATTATGTTCTCAGTGGTGGAACTTGGAGGAGGGCCTCTCCCCCAGATCTTAGTTATTGGACAGGTTTATATAGAGAGCATAACTCCTTCAAATACCCAAGTCTCAAGCTGCCTAGGGCAGGAAATGAATTTCCTGGAAATGAAATGGCAGCCAGTGCAAATCCTTCAAAACTGATGTCATGTGGTTCTGAAAGGTGTTCCTGTTAGCAGTCTAGGTGCTGTCTACTACATCTGCTGTAGCACCTGTATCATCTTCAAGGGTAGCCCTACATACAGAGCATGGCAGTAGTCTAACCAGGAAGTTACCTGGGTATGGACTGTGTGGCCAGGTTATTCCTATCAATGAATAGTTGTAGATGATGAACCAGTCAAAGCTGACCCCAGGCACTCTAACTCACCACCAGGAAACTCGACTCAGGGATCCCCAAACTACATATCTGCTTCATCATGGGGTGTGCAACTCTATCCAGAATAGATCTCCTACCCAACTCCTAGACCTGGGAATCACTAAACCACAGATCATGTCAGGATTCAGCTTCAGTTTATTGGCCCTCATCCAGTCCACTACAGCCTATAGACATTGGTCCAGCAGTGCAAAGCCTCAACCAACCCCAATGGTAAGAAGTACAGCTGAATGTCATAAGCACATAAATGGCACCAACCCCAAAACTCCTTCTGGCCTCTCCTAACAGCATCATATAGATATTAAAGAGCATGAGAAATAGAATGGAACCCTGCAAATCTCCACCGCTTAATTGAAATGGGCCTAAGTAGAGGTCCACCAATGTTACTCTTTGGAACCAGTTCTGAAGATAGGAATAGAATGCCTCCCACTCCCATTCCATGGAGCATTCCAAGAAGAAACTATGATCAATGCTCTCAAAAGCCACCAAGAGGTCCAGCAGAATTAATAGGGTGATATTCCTCCTGACTTTAGGCCAGAACTGGTCATCTGTCATGGAAATTACGTTTCCTTCAAGAACATCTGAAGCTGCTCAGTCACCACATACTCAGGTACCTGGACCAAAAAGAGGATATTTGCAGTGGGGTGACAGTTCTCTAGAGAGGTACTCTTCAAGAGAAGGCGCACCACTGCTCTTTCAAGGCAGAAGGCACCATTCACTGCTGAAACAAGGTGCTTACTACCTCCTGGTTCCATTCACTCAATTCAAATTTGTATATCTTATCAACCATGATAGGCAAGGGTCAAGTATGCATGTGGTATGACAGACTGATTCAAGGATCTTGTCCACATCATCAGGCCACAATAACTGAAATGTATCCCTCAAAAATTGAATAGATGGTCCACTGGACACCTCCCTAGACACTGTAAAATGCATGGAGTCAAGTTCCAGGTGAATATCCATAAGTCTCTGAGGGCAGACCATTTTAACAAGTCCCTACCCCACTAAAATGATAGTCTGCTGCTATCAAACCAAACTTCATAAAGAAAGGATCTGACCCATGAGAATGATTTTAAACCATTCTTTCAGTGGCCATAACCAGATCCAGAGAATGACCCACCACATGTGTTTGTTGTTGTTGTTCAGTTGCACAGTCGATTCCGACTCTTTGTGACCCCATGGACCATTGCTCTCCAGGCACCTCTGTCCTCCACCATCCTCCTTAGTCCGCACAGCCCCGTGCCCATTGTATCTACAATACCATCTAGCCATCTCATCTTTGGCCGTCCCCTTCTTCTTTTGCCCTCCACCTTCCCCAGCATCAAGGCCTTCTCAAGTGAATCCTCTCTTCTCATTTGATGTCCAAAATACTTCAGCTTCATCTTTGTTATTTGTCCTTCTAAGGAGCACTCAGGGCTCTTCTACTATTGACCTATTTGTTCTCCTCGCTGTCCAAGGGACTCTCAAAACTCTCCTCCAGCACCACATCTCAAAGGTATCTATACATTACCACCGGAAATTCCATTGCTTTGACTATGTGGACCTTTGTTTGCAATGAGATGTCTCTACTTTTCACTATGTTCCCCAGGTTTTTCACAGCTTGTCTCCCAAGAATCAGGCGCCTTTTTATTTCATGGTTGCAAACTCCATCTGCAGTGACCTTGGATCCTAAGAAAGTAAAATCTGTTACTGCTTCTACTTCTTCCCCATCTATTTTCCAGGGACTGATATGGCCTGTTGCCATTATCTTGGTTTTCTTGATATTGAGTCTCAGGCCAGCTTTTGCACTCTCTTCTTTCAACCTAATCAGGAGCTTCTTTAGGTCTTCCTCACTTTCTGCCATTAGGGTGGTATCATCTGCATATCTCAAATTGTTGATGTTTCTCCCAGCAATTTTGATCCCATATTGTGATTCCTCCATCCCTGCATTGTGCATTATGTTCTCTGTGTATAAGTTGAATAAGCAGGGTGACAAAATGCAGCCTTGTCTTACTCCTTTTCCTATTCCAAACCACTCTGTCATTCCATACTCTGTCCTAACTGTTGCTTCTTGACTCATGTACAGATTTTTCATGAGACATATGAGGTGTTCTGGTATTCCCATCTCTTTAATTACTTGCCACATTTTGTTGTGGTCCACACAATCAAAGGCCTTGGTGTAGTCAATGAAGCAGAAGTAAGCTTGTTTCTGGTATTTTGTTTTCTCCATGATCCAACATATGTTGGCAATGTGGTCTCTGGTCCCCCTGCCTCTTCTGAACCCAGCCTGCACCTCTGGTAGTTCTCTTTCTACATGCTGCTGCAGTCTATCCTGTATTATCTTGAGCATCACTTTGCTAGCTTGAGGGATGAGCGCAATTGTTCGATAATTTGAACATTCTTTGGCATTGCCCTTTTTTGGGATTGGGACATATACTGATCTTTTCCAATCCTGTGGCCACTGTTTCGTTTTCCAAATCTGCTGGCATATAGCATGTAGTAGCTTGATGCCATCATCTTTTAGGGCTTTGAAGAATTCAACTGGGATACCATCATCTCCACTGGCTTTGTTATTTGCCGTGATTTTAAGGGCCTTTCTGACTTCACTCTCTAGGATGTCTGGTTCAAGTTCAATTTCCCCCTCATTGTTATTATCCGCGGTGTTTAGGTCTTTTTTGTTTAGGCCACAATTTATTGAGCTAGTTTGATGGTTGCCAATGGTAGCCATGAAATCCCAAGCAGAATCTGAAAGGATGTTGAAGTCTCCCAGAACAACCGTGCTGGGGTTATTCACTACCATCCCTGAGATCATCTTGAGTAGCTCAAGCAGGGAGACTGCTGGGCAGTGGAATGGGCACTCCACCAACTGCAACTCTATTCTATCTCTTTAGCCAAGTATGAGGTACAGGTCCTCAAAACTGGTGCCAGGGTTCATAGGTTTTCTTGTGAGAGAGATGGCATCCTTATAGATCAGGTGTGGCAAACCTTGGTGTTCCAGATGTTATTGGATTTCAATTAGCAGAAGCCCAAGTAAGCACACCTGCTGATCAGGGCTTCTGTGAATTGAAGTCCAAGAACACCTGAGGAACCAAGGTTGGCCACCCCTGTGATAGATAATGACAACTGCTTCTCCTCCACCCCCTGACCCCCCAGTCTAGGCTGATGCTAGATCAAGTTTCCATGGGGCAGACCTGAAATAGGGTCATCATACCCAGCTTATCCATCCGGTCTCACTAATACACACCAGTTAGCCCCTGAATTCACAATCAAATCACGTCAGATCTCCCATGCAATAAAGTAGAGTTTTGCAGGAAAATGACTGAAACTCCAGTTACATTCTGTACTGAAAACAAAATACTGTACAGTACTTTAATTTTTAGTGTGTATATTTTACACCTGGTTGGATTCCAAATAACAATACAAAGTTTACACAGTGATATTGATGTCTTCTCACCCTTAACTAAATGCTAGTAATGTACAGGAAACCACCTCTGAAAATGGGATGGTGGCAAGAAAAGAGCAAGGTTATGGAAAACCAAGTTTACAAAACAACTCTTTCGGGAAGAGTCTGTTCCATGCAATTTCATTGGTTTCCTCATTTAACAGACTCCACAATCGAGATTAGGGAAGGGGTAACAGAAATCTGTAACAGAAATTGGCTTACTAGGGGCTAAATTAAAAGATGATAATCTTTTGTTCAGCATCTGTCAATCAGACCCAGATCACACTGTTGGTTAAACCCAGCTGCCATCCAGAGAACATTCCAACACTGTGATCTTGCTAGCTTAGATGGTCTTTTCTACAGACAAAAGGGGAAACTAGCATAAGAGAGGTGGAGGCATATGAGCTTAAAAGCTATGGATAAAATCAAGTAGAATTGGGAATTGTCCTTCTCATAACGGTGTCAGAAATGAGTTAGGCTATGATCAGACACCTGCAAAGGTGTACAGTGGATTGAACCAGAAAGTGCTTTTTTAATTCAGGTGTGCCCAAACTACAGCCTGTGAGCCATATCCAGATTGTCACTGATGCCAGAAGTGCTCCAACATCACCAGAAGTGCCGAAATCAGCACATTTTCGCACCAAATTTTTTTTTAAAGGTACAAAAATGCTCCCCCAACACTTCCTCCTCCAATGGAAGCATTGAAGGAGGGGGAAATGTCCAGAAATGCAGTGCAATTTCATGCATCGCCACTGCCACTAGGAGGAGGAACCATGTGATCAGCCAGCACAGCTGAGGCAAGGTCAGGCCCCTGGCGGGGAAAGTTTGGCCACCCCTGTTTTAATTGAAGCCATCTCTTCCCAGCTAAAAGCAATAGCTGGTGAACAAAGAATTGTTCTTCAAAACTGGACCTTTCCCGATTGTCATCATAATGGGTAAAGGAGGAAGTGAAAATAAGAGGACAAAACAAAATAAAACACAAATGTAAAATCCCAGATCCAAAATGGGACCCTCTCATGTTCCCATATTGGGGGAGGAGGGAGAGGATACTTCACAGTGAAAATAAAATTTGTTCCATGAATTCTGAATTGAAGTCCCTTTGATGCTTTAATTGTGGGGGGCAAAGGGAGGGACAAATAACTCAAGAAGCCAGAATCTGTTCTAAATGGGGAAGCATCTCAGTCCAAGGGGAAGTGCAACAATTTTTCTTTTGACACCATTAGAATGATGAGCTTCTCAGTCTGACTTACCAGTCCTTCTGTGTTAATAGACTCCCCGTCAGTTCAGCACCTCTGTGAACTTTCTCCTGTACATTGCCTGGCAGCTGTGCCAACAAGTGCAATAAACCCAATGTAATAGCATGTCAGGCCATACTCTTTATATCACACCTAATCAAATCATTTCCTTGGTTTCCCACCCAGTCTTTCATTCCATGTGTGAAGGTGCTTCCTGCAGAGGCATCCATGACCTATCTTAACACTCTTTAGCCTTGGGATCTGGCTTGAATAGTCTAAGATTCTCCCCTCAGAAGCCCAGAAATGGACACCATCCAGCCTGCTAGACATTATGCTCTCTATAATTTTCACCATGTGCCCTCGCCATCTCATCTCTGTCCTAAAAAGGTGAATTTGGTGTTTTGCATGGAAGACAAAGAAGGAGCCGCAGTAAGGGCTAAAACACAACTTTAATGCATGGTAGTCAGAGTGAACATGAGGTAATGGTGGACCAAACAGCTCTATTTATACCACACTGTACATTTTTAATAACCCGGGTGATAGTTCATTGGTTACTGTCTGCGTGACGTCATGGATCGTCACGCCCATCTTCTCCAGGTGCGGTGTGGCGGGAAGGTTTCCCGCCCTTCAGGTATTCAGGGGAATCTGTATCATGTGAGCTGGATACTGATACTGCCACCGGCAGTAGCAACCTTAACGGCTTGCTACAATGTGTCTCTGATTATTTACAATGGATACAATTGCCAGATAAAATCAGTTAAAGAGTACTTGTCACATTCTATTCAGTACATAACATCCCTCTCCCCCCTAGGTGAGGATGAAGTCCTTTAGCCATTGAGGCTTTCCGCACGTTCACTTTGGGCGAGTGGTGGCTGCACTTTGGGCCAGAGTCCCTGCATTGGAGGAGAGTGACTTGTTAGCGATTGGCTGCGAGTCGTGAGCCGGGGATTGGGGAGGTCTAGGTGTGGGAGTAAACTCCAGGAATATGAGACCGGGGGCTCCAGGGACTAAAGAAAAATCCCGCTCTTCGCTTGGATGGGTGGGGGACCACTCTGAAAAATCCCCCTGGTCTCCTAACTCAAAATCTAACAACTCCTCAGAATCCCTCTCTTCTAAATTGTTCCTGTTACCCGGTGGATCAAAAGGATGTGGGTTTGTCTCATTTCCCTCCCCCCTGTTGTCTGTGTCTCCCCCTTGGGATAAGCGGGTGGGGGAGAACCCTAATGCTGACTGCTCCATTTGGTCACTCACTTCTTGCCTTCCCACTACTCTACCTCTGAGTTGGTTGGTGTGCCTCCTCCAGAGGAGTCCTGTGCCTGTCTCGACATTGTAGGAGACTGGCCCCGTCTGTCCGACCACTATTCCAGGTACCCAAGTAAGGCAGCCAGCCACGTAGTTTCAGCAATGTACTGGCTGGCCGATCTCAAAACTCTTGGTGCCCCCCGTTTCTATGTTTCTACCTGTGTCCTCCACCCTGGTTGGGTCTAATCTCGAGAAAATCATGGTGGGTTTCCTCTGCATGAAGAGCTCGGCGAGTGAGATCCCTGACGCTAAGGGGGTTACACGGTACCTTAATAGGAATTGGCAGAGCTGCAAGTTCAATTCCCCAGGGCCCATCAAACACAGTGCATCCTTTGTTGTTCACACCAGGCGTTCCGCTTGACCATTTGTAGCGGGGTGAAAGGGGGCCGCAGTTATGTGGTGATTGTTAATCTCTATGAAACCCTGGAACTCTGCTGACATGAAAGTTGTGGTGTTATCACTCACAAGTATGTCAGGTAAACCGAAACAGCTGAATACCTTGCGTAATTGCTTAATCATTGCAGCTGACAATGTACTGGCCATCGGAATTACCTCCAACCACTTGGAGTAGGAGTCCACTATTATAAGGAAAAGGGTACCCCTGAAAGGACCCGCAAAGTCCACATGTAGACGTGACCCCCGGGCCATGTCCCATTCTCTGTGTGGAAGTCGGGACTCCTCGGGCCGGGTGCTCTGGCAGCTCTCGCAAGTGCCTACCATGTGCTCTATATCTGTGTCCAGTTTGGGCCACCAGACGTAACTCCTCCATGAACATGATGCGCAGGGATTTGAACCCAGGTATCTTAAGCCCTGGTCAGTCACTTTAGCACTTCCTTCTGCCATTTCTGAATCCAAATATTGGCGATCATCCTGGCAATCAGCCATGAAGACTGTCCTGAGAATGTACCTTTACCACTACTCTGCACTAATTCAGTATATTAAATAAATAACAATAAAATTGCACAGAGCAAGGCAGTTCTATGCATCCTCTTAAGCAGGGGTTCCCAACCTAAGGCTGAATCTGACCCGTGTCACTATTTCATGTGCCCCCCACCCCTCCAAGGGCATTTGAGAAACAAAATGGCCACCCCTTTGAAGCTATTGGGACAAAATGGCCATCCCCATCATGCAAGCAGGGCAAAATGGCTGTCCGGCCCTCAAATCTAACTGAGAGAGCTTGACCCAACCCCTGGCTTGAAAAGGTTAGGAACCAGTGATGGGCTCCAAAAAAATTATTACCACACTGTGGGCGTGGTATGGTGGGTGTGGCCAGGGAAAAGCCCCACATTGCACCTGAATTAGAACTACTTTATTTCAAAACTTGGATGGGAGTGGCCAGCCAGAATTTCTTCTACCATTTCTGGTGAACTGGTGAGAACCTGCTGATGCCCACCACTGTTGGGAACCCCTGTTCTTAGGTGATGATTGCATCTTAAGGCACAGATATGGGGAAATAGTCTTGAAAAGAGCCAGATGGCCACAAATCCCAACTTCAAGGTAAAACAATCTGCCTGTCATCACTGGCTATCACCTTGGCACACACAGGAATTTTTTTCACATCATCCTGCCTACCTAATAACATATAGCCAACTGTAGAGCAAAAGAAATAGTGTATGCCACCACAACAGTTTGTTGTGGTGGTTCAGTCGCATAGTCGCATAGTCGAGTCCAACCCTTTCTGACCTTATGGACCATCCCATGCCAGCCCACAGTTATTTAAACAAATATACCAGTGGATATATTAATGAACTAATGGACAGGGCTGTCACTTAGCAGATAAGCACATCCACTGCACGTCATGGTCCCACATTCAGTCTCTAGTACTTCTGAGAAAGATGGAAAACAAGACATTGCCAAAACCATAGAGCAGGGGTTCTCAACCTACAGATACAGCCCACAACACCATTTCATGTGGTCCCCACCGCCTCCACCACATACAGAAGTGCCATGTGTGGCAGGCAGGGCAAAATGGCCATACGACCCTCAAAGCTGTCTGAGGGAGAGTGACCCAGCCCTCAGGTTGAAAGTTTGAGAATCCCTGCCATAGAGGGTCAAATTGTTTTTCTAGGGTTCTAAGATACAAGTAGACCCTCCTGAGACAGGTCAGTCATTTCCTATTTCTTAAAAAGTCTTTTTAATGCCTTAGACAGGCCATAAGCTCTTAGGTATAGGGATATTAAATATTCAGCCAATTGTTTTCTATAGAATCTTCTGGCTTGCATTATTTGTATTTTGTGAAGAGAACTAAAATGTTTAATGAGTATTTGGGGCTCAGGAAACAGAGGATGTTTGTAGTTCTCCAAGGTCATGGGTAGGAAAATTTGGCTCCCATAGTTCTTAAAGCTATCCACCCCCAGTCTAATCTGGCCCAGAGTAGTAAAGGTAAAGGTCACCCTTTCTCGACAGCCAGTTGTATCCGATTCTAGGGTTCAGTGTTCATCTCTGTTTATAGCCAAAGAGCCAGTGCTGTCTGCATTGTAGATGTTTCTGTGGACATGTGGCAGGCATGCCTCAACACCTGAGTGCATGGAACACTATTTACCTTCCCACAGAAGTGGTACCTATTTATCTACTTGCAATTTCTTACTTTTGAACTGCTAAATTGGCAGGAGCTGGGACAGAGATAGGCACTCACTCCATCATGCAGCACTCAGGTCTCGAACTGCTGACCTCCCAACCTTCCAGTCATCAAGTTCAGCATCTTAGCCACTAAGCCACCACACTCCCTGACCCTGGCCAAAAGGTTGGGCTGAAAATATCTTCTCCAAGAACATTCTTTCAATGTTAACAACTACAGTACAAAAGAACTTAATCCAAGTTTCCCATTCCCCAACACACAGTTTTTCAACTTTGCTGCCACTCTGTTTTTACCATCATTCCACTGAAACTTCAAGCAGATAAATCTCTATAATAAATAAGATGAGTGCACAGGGATGAAAGCAGACAAAGATGGAGTGGGTGGCTAACATATTTGTTTCACATCACATATAGATTTTTCTGAGTTTAAAAGATTTATCAGAATTCTTTATTTAGTATTTTTTATCATACTAGCAATTTTATCCATAAATTGCTATCAAAGACAACAAATCGGCCCTCTCATCCAGTTGAAGATAACAATCTATTTACTGATTGAGTGTTTGATTGATAGGTTGATTGGTTTAGATTTAAGTTTTTCTCATCTGTCCCCACAACCTTTTCCACTTGAGTTTGTGGTCTCACTCTACTCAGTGGCCAGGCTAATGGAATATGTTTCAAAATAATTCATATGCTTTGAACTGCTACACACACTTTTTTCTATATTATGTAGATGCAGCCAATCACACCTCCCTGGTGAGTGTATTGGCATGATTCCCATGTTTGCAGGTGCATGCTTCTTACAGACATTACATTTCTAAATGTACCGGTAGTATATAAATTCCTTCTTCTGGGGCACTATGGGACCATACAGTTTGCCGAAGGCTGGCTCTTCTCCAAGCTATCCCCCAACAGAAGGGAATGGTAAATCACTTGTGAGTACTCTATACATTGAAAACACTAGGAAAGGTCAGCATAAATTGAAATTGGCCTGATAGTATGCAGTTTTTATTATCCTAGTAAGTAGTACCAGATTTGAGAAGAAATATTGGTTTTTGGGCAACAACTCCAAAAATCCTCCCAAGCATGACTATTGAAGTAAAAAATGTAGTTGTCCAAAAGTTGTGGACTAGGAAAATGCTATTTTCAGACTCTGGAATTCCAAAAAGAAAACTTATCAAATGCTCCCCACTCCAGTTTTGTTTTGCAATGCCAATTATTTTTTTCACTGTATCTCTGCTCTTGTATTTGAATAGTTATCCCCTGCTTTCTCTGACTACTTCATGATTAATAAAGTAGACTCCTGTCTACAGTTCCTTCAGGTGCAGAAGGTGTCACTGTCACCTTTTCCCATTACTCTTTGTCTTGTGCAAGGTAGAGCCACAGCACCACCTGCTGGAGTGGGAACACAGAAACATGCTGCTAGAAGCTTATGGAATCTATTGCCATCCTGACACAGATGTTTGCAAGGCAGGCCAGCCCTACCATTAGGCACAGTGAGGCAACTGCTGAAGGCAACAGATTTTGTTTATTTATTATTTATTTATTTATTGTTAAATTTTTATACCGCCCACTCAGCCAAAGCCGACTCCGGGCGGTTCACAACAGTGGGTAAAAACAGATAAAAACAAATAAAACAGATAAAAACCAGCAATAAGAACCCACCCCTAAAAAGAGAGGGTTGCAGGAACTGAAGAAACCATGGGGCAGGCATCCTCCCCTATATTAACCACCCAACGGAAGCCACCCCTCCACCTGCACCCCAAACTTGGCCTGCCAGCCAGGTTTTTAGTTCTTGATGCTTGAGGGCCAAAGCCGCAATCTCCCAGTTCTTGAGCCCCTTGAGCATTCTCGTATCTTGTTGGAGAGAAGAACATTTGCCATGTGTCCCATGCCTTCTAAAGTAACCTGCTACCCTCAGGTCTGGTAGAAAACATCCCTTCGCAACTATTAAAAATAAGGCTCAACTGTTGATATCTATATGTAAAACAGGGACTGAGGACATCTTCTTCAAATTGGGTGGCAAAGTGTCTTTGGCCAGCTCTGAATGTTTAAAGATCATGATGTTCTGTTGGCATGTTCTATGAATCTGCCCTGTGTAATTTTTTAGCCTACCACCACTCTGTCTGCATAGATAGTATCCTAAATTCCTTCTGATTCAAGAATGCAAGATGAGAAGTCCTTTGGGCTAAATGACCATCTAGATAAGGCAACCATTAATCCTTTACAAGCTTTATTCTACCATTCTCATCAGTTCTGGCCAATATAATCAATGATCACAGATTCTTGGAACTGTAGTCATTTATATAAATGTAAATAATAAACAAAAGTCAGGATCTTGTTCAATATCTATGTAGAGAACTTCAACTGCAGAAGCAACTGCAGCAATTGGACAAGATCCCTGGTCCTGCATCCAGGGCACATGATCAGTCACATGATCAAACATTGCCAATACTTCATCAGATTGTTACAGGAGCTTCCACAGTTGGAGCTCTGCTGAATAAATATTGAACAAGCTCCTGGCCAACTAGTCAAAAACAGAAGAAGAAATAAAACAGAAGAAATAAGTTAATGGAATACAGGAACTCTTAAGTACCACAAATGTGCTATGTTAAGAGCATACCTGTCAAGTGCGGCTCCGGAGAATACAGGACCTGTGCAGTAGCCTTCTGCGCAGAACCCTTCTACGCATGCACAGAAGCCTTCTACGCATGCGTAGGCTTTTGCACAGAAGGCTACTGCACAGAAGGCTACTGCGCAGAACCCTTCTATGCATGCGTAGAAGGGGATGTACAGTAACTACTTTCCCTTGCCATCAAATTGCTGGATGGTGGCGGGAAAGTAGAGTTTGCGGCGCTGAATTACGAGAAATCCAGGATACTTGACAGGCATGGTTAAGAGATGAGCAGGAACCAGTAGCCTGAAGACACAGCTGTGACATTGAACAGACTGAACCAATTCTCTGTACCTTTTTCATTTCTTCTAAATAAGTTACACATGAAATACAACTGCCCATCCCTGAGATATACAAGATTTACCCTCAAAATGAACACGCACATGTCAGCACTGATACTGTTCTCACAACAACCATCCTCAAAAAAAGTTTATCAGAGCTGCAGTATTTATCGTCTGATAGGGAAGGAGGCCCAAATTTATCTTACCTTTTAAGAGGAAGCCAAAACCTCAAATTTGTTGTTGCTGTTGTTTTAAATACAAAACAGCTCTTCTGGTTCGTGAAATTGATGCAGGTAACTTCTTATTTATCAGGCAATTAAATTTATAGCTCATGCCTCCGCTCACTGGCCTCTTTTTATCATCCAACAACAGTACGAAATGAGCCAGGTTTGGAGGAAATGGCCCAGGGTTGCTCACTAATATAGTTTCATGGTCCCATGGTGATTAGAATTTGGTTCTGTCATACCTGGATCATCCGCTTCCTTGATCACTATATTCTAATGGGATAATGCAGCTTTGCCAAAACACACAACATCAATTTAAAAACTCAAACATCTTTAAATTGCCATTTTCACTTCTTAAATTCCTGGAAGCAACAATCAGGACATTCTTAAATCCTCACTCACCGGTTGTTGTTGTTTAGTCACATAGTTAAGCCCAACCTTTTGCGATCCCATGGACCACAGCATGCCAGGTTCCTTTGTCATCTGCCATCCTACACAGTCCGCCCAGAGCTACACCCACTGTGTCAATGATGCTCTCTAACCATCTCATCCTCTGCCTCCCCCTTCTCCTTTTGCTTTCAATCTTTCCTAACATCAGGGCCTTCTTCAGTGAGTCCTCTCTTCTCATTTGGTGGCCAAAGAATTGGAGCTTCAGCTTCAGTATTTGTCCTTTCAAGGAGCAGTCAGGGTTGATTTCCTTTAGGATTGATTGATTTGACCTCCTTGCAGTCCAGGGGACTCTCAAAAGTCTTCTCCAGCACCACAGTTCAAAGGCATCTATTCTTCTGCACTCAGCCTTCCTTATGGTCCAGCTCTCACAGCCATACACATCATGACTGGGAAGACCATCGCTTTAACTATGCAGATTTTTGTTGGCAGGGAGATGTCTCTACTTTTTATTATGCTGCCTAGGTTTGCCATAGCTTACCTCCCTAGGAGTAAGCATCTTTTTTATTTTATGGCTGCAGTCCCTATCTGCAGTGATCTTAGATCCCAAGAAGGTGAAGTCTGTCACTGCTTCCATTTCTTCCCTGTTTAATGTTGAGTTTCAAGGCAACATTTGCACTCTCCTCTTTCACCCTCATCAAGAAAATCTTTAGGTCTTCTTCATTTTCTGCCATTAGGGTAATATTGACTGTTAAAAATATCAATTTATAAACATGTGCCTGCTCATTTCATAATTGGCATGCATGTCTTTTCTACTTAGATATTTATATACTGTATTGCAGTATTCCTGAACCAGTATATTTTGGACTACAACTTCCATCAACCATAACCATGGGCCATGCAAGCTGAGGCTGATGGGAACCTTACTCCAATGCATCTGAAAGGCTTCACATTGAAGAAATTTGTTGTTTTGTAAGTCTGGTCTATTGTTTTGTAAGACTAGATCACATTCTTAATGCTTTTTAGCTGACAGTGGGTTTGTTGACTAACTTCTACAGAGATTAAGCTTTGTATTTTGTTCAATGTGCAAGAAATTATGTGAACTCAGAGTCTCTGGTGTAAGCCATTATTCCATAAACAAACCCCAATGTGAAAAACCTAATGTTGTGCTTTTGACTCAAAAACAATTTGCATAACTGTTTCAAAGCAAGTTGCTGAGGGGAGAAATGGCCAAAAGGCTCCTGCTGAAAGCTCTATTAGGGTCACTATAAGGCAGAAGAAACTTGATGGCACACAATCACAAAACTCTTTGTGGCTTTCCTCACTCAGTGCTGGCTCAAAATGTTTCAAACCCTTTGAACAAGAAGACAACAGGGGAGCATTTCTAAAAGAAAAGCGTCTAATTACTCACAGAATACTTGTGTCTTTGGAAAACCAATGTGGAGCCCAGAGGTTTCCAGAGAGGAAACTCCATCAGGTGTGCTGAGTACTGAAGGCTTCCGGAGGAAGCTTCCAACATGTGAATGTTGCTGGTGGATTTGTGCCAGGCACTAATTAATAGAGGCCTCCTGCTATCTGCCTGGAGGCAAGAGCCTCAGCAGTGCCTCCCCAATCTCTGCTCTTGCTTCCTGTCATCACCAGGCAGCCACAGTCTGTCCCTAATCCTTCTCTCTCTAAATCCTGAATCTCATTTTTTCTTCATCTTCTTTCTGAATCCAACCTAAAAGGGTGGCAAGATTGTTGACAAAGAAAAGCTAGGTACTGTAATTACTTTTTTCTATATTACATTTCTTGCAAAATGGAAATCTGGCAAAAAGAAAAGGCATGAATAACAATAACAGAAAGGATGGAGTTTGTTTTTAGGTGGTGTTACTATATAACCTACCCCACCCCCCTTACATCCACATTCCATGAAGTCACTATTGGGAAAGCAGCAATCTTGCATGCTTGCATTTCTAACACAGGAATCAGTGGGAGTGTTGTTTTGAGGACCTAGAGCAAGGGTTGTCAACCTTTTTTAGTCGGTGGTCAGGTCATGCTCCCTCAGACAGTTGAGCAGGCCGGACTGGTGTTCCCTCCGCTGTAAACACTGCTGTAAAATGCATCCATGGCTGTCGTA
This sequence comes from Bradypodion pumilum, assembly GCA_035047305.1. NCBI lineage: Eukaryota > Metazoa > Chordata > Lepidosauria > Squamata > Chamaeleonidae > Bradypodion > Bradypodion pumilum. The sequence continues at coordinate 440,487,769 of JAWDJD010000001.1, forward strand.
AATGCATTTACAACAGTTGGGGTGCTTTTATGGTTGTTGTAAATGTGTCTGCTTCCACCGCCGGTAGCAGCATGGGCCAGATGATTTGGCGCCATGGGCCATAGGTTGCATATCCCTGACTTAGAGGGATTTTTCTTTCCCATTAATTCAAGGTAAGCCACACTTCCTCTTCTATTTTGTTCTGCTTTACTTCTTTCCCTTATTTATGCTCTCTGCTTACACCTACCTGCTGTCTGCATTCGCTTACCTGTAGTATGTAGCAACAGCATGTTTTCTAATTGCTGGATCTGATTGTAAGTAAAGTTATCTTATTTTTAACTTGAGCTACTTCTAGAGTGATTTTGCGGTTTAAAGTGCTGATTACTGGTGAAGAGAGATGGCATACTAACTGCCCATATGAAATACTTTTCTTACACTTTTCTCTGTACAATTGTCCTATAGTCTGGTAACCAAAAGAGAATAACCAAATTCTAAAGTGTAAACCAAAACAGTCACATAATGCTGCTCTGGAGCCCTACCTCTCTTAATTCTGCATCATTGATTCCTATTATATTCACAGAGTCGGGCATATCCAATTAAACTGGTCTGGTGGATCTTGGCTTTGTTATGGAGGGATTTTTTTTTAATTTCTGGTAACAATTCCCTTTCAGCTGTACAGTATAAGAGACCCAAAAAGAAGAATAGACATAAATTTCCCAATGTCCACCCTTTCTTATTAACTGGCTCTCACATTCTCAGTTTCTTACTTTGGGACATTTGTAGAAGAATAAAAAAATTTCTTTACTTATAGTTACTTAGAATTACAGAAGTTACTGTTGCCTTTCTTACTTTACTGGACAGCAGCAAATTTAAGTATTTAAAGACTTGCCCTTGACTGTACCCATGGCCCCACAATCAGTGATGCACTGAAGCAGGTTCTGTCCTGTTCGGGAGAACTGGTTGCGGAAATTCCCCCAGGCCACGCCCACCTGGCTGGCCATGCCCACCTCCATACCTCATTGTGTTGGCCATGCCCACAGATTTGGCCCCACCCACAGAGGTGGTAGTAAAAAAAATTGGAGTGCATCACTGCCCACAATGGCTTCCTAACAACACAAGATGATTCCACAGGAAACTTGAGAGCCTACAATGGGGAGTGGAGGGAACCTTAAACATCTTATTTCCTAAAATCACCATGGCTGATAACTTCAACACCCTAATGCCACACTACTTATGGAATTGAGCCATTGTCTTCTGCTTTAGTTGACTTATAGATTGGTTGTGTGATAGTCCATTTCCCTCCAACCTTATCTGGTATGGTCTTCATGCATAGTAAAGGTAAAGGTAAAGGTTTCCCTTGCTCAAAAGCCAGTCGTGCTTGGTATTAATTTATCTGGCACATTTTAGGGACAATGTGCCTAATCACTTCACTTGCAGTGCTTGTGTCTATTCTTTGTGGCATCCACTCTCTCCTAGTCCTGACTAAGTAGCTATCTGATATGCTTTATACAAGCAAAAACCAACACTACTATGCACACTGCTATATGCAATAAATGTATGGTGACAAATCCATTATCATAGAAAACCCACAAGGGATAACAAGCTCAATTTCAGGGCTTGTAATATAACCCACTTCATGACGCTAGACAGGTGCCAATAAGCCTCAATTGAAATTGTATCCCTGTGTATTCTAACCTGAGTTCTATGCCAGAAGGACAGCAAATAAATGTACTAAACAAACAAGAAAGGGTGTGTGTGTTAAAAAAATAACTTAATGTGAACCAAATTTTATTTTAAGAAAAAGACTATTTCATACTTATCTACATTACCAAAAAAATTGGCAGAGCATACTGCCTGCCAGTATCAGTACTTTCCTCCATTTTATTTCGTTCTGCCTTCAAAGTCTATGATTTCCTCAACCGTGTAGACATACTAGTGTGCACGCATACACACATATGTATATTATATTCTGGTTTGCACACCATGTGTCTGAGGTAACAAGCTATTATAATATACTAGTATTTTTTGCCCGGCCCTACCGGGCAGTTTTTTTGTTTGTGTTGGTGGTTGGGGTGATTTTGGGGGGTACTCACACACAACACAAACACACAACACAAACACACACACAATAAACACACAACACAACCACACACACTCAATAAACACACACACACACACAACACAACCCCACACACACACAGCCACACACATACACGCAACACACACACACAACACAACCACACACACAACACAAACACAGCACAATACACACACACAACACAACCACACACACAACGCAACCACACACACACACATACAGCCCTTGCCTGGAGGGGAAGGGGGTTCCCTTCCTCTGTCAGGCAAGGCCCCCCTCCTCTCCGCAACCTCACCGAAGCCACACAGGGCCGTGGGGAGATGAGGGGCTTTCCCTCCTTCCCACAACCCCGCCGAAGTCATTCGGCCACTCACTCTGTGTTCCTCAGGCTGGGCCGCAGTGGCATGGAAGGTAAACGGCCCAGCTCGGAAGGCTGTGCCAGGAAGGGGCAGAGTGTGAACGGCCCAGCTGGCAACAGGTAAGTGGGGTGAGGGACAGGGACTTGGGGGGGTGAATGGGTGGGCGAGTGGGTTCATGTTCCCCCTTTCTCCTCCCAGACCAGGGTGGGTGGCGTGGTCCCCAGGCCTGTTCCCCCCCCCCTCTCAGTCTCTGTCCTCCGCCCCACTTACCTGTTGTCTTGCGGGCTAGGCCGCTCACCTTCTGTGCCTCCGTGGCACGGCCTGTAATATAGAAAAGCAGGCGACCTAGCCGGCAACCAACGAGCCTGCCTGGCTGCCCAGAGGGAAGTGGTTTGCGCATTGGGTGGCTGTTTTTTTAACATGCATGCCACTTGCCCTGCCTCTTCCGCACTCGCGCCCTTCAGCCTAATCAGCTGAGGGATGGCATGGCATGGAGGATGCTGGGCCTTGTAGGTTTTTTGTTTATTTGTTTATTCATGTTTGTGGGGCGGTTGCCCCACTCTCAGCGTCTGGACCCTTGCGGCATTGTGAGTTTGGTTTTAAGGTAAGTGTGGGCGGCTCAGTACAGAATGGTTGGGCCGGGTGTGGGCGCTAATGCCGGACACTCACCACCCATCCACCTTCTTATAGGTGTGTGTGTGTGTGTGTGTGTGTGTGTGTGTGTGTGTGTGTGTGTGTGTGTGTGTGTGTGTGTAAACCTCATGTTTCAGTAAATGTGCCAGCTTTGAACTTCAAAGTGCCATAATATGGCTTTCTTGTTTCTGTTGCAACAGATTAAAATGGTCCCTTTGGAAATGTCTCACTTGGCTTCTGCAAAGTCATAATAATTTGAATTTCTTGTTTACTTAACATAAAACAAAAGCGCCTATTTTCCCCATCTCCTGTACTGGCTAGTAACCCAGGAGCAGTTTGACTGCCATGCCTTGTCTAGGCCTGCTTTCAACAGCCCTAAACAACCTTTCCCTGGGGCTTTTCTGGTTGATTGGTTTGCTCCCTTAAGCCTCCTACCAGGCCCAAGGAGGCAAGGAGGTAACAAATGGACCAGCCAAAAGCAATTTCAGCTTTTTAGAAGGAATAACTGGTTCGTAACAGCAGTAGGAAATTGTGCAATTAGCACAACAGGCCAGTGTCAACAAGCTCTTAGCCTGTTGTTATGGCAACACTGGGAGTGTCAGAACTGAGAAATCAAGAGAGTAAATCTCTGTGCAAAAGAAAACAGTATCAACAAAATAAGCAGTATTGGGATTCCCTTCTTCTGAAAGATGATATTTTGTAATGTCATGTGTAAACCTTTGGTAGACTATAACATCACATCCAACAGATAATGGGATGGAGGACACTAAATCCATGCTCCAATCCATTAATGCATACATGGAGCACCTCTCACTTTGGTTTCACCAAAATGAGAATCCAGTTTATGTGGCCACCCTTTCTTCATCCGAAGAACTGTTTTCATCCTTGAAGTGAATGAAGAGGTGTTTGCAAATAAGGCTAGCAGTTTGCAGGCAACAGAGCTCACATTTCCTGAGGAAATACACACTGAGAGAACATCAAGCCATAGAACTGACTTTGCTGTTCATATACGACATGATGAGATTATCACATCAGTTAGCTCACAGTGGGAGAGCAATGCTGATAACCTGCTCCCAGCTATTTCTTCTAAACTTTTCTAGGATCCCCCAACCTTCCCCATAAAAAATATTTTGCTGGTGGAGGATGCTGCCCCATTGTCAATGCTGAAGTAAAATTCACATGCCAAATCCATTTAGCTTTTGTTGACAATGTGTCCTTTGCTTCAAGCAGGAAAGTATCTTGAGCTGGTTGGTCCTGTAAAGCTAGCAAAATATGATATGCAGCAATTGAAAAGATGAGAGACCAAAGATCAAGGGTGTCGCATCATAAGATCAGGTAAGGCTGGCACCACAATCTCGCTACAAAGATCTGAATAGTGAGATGTTACATATTCCCAGTGTTGCTATATGGAGTCAATGCTTGGACATTGACTAAAGCATCTGAAAAGAGAATCGAAGCTTTTGAAATGTGGATCTACAGACAGCTGCTAAGGATATAATGGGTTGACCATGTGACTAATCTTGAAGTGTTTCGCCAGATGGATAAAGAATAAAAACTTTTTAAGACCATCAAGCAAATAAAGCTCCAATATCTTGGCCATATCACAAGGAACAACATAAAGTTGTTGTTGTTGTTGTTGTTGTTGTTGTTGTTGTTGTTGTTGTTGTTGTTGTTGTTGTTGTTGTTGTTGTTGTTCAGTCAGGCAATCAACTCTGACCCTTTGTGACCCCATGGACCATTGCCCGCCAGGCATCTCTGTCCTCCACTATCCTCCTCAGCCCACCCAGCTCTGTGCCCATTGCGTCAACAATACCATCTAGCCATCTCATTTTCTGCCGCCCCCTTCTTCTTTTGCCCTCCACTTTTCCCAGCATCAAGGCTTTCTCAAATGAATCCTCTCTTCTAATTTGATCTCAAAAGCATCTATTCTTCTGTGCTCAGCCTTCGTTATGGTCCAGCTCTCACAACCATACTTTACACCGGGAATATCATTGCTTTGACTATGCGAATTTTTGTTTGCAAAGTAATGTCTCTACTTTTAACTATATTCCCCAGGTTTCTCATAGCTTGTCTCCCAATAATCAGTCACCTTTTTTATTTCATGGCTGCAATCTCCATCTGCAGTGATCTTTGATCCTAGGAAAGTAAAGTCTGTCACTGCTTCTACTTCCCCATCTATTGTCCAGGGACTGATAGGGCCAGTTGCCATTGCCGGGCCCACTCCCCAATAAAGAGACGGACTCAGTGCTGGGATTGAAACTGGGCCACTTTATTAACAATAATTCACTAATGCAAGCGGGCCGACATAGCACTGGTAAGGAGCGATGGTTATAGCCAACTATATTGACCCCACAGAAGCGCAAATGACTAAACCTCTGCTTCTGACGTGTGTCTGGTGAACTTATAAGGCTTTGCACGCTGTGTCAAGCATGGCATCACCTCATTCCTGAGCACACCGGATTGGCCAGGCAATTATCTTTCTATCTAGACCTGCCAGAGGCCAACCGAGTGTGCTCCCGCCGGACCCGTAGGGGTCACCCAGAGCCTCCTTACCAGTGCTAGCCACCAAATGACCAAAAGGCACAAAAGGTACTCCGCAGGAGCCCGACAGTGACAGTGTGGGATGGGCGAAAACAACAAGAACCAACAGGCCAATCGAGGTTCAAGCAAAAATTCCCATCCGGCCCCGAAGCGACCAAAACAATCACACTGCGACCTAGGGCAGGGGTGGAGGGCAAACGCTGCCTGGCCCAGTCAGCCCAGAGAAGAAAGGGCGGTCGGAGCCTCTCCCTTAAGGGAAGGCCCGGCCCCCACCCCTTCCAGCCTCGTCTGGTCTCTTATGGGGCGGGGCCAGCAAAGTGCGCGGCAGCGAATCAGCACTGTCGCGCGTTCCTTATCTTGGTTTTCTTGATGTTGAGTCTCAAGCCAGCTTTTGCACTCTCCTCTTTCAGCCTAAGCAGGATTTTCTTTAGGTCTTCCACACTTTCTGCCATTAGGGTAGTATCATCTGCATATCTTAGATTGTTGATGTTTCTCCCAGCAATTTTGATCCCAACTTGTGATTCGTCCATCCCTGCATTGTGCATTATGTGCTGTGTGTATAAGTTGAATAAGCAGGGTAACAAAATGCAGCCTTGTCTTACTCCTTTTCCTATTCCAAACCACTCCATCATTCCATATCCTGTCCTAACTGTTGCTTCTTGACTCATGTACAGATTTCTTATGAGGTGTATAAGATGTTCTGGTATTCCCATCTCTTTAATTACTTGCCACATTTTGTTGTGGTCCACACAGTCAAAGGCCTTGGTGTAGTCAATGAAACAGAAGTACACTTGTTTCTGATATTCCTTTGTTTTCACTATGATCCAAATGTATGTTGGCAATGTGGTCTCTAGTTCCCCTGCCTCTTCTGAATCCAGCCTGCACCTCTGGTAGTTCTCTCTCCACGTGCTGCTGAAGTCTGTCCTGTATTATCTTGAGCATAACCTTGCTAGCATGTGGGATGAGCGCAATTGTTCGATAATTTGAACATTATTTTCCAATCCTGTGGCCAGGGTTGTATTTTCCAAATCTACTGGCATATAGAATGCAATAATTTGATTCCATCATCTTCTAGGGCCTTGAAAAATTCAGCTGGGATACCATCATCTCCACTGGCTTTGTTGTTTGCAGTACTTTTAGGGCCTTCCTGACTTCACTCTCTAGGATCATACCTGTCATTTCGGGAAATTTCTGTCAAATAAGGGAAATTTCCCGGCCAAAACTGGAAAGTGGATAGCTATACTTATCCTGTGCTGGCCTCCAGTCTAACTCCAGTCTAATTGCAGTCTAACTAATATGGGATGATGGCGGAAAGAGTGTAAAATACGGGGGTTTGACAGAAATTTCCCGAAACTTGACAAGTATGTCTAGGATGTCTGGTTCAAGTTCAATGTTCTCATCATTGTGATTATCAGGAGTGTTGAGGTCCTTTTTGTAGCGTTCCTCTGTGTACTCTTTCCATCTTTTCTTAATCTCTTCTGCATCAGCTAACTCCTTGCCATTTTTGTCCCTTACCATGGTCACTTTTGCTTTAAACATTCCCTTGATTTCCCCAAATTTTTTGAAAAGATCCCTAGTCCTACCTCTTATGTTGTTTTCCTCTATTTCTTTGTATTGTTCATTTAGGTAGGTTTCCTTATCTCTCCTTGCTTTTCTTTGATAGTCTGTATTCAATTGATGAAATTTTTTCCTTTCTCCTTTGGCTTTTGCATTTCTTCTTTGCTATTTTAAGGGCATCAGACCCATCTTATGCTTCTTTTCTTTTGGTATGGTTTTTCTTGCTTCCTCCTGTATGATGTCTCGCAATCTGTCCATAATTCTTCTGGTACTCTGTCTATTTGAATTTTTTGAATTTGAAATTTAATTTATATACCACAATTCACCCCTCCCGGGCTGGGAGGGGCTGGCCCCTAAACAGCTGAGCAGTGGCGTCCCGTGCTCAAGTCTAAACCACTAAATCTGTTACATACCTCCACCGTGTATTCCTTAGGAATGATGTCTAGGTCATACCTGTCTGGCCTAATTGTTTACCCTATTTTCTTTAGTCTACACCTGAATTTTGCAATCAGTAGATTGTGATCTGAGCCACAGTCTCATTTTTGCTGACTGTATGGAGGTTGTCCATCTTTAGCTGCAGAGTATGTAATTAATCTGGTTTCGATGTTGGCCATCTGGTGATGTCCATGTGTAAAGTTGCCTCTTGTGTTGCTGGAAGAAGGTGTTTGCTATGACCTGTGGTTTCTCTTAGCAGAACTCTATTAGCCTTTGCCCTGCTTCATTCTGTGTTCCAAGACCAAACTTGCTTGTTATTCCATTTACTTTTTGATTTCCTACTTTAGCATTCCAATCTATACCTATAAAATGGTGTGTTAACCGTTGGAATGTGACAAAGGATGTTGCACCAGGCCCCACTAGCCCCGTCCGAGCCTCCGAGCACTTCCCCAAACGGGGTTCGCAGGTAACTGTCGGGTTGAAATTTTCGGCCGGGGGGCAGGAGCCCCCCTGATGCAAACAAAAAAAGGGAACTTCAATTCCCAACGTTCCTTGTGCCGTGCCGCGCCAGAGAAAATCAGGCTGAGCGGCGCGGCAAAAGGAACGTTCGGAAATGCGCCACGGCCAATCAAAAAAAAGCTGCAGGAAAAAAACTGCTGCAGTAACCAAACACGTGCAGCCAAAACTACAAGCCCCAGTATCCTGCGCGCCATTAGCGCACAGAACGCTGAGGCAGCCGGTGCGCGAAAAATAAAAGTAAAAAAACCCCACCGTCACTGCCCTTCCTTCCCACGGGCCAGCCAGCATGGCCCGTGGGAAAGAAGCCCCCCCCCGCTGCTGCTGCCGCTGCCCTTCCTTCCGACAGGCCAGCCAGCATGGCCCATGGAAAAGCCCCCCCCCCCCGGCCATTGCCCTTCCTTCCCATGGGCCAGCCAGCATGGCCCGTGGAAAAGAAAGGCCCCCCCTAAAAAAGTAAACACAAAAACACAAACCAAAAACAGTCAAAAACACTCAAAAACAAAAATCAAAAATATAAAAAGGAAACACAAAAACATCCCAAAAGTTACCAAAAAAATCACAAAGACCCCCCAAAACCCAACACAACCCCCCCCAAAAAAAAACACACAACAACCAGAGAGCTTACCAGGCGACGTCTTCACTGCATGACGACCGGAACTCAACTGAGAAAATAAAGAAAATACTTTACCGGAAGCGACACCCAGAGGACAGTAGAGAACAATTGTAGAGAGGAAGAAAAGCTCACCACCCCCACCCAGAGGCCACAAGAGAAAAAACATTCAAAAATATCTTCCAACTCGATGGGCTTAACATCCTGTTTCATCTATTTTGCCCCTTTGTTATGCCTTTTGGTCTTGTCCATATGGTTTTCTTGGCAAACTTCCTGACATGGTTTGCCTGTTTCTATGCCAGTGTTTTGCTGTCATACATATTATCACAATTTACACAAAGTAACAGTGGCTCAAGTGGCTAAGACGCTGACTAGGAGGCGGAAGGTCAGCAGTTCAATTCCCGAGCGCTGCAGGATGGAATGAGCTCCCGTCTTTGTCCCAGCTCCTGCCAACCTAGCAGTTCGAAAACAAGAAATTACAAGTAGATAAATAGGGACCACTTTGATGGGAAGGTAACAGCATTCCATGCACTCCAGTGTCTAGTCATGCCTGCCACATACCACAGAAATGTCTGCAGAAGCAGACAGTGCTGGCTCTTTGGCTTTGAAACAGAGATGAGCACTGAACCCTAGAGTCAGATATGACTGGTTTTCGAGCAAGGGAAACCTTTACCTTTAACAGATTAAAAAGCTTAATTGATTAATGCTGGATATATGAAATAAGAAGTTATATATGTAGTCAGAAGTTAAAAAGTATCTCGTTAGTCATCAACCTTGGTATGAAAAGGTTAGAATCCTCCAACTTGCTCTAGAGGCCCTGGACGTAGACCGACTTCATGGCTAAAGAACATGAGAGACTGGCATGGCATGTCCTCAGAAGAACTGTTCCCAGGAGTTAACAACAGGAAGACTAGGAGGGGTGGGGGGAGAAGGTTTAGGCAACTCACTCCCCACATCTCCCTGTTGACAGGCAAAGATCAGATTATTCAGGGAGACTTTGGCCAAATGACTGACTGCTGAGCAATGAGTTCTCAACTAACAAAGCCTGTGCTTACTCACACATATACTTTAAGTTCCGCTGTATTCCAACATTATTATTTCCTTAAATGTGTTATAACATTAAAATGTAATAGTATTGTATAAAATGTTAGAAATCCTAAAATGTGATAACAATAATTTTAAAAAAAACATATAATTTTAAATATACAAATGAATTATTTGTAGCTGTTTTGTAATCTTCTAATTTTTGCCACCTCAAGTCCCAGTTTTGAGAGAAAGATGGAGGAATAAATAAATAAATAAATAAATAAATAAATAAATAAATAAATAAATAAATAAATAAATAAGATGTTAAGAAATGCAATAATTAATCAGCAATTACTTCACCTATCACACCTCAAGCTATATCATACAGGTTAATGTAAGGTAGTTGTGTCCTTTCTCTTATGAATGTTACTTTCTAAGATGATAGAGACCTCATTTAAACTACACTCAAGGCTCAGGAAATGGCTGCTGTCTAAATTCTGGCAGAGCTGCCGATTTTATTTTATTTTAAAGGGCCAACTGTTTCAAATCCAGGCTTGCAGTCCCAGGAGCAGCTTGAGGAGGTGGCATTTCTTTGCTTCAGGCATCTTTGTAATTGGCATTCACATATCAACAGACAACAAGGAGATTTGATCCACTGAATTCACAATACAACTAACCTGCTAGGAAACATCTGGAGGCCTGTGATATTGCCGCCTCCGCCTCTGCCTCCTCCTCCCCCCAGCCCATCTGCTTGACTCATTACTGGAGAATCGTGTGGATTTATATGCATAGAGGACAGATTCACAATATAACATCCTGCAATCACAGTCATTGTCTGAGGATGGAGATACAGTAAAACCCGACTTACAAATGCCTTGAGTTACATAAAATTTGACTTACATAATGATTTTGGGCTAAAACCATGTCCCAGCTTACACAATTTCCTATGGGTTTGCTTCGAGTTACATAAAAATTCTTTTTCCTATGGGTTTGCTTCGAGTTACGTAAAAATTCATTTCCCTATGGATTTGCTTCGATTTACATAAAAATTTCATTTTACCTATGGGTTTGTTTTGAGTTACGTAAAAAAATAATTTTTCCTATGGGTTTGCTTCAAGTTACATAAAACCCCGGTTTATGCAAAATCCTACAGAACAGACTTTTTTTCGTAAGTAGGGGTTTTACTGTACTGTAGATTGCTGGCCCTGAAAAGAAAAGCCTGAGATTAACTGAATTTGGTTTAAGGCTACAACTAAGAGCATGACTACACTGTGGAAATAAATCAGGAACTGACTCAGGCTATTTGAAGTCAATTTCACGTCACATGGTCTTTGTGTCAGTATGCGTGTCCTCGTGGGATAACATTTAGCATACCTGTCAACCATCCTGTTTTACCCGGGGGAAACCCCTTATTTTTACCCCTCTTCCTGCCCCCTCCTATTTTATTAATTTCCCCGTATTTCCCCTTATTTTTTTAAAAAATATATCCTGACAGGCGAAGCTGCAGTATTTTTTTCTAGCCACCAGAGGTTGCTGCATGGCAGGCTTTTCACATGTGGAAGGGGAGAGAGAGAAGGTGGGGGAGGTGTTCTGAGTTTCTCTTTCATTTTCCTGCCAGCCACATGGCCGATATGGCGGCTTCATTTTTGGTCTGAGCCACCATGCTGCCTGGGAGGGATGGGAGTCTACTCTAGAGGTGAGCGATATTTCATATATGCAGGGGCTCTTGGTCTGGGGGCAGAGACTTCTCTCTCACTCTCATGCTTTATTGAGCTGTTTCTGCCCTGCCTCTGTCCTGGCTGGAGAATTCCATTTCTAGAGTTCTAGAGTTAATTTGGGAGGGGTGGGGTGGGGTGGGGGATGTGCTTGATCACTATATGCTAAAGGTAAAGGTTTCCCTTGCTTGAAAGCCAGTCTTAGAGTGCCAAGGTTCGCCATCACAGTCATAGATTCCTACAGCAGCCAATTTTTAGAGCAAGAAGCTGCTTTTTGTACGAGAGAGCAGATCCAAAATACACGGGGAGAATTATCAGAGCTCATAGATCCAGTGAGCTTGCACGGTTGTGTAAGGGGATCTAAGTTACATAAAGGTAAAGGCTCGCCTTTGCTCAAAAGCCAACCGTATCCGACTCTAGGGTTCAGTGCTCTTCTCTGTTTCAAAGCCGAAGTGCCAGCGTTGTCTGCGTCTGCAAACATTTCCGTGGTCATGTGGCAGGCATGACTAGACACCAGAGCACACGGAATGCTGTTACCTTCCCACCAAAGTGGTCCCTACTTAAAGGTTTCCCTTGCTCAAAAACCAGTCGTATCCGACTCTAGGGTGCAGTGTTCATCTCTGTTTCTAAGCCGAAGAGCCAGCGCTGCCTGCTTCTGCAGACATTTCCATGGTCATGTGACAGGCATGACTAGACACCGGAGCACACAGAACACTGTTACCTTCCCACCAAAGTGGGCCCTATTTATCTACTTGCAACGTCTTGCTTTCGAACTGCTAGGATGGCAGGAGCTGGAACAAAAACGGGAGCTCATTCCATCCTGCAGTACTCAGGAATCCAACTGCTGACCTTCTGCCTCCCAGTCAGCATCTTAGTGACTTAAGCCACTGAGTAAACAAGAAAGAAAACAAAAGTCCCCCAAGAAGATGGGGAAAGGGTACTTTGGCCCACACAGCTTTGTGCCCATTGCATCTACAATACCATCTAGCCATCTTATTTTGGCCACCCCCTTCTTTTGTCCTCCACCTTTCCCAGCATCAAGGCTTTCTCAAGTGAATCCTCCCTTCTCATTTGATGTCCAAAGTACTTTAGCATCATCTTTACTATTTGTCCTTTAATGAGCAGTCATGGTTGATTTCTTCTAGGATCGACCTATTTCTGCGCTCAGCTTTCCTAATGGTCCATCTCTCACACCCATACATTACCACCGGGATTACCATTGCTTTGACTATGCAATTTTTTGTTTCCAAGGTGATGCCTCTACTTTTAATTATGTTCCCCAGATTTCTCATAGCTTGTTTCCCAAGCATGTCACCTTTTTATTTCATGGCTGCAATCACCATCTGCAGAGATCTTTGATCCTAAGAAAGTAAAATCTGCCAGTCGTATCCAACTCTAGGGTGCAGTGCTCATCTCCATTTACAGCCAAAGAGCCAGTGCTGTCTATGTTTGCAGACATTTTCATGGCCATGTGGCAGGCATGACTAGAGCCCAGCAAGTCACATGGCTATATTTTGCCAAGGCCCGCAGATTTGGCCACACCCACAGAGGGGATCGCAGAAGGGGATCGTAGAAGCCTTCTACGCATGCGTAGAAGGGTTCTATGCAAGCGTAGAAGGGTTCTACGCAAGCGTAAAAGCCTATGCATGCATAGAAGGCGATCTGCGCAGAACCGTTTTGCGCAGGTCATATAGGAGGTGTCCTGCACAGAACCGTTCTGCACAGGTCCCATATTTTCCGGAGCCGCGGTTGACAGGTATGCACATTGTGGCTCCGCTGTCTAAAATTGGCACATTGGCATTTCAATTCCTCAGTTCCTTGCATAGATAAAAATGTATTGCTCATCTACATTGCCTTTTAATACTTCTAATAGCTTGACCTTGGTCTCTGGTGACATTTTTGCTATCTGTTATGTATGTTAACTGTGTTTTCTCACAGGAACAGAATGTATCTTTTCTCATGTATATATTCTTATTCAAATAAGTGGATCGAAAATGTGCACACACTGTTAGCCAATGGGCTTGTTGTATTATTGTTACTGTTACTGTTTATAGTGTATATAAGTCCGAGTTTTACCCCATCCAAACTGTGTTCAAACCCCACTAATAAAGAGCTGAATTTCACTACTTCACTCGTCTGTTTCTTCATTCTCTGAACACGAAACTGGCGACGAGGATGGGATGGCGTCCCCGCAGCAACATCGGCCCATTTGACCCAGTGTGTACAGAGAAATGGGCAACATACTAACGCCAATTCTGCCACGCAATGGCCTCGCAGAAGATCACCGACGAAGACCAGAGGTGCTCCTGTTTCCTCACTCAGTGCGGTTCTGAGACGCTTGAGCTAGCAACCCACCTCATTCTCCCAAGGGACATGGATGTGGTGCCGCTCTCAGAAATCATGTCTGCATTGAGGAAACACCTGCAGCCAGAGGTCTCAATCTTCCCGGCCAGGCTGGCCTTCCACAGAAGGGAGCAGCGACCTAGGGAATCCATTGCAAACTATGCCGCTGCTCTACGCATTGCTGCTGCCCCGTGCAAGTGGGACAACATCCAAGAAGCTCTCTAGGACCGTCTGCTGGCCAGCATGAGGGACAAAGATGCACAATGTCATCTCATGATCAGGTAGATGCTAACTTTCAAGGCTGTCCTAGAAGAGACGGTAGCGTCTGAGGCCGCACGGTCCGGCATCAAGCTTTTCTGGCATCGCCACTCCACCACCAGTGCCACCGACTCAGTTGTGCAAGCTCAGCAAAATTCATCTTCATCCTCCTCAGCTTCGTCTGGTTCCACCTCTTCATCAAAGTCCAGCGACACAGAGGGAGAGGTCCGTGCAGTCCAATGAAAGCACCGAGAGCACCGTGATGATCAGGAGAAGAAATTCCTTTGCAAGTGTGATGGCTGCGGAGCCCGGCATGACCGCAGGAATTGCCCCTTCTGCACCGCAGAATGCCACAACTGCTGGCGACAAGGGCACATTGCTAAAGTATGCCAACAGCGAAAGCAAAGAACTCCAGCACCTGAGTCCAAGAAGAGTCATCACCACAAAACATCCATTGCCAAAGTGTCACCAGAGCCTGAGCTGTGCCAAGTGAGCATTTCTTCGCAGACCTGAGCCTGCAGGACGTCCTCTTCAAGGTGTAGTCAGGTACTACCTTTTCCATAATCCCACAGCGGGGTTTTTTGAGAATTCCCCCTGCCTCTCAGCCCAAGCTCTAATCTTTTAAAACTTCCCTCTGGAATGTGCAAGGTTGCCAGGCAAAGGGTACCCGCCGGGTGAGTTCCGCGGGGCCTCCAAGCCCCGGCGCCGGTGGTGTCGGCTGGAGGTTGGCTGGGGCAGGGAGCCGCTTTTGGGGGCGCGGAAAGGCGAGCCCCAGGTGCGGGCAGTTCTCTTCTCCCTGCCACTCCTCCAGCCGATTGCCAGGCAAGCTCCACGGGGTTTCTGAGCCCCGGCATCGGTGGTGTCGGCTGGTGGTTGGCTGGGGGTGGGGAGCCGCTTTTGGGGCTGCGGAAAGGCAAGCCCCAGGTGCGGCCAGATCTCTTCTCCCTGCCTCTCCTCCAGCCGATCACCGGGCAAGTTCCGCAGGGCCTCTGAGCCCCAGCACCGGTGGTGTTGAACAATATCCTGCCCACATTGCCGAGGGAGTGGGTAGCCAAACTTTACATAAGAAAGGATAATCTGAATGTTGACAATGGCACCAATGGCAGCAGTCAGATGGTCTACATCAGAGGTGTAAACCAAGAACAAATAGGGTAGAATGGTGAATGTATGTAGAAACAAGAAGAATCAACATCAGAGGTGGCCAAACTTTTCCTGCCGTGGGCCAGTCATATGGTTGAGTGGGCTAGTCATGTGGTTCCTCCTGCTGTAAAATGCATCTGCAGATGTCATAAACGTGTTTTCCGACAGCTGAAGGTACATTTGCAGCAGCATTATACACATGCACAGGCATGCTATACACACGTGTGGTGGGCACGTTTTACTTCCGCTTCCGGTAGTGGTGTAGGCCAGATGATTTGGTGCCATGGGCCAGGGCCAGCCCGCAAGCCATACTTTGGCCACCACTGGTCTACATACATGTAGCCTAAAGAATAGTACTATTCACATAGTAAACATTCGTATAAACACACCAAGCAAGGGAAAATCCCAGAAGCTGCCTTCTTTTTCATCTTTTTCATTACTTCTCACTCAAACATAAAGCAATTGTTGTGGCTGTTTTTTGACAAAAGTGAATGGTAGTGAAGTGAACACAAGTGGATATCCTGTAGACCATCTTGACCGCTGCTATTGGTGTTGTCAGCATTTCAGGCTGATCTTTACTCTGTAAATCTTGGCATCCTTTTTCCTGCTGGCAAGGCAGGCACAATATTATGCAGCAATATTGGGTCATTTTCTGATGTTTTGAATCATTGATACAGAAGCTCAATGTTCCACATTCATAGGTTTTTTTAAAGAATTGAATTGTTATAGATTCCTCACCTCTTCTTTGGCTTGTATTGTAGAAACTTTATCTGACAGCAGGATTCAGGATTCTCCTGCTCATCACAGATCATTTTGGAAAGAAGATATCCCTTTCAAACCGCCAGAAGAGATGAAATTTGCCCTTCTGAAATGGATTAATTTCTATATCCCAGACTTTTCTATTTCATTTAGTGAAATCTTATGGACAGTTTTCCAGTTCCTAGCAGCAATCATTATTTCTTTTCCCACATCAAATTTCCATAGCAATTTCAGTAGGTTCTTCTGATCTTCTGCTTCCAGCAGTATATTATAAATTGTAAGTACTATACATTTTACTGTCTTCTTATAACTTTCACTTTCCTTTTGTAATGCAATTCCCTCATCTTTCATAAGTTCCCATCATTTACCATTTCTTTTTATCCAGTTTTTATCCACTGATCTAATTGAACAATACTGTATTATATCAGTCTCCATTTGGATTGATGATTGAACCTAGGTATACAAAATGTTTAACTATTTCAATTTCTTTATTGTCAACATTAAAATTGTGTAGTTCTCTAACATCCAGGTTCTTTTTACAGGTTGGATATATTGTGGATGGCTAGGTTCCATGAGAGAAAATAGACACAGAGAGAAAGACACACTCAGGTTTCCTAAACTTTCCCTTAGCTACTCTGACCTATGCTAACCGTTCTTCAAACTTGATGTCCTTAGGATTACTACTGTCAATCCTTTCCACGTTTCTCTTAACCAGGGATACTCAACCTACAGCCTGTGGGCTGGATTCGGCCTGTGGCATCAAATCATCCAACCCACACCCTCGCTTTGGTGGATGGGGCCTGGGGAGGCCTCCCATGACTTTTCCGGGGGCTAAGGTGGGCATGTATGGCTTTTCTGGGGCCCAGGGCTGCCTCCTGTGGCTTTTCCTGGGGTAGGGCAGTGCACAAGGCTTTCCTGGGGACTAGGGAGGCCTCCTATGGCTTTTCTGGGGGGTTAGGTTGGGCACGCATGGCTTTTCCAGGGGCTGGGGAGGCTTCCTGTGGCTTTTTTGATGGGTGGGTATGTGGGGTTGGCTTTTCCATGGGCCTCCTGTAGCCTTTCTGGGGACTGGGGTGGGCGCGCATGGCTTTTCCAGGGGCCAGGGAGGCCTCCCATGGCTTTACCGGGGCCAGGGCAGATGGACATGACTTTTCTGGGGGCCTCCCACAGCTTTTCCAAGGGTGAGGTGTGCACATGCACAGCTTTCCCAGGGGCCAGAGAGACCTCCCCCAGCTTTTATGAGGGGTGAGGGTGGCGCACACGGTTTTCCTGAGGGCAGGTGAGGCTTCCTGCGAGTTTTCTGGGGGTTGGGGTGCTGCGTGTGGCTTTTCTGGGGGCAGGGAGGCCTCCTGCAGCTTTTCTGGGGGGTTGGAGTGTGTGGTGAGGGCTTTTCTGGGGGCCTCCCATGGCCTTTCCTGGGGCACGTATGGTTTTTCCAGGGGCTGGGCAGGCAGGCACGGCTTTCCCAGGGGCCAGGGAGGCCTCCCACAGCTTTTCTGGGGGCTGCAGATGAGAAGGACAGCTTGGACCCCTCCTATCCTTCACCCATGCCATTCAGCTCATCCAGGCTGGTAAGTAGGGAAGAAGTGTGGGGGAGTGTGTGGTGGGCTCGTGGTGGTGTGTGTGTGTGTGGTGCTTGTGAGGGAGGAGTGGGGGGCTTAGGGTAGGGGATTGGTGGCTCAGGGTGGGAGATTGGGGGGCTCAGGATGGGAGATTGGGGGGGCTCAGGGTGGTCACCGCTACCACCACCAGCAGCTATTAGGATTCCTAATAGCTTTCCTGCCTCAAAGTATTTCTCTAATAAACAAAAGCTCTGTTATTTTCTTAGAAATGAAGGTGTGTATGCGATTTCTTTCTGTAAGTTGTGGCATTCTGCCTTCCAGAATGGGCATCGGCTCCGGTCGTGGGATGCCCCGCATCCGTCGCAGTGGTGGTCCTCTCTGGTGCGGTCTCGAACCTCAGGCCTCCTCTGCACCCGCTGCACGTCCTCGTCCTCACTGAAGCCGGAGGTGGACGTGGTGGACTCGGAGGGCCCCTGCTCTCCATGGGAGGAACAGCTGTAGACTGGGACCGCCGGCGGGGGTGGGGTGGGGCCAACTGCGGCGGTCCTGGCCCGGCATACCCATTCACCTTGTTGCATTGATTCGGCGGCTTGGGTGATGCACAGGACATGCTCGAACGAGATGCTCTCGTCCTTGGCCAGTAGTTTTTTCCTGGCCCCCTCATCTCACAGGCCCAGCAGGAGCCTGTCTCTCAGTGCCTCGCTCAGGGACGCTCCCCACCGGCAAGGCACGGCAGCCACCCGCAGGGCTGCCACGAAGTCTGCCACAGACTCACCAGCCCGCTGGCACCACTGCTGAAAGGCCAACCTTGCTGGAAACATCAACACTTTCGGGCAAAAGTGTTTCCTCAGCTCGGCGAGGATCTCGTCTAGGGGTACCTCCCTGAGCGGTCTTGGTGTCAGGAGGTTAGTGGCCAGTTCCAAAGTCTCTAGGCCACACTGGGCCAGTAGCAATGCCCGGCGCTGGGCTTCCTCCTCGATGCCTTCGAGGTCCATAGCATAAAGGAACTGCCACTCATAGAGTTCCCATTTTTCTCGCTTTGTGGTGTCGAAGGGCGCGATGTTCATTTTTCGGGATGCCATCCCATCCTCATCGCCAATTTGGTATCTTGCACAGAAGACAAAGAAGGAGCCGCAGTAAGGGCTAAAACACAACTTTATTGCATGGTAGTCAGAGTGAACTTGAGGTAATGGTGGACCAAACAGCTCTATTTATAGCACACTGTACATTTTGAATAACCCGGGTGGTAGTTCATTGGTTACTGTCCGTGTGACATCATGGATCATCACACCCATCTTCTCCAGGTGCGGTGTGGTGGGTAGGTTTCCCGCCCTTCAGGTATTCAGGGGAATCTGTATCATGTGAGCTGGATACTGCTACTGCCACGGCAGTAGCATCCTTAACAGCTTGCTACAATGTGTCTCTGATTATTTACAATGGATACAATTGCCAGATACAATCAGTTAAAGAGTACTTGTCACATTCTATTCAGTATACATAACAAAGGGGAAGCACACTCTGACTACAATTCAAATATTCAGGGGCTGCTGCTTGACTTGCTGGCTATGCTAACAGGCTTTAGAAGAGAAAACAAGCTGAAACTTTTTTTTTGTTCTGTCTAAACTTTGGATTCTGGGCTCAGAGCAGTTTGATCTCACATTTCAGGGTTTAGTGATTTCAGCTTAAACTAAGATAAGGAAATCCATATTCAAACATGGCCAGTGATTTCAGTAGGATGTGGCAGGGCTTCTCCCTAAGAAAAATAGCTTCTTGGAGGAATCGAAGCAGCTAGCAAATCCTGGCTGATCGACTTCTGAAATGCAAGGCCACCTTATAAGGATTTGAACAGTATCTCTGGAGTTTTCCTGCCTCCTGCTCACTCATCTGGCCTTCCTCAAAATCTTATACATCTCAAAATTTTGCACTGGGTGCCCAAATTTTGCCAATAGATAGACAGTGTCCAAAGGAACAAAATAAAGACTAAGATGTTCACCTTGGAGATAATAAAGGGTATTAACAATAATGTCTGGAACAATCATTCTCTGGAGGCAATCTATATGTCAATAAAGCTATAGTATGCATGCAAGATTTCCTGGTGAGAGACAGGGACTTGTTTGTGGGTATTTGTTTTATATCTACACTTAACAGCAGTATTTTAGAGTTTCAAATACATTTTCCCATTGCAATTTCCATATGAGCTGCTACCAGTTTAAACAGTGGTTCCATGTGTTACGTTCATGCACGGCTACAAGACTTTTCAGCCCTTCTGGAGGTATGGCGACCAGAACTGTACACAGTATTCCAGATGGGGCAAAATGACACTTGCTGAATTATTTTCTATACCCTTACTAATGATCCCTAGCATTGAGTTTGCTTTTTTCACTGCTGAGGCACACTGGGTTGACACCTTCATTGAGCTGTCCACCAGGACACCAAGGTCCCTTTCCTGGTTTGTCGCAGAGAGTTCAGACCCCATCAGTTTATAAATGCAATTGTCGTTCACCCAAAATGCAGATGTAGCTTCTACCTGATGTTCCAAAACAAAACTCAACTTGCAGGTGCCTTAAGGAGATGAGAAAGATAAGTCTACTACTCAGGGAAACCACTACTGAGCTAATTCTCCACAATATTACAGAATCTGCCAACTAAACCTGCCCATGGGTTTGGCCCATTCTAGAAATTTCTTATTACAAGCAGAAGGTGTTAGTGATGGGCCCTTGAAAGAATATATTTTAAACTACTGTGTATTACAGCTTGCAAAAGTATGTAGGGGGTGAAAGGTACATTCAGCAATTAAGAGGATATAATATATCGTTCTCCTTCCTTCTAGTGTTAATAGATATATTGTTAGCAGTGGGTGGGTATTTAGTCCTTCTGAACAACGAGTTAGCAGGAGTAATTATCTACAGCAGGAGTTCCCAAACTAAGGCTTGTGGGCTGGACCTGGACCTGGCACCATTTCATGTGGTCCCCACCCCTCCAAGGGCAAGATTGGCACTTAAAGTGCCCCGATGTAACCCTCTGGGGGCAATTTGAGTTAGAAACTAGTTCAGTCTTTGTAAGTAAGTTGTGAAAGGAGCTAAAACCTATCATAGGTCTGGACAAACATCCTTGAATATCATCAAGGATTTTCCAATGCTTCATAATGATTTTCTTGATATTTTGAGCCAGGGGTGTGAACTCAAAAGAACAGAACAGCTGGGATCTCCTGTCATGGTCTCTTCTCATCAGGAATTGTCTTAACTTTGTGGAGTGATCGTGTAACAGTGTCCATAGGGTAACCTCTATTAATGAGCTGTGAAGAAACCTTAGAGGACGATTCCCTGAAGTCCGAATCTGATGTGGAGTTTCTTTTTATCCTTGAAAATAAATTAAAGGGGATATTGTTTTTCAAATGTTTGGGGTGGTAATTTATAATGAAGGTAGGCATTGTGTTCCTATCAGATGGTTTTTTATATAGTTTCATACAGATGCAATTATTGTTGATATAAATCATTAAGTCTAGAAAGAGCAGGGAACACATGCCCATACTATGTGTGAATTTAAGATTGGGATTGAGTCCATTGATCCAAGTTACAAATGGTAAGACATTTGTAAGCATTGGAAAATCCTTGATGATATTCCAGGATGTTCGTCCAGACCTATGACACACTAGCTCCTTTCACAACTTACTTACAAAGACTGACATAGTTTCTAACTCAAATCGCCCCCAGAGGGTTACTTTGGGGCACTTTAAGTGCCAATCTTGCTCCATGTGTCGTTTTATACAAGACACCAAAACCATTGATTTTCCTGACTTTAACTGCACCCATGTAATTAGAGATTTTTCCACCTGTGGAACTCGCAATGTGGTCTATACGATCACGTGTCCCTGCAACAAGAACTACATTGGTGTAACATTGAGACTGATTCATACTCGGATCTCAGAGCACTGCTCTCACGTGCATGGTCAGGTTGAAAGTGCACCTCTTGTTTCACATTTTTTCAATAATAAACATTCTGAAGATCAGATGAGTCTTGTGGTTTTAGAAGTTATTACATCTAAGCCTTATGAAAGTATTGATGTCAATAAGAGACTACTTCAAAGATAGGCTTTTTATATCTTTAAATATCAGACTCTAGAACCCCATGGACTTAACAGCAAGCTCAATTTATCATGCTACTTGTAATTAAAAATGTACAGGTGTTATTTCTGCTGTAATATACCACATGTTTTACACATAATGACTCTTTCCCCTTTAAAAAGAACTGCTTAGCGTTCTAAAAGTTGATGTCTAAAAGCACAGAAAGAATTTTACTGAGTGAGGCTTATGACGCGAATAAGGTATTGTGAACTTGCTACTGCACGTTTTACATTGTTTGTACCTTGATATATTGTGAGATATAAGTGATTAGATAATGGTTATGTTTTTATGTCTTGTTTATAGATATCCTGAAAAAGATTTTTTTTTCCTATGGAAAAGCTGTGAATATCCGGAAACAGCTTTGATACGTTTTCAGATTGATCTGTGATAGCTCTTATGAATACCTTTGAACAAATTTTTGTAATATACCATGGATTAGACTATGTAATTCTGTTGAATACTTCTGATACAGTTTCAGATGTATCTATGAAATCCTTCATGAGTAACTTTTGAAAGACATTTTTGAGATATACCTTTGGATTGGAATTAAGAACTCTCTTGAATACTTTTGGTGCAAGAAAACATTTATTCTTTTGAACATATCAATGAAATACTTTTGAGTTTTTTACTACATTACATTAAGTGACTTATACCATTTTTTGATTATTCTTGTTATTACATACATTGCCTCAGACGGCTTCTTTTTCCTGCTATTACTTGTTTACCGTCTGGCCGGTTCTCCTCCTGTCATTTCCATTTACAGCCAAAGAACCAGGACTGTCTATATCTGCAAATGTTTCCATGGTCTTGTGGCAGGCATGACTGGACACCAAAGCGAACAGAATACTGTTACCTTTCCCACCAAAGTGGTACCTATTTATCTACTGGCAATTTCTTGCTAGGTTGGCAGGAGCTGGAACAGATGACAGGTGCTCACTCCATTGCACAACACCTGGGTCTTTAACTGCAGACCTGCCAACCTTCCGGTTGTCAAGCTCAGCATCTTAACCACTAAGCCACCGTGGCCCTGTTTTAGCTGTACATTTTTAAAAACTTCCCAAATTCCAGTTCACAGTTAAAACATTATTATGAAAAGGGACAAGTGGATTTGGTGGAAAATCACTGACCTCCCCATGGTTTTGTTCAGCACTGGGTGAGAGGAGGAATGCAGCTAAATCAGGATTGTGGTAATTATGGCACCTGACTCTGTACCACGATAAGTTCTAATTTCAAATCAGAGCTGTATCAATGACCAAACTTTTTCAAAACAAAATAATGAAAGAGCAGCAGAAGCAGACAGTATTTACAGCTGTACTGTCTGGATTTTTTCTGACTAACAGCCCCACACCAAAATGTGCCTCCATGCTGGAGTCTCATAGCCAGCAATGGAGCTGTTTTCTTTTTGAATAAAAAGCTAGCCTATAAAACTAGGCCTTTAACCAGGTGAGGCATTTATCTATGTGTAGGTGTGAGTCTATCAGCTTGAGAATTCTAGTAGGTGATGTCCAAAAACTCCAAATGGCATATTCCTAGTGGTGCTAATAGGGTGGGATGCTGAGCTCCAGGTGATAATTATAGCAATTTCAGTAATTAATGCAATGTGAAATTTTACAACACACCTCTCCTGGATGATTATCATTTCCATTTGAAAGTCAAAAGTGATTTCGGCAGTAGAAACAGCGATTGAGGTGGTACAGAAACCCCTTAATCGGAATCAACCTCTCTGTGTAGAAACCCCTTAATCAATTGGAATCAACTTCTCTGTGTAGTCCAGCCCTGTTGTGTATTATTATTATTATTATTATTATTATTATTATTATTATTATTATTATTATTATTATTATTATTATTACTTATCATTACTTGTTAAAATGGCGACTCATGGCATTCTAGTTAAAGGTAATTTTGGCGTGCCTTCCCTGGTTCAAGGTGTGCTCTTATGCAAATAGGTTACACCCAATTGGGTACTATTTTGGATCCCAGCAGGGATTCATCATTGCTTAAATATAGCACTACTGATTGGTTAAGCAAGGTTGTCCAAAAGGGTTACTACCTTGTAGCATTGGGTAACGGCTACTCGGACGCTATTTAAGCGCCGCTTGCAAATAGGGCATTGACTCTTAGTTTGCACGCTCGTACGGCACACACATACACACTGTGGATTACTTCCAGTAGGCATAGGTGCAGGACTAATCCTGGGTAGCAGAATAGCAGAAGAGCGTAGCCAACGCATGTATAAACTCATGTCTACTAAGCTGTAGTATTGTTCCTAGAGTTGTGAATAAACCATTGCATCGTTGTTTGAATCACCACTCGTTTGGACTCTTCATTATACAAGCTTAAGACACAACAAACCCTCAGTCCCTTTTTTGCTTCTACATAGAGTTGAGCCTTGATGTCGTTTAGCAAACAAAGCACTGACATTATAAATAGAAAAAGTAAACATGGTTAACCACATTCAATTTTTGGAAAAAGTCACAAACTGAGACTACCAGCATAATCCTGAAGAAAATATTACATAATTCCAAATCTGATTTATGCAGATAACTGACAGTCAAACACCTCATTTTACAATCTTTTACAAAAGCTAGTATATGTCTTACACATAACTGGTAAGAAAGTCACAGCTCTTGCACCAAATGGGATGGGATATAAATCAATGAATTAGTTAGTCAGTCTGTCAGATCAATCAATCTTAAAGTCCTTATTTTAAAAAACTAAATCAGGGATTCCCAATCTAAGGCCCGTGGGACAGATCTGGCCCATGGCACCATTCAATGTGTCCCCTCCAAGGGCATTTGAGAAACAAAATGGCCACCACTTTGAAGCTATTGAGACAAAATGGCCACTCCCATTGCATAGGCACGGCAAAATTGCCATCCGTGCCTCAAAGCTGAATGAGAGAGCATGACCCAGCCCCCGGCTTGAAAAGGTTGGGAACCCCTGAACTAAATAAATCTATACCTATAAATCTGTGTGTTAACCGTTGGAATGTGACAAAGGATCATGCAACAGGCTCCACTAGCCCCGACCGAGCATTTGTGCACGTGTCCGACCGGAGTTCGCAAGTAACTGCCGGGTTCAGAAATGCGCCAGTGGGGCAGGAGACCCATGAACGCAAACAAAGAAAAAGACTTCGATTCCCAACATTCCTTGCGCCACGGCGCGCCACAGCCAATCAGGCTAAGAGGTGCGAGCAAAAGAAACGTTCGGAAATGCGCCGCGGCCAATCAAAATCAAGCCGCAGGAAAAAAACCGCTAAACAAACGGAAACTACAAATGCGAAACTACAAGGCCCAGAGTCCTGTGCGCCATGAGCGCGCAGAACACTGAGAAGGTTTCCATGCGGAAAATAAAAATAAAAAATGCAGCGCCTCACAGCCACAAAAAACAAACAATCCCTCCCACCGCTGCAGTTCCCGTGGCCCGGCCAGCAAGGCCAGGCCACAGGAAGGAAACCTCCCCAATGCCACCTGAAGCGGCGCTGGCCTTCCCGCGGCCAGGCCAGCAAGGCCAGGCCACGGGAGGGAAAAAACCCAGCGCTGGTCTTCCCGCGGCCCGGCCAGCAAGGACAGGCCACGGGAAGGAAATACCCCCTGGCGCTGGCCTTCCTGCAGCCTGGCCAGTGAGGCCAGGCCACGGGAAGGAAACCCCCCCAGCGCTGGCCTTCCCGCAGCCCGGCCAGTGAGGCCAGGCCACGGGAATGAAAAAACCCCGGTGCTGGCCTGCCCGCGGCCCAGCCAGTGAGGCCAGGCCGCAGGAAGGAAAAAAACCCAGCGCTGGCCTTCCCCCGGCCCGGCCAGCGAGGCCAGGCCACAGAAAGGAACCCCCCCCCAACAGGGCCTGAAGCACTGCTGGGGTTCCCACAACCCGGCCTTGCTGCCCAGGCTGCAGGGAGGAAAGCCACCCCCAACGCCAAAACAAAAACACACAAAAAAAATCAAAAACATCCACAATTACACAAAAACAGTAACAAAACACCTAAATATAAAATAAAAAACCCACAAATTCCAAAAACAACAAAAAATAAACACAACCACAAATAATCAAAACAATTAACCAACCTAAAAATAACACAAAACAAAAAAATAACAAACATAAACACCTCCTACCCCACCACCACAAAAACAAAACAAAACCCCAGAATAAATAAAATGAGAGAACTCACCAGCGCGTCCTCCCTCAATGACGACCAGAAAGGAAATGAAAAAACAGACTACTTACCAGAAGGAGCACCACCTAGAGGCCAGGAGAGAAAAGGTAGATAAAGTTAAAGAAAACCACTAGCAGCCCCACCTGCAGGGCACAATAGAAAAAAACAACTCAAAAAGACTCAACAGCCTTACCCAGAGGCCACAAGAGTAAAAACAAGTCAAAAACCTAACAAAAAACAATTTTACACAAATCACAAACATATGTCACAAAAATAAAAAAAATATTTCTAAATCCTGTGTTGAGTTTTTACTCAAATAAAAGTCCAAAACATCTAAACACAGTTTAAAAACATTCAATGTTAAAAACATGTACTTTCACATTTTAAAAAATATTACCTACGGTAGAACTATTGAATAAATTACATATTAAAAAATTATTTGGTTAACTAAAAAAATTTGAAAATATTATATCATCCTTTGTTTTTGTTTTTTTAATCCACAAAAATACCCACCAAACAAAAAATGATCACAATTTATTACAGCCCGGCAAAAAATGTATATAAATAAACATTTTTAAAATTTCAATTATAGACTAACCTCTTCTTTACCAACATTAAAAAACACCACTTCCAACACAATTTAAAACAGCTCGGCACCAATGGGCAATCTCTGCTAGTAAATAAAATAAATTTACAAATCTCTCTTCTAATGAGTTGACCAAGTAGATCCATTTCAACAGTTCAACAAGATATTAATATCTAATTTGTTATTTTGAGTCTTCTTGTCAGAACCAATTTATAGTGACCCCAGTGGGGCTTTCAGGGTAAGTTAAATGTTTAAGGAGTGGTTTTACCATCTCTGCATCCCCAGTGTGCTTCCATGTTTGAGAGGGGATTCAAACCCAGACCTCCTGAGTCCTGGTCCACCACTCTGTCCACTACAATATATTGAGTATCATTAATACCTATTACTTTTGCCAAATTTCAGTTAAATGTATGTCAGAGAGATCCTCTGCTTTGCCCTTTCAAAGGCAGACAGAAAGGTTACTTTGCCTGTCTCCTGTCAAGAACTTATGATGGCATTAACTGAATACATTGCTCAGATAAAAGTTAGCGGCTTTAGTCAGATAATCCTCCGGTTTGGCATCTGTTTAGAAAGGTGGACCCAGGGAGATATCTTTATGGTTTTAAAGAAGGCAAGATTTTTTGTAAAGATACATCCATAATGTGTAATTTAAATGCTTTCTTATAGCAAGAAGATAGTCACTCGGGGGAAAATAAGATTCTGAAAAAGTTTTTGAAGCAGGCATAAAATACTATGATAGCAGGGTTTTGCCTTGTTTGAACTAGAAGTCATTTATTCAGATAGCATAGTTCTAGTAGTCAGTCATTGGGTAATTTCTCATAATTTGAATCAATTACTTCTGGTTTTACCTTCTGGAGCCACAGAAAACCAGGCTGTTCCATCTACCCTTTGACAGTCCTCTAACTCTGGTGCTCAAGACTAGACTCCGTATTTGAAGTAAGGTCTGGCCAAAGCAGAACATAGTGGTCCAATCATTACACTTCTTTTGACACAACCTTCCCCAGAACAGTTCTTAAGATTCTATTCTGGATGCATTCTAACTCATCTAACAGTTTAAAATACCAGGTCTTTAATCCATATCGTATCTGGGAATTGATTTTTATTTTTATTACGTCCAGAATGAGGAGCACTTATCTACTCCACCTGTGTTCCACAATTGGAGAACTGTTGCAATGGCTGGCTGGAAGGAAGATGCGTGGAGGCAACTGTGCGGTGAAGTCCAGCCCCAACCAGAGTCGAGGTATGTATTTATTAACCTGCCTGGGGGATGTGACACGTGCCTAGGGCACTCGTGCCGCCTCTGTACAGAAGGCTTGCATACATGGCGTTTTCCGGTGGTCCAGCTACAATGCCAGCTCTTGGAAGTTACCCCGTGGTTAATGGACAACCTGCACTTAATTGTCTTGGGCTGGCGAAACCCATTGTTCCTGCCCTAATCTCGGAGTCTATGTGTATTGACCCCAGGCATCTAACTTTGTCCCCTGTTTGCCCCAACTTGTTTGCCCTGCTCTATTTGCCCTCAGCCTGGGTTATGGTTCATCTCTAACTAGCCCGCTTATCTTTCCCAATTTCCTCTCCAGCATAGCCCCGTTGGTCTCCGGGTCCTTTGCCACCGAGTGAACTCCTGGGGAGAGGCTTAATTGCCAATTATTCCTCCGGGCAACCCACAGAGAACCCTGCTCGTTACTTGTTCACCCTTAAGTTTGCAGCTTCAATAGTGATTGCCACAGGCAGAAAGCTCGGGTAATAATATGCAGGCACCTGTTCTATTATGCTTTGGCTTATTCCCATTTAGGTGTAGAAGACCCATCTCAAAGTGACATACCTTTGTCCTTTTTATAATTACTTGTTAATTTATTGAAGTTCTTCAATAATTGGAAGAAAAGTAAATCTAAATCCCAGCATAACTAAAGCTGTGACACTAAGGAGATTCAAATCTATACATCAGAGCTTGGAAATAACTATTAAAGTAACTATTTATTTGTACTTAATTCTTTTCTACCCAATAACTAAAATATCACTTCATTATATCATGACAGTTACATAATGGCCAAAATCCTCCACAACAAGTATGAAATTTTCGGCAGACTGCCCCTGCTGCCTTTTGTTATTTTATTTTATTTTATTTTCCCACTTGTATGCTGCCCAATCAGGGAACCCGACTCAGGGTGGCTTACACAGTAATTATACAATATACACAATAATACACAATGCACAATAATGCAATATACACAATAATTATACAATATTCAGTCTACAAGAACAACATATAATTGTCGTAGCGGTCGGGTGGCTGGTACTCCCATGGGTAGTGCACAGAACATGCCCAGCTCCCGACGCCCACAATTTAATTTGCACTTCCGAGTTTGGCCTGGTGAAGGGTTCTCCTCTAGAGGAAAAATAGGCATGCACTCTCCGGAGTGGCTGAGAGTACAAAGGATAGTTCTCAACATGCCCCATTGGCAACTTAATGTCCAGGTGTAGATTAAGGCAGGCCACTCCTTGCTGGACATGGTTTCCCATGAGAACAGGGCCTATTGTGTCCCTTCTAAGATGGAGCAGGTGCTGTGACCTTGAATTGCTAAGGAGGATGTGTGTGGGTATTTTTGGTGTCTTTTCCAGGAGACATAGAAGGAGTCACAGTAAGGACTAACACAGGTTTATTGGTTGATGATCAGAACGAACATGTGGTAATGGCGGAGATACCTCACATTATATACAGTAGTACAATACATTTGAATCTGGCTGCATGGTAGCTCATTGGCTGCTACCGGCGTGACGTCAGCCGGGTCACGGCCATCTTCCGTGGTGGATCGGTAGTAGTTTGCTGTTGCGGGGAGTTCCCGCGGCTGCAGGTGATTTGAGGAATGATAACCATGTGAGTTGAACACTCGCAGCTGCCCTCTATAGGCAGCTTGCTCGCGTTCCTTTAACAGCTGGGTTACATTGTGATTGTGGCCAGGTTACATTCATACATTTCTTAAAGCGACAATGTACATACATATCAAGCAACATTGTACATACACAACATCCCTCCCCCCTAGGATGGGACGAAGTCCCTCAACCATTGTGGCTTGCCGCACGTGTGCCTGGGGCGAGCGGCCGCTCGGCCTAACACAGGGGAGCCTGGCTCTGCGGAGTCCTGTCCTACAACGGAAAGGGGGGACTCGATAGTGGCTCGGTGTGGGCTCTGTGGTAACCTTGCATTGGGGGATGGGAATGGAATGAACAGTTGGGAAGTGAACTCCTGCCTACCGTTTGAGGAGCTGGGGGTCCCCCCCCAGCACGAATCTCGGGACCGACGAAGAGACCCTCGTGGTCTCGCCACCCCCCGTTCCCTGCCTGGGAGTTCTGGGGACTGTGGTGGGTGGGCTCCCCCCCCCCGATGCCTGCCTTGGGGGTGTTGGTCTCCGGGGAGCTGGAGCTATGGTATATTCTAACACAAAAGGGCTGGGGGGACTGGAGGTACCAGGGGCTGAACTGAAACCCCTCTTTTCACTAGGACGGGTGGGGGACCACTCCGCTACATCCCCCCTGGTACCGCAACTCATAATCATCATCAAACTGATCCCTCTCTTCCAAAGTATCCTCCTCTGTGGTTGGGAACCGAGGATATGCATTTGTATCCCCGGGTTCCGCCCTGTCTCCCCCTTGGGTAATGTGGGTGGGGGAGAACCCTAACGCTGAATCCCCTTCACTAGTGACCCGCCTTCTGAGTTGGTCAGCGTGCCTCCTCCAGAGAAGACCCGAGCTAGTCTCGACCCTGTAGGACACTGGCCCCGTCTGCTCGATGACTGTCCCTGGAACCCACACTGGCCCTGACGCCGCGTAGTTCCTGCAGTGAACCGGGTCCCCTGCCGAAAAACTTTTGGAGCTCCCTCCCCCTATGTTTATGTTTCTCCCTTCATCCTCCACCCTGGACGGATCCATCCGGTCAAAAAGTGTTACCGGACGCCTCCTCATGAGAAGTTCGGCTGGGGAAAATCCTGAAGCTAAGGGGGTTGTCCTGTAGCAGATGAGGAACTGGCACAAATGAAGGTTCAACTCACCGGGACCCATGCGCCGCAGTGCGTCTTTCGTAGTGCGCACTTGGCGCTCTACCTGACCGTTTGTGGCGGGGTGAAACGGGGCAGCGGTGATGTGCCTGATGGCGTTCCGCTCAATAAACGTCTTGAACTCTGCAGACGTGAAGGTACTAGCATTATCGCTAACAAGGACGTCTGGCAGGCCGAAACAGGCAAAAAGTTTGCGCAACTGCTTGATGGTTGCGGCGGAGGAGGTGCTGTTCATAGGGATTACCTCCAACCACTTGGAGTAGGAGTCGACTACCAGTAGAAACATGGACCCGCGGAAAGGGTCAGCGAAGTCGACATGGATCCGGGACCATGGCCCGCGGGCCGTATCCCATTCCCTATGGGGTAACCGGGACTCCTCGGGCCGAGAGCTCTGGCAGCTCTCACACGTGCCCACTAAACGCTCTATGTCCCCGTCTATCTGGGGCCACCAAAAGAAACTCCTGGCCAGAGCCTTGGAGCGCACGATCCCGGGGTGACTGGTGTGCAGTAGTCTCAGTACCTTGGCCCTCAGCTTCTCTGGGATAACTACCCACTGACCCCAGAGTAAGCAGCCCCTTTCCAGCGACAGCTCTACTCTGCGCCTAAAAAATGGCCTGAACTCTTCATCGGGGGGAGTCGTGGGCCAGCCCTTCCTAACCCAGGAACTAACTTGGGCCAGCATCTTGTCGGCCGCCGTGGCCTTGGCGAGGTCGGCCAGGACAATGGGGGGTGAGTCGAGAGACTCGATCAGTAGGACTTGGTGATCCTGCTCTACCTCACATGTGGGGTCCCCTACACTTGGGAGGGGAGATCGGGACAGTGCGTCCGCATGGGAGATCTCCTTCCCTGGGCGATAGACCAGCTCATACTGGTAGGCGTTGAGGAAAATGGCCCAACGCAGCATTCTGGGGGATAGAATTTGCGGTGTGGGTTTGCCGGTAGTGAAGATCCCCAAAAGTGGTTTGTGATCGGTCACTACCGTAAACTCGCAGCCGTATAAAAAGTCATGGAACTTTTTCGTTCCGGCGATGATGGCTAGGGCCTCCCTATCAGTTTGCGCGTAATTGCGCTCGGCCTTTGAGAGGGACCTAGAGTAGTACGCTACCGGGGCTTCCCTCCCGCTCTCCAACACATGGCACAGGACCGCCCCCACCCCCACTGGGGACGCATCACAGACTAAAACCACTGGTTTTTTCGGGCCGAAATGGGTTAGGACAGTGTCCGAAGACAGGAGTGACTTAAGCTCCTTGAATGCTCTCTCCTGCCTGTCCCCCCACCGCCAAGCCGCGTCCTTTTTGAGCAGCGCGTGCAGTGGCTCCGCGACTGATGCCTTCTGGGTCAGGAAGGTATGATAAAAATTTAGGAGCCCTAGAAATGACTGTAGCTCCGGTTTTGCGGTGGGGCGAGGGGCGTTCTTCACAGCTGCAACCTTTGACTCAGAGGGTTTGATCCCGTCCGGGGTTACCTTAAAGCCTAGGAACTCGACCTCCCTCACAAAGAATACGCATTTGTCCCTCCTCAGTCGAAGACCTGCCCTCTCGAACACTGAAAGGACCCCATCTAGCCTCTTTGCCAACTCTAATTCGTTATCAACACGTCGTCGAAGTATGGGAGGATGCCTGGAAGCCCCTTTAAAAGGCGTTCCACGAGGGACTGGAAAATTCCGGGGGCCGAATTCACGCCAAACTGAAGGCGTGTTACCTTAAACGATCCCTTGTGCGTCACTATCGTTTGCGCGGCGGCGGCAGCCGGGGTTACAGAGAGCTGCTGGTACACCTGACCCAGATCTAACTTGGTGAAACACTTCCCCCCATGTAACGTGGCCAGCAAGTGGCTGACCACGGGCACTGGATATGCATTTGGCCGAATGGCCTTGTTAATGGTACATTTATAGTCTGCACAAATCCTGACTTCCCCGTTCGACTTAAGGGCTGTAACAATCGGCGTTTCCCACTCCACCAAGTCAACTGGAACCAAAATCCCCTGCCCCACCAATTTGTCCAGTTCCGCCTCGATCTTGTCCTTTAGGGTGAAGGGCACCCTCCTAGGTTTGAGGCGGATGGGCCGGATTTCTGGGTCCAGCTCGAAGGAAACCGGGGGCCCCTTGTACTTCCCGAGCCCCTTCTTGAAAACGTCCGGGTGCGCGTTGCACACGTCCCGCATTGGGTCAGTCTCGATGGCGTTAATGCCGGACAGTTCGATTCCCAGGGGAGCAAACCACTGCGTTCCCAAAAGGCAGCACCTCCCCCCCTTGAGGACCACTAGGGGCAGTTTCTCGGAGTAGTTCTTGAACTTCACCTTGAAATTCCCCACCCCCAACACTGGGATCCCATTTCCCTCCACGTCCCGTAGGTGTGACCTCAGGGCCCGCAGTTTGGGCCGCTTGTCTGGGGGAATACGCATGAACTCTTTTTGGGACAGGATGGAATAAGATGACCCCGAGTCTATCTCCATCCTCACTGGGACCCCTTGCAACAGTACCTCTACGAAAAACCGCCGGTGCTCCAGGCCCACGCGGTTCACGCCTTCCTCACTGTAGCTGGCTGCGACCTTCCTGGTGCCGGCCGCCTTCCGTTGGTGCGTTTGGGGATGGCTGGAACTCCCCTTGTCCTCGACTCGCCCGCGCCTGTATACTCGGGCAATGTGCCCCTTTCGGCCGCAGTTGTGACACTCGGCCTTTCGAAACGGGCACCTCGTGCGGTCGTGGGACGCCCCACAGCCGTCGCAACGGCAGTCCTGCCGTTCTCGGGTCTGCCGCTTCTCACCACGCTTCTTGATCCTCTGGACGTCGTCGTCTTCGCTGGAGTAGGGGTCCGCTGTGGTGGACGACTCCTCGGACGACGTTGGTGTGCCGGCGGGCGGCTTGGGGGCCCGCCAGGCCGCCTTCGCTGGTGTCCGCCGGGCCGCTTGTACTGGTGACTTGGCCCTCTCGGACGCGGCCCCTCGGGACTTGAACAGCCTCACCCCGCTCCTGGCCTCCTCGGCTGCTTGGGCCTCCCGCAGTACCTCATTGAACGTGAGGCGTTGGTCGCGGGTCATCAGCCTCCTCTGCAGCTCCTCGTCCCTCAGACCACACAACATGCGGTCACAGAGGGCCTGGTCCAGGTCATCCCACTGGCAGTGGACCGCCGCAAGCCTGAGGGCCGCCGCGTAGGTGGACACGGATTCGCCCGGTCGCTGGTCTCGCCTGTGAAACGCGACCCGTGCTGGGAACATCGAGACGGGCGGCTGGAAATGCTCACCCAGTCTCTCCAGGATACGGTCGATGGGGACCTCGTCTACCTTCCGGGGGGCCACCAGGGTCATCAGGATCCGCAGCGTGGCCGGCTCCACTTGGGCCAGGAAGTGGGAGCGCATTTTCGCATCGTCGTCGACGCCCGCGACTTCCATCGCGTGCCGAAACTGGCACTCGTAGAGCTCCCATTGTTCGGGCTCGCTCACATCGAACTGGTACGCCTTGACCTTGGGATTCGCCATCGATCCCATCCTCGTCACCAATTTAGTGTCTTTTCCAGGAGACATAGAAGGAGTCGCAGTAAGGACTAACACAGTTTTATTGGTTGATGATCAGAACGAACATGTGGTAATGGCGGAGATACCTCACATTATATACAGTAGTACAATACAGTATTGGCATACCTTTCTTCTCATCTGAGAAATGGCTCCTTCCTTGTTGCAAAGCTGCTGGAATTCTTGGAGCTGGTTTCCTTCCTCCTGCATGGTGCTGAGGCATTTGCTCAGTGCGTGCGTATATGTAATTCCACCCCTTTGACTTCCCAGTTGTAGTTTGGGAGTCCTCAAGAATGAGTTACAAAAAGATATTATTTTTGTAATTTTATTAGACAAACACAAAAGTCCAGAATAAAGAAAAATAGGTTTGCTTAGTAAGTTCAGCTACAGCCTATCTCCTCAGAGATAGGATTCTGCATTAGACTCAGCATCCTAAGTTTTGCGGCTTCAGCTGCCCATAAGCATATGGGTTCAGATTCAGTTAGACAGCATCACTAATGGAATCCCAAGCAATTTGAGATTCAAATTCTCCGACTTATTTGTTTACATTAACAACACTTCTTATAAGGTTTTCATGGGAACCATGGTAATTCAATGTGGGTCAATGCTGTGATTGACAGTTAACCATGCACCTCCAAGAATATTGCCCAGGTCTGCACCTGGCTTCATATCTTGGATTGGAAAATCCCCTTGTGGTGGATTTTACCCCTATAACCCAAACATGGATGCTACTGTTTGCATTCCAACTTGTTCTCCTTGCACAGCAAGATTGTTTTTCTGCTTGCTAGCGAGACAGTTTTCTCTGTGAGAAAGAGAGAAATGCTGCAACTGCTGATTTAACACAGACCATCCAAAATGGACTCCAGCTTGCTGCTAGAAATGAACCCCATTTAAGCCTAAAACTAAGCAAAGCATTGCAATATGAATACATATCAAATATCAATTTAAATTACTTTAAATTTGAGACATCTCTATTTTATAGGATCTTTACAATAATAATATATAGAAATACAATACAATACTGCACTGCAATGACCTCTCCGCCTTGGCCACAGACAAAGTCCAAGGGTGGCGCCATAGCGGCGTTTTCAAGCCCTGGGCAAGGGCAGGCCCCAGGGGTACCAGCGTAAGTAGGGTCCTGGCACCCACTGCTGCAGTGGCCTGTTCGCCCCCGCTGCAGCGAAGTCCAGAGGCGGAAGCAGCGAAGTCCTGCTGCACACCGCCGTGGTGGCCTTTTCAAACCCCGGGTAGGGCGGGGCTCAGGGACACCAGCAGTGGTAGGGGCCTGGCACCTGCTACTGCAGCAGCCTTTTCGCTCCAGCCACAAGGTGTACATGATTTTTCACATTATATGTAAATGGTGTATACCCAGAAATCACAAAAGGAACTCTTTAATAAGCAGCAATCACCTTCCGCTCTTGTTGCCATTCCTGTCACACATGCCAAGATATGCAACAGGATTTTCAGCCAATGACAGATAACGTCATTCCTCTCACCAGGAAGCTACAGTGCTTAGCTTCTTCTAAAATTAAGACGTATGGCCTTGCTCTCTGGTGGCATCACATGATACTAGATCAGTAATGGGGAACCTTAGCACTCCAGGTGTTCTTGGACTTCAATTCCCAGAAACCCTGATCAGCAGGAGTGCCAGCATGGGCTTCTGATAATTGAAGTCCAAAAATACCTGGAGTGCCAAGGTTAGCCAACACTGTATTAGATTGTATTTATTTTCCTATCCCCCAAATAAAAGCTGTTCAGATTTATTTACGTTTTAAGTAAGTACAAGTAGTTCAATCATGCAAGGTAAGACAAAAAAATTACCAGTACTTCTAGCAGCACAGCTAAAATGATACTAGGAAAACAGACTGATAACTACCTAATTACTTTTAAAAATTACTTTCTTTGGTGTCTTGCACGGAAGACAAGGAAGGAGTCGCAGTGAGGACTAACACAGGTTTATTGGTTGATGATCAGTATGAACATGTGGTAATGGCGGAGGTACATCATATTATATACAGTAGTACAATACATTTGAATCTGGTTGCACGGTAGCTTATTGGCCGCTACCTGCGTGACGTCGTATGAGTCACGCCCCTCTTGTCCGTGATAGTTTGTTGGTGCAGGAAAGTTCCCACGGCTGCCGGTGATTTGAGGAATGAGAACCATGTGAGTTGAACCCTCTATGGGCAGCTTACTCGCGTTCCTTTATAGCTGGGCTACATTGTAATTGTGGTCAGGTTACATTCATACAAGGTTACATTCATACATTTCTTAAGGCAACAATGTACATACATAACATCCCTCCCCCCTAGGATGGGACGAAGTCCCTCAACCATTGTGGCTTGCCGCACGTGCGCCTGGGGCGAGCGGCCGCTTGATTTAAAACCGGGGAGCCTGGTTCTGCGGAGTCCTGTCCTGCAACGGAAAGGGGGGACTCGTTAATGGCTCGGTGTGGGCTCTGTGGTAACCTTGCATTGGGGGACGGGAATGGAATGAACAGTTGGGAAGTGAAACCTTGCCTACCGTTTGAGGAGCTAGGGGTCCCCCCCAGTACGAATCTCGGGACCGACGAAGAGGCCCTCGTGGCCACGCCACCCCCCGTTACCTGTCTGGGAGTTCTAGAGACTATGGTGGGTGGACTCCCCCCCCCCGTTGCCTGTCTTGGGGGTGTTTGTCTCCGGGGAGCTGGCGCTATGGGATATTCTAAAACAAAAGGACTGGGGGGACTGGAGGTACCAGGGGCTGAACTGAAACCCCTCTTCTCGCTAGGACGGGTGGGGACCACTCCGCTACACCCCCCTGGTACTGCAACTCATAATCATAATCAAAC
Organism: Bradypodion pumilum; assembly: GCA_035047305.1. Taxonomy (NCBI): domain Eukaryota; kingdom Metazoa; phylum Chordata; class Lepidosauria; order Squamata; family Chamaeleonidae; genus Bradypodion; species Bradypodion pumilum. The sequence goes on from JAWDJD010000001.1 coordinate 440,524,558, forward strand.
TGATCCCTCTCTTTCAAAGTATCCTCCTCTGTGGTCGAGAACCCAGGATATGCATTTGTATCCTCGGGTTCCGCCGTATCTCCCCCTTGGGTAATGCGGGTGGGGGAGGACCCTAACGCTGATTCCCCTTCACTTGTGACTCGCCTTCTGAGTTGGTCAGCGTGCCTTCTCCAGAGTAGGCCCGCGCTAGTCTCGACCCTGTAGGATACTGGCCCCGTTTGCTCAATTATTTCCCTGGAACCCACGCTGGCCCCGAGGCCGCGTAGTTCCTGCAGTGAACCAGGTCCCCTACCGAAAAACTTTTGGAGCTCCCTCCCCCTATGTTCATATTCCTTCCTTCATCCTCCACCCTGGACGGATCCATCCGGTCAAAAAGTGTTACCGGACGCCTCCTCATGAGGAGTTCGGCTGGGGAAAACCCTGAGGCTAGGGGGGTTGTCCTGTAACAGATGAGGAACTGACAAAGATGAAGGTTCAACTCACCGGGACCCATGCACCTCAGCGCATCTTTCGTAGTGCGCACTTGGCGCTCTACCTGACCGTTTGTGGCAGGGTGAAAAGGGGCAGCAGTAATGTGCCTGATGGCGTTCCGCTCAATAAACGATTTGAATTCTGCAGGCGTGAAGGTACTAGCGTTATCTCTAACGAGGACGTCTGGCAGGCCAAAACAGGCAAACAGCTTGCGCAACTGCTTAATGGTTGCCGCAGAGGAGGTGCTGCTCATGGGGATTACCTCCAACCACTTGGAGTAGGAGTCGACTACTAGTAGGAACATGGCCCCGCGGAAAGGGCCAGCGAAATCAACATGAATCCGGGACCATGGCCCGCGGGCCGTGTCCCATTCCCTATGGGGTAACCGGGACTCCTCGGGTCGAGAGCTCTGGCAGCTCTCGCACGTGCCCACTAAACGTTCTATATCCACGTCTATCTGGGGCCACCAAAAGAAACTCCTGGCCAGGGCCTTGGAGCGCACGATCCCGGGGTGACTGGTATGCAATAGCTTCAGTACTTTGGCTCTCAGCTTCTCTGGGATAACTACCCGCTGGCCCCAGAGTAAGCAGCCCCTTTCTAGCGAAAGCTCTACTCTGCGCCTGACAAATGGCTTGAATTGTTCCTCGGGGGGAGTAGTGGGCCACCCTTTCCTCACCCAGGAGCTAACTTGGGCCAACGTCTTATCGGCCGCCATGGCCTTGGCGAGGTCGGCCGGGAGAATGGGGGGTGAGTCGAGGGACTCGATCAGCAGGACTTGGTGGTCCTGCTCTACCTCGCATGTGGGGTCCCCTACACTTGGGAGGGGAGATCGGGACAGCGCGTCCGCATGGGAGATCTCCTTCCCTGGGCGATAGACCAGCTCATACTGGTAGGCGTTGAGAAAAATGGCCCAATGCAGCATCCTGGGGGATAGAATTTGCGGTGTGGGTTTGCCGGTAGTGAAGATCCCCAGAAGTGGCTTGTGATCCGTCACTACCATAAACTCGCGGCCGTATAAAAAGTCATGGAATTTTTTCGTCCCCGCGATGATTGCTAGGGCCTCCCTATCGGTTTGCGCGTAATTGCGCTCGGCCTTTGAGAGGGACCTTGAGTAGTACGCTACCGGGGCTTCCCTCCCGCTTTCCAACACGTGGCATAGGACCGCCCCCACCCCCACTGGGGACGCATCACAGACTAGGACTACTGGTCTCTTAGGGTCGAAATGGGTCAGCACGGCACTTGAGGATAGGAGTGCCTTCAGTTCCTTAAAAGTTTTCTCTTGCCTATCTCCCCACCGCCAAACCGCCTCTTTCTTCAATAGTGCGTGCAGTGGCTCAGCAACTGATGCCTTCCTCGGCAGGAAGGAATGGTAAAAATTTAAGAGCCCTAGAAACGACTGCAGCTCCGGTTTCGCGGTGGGGCGAGGGGCGTTTTTCACAGCCGCAACCTTGGACTCGGAGGGCTTGATGCCTTCCGGGGTTACCTTGAACCCAAGGAACTCGACCTCCTTCGCAAAGAACACACATTTGTCCCTTCTCAGTCGGAGGCCCGCTTTCTCGAATATCGAAAGGACCCTGTCTAGCCTTTGCGCTAATTCTGACTCGCCCCCCGCTGTTATCAACACATCGTCGAAGTATGGGAGGACACATGGAAGCCCCTTTAAAAGGCATTCCACGAGGGACTGGAAAATTCCGGGGGCCGAATTCACGCCGAACTGAAGGCGCGTTACCTTAAATGCCCCCTTGTGCGTTACGATCGTTTGCGCAGCGGCAGCAACCGGGGTTACAGAGAGCTGCTGATATGCCTGCGCCAGATCTAGCTTGGCAAAACACCTCCCCCCATGTAGCGTGGCCAGTAAATGGCTGACCACGGGTACCGGATATGCATTTGGCCGAATGGCCTTATTAATCGTACACTTATAGTCCGCACAAATCCTAACCTCCCCGTTTGATTTAAGGGCTGTTACAATCGGCGTTTCCCACTCCGCCGAATCCACTGGAACCAAAATCCCCTGCCCCACCAATTTGTCCTTGAGGGCGAACGGCACACTTCTTGGCTTGAGGCGTATGGGTCGGATTGCTGGATCCAGGTCAAAGGAAACTGGGGGCCCCTTGTAAGTCCCGAGCCCCTTCTTGAAAACGTCCGGGTGTGCATTGCACACGTCCCACATTGGGTCAGTCTCTATGGCGTTAATGCCGGACAGTTCGATTCCTAGGGGAGCGAACCACTGCGTTCCCAAAAGGCAGCACCTCCCCCCCTTGAGGACCACTAGGGGCAGTTTCTCAGAGTAATTCTTGAACTTCACCTTGAAGTTCCCCACCCCCAACACTGGGATCCCGTTCCCTTGCACGTCCCGTAGGTGTGACCTCATGGCCCGCAACTTGGGCCGCGCATCTGGAGGAATGCGCATAAACTCTTTTTGGGACAGGATGGAATAGGACGATCCCGAGTCTATCTCCATCCTCTCTGGGACCCCCTGTAACTGTACCTCAACAAAAAAACGCCGGTGCTCCAGGCCCACGCGGTTCACGCCTGCCATGCTGTGGTCGTCTGAGACCTTCCTGGTGCCGGCCGCCTTCCGTTGGTGCGTCTGGGGATGTTTCGAATTGCCCTTGTCCTCGCCTCGCCTGCGCCTGCACACTCGGGCGATGTGCCCCTTTTGGCCGCAGTTGTGACACTTGGCCTTCCGGAACGGGCACCTCGTGCGGTCGTGGGACGCCCCACAACTGTCGCAGCGGCGGTCCTGCCGCTCGTGGGTCTGTCGCTTCTCTCCTCGCTTCTTGACCTGCTGGACGTCGTCGTCCTCGCTGGAGCAGGGGTCTGCCGTAGTGGACGACTCCTCGGACGCCGTTGGTGTGCCGGCGGGCGGCTTGGGGGCCCGCCAGGCTGTTTTCGCTGGTGTCCGCCGGGGCCGCCTGTACTGGTGACTTGGCCCTTTCGGACGTGGCCCCTCGGGACTTGAACACCCTGACCCAGCTTCTGGCCGCTTCGGCCGCTTGGGCCTCCTGCAGCACCTTGTTGAACGTGAGGTGGTAGTCGCGGGACATGAGCTTCTGCTGAAGCTCCTCATCCCTCAGGCCACACAGCATGCGGTCTCGGAGGGCCTGGTCCAGGTCATCCCACTGGCAGTGCACCGCTGCCAGCCTGAGGGCCGCCGCGTAGGCGGTCACGGACTCGCCCGGTCGCTGGTCTCGCCTGTGGAACGCGACCCGGGCCGGGAAGATCGACACGGGAGGCTGGAAATGCTCGCCCAGCAGCCCCAGCATGCGGTCGATGGACACCTCTTCTACCTTCTTGGGGGCCACCAGGTTCATCAGGATGCGCAGCGTGGCTGGCCCCACCTGGGCCAGGAAGTAGGAGCGCATCCTCGCATCGTCGTCGACACCCGCGGCTTCCATCGCGTGCCGGAATTGGCACTCGTAGAGCTCCCACTGCTCGGGCTCGCTGACATCGAACTGGTAAGGCTTGACCTTGGGATTCGCCATTGATCCCACCTTCGTCGCCAGTTTGGTGTCTTGCACGGAAGACAAGGAAGGAGTCGCAGTGAGGACTAACACAGGTTTATTGGTTGATGATCAGTATGAACATGTGGTAATGGCGGAGGTACATCACATTATATACAGTAGTACATAAGAACATAAGAACATAAGAACAGCCTTGCTGGAACAGGCCACAGCCCATCCAGTCCAGCATTCTGTCTCACACAGTGGCTCACCATTTCCTTCAGGGTATTCCCAAGCAGATGCCTTCACCTGCTTAGGATTCCCTGGAAATGATATTGAGAGATATCCTGCCTATCTCTCCAACCCGGAGGTTGTCCTTAAGTATCCATAATTATAGCCATTGATACTCTTGTCCTCCATGAACTTGTCTAATCCTTTCTTAAAGCTGTCAAGACTGACAGCTGTCACCACTTCTTCTGGCAGGGAGTTCCATAGACCAGTAATCCTCTGGGTGAAAAAATACTTTCTCTTATTTGTTTGAGAACTAGTACCCAAAAGTTTCATCGAGTGTCCCCTAGTTCTAGTGTTATGCGATAGGGAAAACAGTTTTTCCTTATCTACTTTGTCCACACCGTGCATGATTTTATAAACTTCAATCAGGTCACCTCTTAGACGTCGTCGTTCAAGAGTGAAGAGGCCCAACCGTTGCAGCCTCAGATGGTAAGGAAGGTGTTCCAGTCCCCTAATCATTCTGGTTGCCCTCCTCTGCACTTTTTCCAGCTCCATAATATCCTTCTGGAGGTATGGCGACCAGAACTGTACACAGTATTCCAGATGGGGCCTCACCATAGCTTTATAAAGAGGCAAAATGACACTTGCTGACTTATTTTCTATACCCTTCCTAATGATCCCTAGCATTGAGTTTGCTTTTTTCACTGCTGAGGCACACTGGGTTGACACCTTCATTGAGTTGTCCACCAGGACACCAAGGTCCCTTTCCTGGTTTGTCGCAGAGAGTTCAGACCCCATCAGTTTATAAATGTAATTTGGGTTCTTTGCCCCAACATGCATCACTCTGCACTTACTAATGTTGAAACTCATTTGCCACTGTTTTGCCCACTCCCCCAGTGTCGAGAGATCCCTCTGAAGCTCCTCACAATCTCTCACAGTTTTCACTACCCTGTATAATTTAGTGTCGTCAGCAAATTTGGCTACCTTGCTTTTTACTCCTACCTCTAGATAATTTATTAAGAGGTTGAAAAGCAGGGGTCCCAGTACTGAACCTTGGGGGACCCCACTCTTTACTTCCCTCCACTTGGAGAAGTGTCCATTTAGTGCTACCCTCTGTTTCCTGTCCCTTAGCCAGTTGCTGATCCAGGACAAGACCTGTCCCTTTATTCCATGACTGGTAAGTTTATTCAAGAGCCTTTGGTGTGGGACCTTGTCAAAAGCCTTCTGAAAGTCCAGATAAACAATGTCAACTGGATCCCCCTTATCCACATGCTTGTTGACACTCTCAAAAAATTCCAACAGATTAGTGAGGCATGATTTGCCCTTGCAAAAACCATGTTGGCTCTCCTTTAGCAGCGCCTTCTCTTCTATGTGCCTATTAATTCTATCTTTTAGGATGGTTTCCATCACTTTACCTGGGACACATGTCAAACTGACAGGTCGGTAATTTCCTGGATCACCCCTGGATCCTTTTTTGAAAATTGGTGTTACATTCGCTACCTTCCAGTCATCAGGCACAAAGCCTGATTTGAGGGAAAGATTATATATTTTGGCTAGGAGATCAGCAATTTCATCTTTAAGTTCCCTGAGAACTCGTGGATGGATTCCATCTGGTCCTGGTGATTTGTTAGTGTTTAGCTTAACAAGACATGCAAGGACCTCCTCCCTGGTTATTTCTATCTGGCTTAATTCTTCGGTTTCCCTCCCTATGAAGATAGGCTCTGTTTTGGGCATGTGGCCTCTGTCTTCTTCAGTGAATACTGAAGCAAAGAATTCATTGAGTCTCTCTGCAATCTCTGTTTCCTCTTTAATAACCCCTTGCCTTCCATTGTCATCTAATGGTCCAATGGCCTTCCTAGTTGGGTTCTTACTTCTAATGTACTTAAAGAAGTCTTTGTTATTTCTCTGAGTATTTTTAGCTATACGCTCCTCAAAGTCTTGCTTTGCTTTCCTGATTGTTGCCTTGCATTTGTTCTGCCAGAATTTATGTTTCTGCCTGCTGTCCTCATTCGGACAAGCCTTCCATCTTCTAAATGAGCTTTTCTTGCTCTTGATCACTTCCCGAACAGCTCCTGTAAGCCACATTGGAGTCCTCTTGGACCTGGCAGTGGCCTTTTTCCTTTTGGGTATGCATTCCAATTGAGCCTCTGTTATTGTTTTTGTAAACAGCCTCCATGCCTCTTGGAGTGTTTGGACTCTCTCAATTTTCCCTTTCAGCTTCTTTTTTACTAGTTTCCTCAACTTTGGGAAATTTCCTTTTTGAAAATTTAAGGTCTCTGTGTTAGATTTTATCAGTGACTTGCAGTCTATGTTCAAGTTAAACATAATTGAGTTGTGGTCACTGTTCCCTATTGGATCAGTCACATTAACATCTTGCACCAGATCCTGAGTATTACTCAGGATCAAGTCAAGGATTCTTGTACCTCTAGTTGGGTCTTCAACCATCTGTCCCAGGGAACAATCATTTAGCATATCTAGGAACTTTATCTCTTTATCATGTGCTGAACAACAGTTCACCCAGTCTATGTGAGGGTAATTGAAGTCCCCCATTATAACCAGGCTTCCCTTCTTGGATGCCTCCTTTACAACATTCTCCAACTGCCAGTCTCCCTCAAGAGTTTGGGTCGGAGGCCGATAGTATATGCCTACTGTTAGACCATCCTTGTGGCCTGGTACTCTTACCCACAAAGCTTCTAATGGTGACTCCAAATCACCTAGATATTCCAATTCATACGATTTTATCACTTCTTTGACATACAAGGCCACACCACCTCCCACTTGCCCCTTCCTATCCTTCCTGTACAGTTTGTAGCCTGGGATAACTGTATCCCATTGGTTATCATCCGTCCACCAGGTTTCAGTGATACCAATAATATCAATATTCTTATTTATTGCTAAGTATTCCAGCTCCCCTATTTTGTTCCGGAGGCTTCTAGCATTTGTATACAAGCATTTATATATGCTTTTCTGACACAGTCTTTTGTGTCCAGTTGCATTGTTAGACTGCCTCTTGCATCCTTCTGCTAGAATGCTAGTGACTAGCTCCTCGCTCTGCTCAGTAATTTTTGCATCCTCCTCACTACTCAAGTACACACTTTCCCGAACCGGATGCTGCCCAGCTCCTGTCGGCTTTCCCCCAGTTATCAGTTTAAAAGCTGCTCTGCAGCCTTTTTGATGTTGAGTGCCAGCAATCTGGTCCCATCATGGTTCAAATGCAACCCATCCCTCCTGAACAGATTTGGCTTGTCCCAAAATGTTCTCCAGTTCCTGACAAATCTGAAACCCTCCTCTCGACACCACCGCCTCATCCACGCATTGAGGCTTCTGAGCTCTGCCTGCCTGGTAGGTCCTGCGCGAGGGACAGGCAGCACTTCTGAAAATGCTACCTTGGAAGTCCGGGACTTCAATCTTCTTCCTAACAACCTGAATTTGGCTTCCAGGACAGACCGCTTGGTCTTCCCAACATCATTGGTACCAACATGTACCAAGACAACTGGCTCGTTCCCAGTTCTCTCTAACAATCTATCTAGATTTCTTGTGATGTCTGCAACTTTTGCACCTGGCAGGCAAGTCACCATACGGTTATCATGTGCATCACAAATCCATTTCTCTGTATTTCTAATTATTGAATCGCCTAGTACAAGGAGCCTCTCTCCTGCAATCTGTTCATCTACATGCACCTCATCAACCATATTAAGGGACAGAACCTCAGTTTGTTCCTGTTGTTTATCTTCCTGGACCTCATCAAGTGTGATGAAAGAGAGATCATCAGGTGGAACCAGTTGTTCCTCTGTGTGTTCCTCATCAGGTGTGATGAGGGAAAGAGCCTCAAATTTATTCTGTAATTTCAGACTCTCAGCGTGATCCCCTACTCTTCTCCTCCTTTGAGTCACATTCCTCCAAACATCTCCCTCCTGAGTTAGTGAAGGGCCTTCTCCCTCAGAACTGTGCCCTGTCTCTTCTTTGTCCAGCATAGTCTGTTCCGCTCTGTCCAAGAACAGCTCAAGCTCCTTAATTTGTTGATGGTTAGATATGCGGGCCTCTAGCTGCTGGACCTTCTCTTCTAGTAGTGCAACCAGCTTGCACTTGCTGCAAGTGTAGTTCTCCATATGCTTTGGCAAGAACACAAACATGGCACAAGTATTGCAGGTAACTACAACTGTTCCCTCAGAATCCATTTTAACAAGTGCAGTATTCTGGGCCTCAAAAATGTACACGTTTACTACCTTTCTACCTAGTAAGACTATATTATTCCTTTGTTACTAGTGTGCACATGCAGAGTCAAAAGGGCTGACCCTGAAAGAGCTCAGAGCTTTTAAAGGCTAGTGTGGCTCCGCCCCTATGAGTCACAGTTCAGGGAAGGGCCTGGTGTGGCTCTGCCCCCTGCTTCTGGAAGCTTCAAACTGCTTCCTCTGTTTGAACAGAGGTGGCTCTCAGCAGTTGAAATTATCAATTTAAATTAGTGGAAGCCTCTAAAGCAGCTCTACTCCAACTGCAAAACTTACCAGCGCTCACTTCCTTTGTTTTGCTCTCCTCAGCAGCAGCTCTGCTTAAGAGCACATGCAGAGTCAAAAGGGCTGACCCTGAAAGAGCTCAGAGCTTTTAAAGGCTAGTGTGGCTCTGCCCCTATGAGTCACAGTTCAGGGAAGGGCCTGGTGTGGCTCTGCCCCCTGCTTCTGGAAGCTTCAAACTGCTTCCTCTGTTTGAACAGAGGTGGCTCTCAGCAGTTGAAATTATCAATTTAAATTAGTGGAAGCCTCTAAAGCAGCTCTACTCCAACTGCAAAACTTACCAGCGCTCACTTCCTTTGTTTTGCTCTCCTCAGCAGCAGCTCTGCTTAAGAGCACATGCAGAGTCAAAAGGGCTGACCCTGAAAGAGCTCAGAGCTTTTAAAGGCTAGTGTGGCTCCGCCCCTATGAGTCACAGTTCAGGGAAGGGCCTGGTGTGGCTCTGCCCCCTGCTTCTGGAAGCTTCAAACTGCTTCCTCTGTTTGAACAGAGGTGGCTCTCAGCAGTTGAAATTATCAATTTAAATTAGTGGAAGCCTCTAAAGCAGCTCTACTCCAACTGCAAAACTTACCAGCGCTCACTTCCTTTGTTTTGCTCTCCTCAGCAGCAGCTCTGCTTAAGAGCACATGCAGAGTCAAAAGGGCTGACCCTGAAAGAGCTCAGAGCTTTTAAAGGCTAGTGTGGCTCCGCCCCTATGAGTCACAGTTCAGGGAAGGGCCTGGTGTGGCTCTGCCCCCTGCTTCTGGAAGCTTCAAACTGCTTCCTCTGTTTGAACAGAGGTGGCTCTCAGCAGTTGAAATTATCAATTTAAATTAGTGGAAGCCTCTAAAGCAGCTCTACTCCAACTGCAAAACTTACCAGCGCTCACTTCCTTTGTTTTGCTCTCCTCAGCAGCAGCTCTGCTTAAGAGCACATGCAGAGTCAAAAGGGCTGACCCTGAAAGAGCTCAGAGCTTTTAAAGGCTAGTGTGGCTCCGCCCCTATGAGTCACAGTTCAGGGAAGGGCCTGGTGTGGCTCTGCCCCCTGCTTCTGGAAGCTTCAAACTGCTTCCTCTGTTTGAACAGAGGTGGCTCTCAGCAGTTGAAATTATCAATTTAAATTAGTGGAAGCCTCTAAAGCAGCTCTACTCCAACTGCAAAACTTACCAGCGCTCACTTCCTTTGTTTTGCTCTCCTCAGCAGCAGCTCTGCTTAAGAGCACATGCAGAGTCAAAAGGGCTGACCCTGAAAGAGCTCAGAGCTTTTAAAGGCTAGTGTGGCTCCGCCCCTATGAGTCACAGTTCAGGGAAGGGCCTGGTGTGGCTCTGCCCCCTGCTTCTGGAAGCTTCAAACTGCTTCCTCTGTTTGAACAGAGGTGGCTCTCAGCAGTTGAAATTATCAATTTAAATTAGTGGAAGCCTCTAAAGCAGCTCTACTCCAACTGCAAAACTTACCAGCGCTCACTTCCTTTGTTTTGCTCTCCTCAGCAGCAGCTCTGCTTAAGAGCACATGCAGAGTCAAAAGGGCTGACCCTGAAAGAGCTCAGAGCTTTTAAAGGCTAGTGTGGCTCCGCCCCTATGAGTCACAGTTCAGGGAAGGGCCTGGTGTGGCTCTGCCCTCTGCTTCTGGAAGCTTCAAACTGCTTCCTCTGTTTGAACAGAGGTGGCTCTCAGCAGTTGAAATTATCAATTTAAATTAGTGGAAGCCTCTAAAGCAGCTCTACTCCAACTGCAAAACTTACCAGCGCTCACTTCCTTTGTTTTGCTCTCCTCAGCAGCAGCTCTGCTTAAGAGCACATGCAGAGTCAAAAGGGCTGACCCTGAAAGAGCTCAGAGCTTTTAAAGGCTAGTGTGGCTCCGCCCCTATGAGTCACAGTTCAGGGAAGGGCCTGGTGTGGCTCTGCCCCCTGCTTCTGGAAGCTTCAAACTGCTTCCTCTGTTTGAACAGAGGTGGCTCTCAGCAGTTGAAATTATCAATTTAAATTAGTGGAAGCCTCTAAAGCAGCTCTACTCCAACTGCAAAACTTACCAGCGCTCACTTCCTTTGTTTTGCTCTCCTCAGCAGCAGCTCTGCTTAAGAGCACATGCAGAGTCAAAAGGGCTGACCCTGAAAGAGCTCAGAGCTTTTAAAGGCTAGTGTGGCTCCGCCCCTATGAGTCACAGTTCAGGGAAGGGCCTGGTGTGGCTCTGCCCCCTGCTTCTGGAAGCTTCAAACTGCTTCCTCTGTTTGAACAGAGGTGGCTCTCAGCAGTTGAAATTATCAATTTAAATTAGTGGAAGCCTCTAAAGCAGCTCTACTCCAACTGCAAAACTTACCAGCGCTCACTTCCTTTGTTTTGCTCTCCTCAGCAGCAGCTCTGCTTAAGAGCACATGCAGAGTCAAAAGGGCTGACCCTGAAAGAGCTCAGAGCTTTTAAAGGCTAGTGTGGCTCCGCCCCTATGAGTCACAGTTCAGGGAAGGGCCTGGTGTGGCTCTGCCCCCTGCTTCTGGAAGCTTCAAACTGCTTCCTCTGTTTGAACAGAGGTGGCTCTCAGCAGTTGAAATTATCAATTTAAATTAGTGGAAGCCTCTAAAGCAGCTCTACTCCAACTGCAAAACTTACCAGCGCTCACTTCCTTTGTTTTGCTCTCCTCAGCAGCAGCTCTGCTTAAGAGCACATGCAGAGTCAAAAGGGCTGACCCTGAAAGAGCTCAGAGCTTTTAAAGGCTAGTGTGGCTCCGCCCCTATGAGTCACAGTTCAGGGAAGGGCCTGGTGTGGCTCTGCCCCCTGCTTCTGGAAGCTTCAAACTGCTTCCTCTGTTTGAACAGAGGTGGCTCTCAGCAGTTGAAATTATCAATTTAAATTAGTGGAAGCCTCTAAAGCAGCTCTACTCCAACTGCAAAACTTACCAGCGCTCACTTCCTTTGTTTTGCTCTCCTCAGCAGCAGCTCTGCTTAAGAGCACATGCAGAGTCAAAAGGGCTGACCCTGAAAGAGCTCAGAGCTTTTAAAGGCTAGTGTGGCTCCGCCCCTATGAGTCACAGTTCAGGGAAGGGCCTGGTGTGGCTCTGCCCTCTGCTTCTGGAAGCTTCAAACTGCTTCCTCTGTTTGAACAGAGGTGGCTCTCAGCAGTTGAAATTATCAATTTAAATTAGTGGAAGCCTCTAAAGCAGCTCTACTCCAACTGCAAAACTTACCAGCGCTCACTTCCTTTGTTTTGCTCTCCTCAGCAGCAGCTCTGCTTAAGAGCACATGCAGAGTCAAAAGGGCTGACCCTGAAAGAGCTCAGAGCTTTTAAAGGCTAGTGTGGCTCCGCCCCTATGAGTCACAGTTCAGGGAAGGGCCTGGTGTGGCTCTGCCCCCTGCTTCTGGAAGCTTCAAACTGCTTCCTCTGTTTGAACAGAGGTGGCTCTCAGCAGTTGAAATTATCAATTTAAATTAGTGGAAGCCTCTAAAGCAGCTCTACTCCAACTGCAAAACTTACCAGCGCTCACTTCCTTTGTTTTGCTCTCCTCAGCAGCAGCTCTGCTTAAGAGCACATGCAGAGTCAAAAGGGCTGACCCTGAAAGAGCTCAGAGCTTTTAAAGGCTAGTGTGGCTCCGCCCCTATGAGTCACAGTTCAGGGAAGGGCCTGGTGTGGCTCTGCCCCCTGCTTCTGGAAGCTTCAAACTGCTTCCTCTGTTTGAACAGAGGTGGCTCTCAGCAGTTGAAATTATCAATTTAAATTAGTGGAAGCCTCTAAAGCAGCTCTACTCCAACTGCAAAACTTACCAGCGCTCACTTCCTTTGTTTTGCTCTCCTCAGCAGCAGCTCTGCTTAAGAGCACATGCAGAGTCAAAAGGGCTGACCCTGAAAGAGCTCAGAGCTTTTAAAGGCTAGTGTGGCTCCGCCCCTATGAGTCACAGTTCAGGGAAGGGCCTGGTGTGGCTCTGCCCCCTGCTTCTGGAAGCTTCAAACTGCTTCCTCTGTTTGAACAGAGGTGGCTCTCAGCAGTTGAAATTATCAACTTAAATTAGTGGAAGCCTCTAAAGCAGCTCTACTCCAACTGCAAAACTTACCAGCGCTCACTTCCTTTGTTTTGCTCTCCTCAGCAGCAGCTCTGCTTAAGAGCACATGCAGAGTCAAAAGGGCTGACCCTGAAAGAGCTCAGAGCTTTTAAAGGCTAGTGTGGCTCCGCCCCTATGAGTCACAGTTCAGGGAAGGGCCTGGTGTGGCTCTGCCCCCTGCTTCTGGAAGCTTCAAACTGCTTCCTCTGTTTGAACAGAGGTGGCTCTCAGCAGTTGAAATTATCAATTTAAATTAGTGGAAGCCTCTAAAGCAGCTCTACTCCAACTGCAAAACTTACCAGCGCTCACTTCCTTTGTTTTGCTCTCCTCAGCAGCAGCTCTGCTTAAGAGCACATGCAGAGTCAAAAGGGCTGACCCTGAAAGAGCTCAGAGCTTTTAAAGGCTAGTGTGGCTCCGCCCCTATGAGTCACAGTTCAGGGAAGGGCCTGGTGTGGCTCTGCCCCCTGCTTCTGGAAGCTTCAAACTGCTTCCTCTGTTTGAACAGAGGTGGCTCTCAGCAGTTGAAATTATCAACTTAAATTAGTGGAAGCCTCTAAAGCAGCTCTACTCCAACTGCAAAACTTACCAGCGCTCACTTCCTTTGTTTTGCTCTCCTCAGCAGCAGCTCTGCTTAAGAGCACATGCAGAGTCAAAAGGGCTGACCCTGAAAGAGCTCAGAGCTTTTAAAGGCTAGTGTGGCTCCGCCCCTATGAGTCACAGTTCAGGGAAGGGCCTGGTGTGGCTCTGCCCCCTGCTTCTGGAAGCTTCAAACTGCTTCCTCTGTTTGAACAGAGGTGGCTCTCAGTTCAGGGAAGGGCCTGGTGTGGCTCTGCCCCCTGCTTCTGGAAGCTTCAAACTGCTTCCTCTGTTTGAACAGAGGTGGCTCTCAGCAGTTGAAATTATCAATTTAAATTAGTGGAAGCCTCTAAAGCAGCTCTACTCCAACTGCAAAACTTACCAGCGCTCACTTCCTTTGTTTTGCTCTCCTCAGCAGCAGCTCTGCTTAAGAGCACATGCAGAGTCAAAAGGGCTGACCCTGAAAGAGCTCAGAGCTTTTAAAGGCTAGTGTGGCTCCGCCCCTATGAGTCACAGTTCAGGGAAGGGCCTGGTGTGGCTCTGCCCCCTGCTTCTGGAAGCTTCAAACTGCTTCCTCTGTTTGAACAGAGGTGGCTCTCAGCAGTTGAAATTATCAATTTAAATTAGTGGAAGCCTCTAAAGCAGCTCTACTCCAACTGCAAAACTTACCAGCGCTCACTTCCTTTGTTTTGCTCTCCTCAGCAGCAGCTCTGCTTAAGAGCACATGCAGAGTCAAAAGGGCTGACCCTGAAAGAGCTCAGAGCTTTTAAAGGCTAGTGTGGCTCCGCCCCTATGAGTCACAGTTCAGGGAAGGGCCTGGTGTGGCTCTGCCCCCTGCTTCTGGAAGCTTCAAACTGCTTCCTCTGTTTGAACAGAGGTGGCTCTCAGCAGTTGAAATTATCAATTTAAATTAGTGGAAGCCTCTAAAGCAGCTCTACTCCAACTGCAAAACTTACCAGCGCTCACTTCCTTTGTTTTGCTCTCCTCAGCAGCAGCTCTGCTTAAGAGCACATGCAGAGTCAAAAGGGCTGACCCTGAAAGAGCTCAGAGCTTTTAAAGGCTAGTGTGGCTCCGCCCCTATGAGTCACAGTTCAGGGAAGGGCCTGGTGTGGCTCTGCCCCCTGCTTCTGGAAGCTTCAAACTGCTTCCTCTGTTTGAACAGAGGTGGCTCTCAGCAGTTGAAATTATCAATTTAAATTAGTGGAAGCCTCTAAAGCAGCTCTACTCCAACTGCAAAACTTACCAGCGCTCACTTCCTTTGTTTTGCTCTCCTCAGCAGCAGCTCTGCTTAAGAGCACATGCAGAGTCAAAAGGGCTGACCCTGAAAGAGCTCAGAGCTTTTAAAGGCTAGTGTGGCTCCGCCCCTATGAGTCACAGTTCAGGGAAGGGCCTGGTGTGGCTCTGCCCCCTGCTTCTGGAAGCTTCAAACTGCTTCCTCTGTTTGAACAGAGGTGGCTCTCAGCAGTTGAAATTATCAATTCAAATTAGTGGAAGCCTCTAAAGCAGCTCTACTCCAACTGCAAAACTTACCAGCGCTCACTTCCTTTGTTTTGCTCTCCTCAGCAGCAGCTCTGCTTAAGAGCACATGCAGAGTCAAAAGGGCTGACCCTGAAAGAGCTCAGAGCTTTTAAAGGCTAGTGTGGCTCCGCCCCTATGAGTCACAGTTCAGGGAAGGGCCTGGTGTGGCTCTGCCCCCTGCTTCTGGAAGCTTCAAACTGCTTCCTCTGTTTGAACAGAGGTGGCTCTCAGCAGTTGAAATTATCAATTTAAATTAGTGGAAGCCTCTAAAGCAGCTCTACTCCAACTGCAAAACTTACCAGCGCTCACTTCCTTTGTTTTGCTCTCCTCAGCAGCAGCTCTGCTTAAGAGCACATGCAGAGTCAAAAGGGCTGACCCTGAAAGAGCTCAGAGCTTTTAAAGGCTAGTGTGGCTCCGCCCCTATGAGTCACAGTTCAGGGAAGGGCCTGGTGTGGCTCTGCCCCCTGCTTCTGGAAGCTTCAAACTGCTTCCTCTGTTTGAACAGAGGTGGCTCTCAGCAGTTGAAATTATCAATTTAAATTAGTGGAAGCCTCTAAAGCAGCTCTACTCCAACTGCAAAACTTACCAGCGCTCACTTCCTTTGTTTTGCTCTCCTCAGCAGCAGCTCTGCTTAAGAGCACATGCAGAGTCAAAAGGGCTGACCCTGAAAGAGCTCAGAGCTTTTAAAGGCTAGTGTGGCTCCGCCCCTATGAGTCACAGTTCAGGGAAGGGCCTGGTGTGGCTCTTCCCCCTGCTTCTGGAAGCTTCAAACTGCTTCCTCTGTTTGAACAGAGGTGGCTCTCAGCAGTTGAAATTATCAATTTAAATTAGTGGAAGCCTCTAAAGCAGCTCTACTCCAACTGCAAAACTTACCAGCGCTCACTTCCTTTGTTTTGCTCTCCTCAGCAGCAGCTCTGCTTAAGAGCACATGCAGAGTCAAAAGGGCTGACCCTGAAAGAGCTCAGAGCTTTTAAAGGCTAGTGTGGCTCCGCCCCTATGAGTCACAGTTCAGGGAAGGGCCTGGTGTGGCTCTGCCCTCTGCTTCTGGAAGCTTCAAACTGCTTCCTCTGTTTGAACAGAGGTGGCTCTCAGCAGTTGAAATTATCAATTTAAATTAGTGGAAGCCTCTAAAGCAGCTCTACTCCAACTGCAAAACTTACCAGCGCTCACTTCCTTTGTTTTGCTCTCCTCAGCAGCAGCTCTGCTTAAGAGCACATGCAGAGTCAAAAGGGCTGACCCTGAAAGAGCTCAGAGCTTTTAAAGGCTAGTGTGGCTCCGCCCCTATGAGTCACAGTTCAGGGAAGGGCCTGGTGTGGCTCTGCCCCCTGCTTCTGGAAGCTTCAAACTGCTTCCTCTGTTTGAACAGAGGTGGCTCTCAGCAGTTGAAATTATCAATTTAAATTAGTGGAAGCCTCTAAAGCAGCTCTACTCCAACTGCAAAACTTACCAGCGCTCACTTCCTTTGTTTTGCTCTCCTCAGCAGCAGCTCTGCTTAAGAGCACATGCAGAGTCAAAAGTACAATACATTTGAATCTGGTTGCACGGTAGCTTATTGGCCGCTACCTGCGTGACGTCGTATGAGTCACGCCCCTCTTGTCCGTAATAGTTTGCTGGTGCGGGAAAGTTCCCGCGGCTGCCGGTGATTTGAGGAATGAGAACCATGTGAGTTGAACGCTCGCAGCTGCCCTCTATGGGCAGCTTACTCGCGTTCCTTTACAGCTGGGCTACATTGTAATTGTGGTCAGGTTACATTCATACAAGGTTACATTCATACATTTCTTAAGGCAACAATGTACATACATAACACTTTCCAAGCTTATAGCTATCCACAAATGTGTGCTGCACAGACACACTTATGGATGTACAAACAGATGTACAAACCTATATTAAATTGCAACATTACTAGAGCTTTGAAAAGAGGTTTCTCAGTAGGTGTTGGTGCAGGGAGGAGTAGACTCTGAGTCATTCTCACAGCCAGATTCCTCTTCAAAGTCACTGAATTGCTGTGTTTTTTAATTTTTCAAAGCTGTGTAGAGAAACAGTTTCCACCCTCAGTCTACAGCACAGATTTTCCTCGTTCGCTGGACTTCTGCAATTTACAGGCCAATGAACAATTGAACCATAAGATATTGCAGATGAGTTTGATAGTCTGTTCAAAATGCTAGTGGGAAAGGTAGAAACAGAAGGGGTTCATTTGGGAGGTAGTGAAGATGAAATCAGAAGTAGGAAAAGATAAACCACAACCTGGAAAATAACACATCATAATACTCCTGTTTCCCCACCCACCATCCACCCCCACCTAAAATCGATTTAAATGTCAGCAACTACACAACATACAACTAAGCATTGATTTTTTTTCAGCTAGGAAGTGGTGGTGGGGTGTTAAACATCCATGTGGAGGTTGTTCGTGTTAAATCAATTCTGGTCATGATTTTTAGATTCATTTTGGCATGTATAGTCCCCTGCCTCAAACTGAGTAGCATTTGTGGTAGTCTATATGGCTTTCTGAGATTTGGGTTCCAATTACAATGAGTTTTGAACTGCAGAATACCCTGTCATCCAAACTATTTCTTCCTATGTTTCTATTTTTAGCACTGCACTATCTATCATTTTGCCACTTCAAAACTTAATTTAAAAAATAAATACAGTGGAACCTCGGTTAACAAATGACTCGGTTAACATAAAAATTGCATAACATAAGAAAATCCATAGAAAATAGTGGCTCGGCTTACGGAATTTTTTTCAGAACGGATTAATTGGGTTTTAATGCATTCCTATGGGAAACCCCATTACAGTTAATGTGTTTTGGTTTTCAATGCATTCCTATGGGAAATTGCAGTCAGTGCATTCCTATGGGAAATTCAGTTAAAATAATTTTCGCTGTAAGAAACAACCCAGAGAATGTATTAATTACTTTAAGCAAGGTTACACTGTATTAAAAAAAATGCAATAGACCAGACATGACCATTTTTAATGTTAGATGTTAGAGCAGTTATTGGACGGTGTTGTAAGCTGCTGATGCTGGCTTTGCTGAATAGCAGCTGCTGAGTCTGATATCAGCTGTCTCAAGGCAGGCAAGCTACTCCTCCAGAAGGGCACAACTAGGTTAAAAGACTTGGTATTAGTATTAGATATATTGTTCTGAAGGGATTGCAGTAACTTAGTGGTTAAGACACTGAACTTGATGACTGGAAGGTCGGCAGATCAGTAGTTTGAGACCCGAGTGCTATATGACAGAGTGAGCTCCCGTCTTTGTCCCAGCTCCTATCAATCTAGCAGATCGAAAGCAAGAAATTGCAAGTAGATAAATAGGTAACACTTTGGTGAGAAGGTAAACAGTGTCCCGTGTCTAGTCATGCCTGCCACATAGCCATGAAAACATCTGCAAACACAGACAGCGCTGGCTCTTTGGCTGTAAATGGAGATGAGTACTGCAACCTATAATCGGATACGACTGGCTTTTCAGCAAGGGTGTCCTTGAGGTAAGGAAAAGATAGTCTGGGAACTGGTCTGCAGAGACAGGTGCTGCTGCTGATGCTGAAAGCTCCACTGAAACTCACAGCTCTTCTTCCCGCAGCCTTCTTGAGCGAAGGAAGACTTCTCTGCCACAGAGGATTTGGTTTCATGTCTTGCCTCTATGTTGTAGGTAGAAGGAGAAGGGGCTGCAGGAAGTCTTTCTAAGCCAACTTCCATGAGGATGCACACACTGGCACAAACACCATGTGATGTTATATCGATTTCTTTTTAAAAACCAAGCCAGTTCCTGATTTCATCCAACAAGGTAGTTGCACCCTTAGTTTTGAAAGTAAATTTAAGTGTAAGGTTTCCCTTGCTCGAAAGCCAGTCATATCCGACTCTAGGGTTCAGTGCTCATCTCTGTTTCAAAGCCGAAGAGCCAGCGTTGTCTGCTTCTGCAGATGTTTCTGTGGTCATGTGGCAGGCATGACTAGACACCGGAACGCTGTTTCCTTCCCACAGAAGTGGTCCTATTTATGTAATTCATTGCAAATCTAGAAAAAAGTTGTTTGTTGCTGAAAATGGTAACATCAACATTTCAGATACATGCTTGTTACATTTTTATTACTTTTTTTTAAACATCACTAATGAGTAAAGATTTGCTTATAAACATTGCCTCTGAGTGGATAAAAGTTCCATTCGCAATAAATTTCCCAAAACACCCTTGGAAGTAACAAAACACACACACACATTTGTTTGCCAAAAATGAGAACGAATTACTTTTCAAATGTAATGTTGTTGTGCACTTGTTATAAAAGAGAGAGAGAGAGAGCAAAAACAACAAATTGCTTGTAATGTTTTAATTTCAAACAAAGAACAAGCAGACGTGTTCATCTATTTCAATACCAGAAGCAAGTCAATGGGTAGTTGACTCATCCTTCAGAGCAGATGATGGGAGAACAGTCTTCACCATGTTGGGAAACGCCCAGACAGCTAGTTGTTTTTTTTTTTTTTACAATGTTTTAAATTAGCAGTGTTTTAACAATGTTATATACTGAATGACACTTTAATAAGATTTGTTGTGTGTTTAGTGGTTTCTGTTTTTTTGATGTTTACAGATTGATACGCAGTAGCCAGCAGTCAGGGGGCCAAACACATCTTTATTGGAATGTAGTCAATCTGAACATGAGGTCAATGGCGGAGCAATGCTCTTTATATACAACAGGCAATGATTCAAACCTGGCGCGGAGCCACATGATTGGTCAGTACAGGTAAAAAGCCAGGTGACAACACTTGATTGGATAATGATTAAATAATAGCTACAGCTACAGCGGGAACGCAGTCCCGCGATATCTACACAAGAGGAGTATTTACACGAGTTTAGTGTATGAGAGTCAAGACACAAGGCACAGCCAAAGGCTGGGTTAACTCAGGTTTATTGCATGGTGGACAGAGGGAACATGAGGTAATGGCGGACGAACAGCTCTATATATATGGTAGGAACATATTTGAATGTGGCTCCACGGTAGCCCGTTGGCTACTGGTCCGCGTGACGTCATGGCTGGTCACGCCCTTCTTGTCCAGGTGTAGGTAGCGGCGGGAAGCTTCCCGCGCTGCGGTCTTTGATGGGTTTGAACCAAGAGAGCTTGGACGCTCGCTGCTGCCAGCTGGTGGTCATTAGCTCGCGTCCTATTACAGGGTTTATATGATACAGCTGAAGGTTACATTGTTACTCATCGACAAGGTTACATTGGTTCAGATACATTGATATCACATGTAGGAGGTTACACTATTAGGACACAACACTCCTCCCCCCTAGGATGAGACGAAGTCTCTCAGCCAAGATGGCTTATTTCGAACACGCTGGGGTCTCGGCGCGGGCTGCCCTGCCCCGGCTTCGCTCCCTCCTCCTTGCTCCCTGGCTTCCTGCCCTGCAATCGGAGAGGATGACTTGTTAGTGGTTTGCCGCGGCTCTGCGGCTTTGTTGGGAGGTGTGTGCTTTGTTTGGGAAGAACCGGGGGCACTGGGGGCTAACGAAAAACCCCTCTTCTCGCTTGGATGGGTGGGGGAACACTCCGAAAAACCCCCCCGGCTAGCAAAATCAAAATCAAAATCGGATTCGGGGGAAGCGGCAGCGGCGGCCGCACACTCCTTTTCCCTCCCCCCGGGCTCGGATAGAACTGGGGTATCAAAAGGATATGAGTCGGGCTCGCTGCTTTCCCCCCTGTCTCCCCCTTGGGCTAAACGGGTGGGGGAGAACCCTATCGCTGAATCCTGTCGCTGTGCCCCACTGGTCGGCCCCTCGCTCACTCGGTGCCTCAGTTGGTCAGCGTGCCTCCTCCAGAGGAGGCCGGTGCTAGTTTCCACCCGATAGGACACTGGCCCCGTCTGTTCTATTATCGTCCCTGGCACCCAGGCTGGGCCTGCGTTGGCATAGTTCCTGCAGTGTACAGGATCGCCTACGCCGAAACCTTTCGAGACCGCTAACCCTATGTTCTTCCCTTTGTCCTCGACCCTCGACGGGTCTAGCCTGGACAAAAGCGTGGTCAGTTTCCTCCGCATCAGCAGCTCAGCCGGCGAGTATCCAGACGCTAAGGGGGTCACTCTATACGCTAATAGAAATTGACAAACTTGGTGATTTAGATCTCCCGAGCCCATGCGCCGCAGCGCATCTTTTGTGGTGCGCACCAACCGTTCCACTTGGCCATTCGTGGCCGGGTGAAACGGCGCGGATGTGACATGCCGAATTGCATTTGCCTCCATGAATGCTGCGAACTCAGCGGACGTGAAACAACTGGCGTTATCGCTGACCAAAGTGTCGGGTAAGCCGAACGTGGAAAAGACCCTCCTTAGCTGGCGAATGGTAGTGGCAGAGGATGTGCTCTTTACCGGAATGACCTCCAGCCACTTTGAGTATGCATCCACCACCAGGAGAAACATGGTTCCCCGGAATGGGCCAGCAAAATCTACGTGCACCCTGGACCACGGTCCCCTTGCTGCGTCCCATTCCCTATGCGGTAGGCGGGCCACCTCCGGTCGAGAGCATTGACATGCCTCACAAGTGCCAACCATCTGCTCTATGTCGGCGTCCAGCTGGGGCCACCAGAAGTAACTCCGGGCCAACGCCTTGGAACGGACGATTCCCGGGTGGCTGACGTGCAACAGCTTTAGCACCTTCGGCCGCAGGGACGTGGGAACCACCACCCGTTGGCCCCACAAAAGGCACCCCCTCTCTAAAGACAATTCTACTCGCTTTCGGAAAAATGGGTCGAATTCCGCGCCTGGGGATGACGCCGGCCACCCCTTCTGCACCCACGAGCATACTTTCCCTAGTGTTCTGTCCTTTCCGGTCGCCCTGGCAATGTCGGCCGGTACTATCGGGGGTGACTCCAAGACCTCTATTAGCAATACCTGGCGGTCTCTTCTTACCCCTGCCTTCTGGTCGTCCGACAAGGGTAACGGCGACCGTGAGAGCGCGTCTGCATGGCTGATTTCCTTCCCTGGCCGGTATTCTAACTCATGTTGATATGCGTTAAGAAAAATAGCCCACCGCAGCATCCTCGGGGACAGGATCTGTGGTGTGGGCTTATTTGCAGTGAAGATTCCTAACAGGGGCTTGTGATCCGTAACGATCTTGAACGGCCGACCATAGAGAAAATCGTGAAATTTCTTGGTTCCCGCTACTATCGCTAGTGCCTCCCTATCGGTCTGTGCGTAATTCCGCTCTGCTTGGGACAGGGACCTTGAATAAAACGCTATCGGGGCCTCCCTTCCGTCGTCTAACACGTGGCAAAGCACCGCCCCCACCCCCACCGGGGATGCATCGCAGACCAAAACTATGGGCCGTTTGGGGTCGAAATGAGTCAGGATTGCCTCGGATGTGAGGAGTTGCTTTAACTCTGTGAACGCTCTTTCTTGCTCGTCACCCCACAGCCATTTTTCCTCTTTTTTAAGTAGCCGATGGAGCGGCTCGGCAACAGACGCCTTCCGCGGAAGGAAGGTATGGTAGAAATTGAGAAGCCCCAGAAATGACTGAAGCTCGGTTTTGGAAGTGGGGCGAGGGGCTTTCTTGATGGCGGCTACCTTAGATTTGGACGGCCTAATTCCCTCGGGCGTGACACGGAACCCTAAAAACTCAACCTCTGTTTCAAAAAATACACATTTGTCTTTTCTCAGTCGCAGCCCCGCTTTCTCGAACACGGCCAGGACCTTATCCAATCTGTGGGCCAGCTCGGCCTTACTCCCCCCCGTTATCAACACGTCATCAAAATATGGCAACACCCCCTCCAACCCCTTCAGGAGGCGCTCCACTAGCGATTGAAAAATGCCAGGTGCCGAGTTCACGCCGAACTGTAACCTCGACACCTGGAACGCCCCCTTATGTGTGACTATTGTTTGTGCCGCCGCTGTGGCGGGGGTTACCGGGAGTTGCTGGTAGGCCTGTGCTAAATCGAGTTTAGCGAAACACTTTCCCCCATTCAGCCTGGCCAGAAGGTGGCTGACCACTGGCACCGGGTATGCATTAGGGCGGATTGCCTTATTAATGGTACACTTATAATCAGCGCAAATGCGCACCTCCCCGTTAGCCTTCAGTGCTGTTACAATTGGAGTCTCCCACTCCGCGGAATCCACAGGAACGAGAATTCCTTGACCCACCAGTTTGTCCAGTTCCGCCTCTATTTTGTCCTTAAGCGCGAACGGTACCCTGCGCGGTTTAAGTCTTATCGGGCGGACCTCCGGGTCTAAGTCGAAGGCTACAGGGGGTCCCTTGAACTTTCCCAGTCCACTTTTAAAAACGGCGGGGTGTGCGTCACACACTGCTTGTATTGGGTCCTCGCCTACTGCATGCACCCCCCCCTATGAACAGGCCTAAGGGCTGAAACCACTGTGTTCCGAGGAGGCTACAACTCCCCCCTTTTAGCACCACTAGGGGAAGTTCCGCAGAATGTCTCTTAAAGCGAACCCGGAACGTTCCGACCCCCAACACTGGAATGCTGTTCCCCTGAACGTCCCGTAGTGTGGCCCTCAACGCTTTAAGTTTGGGCCGCACGTGGGGGTCGATTTTCAAGAACTCTCTCTGGGGGATTATAGAATAGGAGGACCCCGAGTCAACTTCCATCCTAATAGGGGTCCCTTGTACTAGTACCTCAACAAAGTAATGGGGCTGTCCCGCAGACACGTTGAACACAGGAGCGTCGCCCTCGCTGTCGTCCGAGATGCGGCCCACGCCGTCCTGCTTCCTCGTGGCCCGGGCGCCATCTTTGGACCTCGCTGGACGGTCCGGTCTGGCTGAACGGTCTTGCGACTGTCTCCGGCCCTCTTTCCATTTCCTGCACGCCTTGGCGATGTGCCCCCGACGTCCACAGTTGAAACACTCGGCTTTCCTGAATGGGCACTTCACGCGCTCATGGGCCGCTCCGCAACCATCGCAGCGGCGCCCGCCTCTCCGGACCTTCTGGACCTCCTCGCCATCGCTGCTTTCTGAAGACGATTTCGAGGTCGGTCGGGTTGCATGCACCGACTGACCGGACTTCCCGTGCGACGAGTTTTCCGCTTTGCCGGCCCTCGGACGCCACTCACGCCACTTGTGCATCTCGTCTACTCCAGCATTCGTGGATTCCGCGGCTTCCGCGGCCTCTACAACCTCTTCCAGTGTGGGTGGTGGCTCCTTGTTCATCAAGCTGCGCTGTACTTCCTTGTCCTTCAGGCCACACAGCACTCCGTCCCTGAGGGCCATCTCTAGGATGTGGTCCCATTTGCAGGGGGCGGCGGCTACCCTCATAGCCGTTACGAAGGCTTCTACCGACTCGTCCGGCACTTGAACTCGCCTCCAAAACGCACTCCGAGCGGGAAACATTGCCCTCGAGGGCCGGAAACGCTCACGCAGCATTTTCATGATGTCACCGGCTTTGAAATCGCTCATCTTCTTCGGTGCAAGGTTGCCCACCAGCGTCCGCTTGGTTTCCATCCCAAGCATGCGGGTGAGGATGGCCCTCTTCCTTTCCTCGTCGTCTTCTTTGACTTTGAGCTCCACCAGTGCCGCCTGGAAGTCCATCTCAAAAAGCCCCCAGTCTTGCGGTTTGGTGATGTTGAACCCGCTCTGTGTCCTGGCTCCGTGGGGATCCATCATCCCACCTTCGTCGCCAATTAAGTGTATGAGAGTCAAGACACAAGGCACAGCCAAAGGCTGGGTTAACTCAGGTTTATTGCATGGTGGACAGAGGGAACATGAGGTAATGGCGGACGAACAGCTCTATATATATGGTAGGAACATATTTGAATGTGGCTCCATGGTAGCCCGTTGGCTACTGGTCCGCGTGACGTCATGGCTGGTCACGCCCTTCTTGTCCAGGTGTAGGTAGCGGCGGGAAGCTTCCCGCGCTGCGGTCTTTGATGGGTTTGAACCAAGAGAGCTTGGACGCTCGCTGCTGCCAGCTGGTGGTCATTAGCTCGCGTCCTATTACAGGGTTTATATGATACAGCTGAAGGTTACATTGTTACTCATCGACAAGGTTACATTGGTTCAGATACATTGATATCACATGTAGGAGGTTACACTATTAGGACACAACAACGAGGGAAAAAGAGAGGGGGAAATGGAGGATCACTAGATCCGATTTCACTCACATCTCACTTGCGTTACATGTTCACTTTCAATCACAGTTCACGAGTTACATACACAACAGTTTTTTACTAATTTTGGCAGTCATTGTGACTTTCTCTGTGTTGAGAGTTAAGTTCAATAACTAAAAGAAGGAGATAATCTATAATACAGTTTGCCTTCCTTGCTGCCACTTCCCATCTTTTGCCACCTGGAGGGCTTATCTTGTCTGGATTAAAGACAGGGCTGGTCCTAGAGGAACGAAGCAAACACAAACAAAGGGCCTCAAGCAAACAGACATAGTGACTGCAGGGATGAGTTGCCCAGCAAAGCCATCAATAACCATTTTGTCATTGCTCATTCTTGGGTCATGTGGAATTAGCACGCTCAGGGAGAGGACAGAGGAATTTTAGTGTATGGGACCAAAGACACCAGGACAGCCGAAGAGCTGGCTTAACACAACTTTATTACATGCTGGTCAGAGGGAACATGAGGTAATGGCGGACGAACAGCTCAATATATACAGTGGCTATACGTTTGAATGTGGCTCCTTGATAGCCTATTGGCTACAGGCTGCGTGACGTCAATGCAGGTCATGCCCTTCTTGTCCAGGTGAAGGTAGTGGCGGGAATCTTCCCGCGCTGTTGTTCTAGGTGAGTCTTGGACCAATGAGCTTGGACGCTCGCTATTGCCATCTAGTGGTCACTAGCTCGTGTCCTATTAAGGTTACAGTGATTCAGCTGGAGGTTACATTGTTACACATAGAAGAGGTTACATTGGATACACATGGATAGGTACATTGTTTAAAGGCACAGGCTTTATGGACACAACACCCCTCCCCCCTAGGATGAGACGAAGTCTCTTAGCCAAGATGGTTTATTGCACTCGCGTTTGGGCCGCGATGTGGGTTGGCCCACTCGGGGGCCGCTCCTGCTTCCTTGTTCCCTGGACCCTTGTCCTGTAATGGGAGAGGGAGACTTGTTAGCGGCTTGCTGCAGTTTTGCAGTTTTTGGGGAAGGGGTAGGTTCCGTTGTGGTTGAACCGGGGGCACCAGGGGCTAACGTAAAACCCCTCTTCTCGCTTGGATGGGTGGGGGACCACTCCGAAAAAAACCCCCGGTTCTGAAAATCAAAATCAAACTCTGTTGGGGGATCCCGCGGGATATCTACGAGGACAAATTCCTTCTCCTCCCCCCTTGGTGGGGACTCTGGACCCCCCTCTCCTCCCCCTTGGGCTAAACGGGTGGGGGAGAACCCTAACGCTGAATTTGTTTTTTCGGCGGCCTGATTTCCTGGGACCCGGCTCCGGAGCTGGTCCGCGTGCCGCCGCCAAAGTAGACCTGTGTTGGTCTCCACGCGGTACGAGACGGGGCTGGTTTGTTCCACGACCACCCCCGGCACCCAGGCTGGCCCCGCGCTGGCGTAGTTCCTGCAATGTACCGGGGCACCCACGCTGAAACTCTTGGTGGCTTCTAACCCTATGTTCCTCCCCTTGTCCTCAACTCTCGTGGGATCTAGTCTCGTGAGTATGGTGGTCAACGTCCTGCGCATTAGAAGCTCCGCAGGGGAGTAGCCTGACGCTAGCGGGGTCACCCTGTACCCTAGCAGAAACTGACACACTTGCAGGTTGAGGTCCCCGGGGCCCATGCGCCGCAGCGCGTCCTTCGTGGTGCGGACGAGGCGCTCCACTTGGCCATTGGTGGCCGGATGGAAAGGGGTGGAGGTGATATGCCGGATGGCGTTAATCTCTGTGAATGCCCTGAACTCAGCGGACGTGAAACAACTAGCGTTATCGCTAATTAGGGTGTCGGGTATGCCGAACGTGGAAAAAATTCTCCGCAAATGCTTAATTGTCGCGGCCGAGGAGGTGCTCGTGACTGGGATGACCTCCAACCACTTGGAGAAGGCGTCTACAACAAGGAGGAACAGGGTTCCTCGGAACGGGCCCGCGAAGTCTATGTGTATCCGGGACCACGGCCCCTTAGCCGCGTCCCACTCCCTGTGGGGAAGACGGGCCTCCTCTGGTCTGGAGCATTGGCAACTCTCACAAGTGCCGACCATGTGCTCGATGTTGGCGTCTAACTGGGGCCACCAAAAGTAGCTTCGGGCCAGCGCTTTGGAGCGCACGATTCCGGGGTGGCTGACATCCAGCAGTTTAAGCACCCGCGGTCGAAGGGATGTAGGGACCACCACCCGCTGCCCCCACAAGAGGCACCCCCTCTCTAGGGACAGTTCCAGCTTCTTCCTAAAAAATGGGGCGAATTCCTCTGCTGGGGAGGATGCCGGCCACCCTTTCTGTACCCAGGAGCAAACCGCCGCCAACGTTTTGTCCTTTCTTGTCGCTGTGGCAATGTCAGCGGGCACTACGGGGGGGGCGAATCCAGTACCTCTATCATGAGAACCTGATGGTCCCGCTCCCCCTTGCTCACCTGGCTGGGCGTCAGGGGGAGGGGGGACCTCGATAGAGCATCCGCATGGCCGAATTCTCTCCCGGGCCGGTACACCAACGCGTGCTGGTAGGCGTTGAGAAAAATGGCCCACCTAAGCATTCTCGGGGACAGGATCTGTGGCGTGGGCTTATCTGCGGTAAAAATGCCTAGTAGGGGCTTGTGGTCGGTCACGATGGTGAAGGGGCGGCCGTACAGAAAATCGTGAAATTTTTTGGTCCCCGCAACTATCGCCAGCGCCTCCCTGTCTGTTTGGGCGTAGTTTCTCTCCGCTTGGGACAGGGACCTGGAGTAGAACGCTATTGGGGCCTCCCTCCCGTTTTCCAACACATGGCATAACACTGCCCCCACCCCCACCGGGGATGCATCACAGATCAGTACCACCGGCCGTTTGGGGTCGAAATGGGTCAGAATGGCGTCGGACGCCAGGAGTTGTTTTAGCTCCGTGAATGCCCTCTCCTGGTCATTGCCCCACATCCATGCCGCATCTTTCTTGAGCAACTTGTGAAGCGGCTCGGCCACCGCAGCCTTCCGTGGAAGGAAGGAGTGGTAGAAATTTAAGAGCCCTAGGAACGACTGCAGCTCGGGCTTGGATGTGGGGCGAGGGGCTTTCTTGATGGCGGCAACCTTGGATTTGGACGGTTTGATCCCCTCGGGAGTTACTCGGAACCCTAAGAACTCAACCTCCTTCGCGAAGAAGATGCATTTGTCTTTTCGCAACCTCAACCCCGCCCGTTCGAACGCCGCCAGGACCTTGTTTAGCCTTTTAGCCAACTCAACCTCACTCCCCCCGTTATCAATACGTCATCAAAATATGGTAAAACGCCGTCCAGCCCTTTGAGGAGGCATTCCACGAGCGACTGGAAAATTCCAGGCGCCGAGTTCACGCCGAATTGGAGGCGCGTCACCTGGAACGCCCCCTTATGCGTGATTATGGTCTGTGCAGCAGCTGCGGCAGGGGTTACCATGAGTTGCTGATAGGCCTGAGCCAGGTCGAGCTTGGCGAAACACTTTCCCCCATGTAACCTGGCTAGCAAATGGCTGACCACCGGCACCGGGTACGCATTAGGGCGGATTGCCTTATTAATGGTGCACTTATAATTGGCGCAAATGCGAACCTCCCCATTGGCCTTCAATGCTGTGACAATTGGAGTTTCCCACTCCGCGGAATCAACAGGAACAAGAATCCCCTGGCCCACTAATTTGTCCAGTTCCGCCTCTATTTTGTCCTTGAGTGCGAAAGGCACCCTGTGCGGTTTAAGTCTGATTGGGCGGACCTCCGGGTCCAGGTCGAACGTTACTGGGGGTCCATTGAATTTCCCAAGTCCCTTCTTGAAGACTTCGGGGTGCGCGTCGCACACCTCCTGTATCGGGTCAGACCCAACGGTGTGCACCCCCCCAATGAACAGACCCAGGGGCTGAAACCATTGAGTCCCGAGGAGGCTGCAATTACCTCCCTTAAGAACGACTAGGGGGAGTTCCGCGGCGTGCGGCTTGTACTGAACCTGGAAATTCCCAACCCCCAACACCGGGATACTGTTCCCTTGCACGTCCCGAAGCGTGGACCTCAACGCTTTGAGCTTGGGCCGTGCGCGGGGGCCAATTCTCAAAAACTCCCTCTGGGAAATAATGGAGTAAGAGGAGCCAGAGTCAATCTCCATCCTAACAGGGGCCCCTTGCACCAGTACCTCAACAAAGTAGCGGGGGTGTCCCAAGGACACGCTGAAAACCGGGGCGTCGTCGTCGCTGTCGTCGGAGATGCGGCCCACGCCGTCCTGCTTCCTCGTGGGCCGGGCGCCATCCTTTGGTCTCGATGAGCGGTCTGGCCTCGTTGAGCGGTCGGGCGAGCTCCTCCGGTCCCTCGCTGGGCGGTCGGGCGAGCTCCTCCGGTCCTTGCGCCGTTGTCTGCAGACTTTGGCTATGTGCCCGCGTCGCCCGCAGTTGTGGCATTCGGCCTTTCTGAACGGGCACCTGGCACGGTCGTGAGCCGCCCCGCAGCCGTCGCAACGCCGGCCCTCCTTTCGGACCCTCCAGACGTCCTCGTCGTCGCTGCTTTCGGCGGACGATTTCGAAGTTCACCGGGCTGCGTGCACCGAACTCTCTGCTTTGTCGGCCCTCGGCCGCCAGTCCTGGAGCTCTTGCACCCCTGCCTTCGTGGCTTCCGCGGCCTGTGCCGCTTTCAGGACCTCCTGCAACGTGGGGGGCGGCTCCTGATTCTCGGCGTCCTTCAGGCCGCATAGCACGCAGTCCCTGAGGGTGACTTCCAAATTTTCCCATTTGCACGGGCCGGCAGCCAGGCGTAGGGCCGCTACGAAAGCGGTGACCGACTCATCAGGCACTTGGACTCGCCTCCAAAACGTGCTCCGAGCGGGAAACATCGCTACCGAGGGCCGGAAATGGTCTCTCAGCACCGTCAGGAGCTCCTTTGCCTTGAATTCAGCCGCCTTTCTGGGTGCGATGAGGTCAATCAGTACTCTCTTTCCGTCGTGCCCGAGCATTCTGGTGAGGATGGCTCTCTTCTTTGCCTCGTCCGTCACCTCGAACTCCACCAGCGCACCTTGGAAGTCCATTTCGAAGAGTTCCCAATCTTGCGGTTTCTTGATGTCGAAACCGGCATATGTCTTGGTCCCGTGGGCAGCCATGATCCCATCCTTGTCGCCAATTTAGTGTATGGGACCAAAGACACCAGGACAGCCGAAGAGCTGGCTTAACACAACTTTATTACATGCTGGTCAGAGGGAACATGAGGTAATGGCGGACGAACAGCTCAATATATACAGTGGCTATACGTTTGAATGTGGCTCCTTGATAGCCTATTGGCTACAGGCTGCGTGACGTCAATGCAGGTCACGCCCTTCTTGTCCAGGTGAAGGTAGTGGCGGGAATCTTCCTGCGCTGTTGTTCTAGGTGAGTCTTGGACCAATGAGCTTGGACGCTCGCTATTGCCATCTAGTGGTCACTAGCTCGCGTCCTATTAAGGTTACAGTGATTCAGCTGGAGGTTACATTGTTACACATAGAAGAGGTTACATTGGATACACATGGATAGGTACATTGTTTAAAGGCACAGGCTTTATGGACACAACAGGAATAGAACTGAATGCTTCGGTATGATGCATGGCAGCCATTTTGGTTCCACACTGAAGCTATCTGTTTTATGTTGCCTTTCTGCTCAGCATATGTTTTCAGAGAGGATGGATTTCCAACCTTCCAGCAGCCCTCTAAACCTCTGTGGCCTGGGACAGACCCCTAGCCACACCACCCTATTTATGGCTGTGCTCTCAAGTCCAGTGGATTTGAGCCCAACTGTTAGCCTAATAGACTCATGCAAGTACAAGGTGTTAGTGCTAACTTTTAAAGCCCTAAACGGTTTGGGACATTCTTACCTTGTGGAACGTCTTCCCCTCAGGACAGTAGCCTGCATCACTCGCTCCTCAATGTCAGCATAACTTCAGGTGCCGACCCTGAGACTGGCCATGACAAGGAGAAGGGCCTTCTCGGTGGCGGCACCAATGCTGTGGAAAGCCATTCCAGCTGAGCTACACCAGGCCGCATCCCTGCAGTCTTTTAAAAAACAACTAAAAACACTGTTCTTTGAGGAGGCCTTTGGGAATGTGCTGCCTATTTCTGGTCATTAGATATGCTGCCCGGTTCCTTTTCATTCTAAATAGGTTGTGTTTAAAGGGTCCTGGATTGCAGTATTGTAATGTGTCGTGACAATTTTATTGGGAGTTTTTTGTGTGTGTAATTTTTAACTTTATGACTGGTTTTATGATGTTAGCCGCGCTGAGTAGGGATGATTTTTTTTCCCTAGAGGGGTGGGATATAAGTGCAAATAATAAATAAATAAATAAATAAGTTTCTTTCAGAGAGGAAGCTTGGAACACAGAGTCAGGAAAGTAGGATTTGTACTAGTGATGCCCATTACAAATAGATAGCTACAGGAGAACCATGGGCTGAGGAGCCCTGAGAATCTTCTCTGACATGAGCTGCTTCCCTTGTATATCTTGGCTAAGATAAACAAACCTGTACCTTATTTTACACACTACCATTCTCTTCAGGAGTCTGCAGTGGCTCACTGGTTAAGAAGCTCGCCTTGTAAGCTGGAAGGCTGGCAAGTCAGCAGTTCAAAACCTGGGTACTGCATGATGGATTGAGTGCCTATCTCTGTCCCAGCTCTTGGGGACATGAAAGGAGCCTGATTTGGGCATTTCCTGAGCAGAGTTTCTTCAGCAAAAATCCTTTCAAACTAGAATAATTTCTGACACAAAATAATTATTATAAGTAACTTATGGAACTACTGCTACTGCAAGCTAAGATACCTGGTTCTTTTGATGAGCAATCTTGGTATATCAAGGGAGCAACAGTCAAAAGCCAGCCAGCATGACTGAAACATAGCCCCCACAGGTGAGCTCACTGCCATGCCAGCTACTTGGCACATCAGCGTTGCTAAGCAAGAAGACATTTATGCATGTTGATTAATGCCCTGACTCTGGGTAAGTAATTAGAATTAATGTGTGATATCAAATCAGGAAATCAGGCATTATTAGAATGAATTAGCTATTTATTTTCATTTTATGCTTGGTTCATCTCCGTTCCAAATGTCAAGAAGAATCTGTCATGATGCAAATATGTTCTTTAGAGATATACAGATGTATGTGAATGAGAGAGAGAGAGAGTAGCAGCAAGAGCAAGAACCAGAGAAGAAAAATGAAACAGCTGAGAACAAGAAATGCAGTGAGAAGGCTCACCATTACTACTTTAAAACCAAATGGTGGATAGTTCTTTGTTCTTGTAGCAATGAAAACCTATGCAAGCTTAGCCAGATGCAAATCCCATTGAATTATGTAAGGCTTCCTTCCTAGTTGTTGTGTAGGACTGCAGCTTATGTCAGTTACAAATAGCTTCTTCTTATGTGCCATTAAGTTGTTTATGACTTCACAGCAGTCCTATGAATTAGTGACCTCCTAAAAGACCTATCATTGCTGGGATATTACAAGCTGAAGGCTGTGGCTTCATTCATTGAGTCACTCAATCTCATATTTTGTCTTTCTCTTTTCCTGCTGCCTTTTATTTTACCTAGTATTAATGTCTTTTCCCAGTAAGTCGTGCCTTGTCATTATATATCTCACAAATCTTGCCTCAGTTTAGTCATTTTAGTTTCTAGTGGGAATTCAGACTTGATTTGAACCCATTAATTTGCCTTTCTGGTTCATAGTATTCATACCAATCTTCTAGTACCACATCTGGAATGAATTGATTTTTCCCCGTCTGATTTCTTCATTGTCCAGCTTTCACAAATCTGCATAATAACAGGGAATACAACAGCATGAAAGAGCTTTGTCTTGGTATCCCAGTGACAAATCCTTATACTTCTTTAGTTTCTTTACTGCTGCCCTTCTGAGTCTTTTGTCTTATGATTTCTTGGCTGCAGTCTCCTTTTTGATCAGTGATTGAACTGAGGTATAGAAAATTATCAGTGACATTGATTTCTTCACCTTCTGTAGACATGATTTTTGTCATCATGATATTCAATAGTAATATTCCTTTGGCCATTCTTCTTCAGTAGTCATTTGCCCAGTAGTCAATGTTCGTTTAAGATATGATCTCTAGTTGTCTTCTCTTTTTCTAGTTGACCATCTAGCATTTTGTGCTCCATATATGGCAAAAGCCTTGTTGCGAAATATTGATTGACACTTTGCTTGTATGGGAAATTATATGTAATTAAAAGAGGAAAACCAACAGTGAAGTGGATTGATTCAGCAAATAAAACTATGATTTTTTAGTGTATGCAAACCAAGACACGGGACACAGCCTCGGGCTGGGTTAACTCAGGTTTATTGCATCGTGGACAGAGGGAACATGAGGTAATGGCGGATCAATAGCTCTTTATATACAGCAGTAATACATTTGAACGTGGTGCCATGGTAGCCCATTGGCTACTGTCTGCGTGACGTCATTGCAGGTCACGCCCTTCTTGTCCAGGTGTAGGTAGTGGCGGGAAAACTTCCCGCGCTGTTGCCTTTGATGAGTTCGGACCAAGAGAGCTTGGACGCTCGCTGCTGCCAGCTGGTGGTCATTAGCTCGCGTCCTATTACAGGGCTTATATGATACAGCTGAAAGGTTACATTGTTGCTATAGGCAAGGTTACATTGACTCAGATACATTGCAATCCATGTGTACAGTAAAACCATCAGAACACAACATCCCTCCCCCCTAGGACGAGACAAAGTCTCGAGCCCACCTTAACACACTCCCCCCCCCTTAGGAGACAAAGTCTCTCAGCCAAGATGGCTTATTTCGAACACGCTGGGGTCTCGGTGCGGGCTGCCTCTCCCCGGGTTTGCTACCTTCTCTTTGTCCCCTGGTCTCCTGTCCTGCAATATGAGAGGGAGACTCGTTAGTGACTTTCCGCGGCTCCGCGGCGCTGTTGGGAGGTGTGCTCTTTCTTAGAGAGGAACCGGGGGCACTGGGGGCTAACGAAAAACCCCTCTTCTCGCTTGGATGGGTGGGGGAACACTCCTGAAAACCCCCCCGGCTCGCTAAATCAAAATCAAAATCACTATCGGGGGCAGCGGTCGCGAACTCCTCTCCCCCTTCCCCGGCCCCTGCTAGAGCTGGCGTATCAAAAGGATATGAGTCGGGGCCGCTGCTTCTGCTTCCTTCCCCCCATGCTTGGGACTGTTGTCCACTGCTGTCTCCCCCTTGGGTTAAGCGGGTGGGGGAGAACCCTAACGCTGAATCCTGTTGCTGAGCTCCACTGACTGGCCCAATCACTCGGTGCCTCAGTTGATCTGCGTGCCTCCTCCAGAGGAGGCCGGCGTTCGTCTCGACCCGGTACGACACTGGTCCCGTCTGTTCTACAACCGTCCCTGGTACCCAGGCTGGCCCTGCGCTGGAATAGTTCCTGCAGTGAACAGGGTCACCGGCAGCGAAACCTTTCGAGACTGCCAACCCCACGTTTTTCCCTTTATCCTCGACTCTCGTTGGGTCTAGCCTGGACAGGAGCGTGGTCAGTTTTCGCCGCATCAAGAGCTCTGCCGGCGAGTAGCCGGACGCCAAAGGGGTCACCCTATACGCTAAGAGGAATTGGCACACTTGGTGATTCAGGTCCCCCGGGCCCATGCGCCGCAGCGCCTCCTTCGTTGTACGCACCAACCGTTCCACTTGGCCATTCGTGGCCGGGTGAAACGGTGCGGACGTGATATGCCGAATGGCGTTTGTCTCCATGAATGCCCCGAACTCAGCGGAGGTGAAACAACTAGCGTTATCGCTGACTAAAGTGTCGGGTAAACCGAACGTGGAAAAGACTCTCCGTAGCCGGCTAATTGTCGTGGCGGAGGACGTGCTTTTTACCGGGATAACCTCCAGCCACTTGGAGAACGCATCCACGACTAGGAGAAACATGGTTCCTCGGAATGGGCCAGCGAAATCTACGTGCACCCTGGACCATGGTCCCCGTGCTGTGTCCCATTCCCTATGTGGAAGACGGGCCGCCTCAGGGCGGGACCCCTGGCAAGCCTCGCAAGTGCCAACCATGTGCTCAATATCCGTGTCCAGCTGCGGCCACCAGAAGTAACTCCGGGCCAGGGCCTTTGAACGAACTATGCCCGGGTGGCTGACGTGCAGCAGTTCGAGCACCCTCGTCCGCAGGGGCGCAGGGACCACCACCCGTTGGCCCCACAGAAGGCACCCCCTCTCTAGGGACAACTCTAGCTTTTTCCTAAAGAAGGGGTCGAACTCCGTACTCGGGGACGAACCCGGCCACCCCTTCTGCACCCATGAGCAAACCTTCGCCAGTGTCCTGTCCTTGCCTGTCGCCCTAGCAATGTCGGCTGGTACTATTGGGGGAGCGTCTAAAACCTCAATTAGCAACACCTGGCGGTCCTTTTCTGCTCTCGCCTTTTGGGCGTCCGACAATGGCAAAGGGGATCTCGAAAGCGCATCAGCATGGCTGATCTCCTTTCCGGGCCTGTACACCAACTCATGTTGGTACGCGTTGAGGAAAATAGCCCATCGCAGCATTCTCGGGGACAGGATCTGCGGCGTGGGCTTGTGCGCCGTGAAAATCCCTAACAGCGGTTTGTGATCGGTCACGATTTTGAACGGGCGGCCATACAAAAAATCGTGAAATTTTTTGGTCCCCGATACGATTGCTAATGCTTCCCTGTCGGTTTGCGCGTAATTCCGCTCCGCTTGGGACAGGGACCTTGAGTAAAATGCTACCGGGGCCTCCCTGCCGTCCTCCAACACGTGGCAAAGCACCGCCCCCACCCCCACCGGGGATGCATCACAAACTAGGACCACAGGCCGTTTGGGGTCGAAATGCGTCAGGATTGCCTCAGATGTTAGGAGTTGCTTTAGCTCCTTGAACGCCCTCTCGTGCTCATCACCCCACATCCACGGCTCCTCCTTTTTCAGCAACCGATGGAGCGGTTCGGCCACGGACGCCTTCCGCGGGAGGAATGTATGGTAAAAATTTAGGAGCCCCAGGAAAGATTGCAGCTCGGTCGTGGATGTGGGGCGAGGGGCCTTTTTAATGGCTGCTACCTTGGATTTAGACGGCTTAATCCCCTCGGGTGTGATTCGGAACCCTAAAAACTCGACCTCTGTTTCGAAAAAAACACATTTATCCTTCCTCAACCTCAGCCCCGCTTTCTCGAACACGGTCAGTACCTTGTCCAACCTTTTCGCTAGTTCAGCCTCACTCCCCCCTGTTATCAACACGTCATCAAAATAAGGCAACACCCCCTCCAGGCCCTTTAGGAGGCGTTCCACGAGCGATTGAAAAAGACCGGGTGCCGAGTTCACGCCGAACTGTAACCGCGACACCTGGAACGCCCCCTTATGTGTAACTATCGTTTGTGCCGCGGCCGTGGCGGGGGTCACAGGAAGTTGCTGATAGGCTTGTGCCAAATCGAGCTTGGCGAAACACTTTCCCCCATTTAGCCTGGCCAAAAGGTGGCTTATCACTGGCACCGGGTATGCATTAGGGCGGATCGCCTTGTTAATTGTACACTTATAATCTGCGCAAATGCGCACCTCCCCGTTAGCCTTTAGAGCCGTTACAATTGGAGTTTCCCACTCCGCGGAATCAACAGGAATAAGAATCCCCTGGCCCACCAGTTTGTCCCATTCCGCCTCTATCTTGTCCTTGAGTGCAAACGGCACCCTGCGTGGTTTGAGTCTTATCGGGCGGACCTCCGGGTCTATGTCGAAAGCTACAGGGGGTCCCTTGAACTTTCCGAGTCCTTTCTCAAAAACGGCGGGATGCGCATCGCAAACCGCTTGTATTGGGTCCCCCCCCACGGTATGCACCCCCCCTATGAACAACCCTAAGGGCTGAAACCACTGTGTTCCCAGGAGGCTACAGCTTCCCCCTTTCAGGACAACTAGGGGCAGTTCCGCAGAATGTCTCTTAAAATTGACCCGAAACTTCCCAACCCCCAATACCGGAATGTTGTTTCCCTGTACGTCCCGTAGTGTGGACCTCAACGCTTTAAGCTTTGGCCGCACGTGGGGGTCGATTTTCAGGAACTCTTTCTGGGGAATTATGGAAAAGGAGGACCCCGAGTCAATTTCCATCTTAATAGGGGCCCCTTGTACTAATACCTCAACGAAGTAATGGGACTGTCCCGCGGACACGCTGAACACTGAGGCGTCGTCCTCGCTGCTGTCCGAGACGCGGCCCACGCCGTCCTGCTTCCTCGTGGTCTGGGCGCCATCTTTGGGCCTTGCTGGACGGTCCGGCCTGGCCGCGCGGTCTTGTGATTGCCTCCGGCCCTCTTTCCGCTTTCTGCACGCCTTGGCGATGTGCCCCCGACGGCCGCAGGTGTAACACTCGGCCTTCCTGAACGGGCATCTCGCGCGCTCGTGGGCCGCTCCGCAACCCTCGCAGCGTCGACCGCCCTTCCGGACCTTCTGGACCTCCTCGCCGTCGCTGCCTTCCGTAGACGACTTTGAGGCCCGCCGAGTCGCGTGCACCGACTGTCCGGCCTTCCCGTGCACCGAATTTTCCGCCTTGCCGGCTTTAGGACGCCACTCACGCCACTGATGCATCTCGTCCACTCCGGCATTCGTGGACTCTGCGGCTTCCGCGGCCTCTATGACTTCGGCCAGCGTGGGTGGCGGCTCCTTATTCATCAAGCTGCGCTGCACCTCCTTGTCTTTCAGGCCACATAACACGCCGTCCCTGAGGACCATCTCCAGGATGTCGCCCCATTTACAGGGGGCGGCGGCTATCCTCATGGCGGCCACGAATGCCTCAACCGACTCGTCTGGCGCTTGGACTCGCCTCCAAAACGCGCTCCGAGCGGGAAACATTGCCCTCGAGGGGCAGAACCGCTCTCGCAGCAGCTTCATGATGTCGCTCGCCTTAAAGTCGCTCACCTTCTTCGGAGCGATTATGCCCACCAGCGTCCGCTTGGTTTCCATCCCGAGCATTCTGGTGAGGATGGCCCTCTTCCTCTCCTCGTCGTCTTGTTTGACTCTGAGTTCCACCAGTGCCGCCTGGAAGTCCATCTCAAGCAGCTCCCAGTCTTGCGGTTTGGTGATGTTGAACCCGCTTTGTGCCCTGGCTGTTCCGTGGGGATCCATCATCCCACCTTCGTCGCCAATTTAGTGTATGCAAACCAAGACACGGGACACAGCCTCGGGCTGGGTTAACTCAGGTTTATTGCATCGTGGACAGAGGGAACATGAGGTAATGGCGGATCAATAGCTCTTTATATACAGCAGTAATACATTTGAACGTGGTGCCATGGTAGCCCATTGGCTACTGTCTGCGTGACGTCATTGCAGGTCACGCCCTTCTTGTCCAGGTGTAGGTAGTGGCGGGAAAACTTCCCGCGCTGTTGCCTTTGATGAGTTCGGACCAAGAGAGCTTGGACGCTCGCTGCTGCCAGCTGGTGGTCATTAGCTCGCGTCCTATTACAGGGCTTATATGATACAGCTGAAAGGTTACATTGTTGCTATAGGCAAGGTTACATTGACTCAGATACATTGCAATCCATGTGTACAGTAAAACCATCAGAACACAACAGATTTTTAGTTTGCAAGATGAGAAATAGGAAGTTTAGGTCAGAAGTGACTTTATGGCATATAACAACAATGATGACCTCACATCATGGCCTTCAAGCCATTGTATATCTACCTAGACCCCCATTATGCCCTGTTCTTATACAAAAAAATAGTTCTCACTTTATTAAAACCAACATATACATTTTTGTAAGCGCTTTTTGAAGGGTTTTGTACTGAAGTGATATAGCCATTCCTGAAACAAACTGATCTTATTCAAAGATAGGCATAGTGCAGCTTTTCCCTATCAGTCTTCTTGTTTCGTGTCCGAGCAAACACTGGACTGCCAAAATGAAGCCACTTTCTTGGCTTTGTGATTGACCAAACTTAAGTTCTCATTAGTGCATGTTTCTGGCAGCAATCAGAAGACCAGCAAATGATCTGGATTCTGTATCTTTCCACATTCACACAGTGTGTTGTTGCCTGCCTGCAGGCCCCACTTGAGCATGTTGGTCTTACATTTAGGCACTCTAACCCTCAGCCTATTCTGAGTCTTCTCCTATCAGTAGACCCAAGGGTGAAGAATGTGGGGAACTGCAATCCAGCAATATTTCTAGAGTTCACCATGATTTAAAATGCTAAACACAAGACAAAGGTTGAGCCCCAAGAAAAGAATGAGGTGGGAGGGGAGGACTAGATTCTCCTACAGTGTCCAAGGTGGTCTCAAGTTGCCTTGGTCTCAAGTTGGCTCATGAAACAAATGTATAACCATCCTTTTTGCAGAGTCCAGCTTTCAGAGATTGCATCTACTATGAGGGGCCAGCCTTCCTGATTAAGGAAAATGGCTGTGTAACTGCATTCTTTGGATGAAGGAACATGGCACAGGCCTTCCCAGATGGAAGTGGTTCTTCAATTACCCACGCTCAAAAATGTAGTCATTCTCTGCACCTCATTGATCATGTCTGAGAACTAATCTTAATTGTTTGGTTTCAGCTTAATAAATCATAGGCACAATTAAAAGTTCCACTTACACTGACTAATTGTTCCTAAATCTAGCAAGTTTTTACAGATTTTATCTGTTCAGGATGGCCATGAATTATACAGGATTAATCAAACAAATGGGAACTGGGGGACAGTGGCAGAGACATAAGAATTTGCCTCAATTTTGTATATCCCTTACATGTTGTTGAGTGAAGACAATTATGCAGCTGGAGATGTTTAGGCAAAAAACATTTAAGTAAGAAGCCAATAACATAAATAATGTGAGAGAAAGACTATTAAAACTGGAGTCAATTTTCTAAAC
Source organism: Bradypodion pumilum (assembly GCA_035047305.1). Lineage (NCBI taxonomy): Eukaryota > Metazoa > Chordata > Lepidosauria > Squamata > Chamaeleonidae > Bradypodion > Bradypodion pumilum. The sequence continues at coordinate 440,564,129 of JAWDJD010000001.1, forward strand.
ATTATAATTACTATAAACAAAATATATCTTACAGGACTAATTTTCTAGATGATTATTTGGCAGTAATTTTTAAAGCACATTGTATAGGGATATTAACAATAAAGCACCCACTACTGGGTAGAAATTACATAGTCTCTAATTCTTATGCTATTGTTATAGTTATATTGATATAACATAGACTTACAAAAAGTAGATTTAGTATATATATCATCATCACCATCTGCTGCTCGTATCCGAGTATACATTTTTTTCCTGGAAATCAGTTTCACATTTGATGGTGAAAGAAGAATGACAAACAGGGAAAATGCCATTGGCATGAATTTGTTTAAGGTAGATCACAGTTTGCCATGAAGTGACCCACACACTGTGATCACGGAGCCATCTCCTGCGGTAAGTATGAAATGAGGCATGCAGGATTTAACAGCGCAACTACAATTGATTGCTTCAGCCTTGAGGACATTAACAAGATGTGCCTTTACAGCCAGTACATCTGGCATGGCCTCTTCCACCTCCATGACCGTTGGGAATCAAAAGAGTGAAGTAGTTTCTCCTCCGCTCATTTTGCTGTTGGGTCCAATATGATGGTTTCCATTGGCATTTCCTCCATCACCCCACCTAAAGGGTCTCATCCACCCATAGCCATTGGCCCCTTTAGGGAGTCATGTTATTTACCACCACCCAACACTCAGCATTGAGTCGCTGGCTGTGTGGTCTACTCCATTGCTGTAGCGGGATGTCCAACCAGACGGTCGTATATATCATAGTAGTAGTATTTCAGCCACAGAAAAATCGGTACTGCATCTGTATTGTGTCCTCACCTTCTTATACGCATGCTAATGATCAGGGTTCCAGTTAGTTAGAGGAAAGTATTTGTTTCATGGAGAAAACGTAGACCAATTCTTTCTGCTCTCTTCCACTTTTCCTTTTCAAATCTTCTGATGATAAGAGTGCTTGACAGTGGAACAGACTGCCTCAGGTTGTGGTGGATTTATTTATATTATTTATATTCTCCTTCATTGGAGGTTTTAATGTAAAGTTGGATGGCTACTGTTGTGTTCTGTAAAGCAGTGCCTTTAACAATGTATCTTTGCCATGTGTTATCAATGTAACCTTTCTGTGTGCAACATTATAACCATCACCTGTATCAATGTAAGCCTAATAAGGGGACGCGAGCTAGTGACCACCAGAGGGCAGTAGCGAGCGTCCAGCTCTAATGGATCATACCCACCTGGTTCAGCAGCGCGGGAAGATTCCCCGCGACTTCCTCACCTGGTCAAGAAGGGCGTGACCTCCTACGACGTCACACAGGCAGCAACCAATAGTCTGTCAACGAGCCACATTCAAATGTATAGCCAGCTGTATATATTGAGCTACCCATCCGCCATTACCACATGTTCCTCCGGATCATCATGCAATAAACCTGTGTTAAGCCAACCCTTCGGCTGTTTCATTGTCTTTGGTCCCTTACACTAAAGCTACCTGTCAAGTTTTCTTTACTGGTAGATTTCTTGCTTCTGTAGGAAACTTGATTCAATTATCCCTAGGTTCCCTTCCAGCTCTATGATTTTATATTTTTATTATCCACATGCCATGGGGTTCACAGAACATGCTGAAACCTTTCCCCTTGTTTCTCAGTAATTCCATTTTGACTACAATCCTATCAGCACAGTCACCTACATTAACTGTTATTAACTCGCCTCAGGTGCCACCGATGTTCCTCCCCGCCTCCCTCCCGGCCGGTTGCCATGCGAGCTCCGTGGGCCTCCCTGCCCTGGCATTGGTGGTGGAGGGGGGCAGGGGAGTGGCTTTTGAGGTTGCTGCAAGGCAAGCCTCAGGTGCCGCCGATGTTCCTCCCCACCAGCCTTCCCGGCCAGTTGCCAGGCAAGCTCTGTGGGTCTCCCTGCCCTGGTGTCAGACAATCTAAATATTGTCTAAAAGCATTCTAAATTATTGCTATTATTCTAACACAAGCACATGTTCATACATAAGGCCCACATGTTCATACATAAGCCTAAGAACTAGATTGTGCTAATGCTGTCCAATCTGATTGGTATCCAAATATTTGCCATACAGATTGGAACCAACTTGCCTCCATGTTGATTTGGAGGTTGCATTAACTAATTTATTCTCAGGTGTCCAAAAATATTTGCAAGTAATTGTATGTTTCCAGATCAGCTTCTCTAAAACTTTTTGTTAACACTGACACCAATGCTACTGAAGATTTAAAAAGCAAAAGAATCCAGGTTTCAGGTTCTTCTCTCACATCAGCAGGCTGAGAGGCGGGTGTCCATCCTAAGAAACCTAGGTCGGGGGGGGGGGGCTAAAAGAACAATACAATCATCATTTAAATTACATGTAAATGTTATTAATAACACAAAATATATTTAAGAATGCAAACATTCAAAAATTATAATCTGACTAATAAAAAAGAATGAAAGAAAGAAAGAAAAGAAAAGAAAGAAAGAACATACATTTTGGAGAGGAGTTATTACACACATAAATTTTGTACTGGGCCAATCTCTGAACTTTAATGCTTATGTTCCTTTAAACTACATACCTGTTTCTTGGAGATTAACCACCACCCAGTGTAGATAGCCTCTCTGTGCCCTTAAAGATGCAAAGAACCAACAACTTTGTGGCAACTTTGCAACTTTGAATCCAACTTTGGATTGATAGATACCCACCACCAGTAATCCAGTGGCTAGAAGACCTTAAAGTTCTATTGACGGATGACTATACATGGATTTTTATATTCAGTTGGAAACTCTTTTGCATTTTATTTTATTTTTTATTTTGTTTTGGTTTTTGGTTTTCTCTGTTCCCCTCACATTTTCTTTTCCATTTTCTTTGCTTTTGTAATATTATGATTTTGTGTCTAGATCTATTGTATTAGGGATTTTTTTAAAAATAGAAAAGATCATCAAGTGTAAGGATTATCACTAAAGACCAAGACCAAGTTCATCCATATTCATATATTTCTAATCATCATGTATGGGTGTAAAAGTTGGACAATATAAAAAGTTTCAGGGGGAGGGATTGATCTATTTGTAATATGGTGCTGGAGTAAAGCTTTCTGAATAGTCCAGATTGCCAGAAAGACAAACACATTGGTCCTAAAATGAATCATCCCAGAACTATGTCTAGAGGCAAACATAATGATGCTGAGTCTGTCCTATTTCTTGCAAATCATGAGAAAACAAAATTATCTGCCCAGGGTGTGTGGTGGGGACAGTAACATTCAGGGGCATGCTGGCTATGCTAAAAGGGCACTGGACATGGAGTAATGACAAACAAAATACTGCATATACATTCCCACTTGCCTTCTAATTTAAACTCACCTTTGTGGATTCAAACTGACAACCTCTTGCATACAAGGCAAAATTGCAGCCTCTAAGCCACAGCAGCTCCACAGTAAATGGAGCTGTTTTTGTAAGCTTATCTTTGGTGGCAAAGGAGGATAAGGCAGGCGGAGAAACACAGAGCCCCGCTTGGTTGTTCAATCGTTCCAGGCATCGCAGGTCATCTTGGTTCTTTGGCTTGGCACCCAAGGGGAGGCGCCATGGTACTGGAGGGCACCCCGGGCTGAGTCCTGGTAGCACGATGGGCCAGCCCACCACTGGTAATGTTAGGAAAGGTTGAAGGAAGCAGGAAAAGAGAAAGACCAAATACAAGATGGATTGAGTTCCTAAAGGAAACAACAGGTTTAAGTTTACAAGACAGGATGTTTTGGAGATCATTCATTCATAGGGTTGCCATAAATCAAAAGTGATCTGAAACCATGTAACTACAACATCTAAGGTAGAATATCTGAGACATATCCCAAATTCTTGATCAAACATTTCTGTTTTTCTTTGAACCCTCTCCAGTGTTAAGTTGTAACCACCCAGCTACCTCTTATTTTAAGTGAATCTCTTCTGTTTTACAATATAGTTCAATTTAAGAGCTATTCTTATAAGTGGCACTATAACCATGAAAACATCCTTTATTTTCAGACTTTAAATTTAACAACTACAGTGGCAACTCCGAAAGCACTTCATACTGTCTGGAGCACCTGCAAAAAGCTTTTTCCAAAACAAAGCTACAATGAAAAATTGAACATTATTGGCCATTAATATGATTTATTCCACTGAGGAGAATATTTTATGCCTCTTATTCCAAAAAGACAAGTTCTTGTTTTTTTAAAAAAATGAGACTCTAGTAATAGGATCCATAAGATTTAAATAAAGCACCGGAGACATTCCTGTTCTAATCAGCTGAAAACGGCACCTTTTGTCATTTTCTTTTTACAGGAAGCTGATAGTAACTTAACTGCAGTTAGTTAACCTGTGGCAAGGTTTCTGTCTGATATTGCAGGAGCAGGACAGAGTCTGCCAGCTCAGATCCAGGAAGAGCTTCATGGCAAGGACAAACATTCTTGAGGGTACACTAGAGCAAAACCCAATTAGAAGATGGAGGGAGGACCTCACTGGACAAGGAACAACATTAAAGGAGGATATAGCTGAGGATCTCAACCTGCCCTATATCACTTGGAGGACCATGAACAGGCTGAGGGTCAGAGTCCCTAAACACAAGACCAGCATGCTCAAGTGTGGGCTGCTGGCAGACAATGACACATGGTGTGAATGTGGAGAGATACAGAATCTGGATCATTTATTGGTCTGCCGATTGCTGCCAGAAGCATACACCTATGAGGACTTGGGTTTGGGCAATGACAGTCCAGGGTTTGATCAGGACACAGAAGAAGAAGCAGGACAGATCACTCTCATCACTACCCACAAGCTGCCTTCAGTCATTGGTCTATCTAACCTAGAACTGCCAATTCTGACTGGCAGCACCTCCCCAGGTTTTTAGCTATAATTTTTCTAGCCCTTCCTGGAAATCCTGGGTGGTTTCCCATTCACACAATTAAGTAGATCTGACCATGCTTAGGTTCTAGCATCAGATGAGAGTGCAAGTCTTCTGGATGCTGTGGTGAGTTCTAGACCTGTTGGAAAGCTTTAGCTTAGCTAGGAAGCAAAAGAACCCTCCTGACCTTCTGAAGCATTTGACTTGTATGCTAGATTGTCACTAAAGCTGCTTTCTTTTTCTATCTGCTCTTTTCTGCCTTTACCAGCTGGAGTTTTTACTTGTGATAAAGAAAAGCATTTGCTTATTATGCCTCAGGCATTCCTGCCACAACAAAAGCTGCACAGTCCCTGCAGACTGGGTTGAGCCTTGTTGGTTCCAAGCATATGTCGCCTGCTCAGCCCAAGAAAGAAAGGGTGGGTGGGTGAATTTTGAGCATAGTATTTGATGTATATATTTTTAAAATCATCTACTGTAATACAGGATTCTTAAATTGTGTAATTTACTTTACGTAAACGGATATGTTGTTACCATCAGTTTAAAAGGACAGAATGACAAAAAAAGAGTGGTGGTGGTGTTGTGTATAAGGTTTCATTATGTTTAAATGTAAAACCGTGCCAAACCGGGAACCCGGAAGCACGCCATTTCCAAAGGCACCAAATTCAAAGCTATGTCAAAGGAGGAAAAGACTGAACTCTGTCTGTCCTCCAGAAGCCCACCTAAATGTATCTTGTTTTGTAACGGCCCGAACACTGTATATATATTGGCCACCCCTGTACATAATCCCCAGTCCAGAACCTGAGATACCTGTCAAGTTTCGGGAAATTTCTGTCAAACCCCCGTATTTTACACTCTTTCCCGCTGTCATCCCATATTAGTTAGTCTGCAATTAGACTGGAGTTAGACTGGAGGCCAGCACAGGATAAGCATAGCTGTCCAGTTTCCTGTTTTGGCCAGGAAATTTCCCTTATTTGACAGAAATTTCCCGAAACTTGACAGGGATGAACCTAGCTGAATAAAGATCACTGAGTTTAACCCAATCGTGCTGGTTAGAATACTTCTTTGTGTGGACTCAACAGGTGGTATATGTTAAAGGCAGATTTAAAATAGCCAGCAATAATAGCCAGCAATGGATAGTGATGGACTTCAGATCCTGATGCAGTTTGGGATCAACTGATTAATCTCCAGGTGATTTGCAATTGATCTCTGGTCCTATCATTCAATTATAGACTCCAAAGAAGTAGTTGTGTTAGAGTGTCTCAGCTTTTAGGCAAAATAAAAGAGTGGGGCAATGGGAGGAGAGGAGAGGTAAAATATTGTGACACCTTAAAAACAGTGGAATCCTGTTGAGTGAAGAACAATAGTGGCCTGTTTTGCCCTCTTAATTAAACTACAAATATGAAGAAAGCTTTACAGTAGTGGTCATGGTAGTGGAAGAAGAGGAGGAGGAGGGAAAAAGCAGGAAAATATTCCTCTGAGATGCTTTTTGTTTGTTCTTCTTTCATGTGAATCCAGCTCTGCTACAGAAAGCAATGGCAGAAACCAACTTCTTCTCAGACCTAGGACGTACCTGGTTCTACAACCAATATTTTCCATCTACTTACCGTTAGAAGTTTTGTATAAAGGTAAGGGTGGCAAACCAGCACTAGATCAGATAATTTTTTGGAAGAAATAATATAGTGTAAAGACAAATGCAGTCTCCAGGGCATTGTAAATATCACCGGTGTTTTATGATTTGTGCTTTATTATAATGTGTTTTTTAAAAAAAAATACTGGGAGTAGCTCATTTTATAATCTATAGATATATTAGAGTAAATACATATATAAGTATATATACATGTTGGTATATTAGTGTAATATGAACTCTTAATCATGAAATGTATGGTATAGAAAAAGTATTGATATGAGAAATACTCTGTATATCAAAGAGAGAAAATTCATGTCTATATTATTATCTTTTATTATTTCTTATTTCTATTCTTACTTATTCTCTTTCTTTCTTTTGTTTTACATGTAATATTGTTATTTTGTATGTTTATAATTTAAAAGTTAATAAATATTTAAAAATTTAAAAAATAAGTGTTGAAATATGCCATCAAGTCATACCTGGCTTATCATAACTCCAATAGGATGTGAGATATTTAAAGAGTTGTTTCACCATCACACATGCACATACTGTAGTAAGTTTATACAGACGAGCAGGGAATTGAACCCTACTCTCTTGAGTCCCAGTCTGTTGCTCTATCAACTGTACCAAACCGGCTCCATAGTTAAAGAACTTTGGGGTTTTAGTTTTTTAAAAGACCTAAATAACTTCCACAAATCTGATACCTGCCTAACCCAACATAGATAACCAGTGCATTTTGTTACAACACAGAGGCAGCTTGTAGTTTGAGCAGAGTATGGGAGTGCCTCATTCCAGAATTTCAGGGTGATCCCACCACCACCTCAGGCTTGGACCACAAGCCAGTTATGCTATAGTACATACTCCGTCAGCACTGAGGCTATAACAGCCAAGACATACATTGGAGGCCCAAACATGTGATGCTCAGTTTTATGTAAACAGGTTGTAAACAGAAGGGAAGTCCAAGGATGAAAGACCTAGATTTCTCTGTTGATTTCTCAGATTTTATATATGTATATATCGCAGATATGATCACAGCCACCTTGTTCTCTCACTGTCCCCCACAATCAAAGTTTATAGAGGAGAATGCAGTACAGTACTCTGGTAGGGACCAACCTGTTACCTGTTAAAAGTGCCTCTTGTTTGTTATCTGGGAAGTCACGTGTGTATTGAAGTTTTCTTAGAAAGTTTGTAGTATCTCTCACATAGCTATGTACATTGTTGGCATATGGTTTGTGAATGGAGTCCACATATCCACATACTCAAGGAGTAATGGTGTTGATGCTTGAAACAATGGGTCTCCCAGGGTTTTCCAGTTCATCAGATATCAAAGTAATACAAACAAAGACAGCCTGTAGACAAGGAATCCATAGCATAACACTAGGCAATAAGTGCCTTAGGCCAGCTCTGATCTACTGATTCTGCACTCTACCTGTTCCACCAAGAATATAACACTTAGTATACCCTTCTTTTGGGGGGACTGTGGTGGCTTAGTGGTTAAGACGCTGAGCTTGACAATTGGAAGGTTGGCAGGTCAGCAGTTTGAGACCAGAGTACTGCATGGTGGAGTGAGCTCCCATCTCTGTCCCACCTCCTGCCAACCGAGCAGTTTGAAAGCAAGAAATTGCTTTCCCACTTTGGTGGGAAAGGTAACAGTGTTCCATCCACTCTGGTGTCTAGTCATGCCTGTCACATGTCCACAGAAATGTTTGCAGATGCAGACAGAGCTGGCTCTTTGGCTATAAACTGGGATGAGCACCAAACCATAGAGTCGGATACATAAGAACATAAGAACAGCCTTGATGGAACAGGCCACAGCCCATCCAGTCCAGCATTCTGTCTCACACAGTGGCTCACCATTTCCTTCAGGGTATTTCCAAGCAGATGCCTTCACCTGCTTAGGATTCCCTGGAAATGGCATTGAGAGATATCCTGCCTATCTCTCCAACCCGGAGGTTGTCCTTAGGTATCCATAATTATAGCCATTGATACCCTTGTCCTCCATGAACTTGTCTAATCCTTTCTTAAAGCTGTCGAGACTGACAGCTGTCACCACTTCTTCTGGCAGGGAGTTCCATAGACCAGTAATCCTCTGGGTGAAAAAGTGCTTTCTCTTATTTGTTTGAGAACTAGTACCCAAAAGTTTCATCGAGTGTCCCCTAGTTCTAGTGTTGTGCGATAGGGAAAACAGTTTTTCCTTATCTACTTTGTCCACACCATGCATGATTTTATAAACTTCAATCAGGTCACCTCTTAGACGCCGTCGTTCAAGAGTCAACTGGCTTTCGAACAAGGGCAACCTTTGCCTTTACTATACCCTTCTTTGTGTGTTTTCCCCCAACAAGTCACTGTTTCAGTGGCCTTCTGGTCATCTCTGTGGCGGTAGCAGGCCAACTGCAGGATGGGTGAGTGTGCCAACTGGTGATTGCTCTATGTACAGCTCCCCTTCTTTTTGCATAATGATAGGTAGCAAGATACACTAAGGCTGCATGCAAAAGAGAGTGCATTCCACTTTACTGACTTTAATTAATTTGTTTACAACTCTTTCTGGTATAATTAATTCTCCTTAGCATCCCTAATCCCTTCATGTGTGGCGGATATTTGTTATCCAATCCAAGCTTTGGAAACTGAAATCTCTATCAGCTAATCCTTGAGTTTACATCTGCTTAGGTACAAACCAAATTCACACTCACACTCTTTCTCTCTCCCTCTCTCTCCTTATAGGTATCTATCCCATTCCCCCTTTACTAGAGTAGGGTTGCCATAATTCTCTTCCACAAAACCAGGACAGAAGTATACTTGACAAAAATGGGAGGCCATTGGAGGGGTTGATGTTGGAGGGAAGCCACCACCAAGGTCCTGTCCAATTGAGACATGGTGGAAGGAGGCCAAGTACGGAGCTCTGTATTCGCCTCGCCAGCCTCATTCTGCACAGCCAAGGGTTGCAGGAGGAAGAGGAGGCAGTGACACACACTCACTGTTTCTCACATACCCCTCCATATAGACTGACCCCGCTCGGGGGGGGGGGAGAGAAGGGCTCTGCCTTTCCTGGACTGCGTTTTAAAAATCTGGGAATTTAACATAATTTTTATTGAACCGGATGAGACTATTTTTCTGACCATGAATCGGGGACAATCCTGGTTTTCCGGGACATGTGGAAACCCTAAACTAGGACCCATAGCTGTCAGAGTTGGGATTTGAGGCTGGGATATACATATGGAGATCCAAGGTATGCATACTAGGATGCGCAATTCCTGCTTCCTTTCCCTGGTGAGAGACTTTCCTAGTTTTCTCTCAGGTGAGTGTGCCAGAAACACATCAATAAAGATTTGGATGATGAATGTGACCAATGCACTTTGTTCTCCATCAGTGTAATCTCCACTCTGGGATCATCAGCACCTGTTGCATTCTCTGCCTGTTGTGACAGTGACCTTACAGAGGAGTAAAGTGTATTGCCAATCAATCGGGGGAGCAGATACAATCCTAAGTAGGGCAGCTGCACACCAAGCCTCTGCTAGAATCTTTCTCACTCAGGAGGAAGAGAAAAGGGCCAGCACCGTGGGGCAAAAGCTATGTAGCAAATGATAGTGTGGTGTCAGGTCTATGGCAAGCTTACTTAAGCATGAAATACAAGTAGAATATTTATGAGCTGATTTAAATACTAATGAGACTCTAGCTAGGATGAGTGGCGAGAAGTAGCTATTGCACTCCCCACTAAACACCATGGAAACCTGCGGGGGGGGGGACAACAGAAGCTTTGTTGCAAAACAGCTTCCACTAGGGTCTCTTGGACACTCCTTGTTGCTAGGACAGATGACCAAGTACAAAACAGAACATGTTCCCTCTCAAGCTAACAGCTAGGTGAGAAGAGGGATGATATTTTGCATTTTCCTGGCAGTAATAAGAAAAAAGTGGTGCCCACTAAAATTTCTTCTTCTGCAAAACTCTTATAGAACTTCTGCTTTCTTTGCTTCTGACAATCGCATTGCTAATAGTAATAATAACAATACTGTACCTGCATTCTGTCAAGTCAATTCAGAGTTATGATAAGCTTTTCTATGGTTTTCCAGGTAGAGAATACTCAGAGGTGGTTTACTATAGCATGCTCTGATTACTAGGAGAAATTAAGAGCCCTTAAAACCCAAGGGCATGAACAAGCAACTCAGGAGTAGGTCCAGTTTTGACCATACCCTGGGACATGTAATAAGTATGTCTTCTTTCTTTCCCTATAACTTCTTCCATTCTTTTCCTTACTGAAAGAAAATTCATCAAGGCAGAAAAAGATGGAATAACAGCACAGCAACCTATAATAATTAATGGGAGTAGCCTTCAGCCTGGAAATGCCCCTGGTGAAAAACACACAGAAAGACCTTCTTTCTTTGGTCTTTTATTGAGTTGATTCAGATGTAAGTGAGCTTATTGGCACATCTCCTGTCCTTAAGCAATTGCTTACCCAAGTTTATTTTCGCTATCCAATGGGCTCTGGGTTCTCTCTTTATTGTTAGTCTTCCTAGGCAACTTACCTTCATTCACAAATCTTCCAAACACATTTTGTTATTTGAGCCAATGTAAGATATACCTTGTGCAAACATCTTAAGCCAATCACTTTCATTCACTCCGAGAGGAGCAGCAATTGGTATCTGTTATAGCCCTGGTGGCTTACCTTGGCACTCCAGCAGTTCTTGGACTTGAATTACCAGAAGCCCAAGTCAGTACTCCTGCTGATTACGGCTTCTGGGAATTGAGGTTCCAGAAGAGTTGGAGTGCCAAGATTAATCATCACTGTGTTATAGTAACCTTAATAAAGACTGAGGAAGTGGACTTAATCCATGAAAGTTCACACTGAAATAGAGCAGTTCGTCTTTAAGGTGCCACAATGTTTTTATTTTTTGTTTGTTTTTGCTTTTGTCTCATTTTGTTTCTTGTCTCAATAAATACTTTTATTGCCTTACATAACAAAGGTTGATGTCTTTAAATAAAAAAAGAAAAGAAAAAGAAAATTTCAGGGTCTTAAGGGAAAAGTGGGACAATCATGCAGTAGACAAAGTATACATGGGGACGGTGCACAGTTATTCCAAGAAGTAGATGAGAATCTAGGCTTGCTTGGATTCAAAGCTTCAGAAAGTTACTTTGGCCAGTTTCAAGTCCAAGTGGTCATATGACTGGCGGCTCTGGGAAATATAACTCAAAAAACTAATGTTTCCAGTCTCTGTTCAAATCTGTTTTTAGTACCTGGATTCAACTCTGACATGAATGTATCTATACTACACATCTGTAGCAATTTAATCCACTTTACTGCCAGGGCTCTATCCTATGGTTGTTGAAAATTATAGTTTGGCAAAGTCATTGGGATTCTTTCACAGAGAAACTTAGTGAACTATCCTGACCTTCCGTAGACAATTCCTAAATACCTTATAGATTTCATTGGTTGGCAGTTGTAAAGGAGGAGGAGGAACTGGAGAAGAATTCATACTAAGTTACTTTAAATTATTATGATTATTATCTGGTCATCTTTATAATCCAGGCATAGGAATGTGCAGCCCCTCAAATGTTGTAGGTCTGCAACTTCCAACATTTGCTTAGGTACAAGAGAACTGTAGGACAACAACACTGGGAGAGCCACACACCCATCTCAAGTCTAGGCCTTGTTGAGTTGGAACCATTGGTAGCCAACTGAATATCAGGCTGTTCTTGGTTCTCCTGTATTTTATAACATGTTTGTTTCATTGGTTTTATGATTTCCTATATTTTTTAGAATATCAGTTAGTGGGTGCTTCACATGCTATTACTATCTTGGCTACAGTTTCTAAAAATAATGGGCACACATTCTTTGTGTTTACTTGGAACCGAGTCATTAAATAACTCTAAAAGAATAAGTAATGAGTTTCACCTCAGCCTTCCTATTAAACCAGTGCTGTCCAAGTCTATTGAGACTCTTCTGAAGTGAAAGCTACCTTTTATTCGCACAGCATAAAAGAGAGATAGTAATAGTAGATAGTTTTGCCATAAAATCTCCAGTTTTGTCTGCAGAAAGCCTAGCCAACTGACTATTATACAGATTTTCATCGACAAGAAACAGAAAGATAATAAGTGGTGGAAAGCTACTGGGGCAAGAAATGTAGACAGTAATATAACTAAAGGGATGGATCAGTCCTAAGAATTGGACACAGAGATATTTAATAGAATTCTGTGAAGAGAGATCGTCAATGTCTACAGAGCTAAAAAAAATGCCATTTGCACTATTGTTTGAAGTGTGAACATCTTGAAAAAATTGAACAAACACTCCTCTTTATCGAGTAATGGAGCAGTGCATCTTAGCCTTGGCTTCCCAAATGGTGTTGAACTTCACCAGTGCCGCAGGCAGCATAGCCCATTATTAGGGATCCTGGAAACCAGTTCAGTGATTTCAGAAGAGCCAAGGTTGGGAACCACTGATCCTAAGGTTCCTGTACTTTTCAACACTCTATACTGTACATCACTGAAAAGTTGATATGAAGTAGAAACATAGGGCATTATCTTGTGAAACAACGCCCAGCAGCCAATATGGAATGAAACTGAGTAAAGTTGTATCCAAACACATGACTTGTTACACTTATAATTTGCTGCTCCTCTATTCCAATCTGTAAGGACAGTTGTGACTGATCTTCCATGGTGTCAGGAGACACTGAACATTTTCTGACTGTATTTCTCTGTCTTCCATCCATACTTGTACCCAGTGGTGGGCATCAGTAGGTTCGCACCAGTTTGCCAGAACCAGTAGCAGAAATTCTGGCTGGCCCCACCCACCCAAGTTCTGAAATGAAGTAGTTCTAATACAGGTGCAACACAGGGCTTTTCCCCTGGCCACGCCCACAGTGTGGTAGTAAAAAAAATCTGGAGCCCACCACTGCCTGTACCCTAATTGCTATTTGTCCATCTTTTTAAAGAGATGGTTTGGATAAGAGTGACTTAGAAGGCAGCAACATTTATCTCAACTCAATACACATTTGCTTGGGTGATGCCACAATTTTTATGACCAGTCTTAAATTAGCCAGGACTGAGCAAAATGTGGCCCTGGAGTCACATACTTTCTACCAGATGGCTTTTGCAACCCACAACTCTAATAGATTATCCTTGCCTTCTTGCCCAAAGAAGTAGCTTTCCCAACAAAATGGAGGTGGAGGGAACTGCCACTCCTACAGGATTTTGAATAGGTCTCTTTAGTCCTCCCCTACAGTTTTTAGCACTCCCAAATACCTGTTTTGCAAAATCTGAAAAACTTCTGAAATTTTGTTTCCTTTTCATTTTTTGATTTTGGTTTTGTTTTGTTTTTTACATTTTTGGCAATCGTGTGGCCCCTGGGAAGTATTGGGGGCAGAAAATTACTCCCCTTGATCGATTGAAATTGCCCCGCTACTGTTTGAGTATTGATGAAAGCCATTCCCAAGTTACATTATGATATGCCACGGTAAAGGTAAAAGGTAAAGGTTTCCCGTGCTCGAAAGCCAGTCGTATCCGACTCTAAGGTTCAGTGCTTGTTGTGTTCTAACAGTGTACCCTTCTACATGTGATAACAATGTATCTGAATCAATGTAACCTTGCCTACGAGTAACAATGTAACCTTCAGCTGATCACTATAAACCCTGTAATGGGACGCGAGCTAATGACCACCAGCTGGCAGCAGCGAGCGTCCAAGCTCTCTTGGTTCAAACCCATCAAAGGCCACAGCGCGGGAAGTTTCCCGCCGCTACCTACACCTGGACAAGAAGGGCGTGACCAGCCATGACGTCACGCGGGCAGTAGCCAATGGGCTATCGTGGAGCCACATTCAAATACGTTACTACCATATATATAGAGCTGTTCGTCCGCCATTACCTCATGTTCCCTCTGTCCACCATGCAATAAACCTGAGTTAACCCAGCCCTTGGCTGTTTCCTGCGTCTTGACTCTCATACACTAAACTGGCGACGAAGGTGGGATATGGATCCCCAAGGAGCCAGGGCACAGAGCGGGTTCAACATTACCAAACCGCAAGACTGGGAGCTTTTTGAGATGGACTTCCAGGCGGCACTGGTGGAACTCAAAGTCAAAGAAGACGACGAGGAAAGGAAGAGGGCCATCCTCACCCGCATGCTTGGGATGGAGACCAAGCGAACGCTGGTGGGCATTATTGCGCCGAAGAAGATGGGCGAGTTCAAAGCCGATGACATCATGAAACTGCTGCGTGAGCGTTTCCGACCCTCGAGGGCAATGTTTCCCGCTCGGAGCGCGTTTTGGAGGCGAGTTCAAGCGCCGGACGAGTCGGTAGAAGCCTTCGTAACAGCTATGAGAGTAGCCGCCACCCCCTGCAGATGGGACCACTTTCTGGAGATGGCCCTCAGGGACGGAGTTCTGTGTGGCCTGAAGGACAAGGAAGTGCAGCGCAGCCTGATGAACAAGGAGCCACCACCCACACTGACAGAGGTTGTAGAGGCCGCGGAAGCCGCGGAATCCACGAATGCTGGAGTAGATGAGATGCACAAGTGGCGTGAGTGGCGTCCGAGGGCCGGCAAAGCGGAAAACTCGTTGCACGGAAAGTCCGGACAGTCGGTGCACGCAACCCGACGGGCCTCGAAGTCGTCTTCGGAAAGCAGCGACGGCGAGGAGGTCCAGAAGGTCCGAAGGGGAGGGCGCCGTTGTGATGGGTGCGGAGCGGCCCATGAGCGCGTGAGGTGCCCATTCAGAAAAACCGAGTGCTACAACTGCGGCCGTCGGGGGCACATCGCCAAGGCGTGCAGGAAAGGGAAAGAGGGCCGGAGACAGTCACAAGACCGTTCGGCCAGACCGGACCGTCCAGCGAGGTCCAAAGATGGCGCCCGGACCACGAGGAAGCAGGACGGCGTGGGCCGCATCTCGGACGACAGCGAGGGCGACGCTCCTGTGTTCAGCGTGTCTGCGGGACAGCCCCATTACTTCGTTGAGGTACTAGTACAAGGGACCCCTATTAGGATGGAAGTGGACTCGGGGTCCTCCTATTCTATAATTCCCCAGAGAGAGTT
The DNA here is from genome assembly GCA_035047305.1 of Bradypodion pumilum. NCBI lineage: Eukaryota > Metazoa > Chordata > Lepidosauria > Squamata > Chamaeleonidae > Bradypodion > Bradypodion pumilum. The sequence continues at coordinate 440,579,615 of JAWDJD010000001.1, forward strand.
TTTGAAAATCGACCCCCACGTGCGGCCCAAACTTAAAGCGTTGAGGGCCACACTACGGGACGTACAGGGGAACAGCATTCCAGTGTTGGGGGTCGGGACATTCCGGGTTCGTTTTAAGAGACATTCTGCGGAACTTCCCCTAGTGGTGCTAAAAGGGGGGAGTTGTAGCCTCCTCGGGACGCAATGGTTTCAGCCTTTAGGTTTGTTCATAGGGGGGGTGCATGCCGTAGGCGTGGACCCAATACAAGCGGTGTGCGACGCACACCCCGCCGTTTTTAAAAGTGGACTGGGAAAGTTCAAGGGACCCCCTGTAGCCTTCGACCTAGACCCGGAGGTCCGCCCGATAAGACTCAAACCGCGCAGGGTGCCGTTCGCACTAAAGGACAAAATAGAGGCGGAACTGGACAAACTGGTGGGTCAGGGGATTCTTGTTCCTGTGGATTCCGCGGAGTGGGAGACTCCAATTGTAACAGCACTGAAGGCTAACGGGGAGGTGCGCATTTGCGCTGATTATAAGTGTACAATTAACAAGGCGATCCGCCCTAATGCATTCCCGGTGCCAGTGGTCAGCCACCTCCTGGCCAGGCTGAATGGGGGAAAGTGTTTCGCTAAGCTCGATTTAGCACAGGCCTACCAGCAACTCCCTGTAACCCCCGCCACAGCGGCGGCACAAACAATAGTTACACATAAGGGGGCGTTCCAGGTGTCGCGTTTACAGTTCGGCGTGAACTCGGCACCCGGCCTTTTTCAGTCGCTCGTGGAACGCCTCCTGAAGGGGCTGGAGGGGGTGTTGCCATATTTTGATGACGTGTTGATAACGGGGGGGAGTAAGGCCGAGCTGGCACATAGATTGGATAAAGTTCTGACCGTGTTCGAGAAAGCGGGGCTGCGACTGAGAAAAGACAAATGTGTATTTTTCGAAACAGAGGTTGAGTTTTTAGGGTTCCGTGTCACGCCCGAGGGAATTAGGCCGTCCAAATCTAAGGTAGCCGCTATCAAGAAAGCTCCTCGCCCCACATCCAAAACCGAACTACAGTCATTTCTGGGGCTTCTCAATTTCTACCATACGTTCCTTCCACGGAAGGCGTCTGTTGCCGAGCCGCTCCATCAGTTACTTAAAAAAGAGGAAAAATGGCTGTGGGGTGACGAGCAAGAGAGGGCGTTCACAGAGTTAAAGCAACTCCTAACATCCGAGGCAATCCTGACTCATTTCGATCCCAAACGGCCAGTAGTTTTAGTCTGCGACGCATCCCCGGTGGGGGTGGGGGCGGTGCTTTGCCACGTGTTGAACGACGGAAGGGAGGCCCCGATAGCGTTTTATTCAAGGTCCCTGTCCCAAGCAGAGCGGAATTACGCACAAACCGACAGGGAGGCATTAGCGATAGTAGCGGGAACCAAAAAATTTCACGATTTTCTGTATGGTCGCCCGTTCAAGATCGTGACTGATCACAAGCCCCTGTTAGGAATCTTCACTGCAAATAAGCCCACGCCACAGATCCTGTCCCCGAGGATGCTGCGGTGGGCTATTTTTCTTAACGCATACCAACATGAGTTGGAATACCGGCCCGGGAAGGAGATCAGCCATGCAGACGCACTCTCACGGTCTCCGTTGCCCTTGTCGGACGATCAGAAGGCAGGGGTAGGAAGAGACCGCCAGGTATTGCTAATAGAGGTCTTAGATTCACCCCCAATAGTACCGGCCGACATTGCCAAGGCGACGGGAAAGGATAGAACACTGGAGAAAGTATGCTCGTGGGTGCAGAAGGGGTGGCCGGCGTCATCCCCAAGCATGGAATTCGACCCTTTTTTTCGAAAACGAATAGAATTGTCATTAGAGAGGGGGTGCCTCTTGTGGGGCCAACGGGTGGTGGTTCCTACGTCCCTGCGACCGAAGGTGCTAAAGCTGCTGCACGTCAGCCACCCGGGAATCGTCCGTTCCAAGGCACTGGCCCGGAGTTATTTCTGGTGGCCCCAGCTGGACGCCGACATAGAGCATATGATTGGCACTTGTGAGGCATGTCAGGGCTCCTGACCGGAGGTAGCCCGTCTCCCGCATAGGGAATGGGACGCAGCAAGGGGACCGTGGTCCAGGGTGCACGTAGATTTTGCTGGCCCGTTCCGAGGAACCATTTTTCTCCTGGTAGTGGATGCGTACTCGAAGTGGCTGGAGGTCATTCCGGTAAAGAGCACATCCTCCGCCACTACCATTGGCCAGCTAAGGAGGGTCTTTTCCACGTTCGGTTTACCCGACACTCTGGTCAGCGATAACGCTAGCTGTTTCACGTCCGCTGAGTTCGCGGCATTCATGGAGGCAAATGCAATTCGGCACGTCACATCCGCGCCGTTTCACCCGGCCACGAATGGCCAAGTGGAACGGTTGGTGCGCACAACAAAAGATGCGCTGCGGCGCATGGGCTCGGGGGATCTAAATCACCAAGTCTGTCAATTTCTATTAGCGTACAGAGTGACCCCCTTAGCGTCCGGATACTCGCCGGCTGAGCTGCTGATGCGGAGGAGACTGACCACGATCTTGTCCAGGTTAGACCCGACGAGGGTCGAGGACAAAGGGAAGAACATAGGTTTAGCGGTCTCGAAAGGTTTCGGCGTAGGCGATCCTGTACACTGTAGGAACTATGCCAACGCAGGCCCAGTCTGGGTGCCAGGGACGATAGTAGAACAGACGGGACCAGTGTCGTACCGGGTGGAAACGAACACCGGTCTCCTCTGGAGGAGGCACGCGGACCAACTGCGGCGCCGAGTGAGTGAGGGACCGATCAGTGGGGCTCAGCAACCGGATTCAGCGATAGGGTTCTCCCCCACCCGTTTAGCCCAAGGGGGAGACAGAGAGGGACGCCAGTCCGAAGCCAGGGGGGAAAGCAGTGATCCCGACTCATATCCTTTTGACACGCCAGCTCTATCCGAGCCCGGGGAGGGGGAAAAGGAGCTTGCGGCCGCCGCTGCCGCTTCCCCCGAATTCGATTACGATTTTAATTTTGCTAGCCGGGGGGGTTTTTTGGAGTGTTCCCCCACCCATCCAAGCGAGAAGAGGGGTTTTTCGTTAGCCCCCAGTGCCCCCGGTTCTTCCCAAACAAAGCACACACCGCCCAACAAAGCCGCAGAGCCGCGGCAAGCTACTAACAAGTCATCCTCTCCGATTACAGGGCAGGAAGCCAGGGAGCAAGGAGGAGGGAGCGAAGCCGGGGCAGGGCAGCCCGCGCCGAGACCCCAGCGTGTTCGAAATAAGCCATCTTGGCTGAGAGACTTCGTCTCATCCTAGGGGGGAGGAGTGTTGTGTTCTAACAGTGTACCCTTCTACATGTGATAACAATGTATCTGAACCAATGTAACCTTGCCTACGAGTAACAATGTAACCTTCAGCTGATCACTATAAACCCTGTAATGGGACGCGAGCTAATGACCACCAGCTGGCAGCAGCGAGCGTCCAAGCTCTCTTGGTTCAAACCCATCAAAGGCCACAGCGCGGGAAGTTTCCCGCCGCTACCTACACCTGGACAAGAAGGGCGTGACCAGCCATGACGTCACGCGGGCAGTAGCCAATGGGCTATCGTGGAGCCACATTCAAATACGTTACTACCATATATATAGAGCTGTTCGTCCGCCATTACCTCATGTTCCCTCTGTCCACCATGCAATAAACCTGAGTTAACCCAGCCCTTGGCTGTTTCCTGTGTCTTGACTCTCATACACTAAAGTGCTCATCTCTGTTTCAATGCCAAACCCCCACATCTTTCTCATATACAGTATACTACTGCCAAGCCAGCTGTCTCCTTAGATTCAAGCATAATTTCTCCATGCACTTTAATTGTTAACTCATGAAGTTCATTTAGTTTTTATTAGAATATGTCTTGATTAGCAAAATGTTTTACTTTTCTGTCAGTTTTTACAGGTGCAGAATCGATTCAAATATCGAGGAGTACACAATTCACCGCTGGGGCATGCATTACATGGCTTATTTTAATCCACCCAGCCAAGGTTATTTATTTTCTACCGATTCCTAAACTGCTGTGTTCTTCTGTGTGCATGCATGTGTCAGCATATATTGTGCCTCTGTGCCTCTGTGCCCCATAAAGTTTACAGGATTACAGCCATCAATCATCCCTCCTCCCATTCACACAAATGCATGTGTGCACACACAAGCACACACACCTCGTGGAGTCAATCCAATTGGTTGAGGGGCTGCTGCTGAAGTCAATAATTCTGAGCCAACAAGAAAGCAATGGAGCAAGGGGAGGAGAGGAGGGCCAAGTCCCACCAAGTGGGGCACTTAGGCCCCCAACACACACCATGGCAGGATATGACAGCAGCAAGTCTGTGGGAGCCGATTGCCACTGGTGAGCTTCTTTTTTTATTGCTTTTGAACTGCTAGGTTGGCAAGAGCTGGGACTGAGACGGGAGCTCAATCCATCGTGCAGCACTCGGGACTTGAATGGCTAATCTGCCAACCTTCCAGTCATCAAGTTCAGCATCTTAACCACTAACCAACCAAAGTCCCTTCACATACATGATGTCTCCCTTAAAAGAGCATCCCTATTTCTCTTTCTTTTTCTTCTCCATCCTTATTGGCAACCTCCTTGGCAGAAGGAAAGAGCTTGGCAGGGTACAGTTGGCGTGACTTCAGACTGATATAGAGAAACACCTGCAAAACCCCAAAACAACAGGTCTATCCAGGTGGTGGCAGGGATAAGTGAAAAGGAAAGGGGGAACCCTATGGGGTACTGGAGGGAAAAGAGAAGACTGGAAACATGCTTGGTAGACGTGGTGGCAGGATTTAAAAAACTTATTCTGGGCAAGGTTTCACAAAGGACAGGGACAACAGTGGCTCAAGTGGTTAAGATGCTGAACTTGAAGACTGGAAGGTTGGAGTATGAAGCGCGAGTACTGCATGACAGTTCCTGTCAACCTAGCAGTTTGAAAGTAAGAAATTGCAAGTAGATAAATAGGTACCACTTTGGTGGGAAGGTAAACAGCATTCTGTGCACTCCGGTGTCTAGTCATGCCTGCCACATGTCCATGGAAATATCTGCAAAAACACAGACAGAGCTGTCTCTTTGGCTATAAACAGAGATAAGCACTGAACCCAGTGATGCGCTGCTCCCGGTGCCCATAGGTGCATGTGCACTGGTAGCGGAAATTTTCCCAGGCCACGCCCACTTGGCTGGCCATGCCCACCTCCCACAGTTAGCCACACCACAGAGTTAGCCACACCCAGAGTGGGGTAGTAAACATTTTTGCAGCACATCACTAAAACCCTAGAGTCAGATACAACTGGCTTTTGAGAAAGGGCAACCTTTATCTTTACCTCACAAAGGACACTAAAAACAGGACAAGCACTATGTGACCTTTCACCCAATTTTTTTTTAAAAAAACAATTGAAAATGTGATTCCTTTGATGTTCAAGATGTTAGTCTGGTTCTCTGATCTGTGAAGGTCATTCTGAGAATGGGTTGCCCCCCCCCCAGATTTACACAGCAAGTGTGACCTTTGCCTTTATTTGTGCATAATGGCTAGTGGCCAGGTTGGCTGAGAAACTTTGCAAATTAGAGTCCAAAAAGTTACTTTTACCATTTCCTGCAGTAATATAGCCTTAACATTGCTAGAGCATGAAGAAGTATGGCAAGACTATCTCTGTCCAAAACCTCCTCACCAACCAAACTGATAAAAGCTTCTTTGAGCCACAGATGACACATTGCCCCACCCCCAAAGTAAGGGTTTGCTTGGACATAACAATAACCCACAATGTGTATCTGATCTTTAATGAACAGCATGACTCCATCCCAGGCACATAGAAAATATCCTCCTTAGTTTCTTGAGTAACCTACCAAGATCAACTCCATCTTGTTTGAATTCAATTTTATGGTACAGTATTAGCCTTCATCAAGTCCACTGCACTGCCTATATACCAGCATTCTATGGGAATGTATAATGAGTTTCAGAACTGGAAAGATAAGGGCCAAGAACTTAAAGTGTTCAGGCCTGAAAAACAAAGATCTCCATCACCACTAAATGTATTGACTGAGGTTGCCAATATTTACCTGCAAGGGACAATTAGTTGTGAAACAGACTGAAAACATGGTTCCTGGTGCTCTGGCTCATTGCAGATATTAATTAGATTTGAGATTTATCTGTTTAATTAGAAGTCATTGTGTGGTATGTAGCAATAAAATCATACTGGTGAGTTTGGACTCTGGAAAGAGCTGATTCTATTAGGTGAACAAAGCAAAGCTAGAGAAGGCACCTTTTTGAACTGCAGCTCCTAGATTCCCAGAGAGACAGTACTGGGAGTTAAACTCCAAAAATGAAATGTTTTCAAACTGGCTAGCTATCACAGAAGGATCATTGATGTGGGGAAAGGGGTGCCTACCCTGAAGTTATGGGGATGGAGTTCCCCATATCCAGTCTCTGCCTCCACTGCCTATATCCACAGTGGTGAATCTTGGCACTCCACCTGTTCTTGGACTTTTCCTGTTCAGGGAATGAAGAAGCAGACGGGTGAAGTAGTGAAATTCAGCTCTTTATTAATGGGGTTTGAACACAGTTTGGATGGGGCAAAACTCGGACTTATATACACTATAAATAGTAACAATAATAATAATACAACAATCCCATTGGCTAACAGAGTGTGCACATTTTGATCCACTTATTTGCATAAGAATAGATACATGAGAAAAGATGCATTCCGCTCCTGTCAGAAAACACAGTTAACATACATAACATTCTTTCCCCCCTAGATAAAAACAAAATCCTTTAACCAGGATGGCGGTCTAGTTTCCCTTCTGGGTCGGACGCTTGGCTAATCTGATTCAGGGAATCGTAGGATGGGCGACCTGACTGGAGTGAGGGATTGACTAGAGGGGAAGGATTGTAAACCCAAATTAAACCCCGTTTGTCAGATGGAGGAGCAGGGGATCGCTCAAAACCAAAATCTAATTCTGTGGCTGAATAAGACAACTCAGGGTTCCTCCTGTGTGTACTAAGAGTGGAGGGTGACTCCAAACAAAATTGGTCATCATCAATAAAGGAATCCAGAGTGCTAGGCTGGGACAGTGTAGGGATACACCTGGCCAGAATAGGGGAGCATTCCACAAATTCCCCTTGAAATCGGTTCCGAGAAGACACTTCTGGGTCAATGTTGGCTGGCTGCTGACTATTACCTCTGCCCCCTGAGTTTAAATGGGTGGGGGCCAACCCTAGCGTTGAGTGTCTCTATTCATCTTGTGGCTCCAGTACTCTGGGTCTCAATTGATCCGCATGCCTCCTCCAGATCAGACCAGTGGCTGTTTCGATTCTGTAAGAAACATGACTAGTTTGATCGATCACAAACCCAGGCACCCACGTAGGACCACCAGCTGCATAATTGTGGCAATGTACAGGGTCTCCGGATAAGAAACCCTTCTGGTGTTGGATTGCTATATTTGTGCCTTTGTCCTATACGCTAGAGGGATCCAATCTGTCTAGCAAGGATGACAGTTTCCTTCACTGGAGCAATTCAGCAGGAGACAGCCCTGAGGCAAGGGGGTGAGCCTATATGTGAAAAGAAACTGACATAACTGGAGCTCCAAATCCCCTTCACCCATATCACGTCTTTAGTTGTGCGCACCTGCCGCTCTACCTGGCCTTTGGTGGCTGGGTGGAATGGGGTGGCAGTGATGTGCCTAATTGCATTCCTTTCCATGAAGAATTGGAATTCTGCAGATGTGAACGTGGATGCATTGTCGGACACCAGCACATCTGGAAGTCCAAATGCTGCAAACAGCCTTCTTAGGTGCATTATCGTGGTGGCTGAAGTGGTATTAGGCACCCTAATCACTTCCAGCCACTTAGAGAATGAATCCACAATCAACATAAATAAGGCACCCCTAAATGGACCTGCAAAATCTATGTGCAACCTGGACCATGGGCCCCGAGCAGAATCCCATTCCCAAGAGGGAAGGTGGGATTGCTCTGGGCGAGAGGATGGACAACTGGCACAAGTGCCGACCATTTGTTCTATGTCTCGGTCCAGTTGAGGCCACCAAATGTAGCTATGGGCAAGGGCTTTGGAACGGACAATTCCCAGGTGACTTGTGTAAAGTAGATGTAAAACCTTTTTCCTGAGAGTGACAGGAATGACCACCCGCTAGCCCCATAGAAGGCAACCTCGTTCCACTGACAGTTCCAAATGCTTGCAGTGGAATGTTCTGAATTCCTCGGCTAGAGGAGAGACAGGCCAGCCTTTTTGTACCCAAGACATTACTTTAGTCAATGTTACATCCTTAGCCGTAGCTATATCTGCAGTGACGACTGGGGGCAAGTCAAAAGCCTCAATCATAAGGACCTGGTGGTCACTTTCGATCTCGCAATTGGCTTCCCTGACCCCTGGCAGTGGAGAATGTGACAGGGCATCAGCATGGCTGATGTCCTTGCTGGGCCTGTGCACCAAAGTAAAATCGTATGCATTTAGGAAAATTGCCCAACGCAACATCCTTGGGGAGAGAATTTGAGGCATGGGCTTCCCGTACACAAAGATTCCAAGGAGGGGCTTGTGGTCAGTTACGATGGTAAAAGGTCTTCCGTAAAGGTAATCGTGGAATGTCTTAGTGCCAGCCACAATTGCCAATGCCTCCCTGTCTGTCTGAGCGTAATTTTTCTCAGGCTTTGAGAGTGAACAGGAATAGAATGCTATGGGGGCTTCCCTCCCGTCATTTAGTACATGGCATAACACAGCTCCTACGCCCACAGGGGATGCATCACACACAAGTACAACTTCCTTGTTAGGATCAAAATGAGTTGATACAGCATCCGAAGATAGCAGCCTTTTGAGTTCTAGGAACGCTTTCTCCTGGCAATGGCCCCAGTGCGAAATAGTATCTTTCTTAAGAAGCCAATGTAATGGTTCGGCAACTGAGGCTTTGCGATGGAGAAAAGCAAGATAGAAGTTTAACAATCCTAGAAACGATTGCAATTCGGCTTTACATTTTGGCCTGGGTGCATTTCGCACGGCCGCCACCTTGGAGTCAGAGGGCATGATACCTTGGGGTGTAATTCGGTACCCCGGGAACTCCGCGTCCTGTGCCAAAAACACACATTTGTCTCTTCTGAGACGTAGACCGGCCCTCTCGAAACGTGAGAGGACTCGATCGAGCCTGGCCACAAGTTTGACGTCATCAAAATATGGCAGGACACAGGACAAACCTTTTAAAATACATTCTACAAGAGATTGAAATATTCCGGGGGCCGCATTCACCCCAAATTGTAGTCAAGTTACCTTAAATGCCCCCCTATGCATTACTATGGGCTGGGCTATGGCAGCAGCAGGAGACACAGTCAATTGTTGGTAAGCCTGGGCAAGGTCAAGTTTTGTGAAGCAATTTCCTCCATGCAAGGAGGCAAGAAAGTAGCTTACCACAGGCACAGGATATGCGTTCGGGTGAATAGCTTTATTCATGGTACACTTGTAGTCAGCGCATATCCTGACATCCCCATTACTTTTCAAAGCAGTCACTATTGGTGTCTCCCACTCTGCTGAGTCCACTGGCACTAGGATGCCCTGCCCCACCAGTTTGTCCAGCTCAGCTTCTAACTTCTCCTTTAAAGCAAAGGGTACCCGGCGTGGCTTCATCCGGATGGGCCAGATGGTTGGGTCAAGCTCAAAGTCCACAGGGGGTCCTTTATATAACCATAAACCCTTTTTGAACACCTCAGGATATGCAGCACAAATGTCCCAGATTGGTTCAGCGTCTATTGCGTGAATGCCAGAAAGCCGGATTCCCAGGGGCCTAAACCATTGGGTCCCAATAAGACAGTTAGTGCCCTGTTTTTGTTTTTGAATTTGACCAAGAAATTTCCCACCCCCAGGACCGGAATCTGGCAACCTTGTACATCCCGGAGGGAAGTTTTAAAAGATTTAAGCTTGGGCCGAGGGGCAGGGGGAATTCTCAAAAACTCCCGCTGTGGGATTATGGAAAAGGTAGTACCTGAATCCACCTCCATCTTGAAGGGGATGTCCTGCAGGCTCAGGTCTGTGAAGAAACACTCGCTGATGATGCCCACTTGGCATGGCTCAGGCTCTGGTGACACTTTGGCAATGGACGTTTTGTGGTGATGACTCTTCTTGGACTCAGGTGCTGGAGTTCTTTGCTTTCGCTGTTGGCATACTTTAGCAATGTGCCCTTTGGCTATAAACAGAGATAAGCACTGAACCCAGTGATGTGCTGCTCCCTTGTCGCACGCAGAATTTCTTCTCCCAATCGTCACGGTGCTCTCGGTGCTTTCGTCGGACAGCTCAAAGTTCTCCCTCTGCGTCGCTGGACTCCGATGAAGAGGTGGAACCAGGTGATGCTGAGAAGAATGAAGATGAATTTTGCTGAGCTTGCACAGCTGAGTCAGTGGCACTGGTGGTGGGCGAGTATATCTAACAGGCTCCGGTATCTAACAGGCCTGAGAATGATCGATTATTCAGAAATACCTCAATAACCGGGCGCTGTTTCCACTCAATGTTGGTCTCCACTGTCGCTAAGACCTGGTATCCTTGCGCTGCCTCACTGGTGCTCGAGCGGTCCTCTGACCGGGACTCGAAGCTGTCACTGAGCCCTCCCTGGCTCTCTGCTGGCGAGCGACAAGGAACCATGATCAGTTGCGCTAAGGTGTCTCCTTTAGGGATGGTTTGGGGCAGGTGTGTCCAAAGCTGAACTTGGAGAACGCCCGAAAAATTGGAGTCGATGACTCCTGGAATTATGAAAATTCCGCGTGCACCAGCTACACTACGGGGCAAAACTAAACCTATAAAGCCTCTGGGCAGGGGTCCCGTGTACTGGGAATCGACCAGATAGACTGTGCCTGGCAGGTCGCATGTGACGTCCACCTGGCAAGTCAATTCTAGTCCCGCGCTGCCCCTGGGGCTGGCCTGCGCCCTCGCAATGTCTGGGATGGGGTTGGACTCTACTCTGGCTCTGGGGAGTTCTGGGTGAAGGACGCCTCTGTTTGGACTGGGGCCAGAGACATGCCCGTGTTCCGGTTTCCCGAATTCTGGCAATACCTGGCCCAATGATAGCCTTTCTTGCACTTTGGACAGAGGGTGTTCGGAGCCTTGGGACGGCCGGACTTTTGCCCGCCTCCCTTGGATCGGCACTCCCTAGCGAAGTGACCGATCTTGCCACAATTGTGGCATGCTCCTTTGTTCTTACCATTAGGTCTTTTCCCTCCTTGCACCGCTGCCGCTAGCAGACCCATCTTATAGGATTCTGTGCCAACGTCGGCGCAAGCTCTAATCATGTCCTATAGGGTCAAGTCAGGACGATTGCCTAGGGACTGCAAGAGTCTGCGGCAGTCCAAGTTGGCATTGTCCTTGGCTAACTTAATCATGAGCTCTTCCTGGGCTTGCTCATTATCAATCTGCCTGCTAATGGCTTCTTCCAGGCGATTGATGAAGTCCATGTAGGGTTCCTGGGCTCCCTGCTTAATGGAGGTGTAATTTTTAGCCGCTTTGCCAGTGGCTGGGATCTTAAAGTAAGCCCTAAAGGCTGCCTCGGCTGACATCTCGAGAGTGGCGAGAGGCAGGTTGATCTGAGCATTGATTGACTCGAAATTACCCGAGCCATACAGCTGCTCAGGAAGCACCGCGCCTCCCATCCTGGCAGCCCGAGTTTGCGCCTCTAGGCGGAACTCGCTGTCCCAGATCATGTACTGGCTAGGGGTCAGCATCATCCTCATGACGGCTTTCCAATCATGGGGGATCCACATGGTGGTCTCGCACACCTGCTGAAGCGTGCCCCTAGTAAAACGACTTTGGAGCCCTGTTTCTGCAATTGCCTTCCGCATAGCCATGAGCAGCTTATACGGGACTGGGGAGTGAACAATCTGCTGTGCGCCCGTGAGCGCGTCCATTTCCATGCGGATTGGACATATCTGTCTGAGCTCAGCTAGTTCTTCTGCTGGCAATTCCCCCTTCCTAATCTCCTCTTCAATTGTGCGCTGAAGGGGACTCTTGGTAACTCGGGAACCCGAAGCTGTCAGAGGAGCGCCTGCGCTTCTCATGCCCTGCATTCCCTCGGTGACGTCTGCAGCTGTCACCGTGGGAAGGCTCCCTGCGCTACTCTGCTGGTACTTGAATGTCGGATAGAGTGCGGTGGGCGCAGTCGGCTCGACTGGCTGGACTGATGACTTCTCTAACGGGGGTTCTTCCGCTTCTATCCGGACTGGCTCGATCTCAGCTAAGAGTTTCCTACACTTCCTCCATGTGCTAACTATCCCTCCTGGGGCCTTCGGGGGTTGCTGAATGCAGTCTCCTATCCGATCCCAGAGCTGCAGGGTTAACGTACCTACTTCTGGGTAAAGCAGGCAGTGCTCCCTAAGGTACGCCAAAAGTCTCGCTAGTTCCCTGCTGTGAAAGCGTAACTTAAATACCCTGGCCAGGATTCTAAACTCTTCCTCACGAGTTTTTTGGCTAGCGGACGGACTCTGTCCCTGAGAACAAGTCCCCATATTACCTGCGAGTGGTCCTCTGAAGTTTCCTCCTCGGGACGGGTTGACGCGTCTGGGGGCAAGGTAACTGGTTCTGGCGACGATCGTCTGGGTGGAGCTTGGAGCGTGGCCTCCTGCCACGGGCCCTCGGCAGCCTCTGCGCTGTCAGGGGCTCACAGCTGCCCTGAGCGGAACGCGTTTTTCCCTTTGGCGCAAGTCTCCCCGAAAGCCGGGAGCAAAGTGCAGGAATGCCTCTCTTGGAATGCCTCGCCGCTGGCCGTCCTTCTGACCGACTGGCTGCCGGCCAGAGCGCCGTGCTGTCCTCCGGGCGGACGGGTCGCGGTTCAAGCGTGGAACCGGACCGCGTGGCTCGCTACTCGTGAGTAGACCTCTCCTGGGTCGCTTTACTCACGAGTAAATCACATCGGGGTCACCAGATGTAGGAATCGGGGCCACTGGGGTGGCCTTAAGGTCCCGGAGGAGACTGATCAAGTGACGACACGAGGCAAATGGAGCGAGATCAGATCAGTACTTTATTGGAAAAAGGCAACATCATTTATAGGGGAAAAAGCGCAACGGTGGCGAAACTGTCACCGGACAGGAAAGTTACCTCACCCACGTACTCGGGTTAATGGGAAACCTCTCAAAGGGAAGTTAATTAACTTGGATAAACACGGGGCAAGGAAGACCATTGTGTAGGGTTTAAGCAAGGGTAAATATGGCTGATATTTACAGCGGGGATTACCTTGGCCAGAGGATGAGTGATTACTCTAATAGGTAACTGAGGTCTGCGAGGTGCTTGCTCGGCAGAATCGTCGGTCAGGCTACAAGCGGCCGAATTAATCCCTATCATTAATTCACCGCCCTTATGCCCTGACAAGGGCCAGAGGCCAGGAGTTTGCTCACTGGTTTAACCTCTGCCAGAAGCCACTGATGCCCAACCGGGCACGGGGAATCTTCATCCCATCTAGCTGCACTTAATTATTCTCCTTCTTGCTTCTCATCCAGAATTAACCAAGCAGTAAAATTACATCGTTGCAACTATTCCTCTCCCCTCAAAGTCCCCCTATCCCATGAGAATGTAACAAGTCCAATTAGTATGGAATATTGCTCTGGTCTTGCTATGTCTTCTCACCTCCTACCCATTCTTCGATCTCCGTACCAGCTAACGCCTTATAAGAACATCTGTAGAAGACAACTTAGAAAACCATTGCATTTTCTCCCTTATTTCTGATATTAATTCTTTCCCAGGTAAGCAAATGGTCCTGAAGTCATCTTAGATGAGGCCTAAATTTACTGAAGCATTGCAGCCATCAGATTCGTTTGCATGGCAGCAGTGTTAACCCTTTGCTATTCAAGCAACTAACAACAACAAAAACTTGATCAATCAGAATGAAATCCTTCCCATGCTATGGCCCTGTAACATTACTGAGATATTGCTCTTGTGCAATCAACTGGTGTTGGAATTTGAACAGTGGCTTCTAACTGCCTTTGTATGAGCCCTCTGTATAATCTTTTCTATGAGCCCTCTGTTCTGTATAATCTTTGCAAAGCTGATTCCACCTGCAAAGACAAAAGTCAGTGGAGCATTCTTCTGGGGACATGGACTGCAGCCTCTTAGCAAGATTTCCAACACATTTATTCTATGGTAAACCTACCTAATGAACAAAGACCTTTGTTATAAAGAGGAAGATATGGATGATCCCCCACCCACCCCGCACTGCGATCAACAGTGCAACAATTATTGTGAGTTGTGAAAATAGGGCATTATACAAGTATATACACAAGTGTATATAATGCCCCGTTTCTTCTTCTGTTCTTTTCTCTCTCTCTTTTGTGCCAGATAAATGCAAGGAGGACTTTATGAAAGGGGTAATATTTTAATGAAAAGAGGAGGCAAAATAACAGAGTACGTATTACGATGTAACAATATGTAGCAGTTGATATTTTTTTTAAAAAAAGCTTTTTAAAGATGCTTTTAAAAATCTTGACCAATGTTTAATTGTTTCTTGATATACAGTTCTGTGTGGTATTTTTAACTTATTATTATAGCATGGTTTTAATTGTTTTCCAAATGAATCTCCAAAAGAGAATGCAGTGGCTCAAGTGGCTAAGACGCTGACTGGGAGGCAGAAGGTCAGCAGTTCGATTCTGGTATACTGCAGGATGGAATGAGCTCCCATCTTTGTCCCACCTCCTGCCAACTTAGCAGTTCGAAAGCAAGAAATTGCAAGTAGATAAATAGGGACCACTTCAGTGGGAAGGTAACAGCATTCTGTGCACTCCAGTGTCTAGTCATGCCTGCCACATGACCATGGAAATGTCTGCAGAAGCAGACAACGCTGGCTCAGAACCCAGATAATGCTCGCTGCTGCTGCTGCTGCTGCTGCTGCTATTTGCCTACTAAGAATGCTGAGAAAAATGAGAAAAATTGAGAAACACCTGAATTATGTATTATTTACTATGCAACCCAGGCCTCACCCTAGCCTTTACTCTAGACAAGGGACTACACTGCACTGTAGGTTTCAACAACTGGTTACATCGCAAAATGTGTTCATATTTGGTCTATGCAGGGCTTAAACATGGAGAAAACCTTTATGCTTTATCTCTTTCCCTCCCAGCCTTGTTGGGGGGGGGGGGGTCAAAAGGACCTCTTCCATGTTTTCGGACTCAGTGATTGGGTTTAGGTTGTGTTGCTTTATAATGACGGGATTTTTGTATTTGTAAGTCGAACAATTAATTATATTATTGACTTGACTTAATTTTTTATAAAGTTTATTGTGGCTTGTATTATTTATGGTATTTTGCATTGTTATTTCTGTATGTTGTTGTATTTTCCCTCCCCCTCCTCTTCCCCCATACTTATGATCTGCTTTGTATTTATTTGATTGTTTTGTAAACCGTTTTGAGTGGTAAATAGACTAGTAAAGCAGTATATAAGCATACTAAATAAATAATAAATAAAATAAATACTACCAGTTCTGATAAAACCCATGGTTTAACTGATTGCAATCCCTTATAATGTAGTACTACATGGAAACACTTAGCAGAGCCAGAATGAGGCCAAGGACACTGTCATCATGGTCTAGAAATATAAATACATTGATAGAGTGGGATTTTTCAAAAACATAGGGAGGAAAGTGAGGGGACTAAATGTAAGCACTCTGGTGCGTGGGTTGACGAACACAATGAAATATGTTCCATCTTGCTGACAATTTATTGACAGTCTTGCTCCAGGCTTCCTGGGCTGTTCTTTCCATTTTTTTAATGATTACCTGGATGGGTTCTTAGCTAGACAGCAAGCTGCCCAAGGCATAATCAGTGTCTTGGGGCCTGTTTGTACAATGTTCTTCCAGATGCACAGTCACTGGCCTGCACGCACCAGAAAAATATCATTCTAGTGGACAGTACCCTGTTCTGACACATTGTCTGACCCACCAAATCTAGAACTGCAGTGTGAGCTTGGGACTTCTATAGAAGTGTTGTCAATTCATATTCACATTATCCCTGATCTTCTTTGTGTTGAAAGCAATCCAGCCGAGAGGGTGCTGCAGTTGCCCAAAGGTCACCCAAATGTGCTCATAGTCCATGCATCCTTCAGGGAGGTTCCATCTCTGCTTATCCCTATGGGTAAAGCAAACAAGGACTGCAGTGGCTCAAGCAGTTAAGATGCTGATGTCATGAACTTGAGGGAAAGTTACTTTATTAAGTTACTTATATGTGTTTTAAAAGGTTGAGCATCAGGCTCATTTCTTGTTTAAAGTGCAACGTTTCTGAGTGCATTCCTGAAACATACCAAAGGGATGACATCATTGGGATTAGTGCCCCTAGTGGACAGCTACACCTGAGAGAGAGCCAGGGGGATTCTCAAACTTTCACTTGATCAAGAGTAAACCTTTGCCTTCAGAGTTCAATGACTTTTAATAACTGGTCATTGACCCTGCCACCTCGATGGGAGGGGTACCCAAGAAGAGAGTCGGGCACCATGCCAACTTGCCCAGACCTTGAGAGATCTTGCACTGATAAGGCTCTTATCAGTAGATCTGGCTCCCACCTGTGGGAACCAAGGTGTGGAAACCACATTCCTAAGGGGGGGAGATGAGTGTATAAAAACGCCAGATTTTAATCAGTTAGTGAGTGACATCTTGGAGACAGCGGGAGCTCTTTCGGAGAGCTCATCTCATCGTAACATCTGGATGGGAACTTAGAAATTCTTTGACTTAGGGCTGAGGGAGGCCACACAGAAGAATTTTCTTCAAAGGCTGGACTCTGTCTCACACTGAGATGGATTCAGGAAAACTCAGAAATTAGTGTTTTTCTTATTTTCAGTTTAAGTTAAGTGTTAGAGTAGATTAGGAACCCAAGATGGGTAACTTTGTTATTTTCTTAGGAAAAATAGTTTTTTAGCTATTTTATTAGTCTGTTTTCTTAAATGGATTATTTTTGAATTTTCATCACTGCTACAATAAATATGCAAAGACTATGCCAAGTCTTTGTTTTGTGAACCTGGACTGAGATGGTTCATGCGTCGAGATAAACACGCTATCAAGGAGAAGGGACTTGCTACATTTCCCACAGCTAGACCTTGTGAAGCTGCACAGGGTGAGGAGATCAAAAGGGACTTTGGCTCAGCTGGAGATATCTTTGCCCAGGCAAAACTGTGGGTGTTGTAATGGTGGGCCAGATATGGCCCACTGGGTGCGGAGTGACTGGATGAAGAAAGGCACACGAGGCAGAGCTGAGGTGGAAGTCCAGTGTTTATTGATCAGAAGGCCCTAATCTTTATACCCTGCCTTGCACGTGGCCGTTACAGGAAAACTGCAAGTCTGCACTTTGAGATTACACAAGTTACTCATCAGGGATGACTTCACTGGGGGGAAGTTTCTTATCTATCTATCTAATTTACTACCAGGGGACATGCATTGTCTACTGCTATTGGGAGTAAACATGTGCCTAGGTTGACTCTTGGGCTCAGAGCTTCTGCAGATACAAGATTACTTATTACATGCCTATCGAGTTCATCACCCGGTGATCTTTTGCCTTCTATTGTCCAAACTGCTTGCCAGGTCAGCCATCGGTGAATCAAACTATGACTATTAATCCACTCCCCAATTTCTGTCCTTTCGGAATCAGGGCTCCAAGGGGTGTTCCCCCAAACTGTGGTTCTGTCAGGGACAGTATGCCAATTGTGTTTGCAGATCCCACATGTGGGAGTATTTTACTTGTTGCCTGCCGGTCTGAAGTGAGGCCTGAGTCATAAAGGGAAAACTGCCAATCCTCCCAAAATAAAAGGTGGTTTCTCAGAGCCTCATCTTCTCATCCCTAAGAAGGGAAGGGGGCCACGCCAGTGGACTCTTATCTGGTGTGTTGGGACCCAGCAACCCTATTGCAACAGCTGAACTCGCTGACTGGTATCGAGATTACCTGTGGGATGATGTCATTTTATGTTAATCACCTGTTAGTTTGATAGGATTTTACCTAGAAATGCTAGCACTGCTTTTGTTTTCTCTCTATGAGTTATGCCACTTAGCCTAAGTGAAGCCATTTTAGAAAGCACACTCCACCATTTTACCCAGTAACTGGGAAAGCACATCTTGTACTTTTCTCAAGGCCAAGCTCCGGGAACAGTACCAAAAGAAGGTCCAATCTCAGATAGTGAGATGAGAACAATGATAGCTAGCCACCTACTATCTTTGACCTAAGTACGGAACTGTCACTTTGAGTGGTCAATTAAGACATTTCTGGGACATTTTCTCATAGAAAAAGTTATAAAAACCTACCCAATTTCTTAAGAGAAGAGTCCGTTCTCCAATGCTACGAGGAGCCATATTGCTCATCATCTCGATGGGGCGGCAAAGACCGCCACACTTTATCTTAGGCAAGTAGAAGCATATAGCTTTTTATTTTGTTTCTTTCATTTTACAAATGTTTCTGCTTTATTCTTAGTTTAGTTAGTCATTTTTCTATATTCTGCATTTACTGGACTCTGCTATTTTTCCAATAAAACAATAAAAGGACTTGGTTCGTCAAGTGCACTCGTTTTGCTCCTTTTGCAACATGGGGCAAATTGAGGAGGGGGGCTAAATGCAAAACAGCCTGATTTTTACAAAGAGGACTGTGTCTAATTTGTATCAACTTTGTGGGCTCTGTTACTCAGAAGAAATAACTTCGCTCGGCATTCCGGAGACAGCGAGTCGCTGCTGCAAAGAAGGTAACAGAGGGTTCACCCCCATGCACCTTGCTGTACCATCAAGGCCATTCGTTCCTCCAGAAGCAAGATAAGGGTGACTTTTGCATGAGAAAGTGGGAAATTCTGTCCCAGGGGTTCTTGCAGTTAATTTCTCCTGCATAGCAGGTCCCCAATCATCATTTCTCTGTGAACGTATGAGCCAGGCTAACTGGACAAGTCTCTCTCTGCTTGAGAAAGCCACTCTTTCGGCCCGCTAGCCATCGAGGCTTCTCGTCCTGTGCCGCGACCCACAGTCCCTGTTACAAGCGTAAGTCAGGTGTGTCACCAGGTGAGTAAAGTTGTCGATAGCTGGAAGGTTGAAGTTCGATTCCCAGGTACTGCATGACGGAGTGAGCTCACATCTCCGTCCCAGCTCCTGCCAACCTAGCAGTTAAAAAGCAAGAAATTGCAAGTAGATAAATAGGGACCACATTGGTGGGATGGTAAATAGCCGAGATATGTTGAGGCATGCCTGCCACATGTCCACAGAAACATCTGTAGATGCATACAGCATTGGCTCTTTGGCTATAAACAGAGATGAGCACTGAGCCCTAGAGTTAGATATGACTGGCTTTTGAGCAAGGGTGTCCATTCTGAGAATTAATGGTAAAAGTCACCTTTGCTTGAAAGTCAGTCATATCTGACTCTAGGGTTTGGTGATCATCTCCATTTATAGCCAAAGAGCCAGCGCTGTCTGTGTCTGCAGATGATCCCATGGACATGTGGCAGGCATGACTAGACACAGGAGTGCATGGAATGTTGTTTACCTTTCCAACGAAGTGGTACCTATTTATCTACTTGCAATTTCTTGCTTTTGAACTGCTAGGTTGGCAGGAGCTGGGACAGAGATGGAAGCTCACTCCATCGTGCAGGACTCAGGTATCAAACTGCTGACTTGCCAATCTTCCAGTCATCAAGCTCAGCACCTTAATCATTAAGCCACTGCAGTCCTGCCTACTGAGAATTTAGCTCCCATTTGCTAATTTTTATTTTATTTTTTATTTTAAATTCAGATTTCTATGCTGCCCAAACAGGTAAACCCAACTCAGGGCGGCTTACAACAAGTTAAAACATTCAATTCCCTTGAATTTAAAGGGTCTTATTTCCAAGGGAATGGACAAAGGATTACACCCTAAGCGACCACCATCTGCCAGCCAAGGAACTGCCTCACTTTACTTTAGGGGAGTATAATGTGAATTGTGATGAATTTTTTGTAACTGTGTCTGGATCTATTGTAACTTGAATTATTGTATCTTTATACTGATGTTGTTATATTGTGTTGCATTGATGTGTTGTTGCCGCCTTGAGTCGGCCTCAGCCAAGAAAGGCGGGGTATAAATTAAAATTGAATTTGAATTTGAATAAACTCTATTTGTAACCCTAGCTTTTATCCACATTTCCTAATACATCAACATATGCTATAGAGTTAAACAGTGTGAGAGCCATAGAATTATGGTTTCATATTCTGCAGGCATGCTCTGGCTGAGTGCCTAGGATTTCCCTGTGAAATCCAAAGAGGGAATTAAATCCCCACACATCACAGAACATTCATCTCAATTCAGCTGTGCAAAACGGAGAACTGGTGCATCCATTTACACTTAAATTTCATGTATCTACTACAAAGAGTCCCTTCTGCCAATTTGCTGTCCATTTCCTGCCTGCAACCTCATCTCCAATCCTCATCTCCACCCACACCACACCACTCTGATTTTTCCACATGCAGATGCTGTATGAAGCCAAATAGCTGTTCAAAAATACAATACACGTCTTTATCCAGATGAACAGTCATGGGACAGAAGGCATTAAGGTTTGCTGGAGGAGAACAGTAGCAACAACCTACTTGATGAAGGTGCAGCCTCCAAGACCAAACACAATTTTTCAAGTATCAGGGGCAATGATTTGGTATACAGTAAAACTTCTACTTACGAAAAAAAGTCCGTTCTGTAGGCTTTTGCTTAAATCGATTTTTTTTGTAACTTGATGCAAACCCATAGGAAAAATTATTTTTTTTACATAGCTCGAAGCAAACCCATAGGAAAAATGAAATTTTTGTGTAATTTAAAGCAAACCCATAGAAAAAAGAACCTTTATGTAACTCGAAGCAAACCCATAGGAAATTGTGTAAATCGGGACATGGTTTTAGCATAAAATCATTAGGTAAGTCGAATTTTGTGTAACTCGAGGCATTTGTAGGTCAGGGTTTTACTGTACCTGCAAGCTGCACAGGGACTGTACCAATTCAAACAACAGGCCAGCCTCAAACAGGATAAGCATTGGTGACAGAGTCTGAAAAAATGAGTGCTACAAAGTAAGGAAACTTCTCTGTTGCTTCATACATCTCCCCTGAAATACCTTTCCAACTGAGCACTCTTTTGTGCTAAATATCCGCTCAAGATGGAGGAACACTTCAAAAGAAGTATTTCCTAAGAAGCATTGATGGGAAATCAATGAGAAGAAATTATCTAGGATTGTTGGCAGCGGCAGCGGCTGCTACTCATGTCCAAGTATACATTTCCCCCCAGGAAAAATGCCATTGGCGTGAATTTGTTTAAGGTGGATCCCAGCTTGCTATGAAGTGACCCACACACTATGATCACAGAGCCATCTCCTGAGGCACATATGAAATGAGACATGCAGGATTTAACACCGGGACTGCAATGGACTGCCACAGCCTTGAGGTTATGGACAAGGTGTGCCTTCACAGCCAGTCCATCTAGCATGGCCTCTTCCGCTTCCATGATCATTGGGAATCAGAATAGTGAAGTGGTTCCTCCTCCGCTCATTTTGCCATTCGGACCAATATTGTGGTTTCCAGTGGCACTTCCTCCACTGAGGAGACCATCACCCCACCTAAAAGGGATCATCCGCCTGTAGCCATTGTCCCCTTTAGGGAGTCAGGTTATTTACCGCCACCCAACACAAGCTGAGGGTATGTGTGATACAAGGTTTGTACATTTCCATCCAGAGGCACAGCTTTACAGAACACAACATCCCTCCCCCCTAGGATGAGACGAAGTCTCTCAGCCAAGATGGCTTATTACACGTGTGTTTGGGTGATGAGGGCTGACCCCCCCCCGGGGGCACTACTGCTTCTTTGTTCCCCGGTTCCTTGTCCTGTAATGGGAGAGGGAAGCTCGTTAGTGGCTTGCCGCGGTTTGGCGGCCTTCGGGGAAGGGAAAAACTCCATTGTGGGCAGACCGGGGGCGATCGGGGCTAACGAAAAAACCCTCTTCTCGCTTGGACGGGTGGGGGACCACTCCGAAAAACTCCCCCAGTCCTGAAAATCAAATTCTAACTCAGTTGGGGTATCCGCATTTGTGGGGGAATTCCGCGAGATATGTATGGGGTCGGGTTCCTCCTCCTCAGAAAAATCCCCCAGGATATCTACGAGAACATCCCCCCTTTCCCCTCCCCCCTTGATGGGGGCCCGCAGCCCCCTTTTCCTCCCCCTTGGGCTGAACGGGTGGGGGAGAACCCCAACGCTGATTTTTTCTCTGTTTGGTCTGCGCCCTGCTCAACGGGGACCCTGCGTCGGAGCTGGTCTGCGTGCCGCCTCCACAGTAGCCCTGTGTTGGTTTCCACGCGGTACAACACGGGGCCGGTTTGCTCCACAACTACGCCCGGTACCCAGGCTGGGCCCGTGCTGGCATAATTCCTGCAATGCACGGGGGCGCCTACACTGAAACTCTTCGTGGCCTCTAGCCCAATGTTCCTTCCCTTGTCCTCTACCCTCGTGGGGTCTAGCCTAGTAAGGATGGTGGTCAGTTTCCTACGCATTAAGAGCTCTGCGGGGGAGTATCCTGACGCCAACGGGGTCACCCTGTACCCTAGCAGAAACTGACACACTTGTAGGTTCAGATCCCCGGGGCCCATGCGCCGTAGCGCGTCCTTCGTGGTGCGGACGAGGCGCTCTACTTGACCGTTGGTGGCTGGGTGAAACGGGGCGGAGGTGATATGCCGAACGGCGTTAATCTCCATGAATGCCCTAAACTCGGAGGACGTGAAACAACTAGCGTTGTCGCTAATTAATGTGTCGGGTATGCCGAACGTGGAAAAGAGCCTCCGCAAATGCTTAATGGTCTGGGCCGAGGAGGTGCTCGTGACTGGGATAACCTCCAACCACTTGGAGAAAGCGTCCACGACAAGAAGAAACAGGGTGCCTCTGAACGGGCCCGCGAAATCAATGTGCACCCGGGACCACGGCCCCTTAGCCGTGTCCCATTCCCTGTGGGGAAGGCGGGCCTCCTCTGGTCTGGAGCATTGGCAACTTTCACAAGTGTTGACCATGTGCTCGATGTCGGCGTCCAACTGGGGCCACCAGAAGTAACTCCGGGCCAGCGCCTTGGATCGCACGATGCCGGGGTGGCTGACGTGCAGCAGTTTGAGCACCCGCGGCCGAAGGGAAGTGGGAATCACCACCCGCTGCCCCCACAAGAGGCACCCCCTCTCTAGGGACAGCTCTAACTTTTTCCTGAAAAATGGGGCGAACTCCTCCGCTGGGGAGGACGCCGGCCACCCTTTCTGCACCCAGGAGCTAACTGCCGCTAATGTCTTGTCCTTCTCTGTCGCTTTGGCAATGTCGGTGGGCATTATGGGGGGCGAATCCAGCACCTCTATCATAAGAACCTGATGGTCTCGCTCCCCCTTGCTCACCTGGCTGGGCGTCAGTGGGAGGGGAGACCTTGATAGGGCGTCCGCATGGCTGATCTCTTTCCCGGGCCGGTAGACCAACGCGTGCTGGTACGCGTTGAGAAAAATAGCCCACCTGAGCATCCTCGGGGACAGGATCTGTGGCGTGGGCTTATCTGCGGTAAAAATGCCTAGCAGGGGCTTGTGGTCCGTTACAATGGTGAAGGGGCGGCCATACAGGAAATCGTGAATTTTTTTCGTCCCCGCAACTATCGCTAGTGCCTCCCTGTCTGTCTGTGCGTAATTTCTCTCCGTTTGGGACAGGGACCTGGAGTAAAATGCTATCGGGGCCTCCCTTCCGTCTTCCAGCACATGGCACAGCACCGCCCCCACCCCCACCGGGGATGCATCACAGATCAGGACTACCGGGCGTTTGGGGTTGAAATGGGTCAGTATGGCGTCAGACGCTAGGAGACTTTTTAGTTCACTAAATGCCCTTTCTTGGTCATTGCCCCACTTCCATGTCTGGTCTTTTTTTAGCAGTTTGTGTAGCGGTTCAGCCACTGCTGCCTTCCGGGGGAGGAAGGAGTGGTAAAAGTTGAGCAGCCCTAGGAACGACTGCAGCTCGGGCTTGGAGGTGGGGCGGGGGGCTTTCTTAATGGCGGCCACCTTGGATTTGGATGGTTTTATCCCCTCAGGAGTCACACAAAACCCTAGGAACTCAACCTCGGTCGCGAAGAAGACGCATTTGTCCTTTCGCAGTCTCAACCCCGCTTTTTCGAATATTGTCAGGACCTTCCCCAACCTCTTGGCCAATTCGACCCGACTCCCCCCCGTTATTAACACGTCGTCAAAATAAGGCAACACCCCCTCTAGCCCCTTCAGGAGGCATTCCACGAGTGACTGGAAAATTCCAGGCGCCGAATTTACGCCGAACTGAAGGCGTGTCACCTGGAACGCCCCCTTATGGGTGACTATGGTCTGCGCAGCAGCTGCGGCAGGGGACACTGTAAGCTGCTGGTAGGCCTGTGCTAAGTCGAGCTTAGTGAAACACTTTCCCCCGTGTAACCTGGCCAGCAGATGGCTGACTACCGGCACCGGATACGCATTCGGGCGGATCGCCTTGTTGATGGTGCACTTGTAATCGGTTATTTACCGCCACCCAACACAAGCTGAGGGTATGTGTGATACAAGGTTTGTACATTTCCATCCAGAACAGCCAGCAAGACTTCATTGTCTGAATTCAAATTTGGTTGTCTCAACAAAAGAGCCAGGAATCTATAGGATTTATAGAACTATTGGCTCACCATTCAGCAATGGGATTTCTCTACTTCAACAAGCTTACTCTCGACTTCCAGTTGGATTTAAGGGCCAAAGAAATGCAATGAAACTGAGGAAGGTGGTTTTAGTGTAAGGGACCAAAGACAATGAAACAGCCGAAGGGTTGGCTTAACACAGGTTTATTGCATGATGATCCGGAGGAACATGTGGTAATGGCGGATGGTAGCTCAATATATACAGCTGGCTATACATTTGAATGTGGCTCGTCGACAGACTATTGGTTGCTGCCTGCGTGACGCCGTAGAAGGTCACGCCCTTCTTGTCCAGGTGAAGAGGTGGCGGGAATCTTCCCGCGCTGCTGATCCAGGTGAATCTGAGCCATGAGAGCTGGACGCTCGCTATTGCCAACTAGTGGTCACTAGCTCGCGTCCCCTTATCAGGTTTACATTGATACAGCTGAAGGTTATAATGTTGCACACAGAAAGGTTACATTGTTACCACATGGCTAGGTACATTGTTAAAGGCACAGCTTTACAGAACACAACAGTGGTAAACCCATCCTGCCAGGGTAGGGGAAGAGATAAAAGAAAACCAGTGATGGGTATCAGCAGGTTTGCACCAGTTCGCCAGAACCAGTAGCAGAAATTCTGGCTGGCGCTGCCCATCCAAGTTTTGAAATAAAAAAGAAATACAATAGTCCTAATTTGGGTGCAACACAGGGCTCCCCCCCTGGCCACGCCCACCATACCGCACCCACAGTGTGGTAGTAAAAAAAAATTGAGCCCACCACTCGATAAAACTAGTAATCAGGAAGAAGTGAGTTGGGAGCTGCTCCTGTTTGCTTTAAATGAAGCCTTTGTTGAATAATCTCCCCTGAAGAGGCCTGATCCTAAGCCCAACCATTTTGTATGCTTCCATCTTAGTAAAATTATAGATTACTGGAACAGAGTAGGACAGCATGATGCAGAGTTTAGAAGTAACACATCATAATAACAATACCATTCATGAAAGTCCCATATTTTAACATTTAATTCTAACACAGCTTTTTGTAGGACAGGGTATAATGAGCAATATTTACTGCCTGCTGCTAGAGTGAAAAAAGTGTAAACATTAGCTACTTGGAGCTAGTTTTCAATTTTTGAATCTTTTTTAAAAGAGAAAAATAAAAATGCAGATTTAGAATTGACCCATAGGTATCACATCTTACCAATATAGTGTTTGTAAAATAAAGAGTCACATTAATACATTCCATTAAAGCTATAAATTATTTAAAGCCATAACTAATGCTAATGTTAAGTTTTTTGAACAGCGTTTGAAGCTTTGGCAGTATAGGGAGATTCAGAGAAAGGCCCTCTGTGAGTTTTCAAGGATGCTGTTCTAGCATGCAGATGCTGAAAGGAAAATAGGCCCAACTAATATGTGAGGCACTTACCAGGAGCACTAATGGCCATTTGGTTGTCATGGCTGCTCAAAAGTGTGTGTGTGTGTGTGTGTGTGTGTGTGTGTGTGTGTGTGTGTGTGTGTGTGTGTGTGTGTGTGTGTGTGTGTGTGTGTGTGTGTGTGTGTGTGTGTGTGTGTGTGTGTGTGCGCGCGCTATATTGGCAAATCCTATTGCAATTGTGCTCTCCTTCCTCCACTTCCGACTGCCCTGACAATATATTTATTTATTTATCTTCAAATTTGTATGGCCACCTTTTTCGCCTCAGCGACCCAAGGCGGCTCACAACATTGGTAAAAACCCATCCCCCATGCAATTAACACCAAGTACTAAAACTGTTTAAAACATCTAAAATCCATAAAACATCCCTGATCCCTTAAAAGAGGGGCACCTGGGCAGGGAAAAACCCCATACTGGGCTAGATAAGCCAGCATGGCTGGGTTGTGGTGCTTGATGCACCCCACACCTGCTGGCAAAACCATGTTTTTAAAGCCTTCCTGAAGGGGGGCAATTCTGCCTGGAGGCACAGTTCTGGTCCCGGTGAGGCATGCCTCTCTAGCTGATGGGACCAAAAGGGAGCCCCTACGATCCACTCTCGTAGAATGGGTTGAAAACCTTGGGGCAATGTGGTCTCTTAGATATCCTGGCCCACTACCATGAAGGGCTTTTAAGGTCAAAACCAGCACCTTGAATTGCACCCGGAAGCATACTGGCAGCCAATGCAGCTCCTGTAGCAGTGGCGAGGCACGGGCATAACAACCGCATATAAGACACACTTAGCTGGACATAGGATCCTGGGTGAGGGACACAAAGGGGGTAAATACAGCTTATCTAAGGCTTGGGGGAGTAGTCTGTGAAAATAGTTGGTTGTCTCCAGCATGCACTTTAGAAGACAGAAAGACAGAATATGGCTCTCCTGTGGAAGAATGATGGGTGTCTGGCAGAAAATGTCCTGCTGATAGCTCAAAAACAAAACACAAACAGGAGGAAATGACAGCTGCTCCTTATAGCTATTCCATCATTTCTGCCAATAGCAACCAGCAGCGCATGCCGCCCTGCAACTGATGCGTCTCCAGGGATTCTTGGCTGCTTGGAAGGCACAATAAGGAAAGTTGAAAGAACGGCTTGTGAAAACCAATGGAGGCACCAGATCCTTATCAAGAACAAACAAAAATATCAATCTCATGCCAGCACAAACACAAAACACAACCTGACTCCTCAGCAGTCCCCACAGGTGAACACAGCAGACTGTGGGGCGCTCCCATCACAACAACACATGGGTGAGCACCTTGAGGCCCTCCAAATGTTGCTGAATGGCAAGACCCATCATTCCATACCATTGGCTATGCTGGCTCAAATCTATGGTCTTTGCAGCCGAGGAATGTCTGGAGGGCAATGAGTTGCTCACTTCTGCCAGAAAGGATCTTGTTTGTTGTTTCAAAGAAGTAGCCATGTTTATTTATGACAATGCAGACAAAAAAAAGAGCATATCTACACCATGCACTCTGGTACCACTCTAAGAGAATGCAGGGATGTCAGTTGCCTGTTATTCCAGTTACGTGTTGACTTCCTACTTTGGCACTCCTAATTTTAGAAGGTATTGTAGGTCTTTATAGAACCAGTTGACTTCAGCCTCTTCTGCATCAATGATTGGGGTATAGACTTGGATTACTGTGATGTTGGGATTTGAACTGAGATAATTTTTCAGATTTTATCCCATTACTGCTTTTCTCATTCTTTTATTGACTATAACAACCACTTCATTTCTTCTGAAGGATTCTTGCATACAATAGTAAATATAATGATCAGCTGAATTAAATTTGCCCATCCCTGTCCAATTTAGTTCACTGATTCCCAGGTTGTCGATGTTCAGTCTTGCCATCTCACGTTTCACCACATCCCACTTACCTTGATTCATAGAGCTTATGTTCCAGGTTCCTATGCAGTATTGTTTTTTGCAGCATTGGACTTTCCTTTTACCATCAGACACATCCACAGCTGAGCATCTTTCAGCTTTGGCCCAGCCACCACTCTTTCTGGGGCTACCATATTTTCCTGAAAATAAGAACAGATCTTATATTAATTTTTGCTCCAAAAGATGCATTAGAGCTTATTTTCAGGGGATGTCTATTAATTTAATTTAATTTAATAGTCATAATTATGCTGCTGCCCCCTCGCCAAGGCGACTCCAGGTGGCTTACACATATAAAACCACAGCATAGATATACATAAAACAATGAAGTAAAATATAAAATTGTTTAAAATTTAAAATTAACATACTCTCTCCCAGCAGCCATATCATAGGATTTCTTTTAAAACTAAAGCTAAAAACCCAGGTAACCCTCAAATTGATTGATTGATTGATTGATTGATTGATTGATTGATTGATTGATTGACTGACTGACTGACTGATTGATTGATTTGACTTGTATGCCGCCCACTTAACATACGCCAACTCAGGGCGGCTCACAGAAGTTATGACAAAAATCAGCAATATATAAAGCAGATACACAGCAATACAATATACAAAATTCAATCCAAGACACAAAACAAAATATCAAATCAGATTACAATATCAAAATACAGTTCAAAAAATCACATCAACACAGTATCAGCACCTTATAATACATATCTGAAAAAGTCCGACAGTGAAAACAAAGTCAAAAAACTCACCACACTTGTCCTCCTCCTGGCCGATGGAAAGGGCCAGGAGGGCGCAGCAGCACAGCTGTCTCTTGTTCCCTCAAGGCCGGGCCGGCAGAGGGAAGGACGTCCAGTCATGGCGGTGGAGGCGCGGTCGGTGTTCTTATAGCCGGCACCATGCCTCTCAGCTGTCTCTCATTCCCTCAAGGCCAGGCCGACCGAGGGAAAGGGCATCCGATCACGGCGGTGGAGGCGCAGTCGGCGTTCTTGTAGCCAGCACCACACCTTTCAGCTGTCTCTCGTTCCCTCAATGAAGGCTTATGAGACAGGAGTGGCAACAAAAATGATGACAGTTAAGAATGATGGTCCACACAAAAGTGACAAAAAAATTACAGGCATCAAAATTCAGAAAATGTTTCTTTATTTCACATGAGTGCATTAAGTACGCCCATTACAACACACCACGTATTGAATTATGAAGAGTCATATTAGACACAACCACGTCCATCCGTTATCAAGTGGGACACTTTTTACAAGCAGCTTCAGTTTGAATCTCAAGTTCTCCAAACATATCAGAGAATAAACAAAACAAAAACACTGTAGCACTTTGAAGACTAACTGTTATATTTTGAGAGAAAATAAAACAGAATAGCAAATACAGGGGGAAAATGTCATGGCACCTTAAAGACTAACTCCTATATTTAAATGTCAGCTTTTGTGGACCAAGTCCACGTCATCATTTTTGTCTTTTTTCATTTACTCTCAGATATGCTTGCACAGATTAACACGGCTACCACGTCAAACATTTCAACTATGAAAGGTGTTGTATTTTGATGTTAGCTTCCGTGGATCAAGTCCCATGTCTGATGCGGTGGACTTAATCCATGAAAGCTAACATCAAAATATAGTCTTCAAAGTGCTACAGAGTTTTTGTTTTTGTTTATTCTCTGATATGTTTAAAACACAGACTAACACAGCTACTATTCCAAAAAAAGTTCTTCAAAGTTTATCTCCATGTTTTAGCCCAGCAATTAAACACTCCACACAATGTTTAGAAATATAACAAAGTACAGTCGTTCTTTACTTACAATTAATTCAGAGAGATAAACATGTGCTTTGCTTTGTTATAGTCTTTACAGAAGACCGGCCACGAAACAAAACCTTGACCTTACACATACATGCTTCTACTTGTAAGGCAAAAATAGCAAGAAGTTGAAGGGAGGAAGAGAACTGAACAGCAACAGCTAAATACATGAAAACATATCAGGTGACCCTAGAGGCGGAAGACAGAAGACTTTCTTATCAATTAGTCAGAGACAAATTAATATTAACAACCCATTGCATGATGGGGTTGCACAAAAATACTTAACCATTTGTGCGTTGTGTCTGTACTGTGATTGGCAATTCAGCAATAAGTCTCAAGTTCATCTATATGCATGTGTTTACCACTTGTCCAAAGGCACCCCTTTGGGTATTTACAAATACTTAATCATAATGTATATTTTCATTTATTTTAAGTATTAATGTCAATAATATTGTTTATTTATATTTAATTATATATTCATATTATTATTTTATCATTAAATACATCCATCATGTGTTGCAATGGATGTACTAACTGTGTCTGTCTGTCTGACAATCTTAGTAAATGTCAAGGTTTCCCTTGCTTGAAAGCCAGTCGTATCTGACTCTAGGGTTCAGTGCTCATCTCTGATTCAAAGCCGAAGAGCGAGCACTGTCTGCTTCTGCAGACGTTTCCGTGGTCATGTGGCAGGCATGACTAGACACCGGAGCGCACGAAATGCTGTTACCTTCCCACCGAAGTGGTTCCTATTTATCTACTTGCAATTTCTTGCTTTTGAACTGCTAGGTTGGCAGGAGCTGGGACAAAGACGGGAGCTCATTCCTTCCTGCAGTACTCGGGAATCGAACTGCTGACCTTCCGCCTCCCAGTCAGCATCTTAGCCACTTGAGCCACTGCAGTCCCTCTGCTGACAATCTTAACTGGGGTTTATTTTTAGGGTAGGGCTTATATTACGAGTATCCTGAAAAATCATGCTAGGACTATTTTCCGGTTAGGTCTTATTTTCAGGGACATAAGGTACTTGTACTTGCCCTCCACTCTTCACCAGTAGCATATCGGACACCTTCTGACCTGAGGGGCTCATCTTTCAGCGTCATATCCTTTAGCCTTTTGATATTATCTATGGGGTTTTCTTGGCAAGGTTACTGAATTGGGTTGCCAGTTCCTTCTCCAGTGAATCATGTTTAGTCTGAGTTCTCTACTGAGTTCTTGGGTAGCCCTACACAGCATAGCCCATAGCCTCATTTAGCCATGCAAGACCCTCACCATGGCAATGCAACGATCCTTGGGGAGAACCTCCATTACTCTGCAGGCCATATATCTGTGTTGATCTATTGTTGGAAAGCATGAATGGGAGGCAATTATCATGTCCTGCTCTGACCTTTATCCAATATGGATGTTCTTAAAGCACATTCTTATTGGTCTGCATTAACAACACTTCAACAGATAATGGCAACAATGACAGAACTAATACTTCCAGTTAATAGCCCTGGCTTGCCGTAATTTTTCTTCTTTTATATAATCAATCTTATATTTGTTTTACTACTTATGTCTAGGAAGGTTTATCAAACTTTCCTACTCTGCAGAGACATGGAAAATAATTTTATTTCCTCTTGGTGTCACGAGTTCGTTAGGGTCCTTAAAAATTGAGGAGTTTGAGTAAGCGGGGAGACTACAGTAGCGATATGATATTATATTGATATTGTTGTTTATTGACATATTGTTATTGATTTGATTACTGTATTCTATTGCATAGTTATTTTATTGTATTGCTATTCTCTGTTACTATTGTATAACTGTCTTTTGTATTAATATGTACTTATTATTCCTTGTATATTGACATTTATTGTATTGCTTTTGCAGCTGTTGTGTGCTGCAAACACTTTGTTGTTAAACTGCTTTGAGTCACCTTCGGGCTGAGAAAATGTGGTATACAAATAAAAGTGATGATGATGATGATGATGATGATGATAAAACAGTTGTCTGACTCAACTGGGAAGCTTTCCGCTTGCATTTTCAAATCCCGTTGCTTATTTATGACACCATCTGAAATTCACGTGCCATCTCTCATCCACAAAAAAAGCCCTAACTTAGCTCAGCTTGTGTTTAGGCACAAAGGTGCTCTTTTGAAAGACATGTGCACACAAAATCAATGTAGAAGTTTCTGAGCACAACCTTTCCATCCCTCATCACAGAGACAGGCAAATACTCCTTTTGTTGGTGCCATGTGCTCCACTGCTTCTCAAACACAGAATCCTGCTAGGAGTTGCCCCGAAGATGGCGAGGGTGATGCTCCTTCCTTGAGGAGATGACAGATGCAGCCATCTAAAGCAATGTTGTACAGCAAGAGCCAGTGTTGCTGAATATGTAAGCACTGTGGTTTAGGAAGGAAGGAGAGGATGTTTGTCTTCAGCTAAAACTCATTGATGTGATGACACCTTCTATTAAAAGCACAGTTATAGGGTAGCTCTTGGATTCTTACTCTTCCCTGCCACTTACAGCCATGGCCACATGTCATCAGGGCAGCATTCTTAAATACCCATTATAAATATGTCTACGGTGACAAGAAATTGAACAAAGTTGGCAGCTAATGCTGCTGCTGGCTCAAAGGTGATCTGTCTAATCTTTGCAAGGGAAAGACAACATAAATACCAAACACTCAGTAGCAGCTAGTAGAAACTGAAGGAGTCTCTGATACCATCTATTTCACACCTGTCATAGATGTCCTTTAAGAAAGACGCCACTGAAGTCTTTATTGTACATATTTGTCCACTTCCATCCCAGCTTTCCACCAAAGAACTTAATGTACTATTTCTCCATACTTATACCTCATTTTATATTTATGAAAGTTGTAATGATACTCTGTCCAGTCTCCTCTAATAGCCACTCTGTTCTACCTCTCTCCTTTGTCCTGGGCTGAGGATATCTAGGGAATACATAGGTATTACTTGCTAAAAGTAGTAATCTGTCTTTTTTATTAGTGATTATTGCTTATCGTTTCCTTATAGTTGGTTTGTAACTATATTGTAATTTTTCTGTTTTGTTTTTGTTATAATTTCTTTAAAAAATTAATAAAAATATTTTAAAAGAAAATTGAAGAGTGGTATAAGGAAATGTGGGATCTTGCACTGAATGATAAGTTAACATGGGAATTGAATTTAAAAGGGGGCATAATAAAAGAAAACAGATTTTGGAAAATGTGGCAATTATTTGTGGACTCCAAATTAGTTGGAGTTGAGAGTCCTGGGCCAGTACCAGATCAAATGAGTTTTTGGAAACAGTGAAAACTGCTGTGATATCCTGCATCCTCCAGGGCATTGTATAATACACTGGGTGTGTAGTGTGAATTAGGGTTTATTATATTTTTTATTATTGTATTCTTATTATGTTTTGTTTGGGTAGAATAATGGTAATACAGTAATAGTTAATAAGCTTCGGTTAGATTAAATAAGGTAAACATAAACAGTTATAGGTATATATAAATGAGGACAGAATTGGATATTTAAAGTCAATAAGTAATAGAAAATATACTAAATGTAAGTTCTATCTTTACCTATAAAATGGTGTGTTAACCATTGGTGTCTGGCATGCACGCCTGCACCCAGCCCAACCATCCTGAACCAAGCCACCTGCACTTACCTTTTAACCATCTGAGCATCGCGCAAGGGTCTGACCGCCGAGAGTGGGGCAACTGCCCCACGAATACGAACAGCAAAAACAAACTACAACTCCCAGCATCCTCCGTGCCATGACCCCTAAGCCAATCAGGCTGAGGGACGCGAGCGCGGAGGAGGCTGGGAAAGCCTGCGTGCGCACTAAAAATACCGCTGACATGCCAGCTAAGAAGCCACTTCCCCGTGGCTCCAGCGACTAGCAGGGAGAAGAGGGGGAGACCATCTTCTCCCCACACACCTGTCACTTCCTTCAGGGAGACGAAGACCAAGAACAGGGCTCCATTCCCTGCCTTCACCTCCAGGAGGGAAGCCATTGCTTTCCGTGTGGTGTGTGTGTGTGAAGGCACTGGTGCCTTTGCTCCCCCCCCCCTCATTGAAAGCGAACCAATTCCCAGGGAAGCAAAGGCAGCAAACGGGGCTCCAGTCACTGCCTTTATTTCCCGAGGAAGTGTTTCGCTTTCAACAGGGGGCGGGGGCGATAGCACTGGTACCTCTCCCCCCCCCCCTTGAAAGCAAACCAATTCCCCGGGAAGCAAAGGCAGCGAACGGGGCTCCGGTCGCTGTCTTCGCCTCCTAGAGGTACTCAACCGGGCACAGCCTCTGACCTCAACTGCAGCCTCCTCTCTCTCTCCCTCTTTCTCTCTCTTTACTGAGATATAATGAAAGGTGGGGAGGTGTTACATTGTTAAAGTAGTCATTGTTATTGTATTTGTATTTGTATTTGTATTTGTATTTGTATTTGTATTTGTATTTGTATTTGTATTTGTATTTGTATTTGTATTTGTATTTGTATTTGTATTTGTATTTGTATTTGTATTTGTATTTGTATTTGTATTTGTATTTGTATTTGTATTTGTATTTGTATTTGTATTTGTATTTGTATTTGTATTTGTATTTGTATTGGGGGGTTTTCTCTTCTTGATCTTGTTATATATATTTTTTGAAATTTTAATTTAAAAAAAAAAGAAAACATAGGTGGTGAAGGTCTATCAAGCCTGAAGGGAATCATTTCCATTCCCAAACACTCCAGTTTATTGTTCTGGCAATATCAACAGGGAGTTTAACTCAAAAAATACTGCCACCATCCCCATATTACTCTGTGTGTAATTTCATTACAGTCTCAGTAGCTTTGATGAAGCAAAGACACCTGATTTAATACCAGAGGGTCCCCTAATGCAAAATCCAATCAACAACAGGACTGGATTCTATGTTAAAGAGAAAGAAAAATCAGTAGGAAAATGGAGTAAGGATTCCTAATAATTACAGTAAAATATGATCTTCAAAAATAACAAAAGCAATTACACAAGACATTCGTTGAGGTAGGTGAAAGTATACGGCAGAAAACAGCAAATCTATCTGCCCTAATCTATACTCACAGCAGTTTAGCAGTTTTGGAACATGAGCCTGTCCTGTGGAACAGCAATGTTTTCCTCAGAGGTATGCTAACACCAAATGAACTTTCTATGAGTAATGCTTTTAACTGCTTGATGGAAATTAGGATGACCTGTTGCTGCTCATCTTAATTACCTTAATTACTCCTAATCTGCCTTGACTACAAAAGACTGTTTCCTGTATTCCCACAATCTTGCTCCCATATCCAATTTGCATATACTGTACCTCGAAGGCATGAAACAATCTTGTTTCTTGATGCCAGCCTAACCTGAAAACATCTTTGAAATGCAACATTCATGAGACAATGAAATGTAACACCCAAGGTAACATGAAAGAGTTCTCTTAAAATGTATTTTGCCAAAATCTTAACCTATAAATCCAAGTGTTCACCGTTGGAACTGGCTATAGGTTGCTATGCGTCGCCCTACTGACCCGCACCCACCCTTCGTGCGCACGGCCGAATTGCCTACGCAGGTCAACGAAGGATTTAAAAATCCGACACGGGGGCCTCAGCCTCACAAACGGCAAGAAAGGGAAAGAACTTCACTTCCCAACATTCCTTGCGCCACACCGCGCCAGAGCCAATCACGCTGAGAGGCTCTCGCACGGCGCAGCATTCCGACACGCGCCACAGCCAATCAAAAGAAACGCATTTTAAAAAAAAACCAGCAAAAACACAAAGCACCAACCCATAACTACAAGCCCCAGCGTTCTGCGCGCCCACGCAGAACGCTGAGGAAAACGGCGCCCGGAAAGTTAAAAAGAAAAACAGCTCACAGGCAAGCAAACAGCAGCCGGCTTTCTTTTACTCTCCCGCGGCGCCTGAAGCTCCCGAATGGAGTTTCCCCTTTAATATCAGTGGGAGGGGGTGGCTATCCCCCTCTCCACTGCCAACCTACTGTTGGGAGGTTTGTCAGGATAAAAGGACTATATTGCCCCAACCCATCTGGAAACAAAACATGAGGCAGAGAGGATCGATCCCCCACCACCCCTCCTTAAAATAACTCCGTCTTTTCTTCTCTTTAAAACCGGAGTTGTTTTAAGGAGGGGGGGAGGGGGATCGATCCTCTCTGCCTGTTCCTCTGTGTCCAGAAGTGTACGGCCAAAATACACCTTTTATTCCAAAAAACCACCCAACACTAGGGAAGCCAGCGGGGAGGGGGATCGCAGCCCCCACCAACTGATATTAAAGGGGAAAAACGATCTACTTTAACGATTCCACAAAAACAAAGCACCATAACACACTACAGCTCCCCTCCCCACCACCTAGCCCACCCTTCCTAACCCCCAAAGACCATGCCCCCATCCCCACCACGGGCCGGCAGCGTACATAATGCAACGAGTCCGGCCTGCGGAAAAACCCCCAGCCTAACACCACATGGTATTTCAATGGGCCACCCAGCCACCGAGGCCGGCCCACAGAAATACCCACACCAAAAACACAAACAACAACATTCAAGAAAAAGCAAGAACAATACGAAACATAAAAAGTACAAGGAAAATCTTCCACAAACAATCCAAAAATAACAAGGACAAACACAACCCCCCACCCCCCACAAATCACAACAAAAACACCCCTAACAAAACAGAGTTCACAACTTACCAAGAAACACGTGCAGCCTCTCCGAGAATCAGAATTGAAATGAGAAAAGAACAGGAAGAATACACAGGCCAGGACAAAGTCAACATTACGCAACAGCACCACCAAGTGGCCACAGGAAATATTACACTCAATGAATTGAAATTGATCTCCAGCCATCTACAAAACACATACACTTACACATTTTTTAAAAAATCTTATCCAAAGTACACCTATCACCAAAAACCACATAGGAACACATTAGTTTTAAAAATACAATTATTGGGAAAAAATATATCAACCTTATCTCTTTTTAAAATCCAAATTTTTTTAATAACAGTTTAAAACACTACCTACGTATAGAAAAACAATATATTTTAAAAATAACATAAATGATTTAAATACACATACAACAAAAAACATCCAACACCATTTCTCTTAGTTTTTAAAACACAAAACCCAAAAAAAAGCCCGGCAACGCCGGGCAACCCTTGCTAGTATAATATAAGAGTAACATGTAATTTTGGTTACCTTCAAAGACAAGGATATAACAAGAAAACATGATAAAATCTTTTTGTATTCTTAACTCTTGCTTCTTAATATTCACTGCCCACAATCAATGAAATATCAAAAATTCAAACAATTATAATCCATATTTTGATCAGTCAAATCATTTAATTTCTTGACAACACCCACAAAGCTAGGTTGAGAAACTGATTAGCCCACGGTCACCCAATGAGTTCCTTTAGCTGTATTGCTGTATTACCTGTATAGAATAAGTATGTTATAACAATTTCATGTCAGAAATTATTCTGGGTTGAAGGGATTTTTTTCTGGAGAAACTCCACTCGGGGATGCCCGAATGAGGCTCCTTTCATGTCCCCAAGATCTTTTCCCACCAAAGTGGCCCCTATTTATCTACTTGCAATTTCTTGCTTTCAAACTGATAGGTTGCCAGGAGCTGGGACAGAGACGGGCACTCAAACTGTCATGCAGTACCTGAGTCTCGAACTGCCAACTTGCCAACCTTCCAGCTAACATAGGGAGCTTCTTAACTGCTGAGCCACCGCAGCCCCCAATAAGTGTGTTGAAAGGGACTCTGTGCTTAGCTCCATACCCAAGCCAACATTAACAATGATCTCAATCAATATTGAGGGGCTTTCTAAAAATAATATTATTCTACTATCAGACATGTGCAATAAATACAAATGTGACATACTTATGGTCCAGGTAACACATCTGAAGACAACTAGTTACAGACCCAAAGTGGATTGAATGGAATTAGTGATTGAGAGATGTAACAGAGAAATTACAAGACAAGGATCTAGAGAGAGACAGTAGAAATAAAGTACATCCATATGCTGGACACCCATCTCAAATGTTTTAATATTAGTCAAGGGTTTCTGGGACATTATAAATTTGATACACAGGTTGCTGCTATATATGTTATAAGTAGTTATATTATACCACATTCACAGAAACTTTTCAGTAGAATTCTCATTCACAACATAGGCTGTCTCACAGAACAAACGATGAACTCATACAAATGTTAGATGCTGAAGGTTAAACTCATTAGCAAATGCTTAATGCCAGGTGTTTGTCTTATATTCTCCTACTATTTGCAATTCAACAGGGTGAAATTTCACAACTAATCCGAATAACAACCAGAGATCATCTGCTATTACTAGTTGGAAAAACCCATATTGATTTTTATATTTATCTGTTATGTTAACCAATCATTCTGTACCTGATGTGTATAAACTGATGCCATGATGTCTCACTCCTATGTCTGATGAAGTAGATTTGATCCAGAAAAGTTAACATTAAAATACAGCGGTTAGTCTTTAAAATGCTACAATGTTTTTGTTTTGTTTTGTTTGCTCTCTGGTGTGATTGAAAGAGTGCATGATCAGTAAAGGTAAAGGTAAAGGTTTCCCTTGCTCGAAAGCCAGTCATATCCGACTCTAGGGTGCAGTGCTCATCTCTGTTTCTAAGCCAAAGAGCCAGTGCTGTCTGCTTCTGCAGACATTTCCGTGGTCATGTGGCAGGCATGACTAGACACCGGAGCGCACGGAACGCTGTTACCTTCCCACCAAAGTGGTCCCTATTTATCTACTTGCAATTTCTTGCTTTCGAACTGCTAGGTTGGCAGGAGCTAGGATGAAGACGGGAGCTCATTTCCGTCCTGCAGTACTCGGGAATCGAACTGCTGACCTTCCGCTTCCCAGTCAGCATCTTAGCAACTTGAGCCACTGCAGTACCCAGTATGTCTTCTATGTATGATCAGTATGGGAGTACAATTTCTGTTAAA
This sequence comes from Bradypodion pumilum, assembly GCA_035047305.1. Classification (NCBI taxonomy): domain Eukaryota; kingdom Metazoa; phylum Chordata; class Lepidosauria; order Squamata; family Chamaeleonidae; genus Bradypodion; species Bradypodion pumilum. The sequence continues at coordinate 440,618,334 of JAWDJD010000001.1, forward strand.
CCTGGCCTTAGTATAATATAAGATGCATTGATGCAAGTGAATAACATACAGTAACATAATGGTTGCCTACTTGGTATAAACTTGTTTTACTGGATAAAATATACTGTATTCACTATTTTATAGTTTTTGTTTTTATTGTTTAATTAAAAGGGCTCAGAAGCAGATAATGTACTCTGAAGTGGCAAGCAAGAGATTACATCCTGTAGGCAGCAAACAAAGTCCAAAAGACAGGGCTCTGTAGATGTTTCCAAAAATTAATTAATCAATCAATTTCTATTTATATACTGTACCACCCTTCTGACCAAAGAACACACAGGGTGGTGGACAATCAGATAAAACCACATAAATGGATACAATATGTTAAAATAACATAAAACATGCATAATAAACATGTAACTACACAACACTCCATATAGACAAGGCAAGTTCTAGAACAGTGATTCTCAGCTTATAGTCCTTCTGGTCTCCACCTCATAGAAGTCCCGCTAACAGGGACAACGATCAAGGGTTATACGAGGTGAAGTCAAAATTATCCAAAAGGCTAAAGATTGTTGTTAAGTTTTATTGAGTGTGTGCGTGTTTAGCAGAGTAGCATGTAAGTGTAACGCAAGTGGAAGCAGTGCGCCTTGGACTGACCACACACACAAAAGAAGAACGGCAGCATAGTGCAACAGAAAATAAAGGACTTTCACTTTTCTGTTATCTTTCAGTGCAAAACGTAAATATAGAACGTCTCTCACAAAACGTATTTACACAAAGTTAAAGTCTCATTGGCTCAGCAGTAATCTCTCAAGGTCCTTCTGAGGCTAATTAGAGGCTTGTGGATTTGCTTACAGTCTTTGGTAGATTCAGAACAGCAGTTCAGTTCATTCAAAACAGTTCAACAGGAATGAAAGCCAAGACTCATTCTGGCTTCAAGTTCTCAAGTTCAATGGCATAAGCAGTTCAGTTCTTTCAAGCACAAACATACACACACTCTGGCAAAAGAGATTACTGTATTTTTTTGACCATAAGACACACTTCCCCCCCAAAAAAAGTGGTGGGGGGAATGAGGGTGTGTCTTATAGTCCAAATGCTGTCCAGTAAGGCTGTTGTACAAAGATATTTTACAACAGCCCTAGCTGGCAGAAGACCTACACCACCACCCAACAGCTGTTCCAGGCCAGGGAAGAAAGGGGGGCATAGTTTAAGAGCCATTACCACAGGTGGCCACAAGAGGGCGAAAATCACAATTTCCCATTTAAATGCATTGGAGATCAATCAGCTTTTCTGTTTGTATTTTCCCAATGCATTTAAGTGGGAAACCAAACCTGTGCATAAAAAGAAAGAGTTTCATTTACCTTTTTTGTTCCTGCTCCATGTTTCCCTGCTACGTGGTCAAAATGGAGGGGGAAATAAATGCTTCCTGGTTGCAGGGAGAACAAGAGGCTAGCCTAGAGCATCGCTTCCTGCTTTAGTGCAATTGGCCTGCCCGCCCATTTCCCCTGTAGTGCCACCACTGTTTGGTGGTGAAAGTACAGGTTCAGAATTTTTTTTCCTTGTTTTCCTACTCTAAAAGCTGGGTGCATCTTATGGTCAGGTGCATCTTATGGCCCATAAAATACAGTAGTTAGTGTTTACTTAATGATTCCAGGTTCCAGTGCAGGTTTAGTTGTAGAAAAGCTTCTGCCTGAGTGCCTCCCCAGGAACTTCAGCAAGAGTTGCAGAAACAGTCCTTCTGTATTCTCTCTTCTTACTCCAGGATTAACTCCCAGATTCCTCCATTACTCCTTGATGACTCCTCCAAATAAGTGCTCTGGAAGCATTTCATTTATAGAGCATAATACTGTGGCTAACCATATCAGCAGTATCAGCTGTGCAATATAGATACAGGCTCTAAAAGCTATAGGTGCATACATTCATCCTATGCAATACTCAGTACCACTATTTCAATACCTGACAATTGTAAACCATTGCTCCACCTACATGTTAGAAAGGAAGCCTAAATTAGCAGCTATATCAGGCAAATTTAGCTTCTCAGATCATCTGAGCTGCTAATGAACTGCTGGAAAATACCTGCAGTGCTGCAGAACAGCCAGCATCATCAGACCACTAGCTCTCACCACCCTTGAGGAGCCTGGTGGCACAGGGAGGCAAGTGCCGGATACCTGCTGCCAGAATTATTAGATAAAAGGCCTAATGCAGGGGTTCCCGACCTATGGCCCACGGCACCATTTCATGTGGCCCACTGCCCTTGCTCCCACCGCTGTCAGAAGCTGTGCCATGTGTGGTTCTTTTTTTAATGTAAATAGCATTTAAAAGCAATTCATCTCATTAGTGTCAGTCAGGGAGGGGAGGGGGGTCTGAAGCCTTCTTTGATGGTTGACATCTCCCTCCCTCTTTACAAAATGGTCACCCCTTTGAAGCTGTTGGGACAAAATAGTCACCTCAAAATGGCCACCCCATCATCCTGCAAGAAGGATAAAATGGCCATCCAGCCTGCTCAGCTGTCTGTGGGAGCATGACCCGGCCCATTGCTTGAAAAGGTTGGGAACCCGGCCTAATGCTTTACAATTTTGTTAAGAGAAATGGCTACTTCTCACATTCTGTTCCTAGTATCTTTTTCTGCTGAAAAGGTTTCAAATATAAGAACTCAGAATGATCTTTGCTTGATCTATTGATGCACAATGCATATCATTTTGCCGAACAGGTCAAATTTTAAAAACACAGTTCTCCTTTCCAAGTGTATCTCTGTACCAAGACTATTATATCTCTTCCTCCACCCCATTCCCAAATTTCTCCTTCAAAATGGGATCCTATGGGGTATTCATTCCATTTTGCTGTTCTCTCCCCCATCCTATATTTGGTGGATACACATATTGCTAAAGTGAGGCATATACAGACAAACACACTGAGTAATGGTCGCAGCACTCCAAGTATGTTGGATTAGATATCAACCCAAAACATCTGGAAAGCAACAAGGGGAACCTGAACTGCATGCTCTGTAAAGTTCTGTGTCCATTTTAATTCAGAGCTCTCTTTTATCAAAGGGAGGAGAGTCAGGGCAAAAGAAAACAAAAAGAAGTCTGTGGATGTTTAATCCTCTATTTTTTGAAACATATGCCTGCCCTAAATCACTCCTCTCTCGCAAGCTGTTCGTCTCCCTGAAGACAAAAAATGGCTGGCATTTGTATCCTTCATCTTTTCTCACAGATGCTTTTAGATTATTCTGATCCTAGTCTGCCCCATCTCTGAGAGCAAGAGAGCGAGAATGCAAGCGCGGCACCAAAATGGCCGCCGCGCCCTTTGCGGGCCCCCCCCCCATAGGACGAAGGCATCCGGGTAGTTAGGGGCGTGGCCAGCTCCCTTATAAAAGGGGTGGCCATGAGGCAGCCGAGCTGCCATTTTCCGAAGCGACGGAGCGGAGAAGTTTTTCCCTCTTACCTCCGTCGCTTTTACCTTTCCCGGGAAGCCTTTTGCTTGCTGAACTCTCTCGTTTCGGCTTCCCATCGATTGGCAGAGATGCCCTTGAAGAGGAAGGCGGCCGTGAGCGCCGCTCGTGAGGTTCCCGGAGGGCCGCGGCCGCGCCTCCCAAGCGGCCGCCTTCGCCGGCACCCACCGGGACCGGTGGAATGGGGGTCTTTTTTCCCTGGCCAGAGACTGCTGGCCCACGCATGGGTCCAGTAGGGGCTGCGGCCCTCGGCCCGCAAGCGGTGGACACCATTCCTGGTGTTGCCCATGCCGCTGGCCCTTCCTCTATAGGGGCGCAGCTCGCTCCGGGGCCTTCCAACCTTGGGGGGTGGTCCGACATCGGCCTTAACGGGCCCGGGTGTGGGGTTATGGCCCTATTCGGGCCCCGGGGTACAGGGACCTGTACCCATGCCTGCAGTAGGCGGGCCGGCCGGCCCTTTATCATTTCAGCGTGTCGTCTGCTGGGCAGCGGCAGGCGACGGGACGGGTCGAGCTGCTCGAGGCGCTTGGCACGACCTCGGCCACTGCCTCGCAGCTCCCCAACCTACCCAGTGACGAGCTCTACTCGGTCGTGAGCTCCGACGCCCCCAGTGGGCCGTAACCCCCGGTGGGGGCGGCCCGCGGGGGTGCAGCGTGTGAGTATGCGGTCCAAACTAGTGCACCTACACACATGGCCATGTTGGGGGGGGGTTTCAAGGGCCTTGGCCTCGCGTGGGTGGTGCGGCGGTATAGCCGCTGACGCCCCACCCGGCGATGACAACTACCACCCAGGGCCCCGTGGTGGGGGGGTGTTTCCTACCCGAGGGGATCGTTTTGGGTGGCTGGGTTGGTCCAAGCCCCTTTGCAGATGCCCGCAGTCTCTGCGGTGCTTGTCTCGGCCTTGCCGACAGCTGGGTATTCCTTACCGCTGGGTGACCATTTGGCACAGGCCACCAGAGAGTAAATTTGGCGGGGGGAGTACGCGGATTTATTCTCACTCCTAAACAGAGAGCCCACCAAGGAGGAAAGGGGGGCGCGGAAGGGGAAGGATAGTAGCAGGCACGTCGTCGCAAGCCACCAACCACGTGGGCCAACTGGTTGCCGGCCTACCTCATAGGTATGGCGGTGTACCCTAGGGCCCGGCCGGATCTGACGTTTCCGATGGTCCAGTATTTGGGCACTGTCTACCGGGCGATGGTCGATTTTCCGGGCCCATCGTGGTTGGCTTGTGACGAGGAACGCCGTAGGCGGATTTCCCCGCACCCCGAGATTAGTTGGAATGGGCCATGCCAGCGGCGGTGGCTTTCGTACGTGACGCCCACACACCCTGTTCAGGGGGTTCCAGCCCGCCGGCTGTCCTGGACTTCCTTGCCCAATGGTTCCTACAATGGGGAGAATTGCAATTACGGACAGATGTGTTCCGCATGTGTTGGCTCCCATGCGGCCCCTGCCTGTCCCAGGCCTGGAGGGATGAGGGGCAGAGGGAGGGGCGGACAGGGGGCTGGCAAGACTGCCGCAGATGGATCTGGTCCCCCGAAGGGCTCCCTCGCCGATTAAGGTGGGCATGTTGGAGCGTTGGCTCACAGCGCATCTGAAGGGAGGGGACGCGGGTTATCTCCTTCAGTGTTCTAAGCAGGGGTTACTGATCCCTTTCTGGGGATAAGCCCCCTTAGGATGCCCCCAATCTTTTATCCCTTAGGGGGAGGGAAGGGGTGGCTGCTGCCAGCTTTGACAAAAGGGTCTATGCGGGCAGGGTCGCTGGCCCTGTCCCTGCACCCCCGTCCCGGGGAGCATATTATTTCAATGATGCCGTGCCTTTTGGCTGTTCCATTTGGGCTCGGTATTCGAGCATTTCACCACTTTCCTAGAGTGGGCTTCCGTCCGCAGGTCAGGGTCCCAGTCTGTAGCCCATTCCCTGGATGGTTTTATTCGGGGCTGAACGGGGCTGGGACACGTGCACACGTCTCCTCAACGCATTCAGACGCTAATGGAGGAACTTGGTGTCCCTTTAGCGCCCGAATAGACCGAGGGCCCATCTCCACAGCTAGTATTCCTGGGGTGGAGGGTGACACGGTAGCACAGGCTTCTAGGTTGCAGCGGGATAAGGTGTCAAGGCTAGTGGCCCTTATCTCGGACTTGTTGGCAGAGCGCATGGCATCATGGAGGGAACTGCTGGTGCTACATGGTCACCCCAATTTCGCTGGCAGGGTCGTCGCAACGGCCGGGGCATTTGCTCGGCGCTTGTGCGATGCCATGGCAGGATTATCCAGGCCCCACCATAGGGTTAGACTTACCCGGGGTACCAGGGCGGACGTGCTTGTCTGGCCACAGATCCAGAGGGAGTTCAACGGGGTGGCATTTTGAGGTCTGGTCTCCTGGCTCCCCCTTGCTTTCAGATACAGTCCGATGCCCCGGGATCCCTGGGTTATGGGATGTACTTCGATTGGAAGTGGGCCTATGGTGGGTGGCCACCATCCTGGGCAGGCACGGGTCGCCTGCGTGGTCTCACGTATCTGGAATGTTTCCCTATCCTGGGTGCTCTGATGCTATGGGGCAAGGAGTGGATCAACCCGGTTGGGCATTTTTGGCGTGACAATGTGGCTGTTGTCCACATCGTCAATGCACAGTCTTCCAAATCGACCGGGGTTATTGACCTAATGCGCTAGTTTGGTTGTGCAGCCTGGGCCTCAACGTCCTCTTCAGGGTCAGGCATGTCCCAAGGGTTGATAATAATATTGCTGCTGCTTTGTCCCGCCTGCAGATCTCCCGGTTCCGTGCCTCGGCCCCGGATGCGGAGGAATTTCCCTCGCCACTCCTGGACGAGAGATGGAACGTTGGCAAGGAGGGGTGACCCGGGCGATTGTCCTGTCACTGGCGCCATGCATGAGTAAGGCGTATCACCACGCATTTAGTTCTTTCAGACCATTCTGTACCCAATTCGACTGCCAGGAACCTGGCCGATCCCAGTAGCCCATGCTCTGCGGTTCATGGTTTACCTGTATGCCCGGGCCTTGCACCACGCACCATAGCATCTCAGCTGTCAGGGTTGGCTTTTGTGGCCAAAGTGGGAGGTCGTGTTGACAGCACCAATGACTTCCGTGTGAGACATGTTTTGGAGGGGTGGGTGCGCGTGCGCGGGCGTTTCCCGGGCGACCGCCACCCGATTTCCCCAGGGGTCGTTTACCCAATTGGCCCGGGGCTGGCCAGGCCTCTGTTTTGATGGATGAGGCAGCCCATTTCATGCGGCTACTACGGTGGCCTTTTTGGGGGCGCTCCGCATCGGCGAGCTTGAGATGCTGAATAAGGCGGATGCAAGATTCCCAGGGTTTTTACCCAATTGGCCCGGGGCTGGCCTGGCCTCTGTTTTGATAAATGAGGCAGCCCACTTCATGCGGCTACAACGGTGGCCTTTTTGGAGCGCTCCGCATCAGCGAGCTTGAGATGCTGAATAAGGCGAATGCAAGATTTTCCCAGGGGTTTTTACCCAATTGGCCCGGGGCTGGCCTGGCCTCTGTTTTGATAAATGAGGCAGCCCACTTCATTCGGCTACTACGGTGGCCTTTTTGGAGCGCTCCGCAACAGCGAGCTTGAGATGCTGTATAAGGCGGATGCAAGTCGTAGGGCACTGGAACTCGAAGATGTCTGTCAGGACAATATTGGGCTCAGTTGGGGATACGCTCCCCTAAACCGAATCAGCACGGCGTGGGCAGTGGAGTAGACTGCTACGATGTCCATCGACAGACATCTGTCCGTTTGGTGCCCTACAGGATTTCCGTGCACTGTGTGGCACGCACCATGGCGCGTTTTTCTGTCACCGAGGTGGGTCTTCTATTACTAAACTTCAATTTGGGGGGTGCTGGGAAGGCACTAGACAGTGTTGGCCTCTCAGGGGCTCGTTGCGGCACCCATTTGTTCAGGATAGGGGCGGCTTCTGCTGCAGTTGTTTTTGTGTACTCCAGGGCTTGATTACGCTGCAGGGGACGGTGGGGATCACAATGTTTTCGGTTTTGTCTTCGCCCTTATCAACTGTGAGTACCAGTTTTAGTACCTGCACTGTTTCTCCCCCCCTCCCCTTTTTACTTGACAGACCCTGGGTGTCGTTTTACACCGGTGACAGTAAGCCTGGTGGGCCGTAGCCACGTGCACAGGGCAGCGCGTTACGCTGCATGGGGCAGCGCGTTACGCTGCAGCGACAGAGTGGGACCCGGCTGAGACAGGGTGCATCCGCACGTCCCAGGTGCTATGGTAAGCGCGGCTTGTTATGGCGGGAACTGTTGCCATCCCTTTTCTACATCAGGGATGCTGCCTCGCCCGATGTCCTGGTTACGTACCTTGGGGGCGATGGTTGGGGCGGGTCACTGGCCTATCGCGGAAACTTGCGGTTCGCAGTGACCTGCCCTACTCACATTATGTGTGCCCTGCCACATCCCTCATGGGTCGGACACGATGCCGCGGTACGCTTACAGGGGGGCGTTCGGCCTCGGGGCTCTCGACTGAGCCGACGCTCCGTGAACAGGGCTATTGCCCGGTTCCTTTTGACAAGGGCGGGGGTTGCGTCATTAGCCTCCCCGCCATCAGTCTGCAAAATTACGAGCTTTACTCAGGGGATGGGGCCCATCTGTCGCAGGGAGGTATGGACCTCTGGATTAGTGGACTGGCGAGCAGGCCTGTCGACCGAGCTGACGGTCTTGGGGGGGGGCGGTGAGCCTTTTTGGAAGCCTCCCCGTGTGGCGGGTATCACTGGTAAGGTAAACATTATGACCCACAGGTATCCGGCAGGTTCGCAATTGACTGGACAACAATAGACAGGCATAAGTTGGTTAAACGTTGTCCGGTCAACGACGAACTAGGCGACGGGGTGATGGCGATAGCTAGCCAGCATGCATCACCCCGTGATTACACGGATACGCATCAGAGGGTGGGGTCATTAGTTAGATATTGACTACGGTCAACAATTTGTTTGTTGTCAACAAACAAATTGATACAAATTGATACATTGTAACCAATTGCTGTTGGCAATTTTGGGGTGGTACCTTACCAGTGTTACTTCGGCCTGCTTGCCTTAAGAATTATGATTGGTCGTTTTACCAATAGAAATTTATAATTCGGACTAGGGCATGAATCAATAAATGTGGCCCAATGCTGTTATCCACTTTTACCAGTGTCTGAGTCCGTTATTGGGGGGTGCGCCTGCAATGAGCACAGGGAAAGTGTATTTTGAACCGAAGACAATTGAGGCTGAAGTCCCTCCACCCACAGGTTCTTGCTGAGAAGCTACCTGCCACCTACCTCCCCTTGCTTTCCCTGATGAAAAGGGAAGAACAACACTACAGGGGAAGAAAAACACCTGAGTTTAGACTGAGTTTAGACTGATAGCTCCACATGAGAGGAAGAATCCTGTGACATCTGGCTCCATGCTTGTGGACAACTAGCAGTTAATAGCACAAAAATTTAGTAAAACCTCACATAAAACATCGCATAAAGTAAAACCTCGCATACAGTAAAACCTCGCATATAGAGTGCCTCGCTTAGAGACTAACTTGCTTACAGAGCAGAATTTTCTCTGAATGGTCGCCTCGCTTAACAACTAAAACCAGCCAAAAACTCACTTAACAACTAAATCGGGATTTGCAATCTTCTCCACCACCACCACCAGAAGTCATAATTGGTCATTTTCAATGGTGTTTTGCTTAAAGAGCAAATTCGCTTAAAGAGCAATCCCGTGGAATGCATTATACTCTTTAAGCGAGGTACCACTGTACTCATAACCACTAGCTACTTTTCCCCAGAAGAGACACTGCCACTTTATTGACAAATCTTATTAATTTCTTTTGGTTCTATTAAAGTTTAATGGGCACCCTAATCCAGTGTAGGCAAACCTATGACACGCGTTGCAGAGGTGGTATGCACAGGCCTTTCTGCAGGTGCATGCACCATTGCGAACAAGCACCACCAAGTGCGGCCCCCACCACTGGTACTGCTTCCCCACCCTTCTCCCTCCACCAATGGGGAGGCAACAGGGGAGGCTGAAATCCCACCTGGGAGGCGGTGGTGGGGACAAGGTGAGGCAACCAGGCCAGGAGGCAGAGACAGAGCACCTGCAGGGGACGTGAGCACCCGTGGGGATGTGTGCATGTGCCCAGGTGACATCGCCGGAGGTGCACTGGCGATGTCACATGGGTGCATGGGCACATGCAGGGTCTGAACATGACCTGCCTCCTCCTCCTTGAGCATTCCATCTCTAAAAAATTCACCATCACTACCCTAAGCACTTCATTCTTTCTTTTAGTGGAAAGATAGGATAACACTAATGTTCACGTCTTTTTATTTTATATATATCTTTATTACGATCCTTGATCAGATAATTTCTCCAATAATGAAATATAAGGTAAAGTAGATTTTTTTTTTCAGAGCCACAATTGCAAAGGAAAAAATTTTTTTTTTCTGGGGAGTGATTTTTCCAGCAAAGAAAGAGGTGATGATCTGTTGCTTATATTTGATTAATACTATCATCTGTCCCTGACCTATTCAACACACACATAAGACTCTCACATTGTTGTGTATTGAATGTATTTGTAACCACACGAATGGGTTCATGTAACACTGTAACCTTCTGTATGAGGACGCGAGCTAGTGGCCACCGGGGGCAGTAGCGAGCGCCCAGCTCAAATGGTACACATTCCTCAAATACCCTCAGCTGCACGGGAAAGATTCCCGCGCTCACCTCACCTGGACAAGAAAGGCGTGACCAAGGATGACGTCACTTGGACAGTAGCCAATGCCTGTCGAAGAGCCATAGTCAATTGTATAGCCACCGTATAAAAAGAGCTGTTTGTCCGCCATTACCACATGTTCGTACTGTACTCCATGCAATAAAGATGTGCTAGGCTAGCTTACAGCCGTGTCCATTGTCTTGATTCCCAAACACTAAATTGGCGACGAAGGTGGGATCATGGATTCCCACGGGGACAAGACAACTTCACAGCAACCAGTCTTCGACGTGACCCATCCCGACACAGGAAAGAAGCGAGGTCTTCTCATCACGATGCTCGGTTTCCACGCGGTGCAAGCGCTGATGGATATGGTGGCACCACAAGAGGTGGATCAGGTCTCGGTAACCGAAATACTGGCAACTCTGAGAAACCACTTCAAGCCCAAGGTATCCTTCTTCTCTGCCAGGGCCGCCTTCACGAGGAGGGACCAAAAGCCAGGTGAGTCTGTATCCGAGTATGCAGCGGCCCTCCATTTGTTGGCAACCCCATGCGAATGGCGGGAGATTGTAGACGTGGCCCTAAGGGACAGGATGCTCTGTGGGATGAGAGATGGGGAAACCCAAAGGAAGCTCATGACCCGAGGCCACGACCTCACCTTTAAAGAGGTACTACAAGAGGCCCTAGCTGCTGAGTCCACGAGGACCGGGTACAAACTTCTCAAGGCAAAGCCTCCACCAGTAGAGGCGCTGCATCCGCAGTCCAGGCGTCTTGGAGGGCGGCCCCTGCCCCACGCTCGCCCACATCCTCAGAGGCTTCTGCCACCCCAGGCTCCAGCGAAGATGAGGGGGTCCGGAAGGTCAGAAAGGGGCTGAGCGAGAAGAATGGGCAGGAGAAGGGGGAGGAAGGGTTTCTGATGCGGATGTGGGAAAACCGGGGGCACTAGGGGCTAAAGAAAAACCCCGCTCTTCGCTTGGATGGGTGGGGGAACACTCCGAACCCCCCCCCCCCACCGGTTTGGAAACTCAAGATCTAATTCGGGGGCAACAGGGGCAAACTCATTCCTTTCTTTCAAAGGACTGGGTGGAACTACAGGGGCAAACTCGTTCCTCTCTTTCAAAGGACTGGGTAGGACTGGCGTATCAAAAGGATACGGGTTTGAGCCTATTCTTCCCCCCCTTGTTTGGGACTGTTGCCCTTCGTTTTCTCCCCCTTGGGATAAGCGGGTGGAGGAGAACCCTAACGTTGAGTTTTGCTGCTGGACCCCTCTGTCCGAGTTTTGTTGCGGGACCCCTCTGTCCGGCCCCCCAATCACTCGATGCCTTAGTTGGTCAGCGTGCCTTCTCCAGAGGAGACCCGTGTTGGTCTCGACACAGTATGACACTGGTCCCGTTTGATTAATGACTACACCCGGCACCATTCGCCCTAAAGGACAAAATTGAGGCGGAACTGGACAAACTAGTGGACCAGGGGATTTTAGTACCTGTGGACTCTGCAGAGTGGGAGACTCCTATTGTTACAGTGTTGAAAGCAAATGGGGAGGTGCGAATTTGCGCTGACTACAAGTGTACAATTAACAAGGCGATCCGCCCTAATGCCTATCCGGTGCAGGTAGTTAGCCATTTGCTAGCTACTCTACATGGGGGAAAGTTTTTCACCAAACTAGACCTGGCGCAGGCGTACCAGCAGCTTCCAGTAACCCCAGCCACAGCTGCTGCGCAAACCATTGTAACTCACAAGGGGGCATTCAAGGTAACGCGCCTACAGTTTGGCGTGAACTCGGCGCCGGGGATATTTCAGTCTCTTGTGGAACGTTTGTTAAAGAAGTTACCAGGGGTCTTGCCATTTTTTGATGACATATTGATATCTGGGGAGAGCGAATCAGAACTGGCCCAGAGACTAGATAAGGTCCTTACAGCCTTCGAATCCGCCGGGTTGAGGCTGCGGAGGGACAAATGTGTGTTTCTGGCCAGGGAGGTTGAGTTTCTGGGGTTCCGCATAACCTCTGAGGGGGTGAAACCCGCTGAGTCCAAAGTCTCAGCCATTCAAAACGCCCCTCGCCCCACCGTGAAACCGGTGCTGCAGTCCTTCCTGGGGCTGCTGAATTTTTACCATTCCTTCCTGCCCAGGAAAGCGTCGATTGCAGAGCCCCTGCATAGGCTGCTGAAGAAGGATGCGGTTTGGCGGTGGGGGAAAAATCAGGAGCGGGCTTTCAGGGAACTCAAGCAGCTCCTCTCCTCAGAGGCTATTCTAACCCATTTCGACCCAAAGAAGCCGGTAGTCTTGGTCTGCGACGCCTCACCAGTGGGGGTGGGGGCGGTCCTGTGCCACATGTTAGAGGGCGGGCGAGAAGCCCCTGTTGCATTCTATTCTAGATCATTGTCCAAGGCAGAACGAAATTACGTCCAAACAGATAGGGAGGCCCTTGCCATTGTGGCGGGCACAAAGAAGTTCCATGATTTTTTGTATGGTTGCCCATTCACTATTGTAACAGACCACAAGCCACTATTGGGGATCTTCACCTCAGACAAGCCCACTCCACAGATCCTCTCCCCCAGGATGCTTCGGTGGGCGATTTTCCTCAATGCATACAAGGGTTCATTAGAGTACCACCCCGGGAAAGACATAAGCCATGCGGACGCACTCTCGAGGTCCCCTCTTCCCCACCTGGGAGACCCAAAGTGTGAGGTAGAGCAAGACAGCCAAGTCCTCCTCATAGAAGCCCTAGATGCACCCCCCATACTTCCCGTGGAAATTGCTGGAGCCACGGCCAAGGATAAAACGTTAGCCCTTGTGAGATCCTGGGTACAGAAGGGGTGTCCCACGGCTCCCCCCGCAGACGAGTTTGCTGCGTTTTTCAGGAAGAGGGTTGAGTTGTCCACAGAAAGGGGGTGTCTTTTGTGGGGGGAGAGGGTGGTGGTCCCACAAGCATTGAGAGCGAGGGTGCTACGGCTTTTACATGTCAGCCACCCAGGGATTGTGCACTCTAAGGCACTGGCCCGAAGCTATTTCTGGTGGCCACAGCTAGACGCAGACATTGAACACATGGTGAACACCTGCGAAAGCTGCCAGAGCTCTCGACCTGAGGAGTCCCGCCTTCCACACAGAGAATGGGACACAGCTAGGGGGCCGTGGTCCCGCCTCCACATAGACTTCGCAGGGCCATTCAGGGGTTCATTTTTTCTGCTGGTGGTGGATGCATACTCCAAGTGGTTAGAGGTAATTCCAATGCGCAACACCTCATCAGCTGCAACCATAAAACAACTGCGCAGGCTGATAAGCACCTTCGGGATACCTGACGTCATTATTAGTGACAATGCGAGTTCCTTTACGTCAGCCGAGTTCCAGGCGTTCTTAGAGTCCAACGCCATTCGGCACATTACCTCAGCCCCCTTTCACCCTGCAACAAATGGCCAGGCGGAACGTCTGGTGCGCACAATGAAAGAGGGACTGCGGCGCATGGGTCCAGGGGATCTGGACCGGCAGCTCTGCCAGTTTCTGTTGGCATACCGGGTGACGCCATTGGCGTCAGGATTCTCCCCCGCTGAACTCCTCATGAAAAGGAAATTGCACTCATTGTTAACTAGATTGGATCCCACCAGGGTGGAGGATAGGGGGAGAAACATTGAGCTCAGCTCCACAAAAAACTTCCAGATAGGAGAACTTGTACATTGCAGAAACTACGCTACTACAGGGCCACCCTGGGTGCCGGGTGTAGTCATTAATCAAACGGGACCAGTGTCATACTGTGTCGAGACCAACACGGGTCTCCTCTGGAGAAGGCACGCTGACCAACTAAGGCATCGAGTGATTGGGGGGGCAGACAGAGGGGTCCCGCAACAAAACTCAGACAGAGGGGTCCAGCAGCAAAACTCAACGTTAGGGTTCTCCTCCACCCGCTTATCCCAAGGGGGAGAAAACGAAGGGCCACAGTCCCAAACAAGGGGGGGAAGCATAGGCTCAAACCCGTATCCTTTTGATACGCCAGTCCTACCCAGTCCTTTGAAAGAGAGGAACGAGTTTGCCCCTGTAGTTCCACCCAGTCCTTTGAAAGAAAGGAATGAATTTGCCCCTGTTGCTCCCGAATTAGATCTTGAGTTTCCAAACCGGGGGGGGGGGTTCGGAGTGTTCCCCCACCCGTCCAAGCGAAGAGCGGGGTTTTTCTTTAGCCCCTAGTGCCCCCGGTTTTCCCACATCCGCATCAGAAACCCTTCCTCCCCCTTCTCCTGCCCATTCCAAAGCTGCAAGTCCGCGGCGAGTCACTAATGAGTCATCCTCTCCAATTGCAGGACAAGAGCCAGGAGGACACAGACGAGGGGGCATGGCCGAGTCAAGCATAACGTCCGCACGCCCAAAACGCACATGCGGGAAACCAGTTTGGTTGAGGGACTTTGTCCCATCTTAGGGGGGAGGGATGTTGTGTATTGAATGTATTTGTAACCACACGAATGGGTTCATGTAACACTGTAACCTTCTGTATGAGGATGCGAGCTAGTGGCCACCGGGGGCAGTAACGAGCGCCCAGCTCAAATGGTACACATTCCTCAAATACCCTCAGCTGCGCGGAAAAGATTCCCGCGCTCACCTCACCTGGACAAGAAAGGCGTGACCAAGGATGACGTCACTTGGACAGTAGCCAATGCCTGTCGAAGAGCCATATTCAATTGTATAGCCACCATATAAAAAGAGCTGTTTGTCCGCCATTACCACATGTTCGTACTGTACTCCATGCAATAAAGATGTGCTAGGCTAGCTTACAGCCGTGTCCATTGTCTTGATTCCCAAACACTAAACACATCAATATTGTTCATTATCATTTCCAGACAGGGCACATGGTGCTGAAGACTTTATCTGATTGTGGCACATCTTTAAATGCCTTTTCTACATACAGCTTCCTGCTCCAATTTTTGAGTCGAAGCCCCTCCTCTGTCTGGGAGGCTTGTGCTGGTTTAGAAAATATACCTGACACTCACAACTCTAAATTTGTGCTAGTCCACAAAGCACAGAAAAGGAGCAGGACCCAGTTAGGCACACCAACTAACCTTTTTGATAAGCATAATGAGTTGGCCACTGCATTGATTTTCGATATCATGAAACAATGGCAAAAAGTATTATTTTTTTTACTGCGAGAGATGGGACGAGGCATTTATGGGATTATCTGACTAAGGGTCAAAATAACTTTGCTAGCTTGGGGTACTCTATAATTGGACTTGGGTGAACAGAGAACCTGCTCTTCTTCCTCAGGTAATGCAATGTCTTCAGGCAACCTTCTTGGGTAGTTTAGGCCTTAGCTAGTCTTTCCCACAGGGACTGCAGTGGCTCAAGTGGCTAAGACACTGACTGGAAGGCAACAGGTCAGCAATTCGATACCTGAATACTGCAGGACGGAGTGAGCTCCCATATTTGTCCCAGCTCCTGCCAACCTAGCAGTTTGGAAGCCAGAAATTGCAAGTAGATAAATAGGGGCCACTTCGGTGGGAAGGTAAACAGTGTTCCGTGTGCTCCTTGACTAGTCATGCCTGCCACATGACCACGAAAATGTCTGCAGAAGCAGACAGCACTGCCTCTTCGGCTGTGAATCATAGATGAACTCTGAACCCTAGAGTCGGATACGACTGGCTTTTGAGCAAGGGTGACCTTTACCTTTACTAGTCTCTTCCACACAGTACCTTTCTGAACATTTCCATTTGGTGTGGCAACAATAAATCAGGATTTCACACAGATATGGGAAGAGAACATTTTCAGAGACCAATGTTAGCAGGAAAAACTGCAGGGAAGAAAAAGTGAAGAAGCTCTTCTCCCACACGGCTCATCTGTTTTTGACTGCATACACACAGTTTCATTTTTGTAGCAGAAAAACAGCAACAATGAGAACAAACTACACCCAACTGTGCATTATGTGTAGTTTGGCCAATGCACAGTCTGCATCTCACTGTGAAAACCCGTACGCTAAGTGGAATCCCACGATTCTTTTCATTGTATTTTTGTGTATACCCAAACCAGCGAAAGTATGGTTCATCTGAACAAAGGAATCTTTTCTCTTGTAGTTGTCAAAAAAAAATCCTGCCTAGGAGCAGTGATTGTAAGCAAGGGGGTGGGAGAGACTGAAGGAGAAAGACTGACAGTCAGAAGGGACAGAAAAAAGTGAAGCTAGGCAGCCTGTACCTTTGAAATGCATGTAGAAAAGTGAAATTTGTGTTTAGATTCACATGCATGTTACATTTGCGGAAACTGCCTATTCCTTGTAACTATTAAAGGCACATAAGCCTTGTCTTCATGTGGCCACACTCATTAAATAGTGTTTTTGTATGTGTGTCCATCTTTGAATCAATTATAGACTGTCCCAGTCAATTTGGGTAAATTATAAATCTCTTAATGGCAAAAAGCTGTCTGGCCAGGTTATCCTGCTATGGTAATAGAGGAGACCATACGGCCAGCGACTCAACACCGAGTGTCAGGCAGTGGTTAACTAGCCTGACAACCCTAAGGACCAACCGCCATGGGTGCCGAAGTCCACAGGGAAGGGTGATGGTCCCAAGTGGATTAAATCCCACTTGACTCCATCTTGATGGAGGGCAGCAGCTTCATCAATACTGGCCTGGGGCTGAGGAGGACTTTGTATACTAAAAGGGCTTAGGACCAGAAAGTGACTCACAGAACTGGATCAGTAGTACGGGTGTCATGCTGCGATGCAGAAGGCAGATGAAAGGCCACTGCATTATTTTCTCAGGACAGTCTTCTTGACTGATTGCCATGATGATGGCCAATATTCTGATGCGGATGCGGCAGAAGAACAAGAGGAATGGCAAAAAGCATTGCAGAGCTTCACATAATGTGCAGTTTAAACCTCAGTAGAAATATGGGCACATCCAAGCACATTAGAGCATGCTGGAGAGACTGTCTCCTTCTCTGTGTGAAAATTATAGAGTCTGTTGCCACCATTTTAAAGCACTCTTAGCCCTATGTAGCTGCCTAAGGCTCACATGTTCTGGAAACATCTTCGTTCCAGATTAGCGCTGAGGCACAGATAGTTGCCTTAGAGGACTGATTGTTAGTCAAGTGCTTCAGCTTGCCTGTTTTAAAACTTGCCAGCTGATCTCCGTCTGGATGTGGGCTGTGAGCCACCAGCAGGTAATTGCTAAAATAAGCAGGGCCGTCTTAATTGGAACGGCTGCAACCAGGGATGTGATCTCACTTAGTCTTGGCTCTGCAGCTGCTACTATGGGTGAAGTTAATCCACAGAGATTCAGATTCAATTTTCTATGACATTGCTGCTTCCAAATACAAAGCTAAGCCAGAGAAATCAATGGGATTCTGGAAAGAGACAAAAATCTGTGAAGACATTAAAGCTTGGAAGATACAAGAGTTCCTGTTTGCTGTTCCTATAGATGACAGTGGCAGTCAAGAGCAAACCCACACACCATCTTTAAATTGTCGCTTTCTAACCACCCGGGAGCAGCCACACAATAAAACAGCATTCTTTGTTGTGACTTCATTTTTCCTAACAATCAGCTATTAACTCTTTCCATTTGGGATTTAGTTTCTCCAACCCTTGCGAAGCTGGTTTCTTCTAATGAATAGTTCCGTTGCTATTCTTCTTCTTCCGTGTCTAGGCCAGACATGAAACTTCCAAAATGAAGCCACCTTTTGGTGAGTTTATTCTGCAGTTTCTTTCGCCTAACCTAGTGTGAGAAAAATTAGCTGGCAACATAAGGTTGCCATTACCAGGATACATCCGATTGTGGTTCAAAAATACTACTATCTTTGAGGAGGCTCTTTCTGCGTACCCCTCTCTCTTACTATGACTGATGTTTATTCAACACATCACTTGTTTTGGTCTGCAGTGACCTCCCAGCCAAAATTCTGATCCTAGACCTAGATGCTAGTACTAGTTCTTGGTTAGATGTTAGGTCTTGAAAAAATGATGTCAGTTTTTACTAATATATTTTGAGCAATGATCTATGCTCAGAGACCTCACAATGAGAAGACTCATCCTGCTGGACAAATATTTCTCAAAAAAAAGTGGTTGCTCATTGCTGCAAATCTCGCTAAGCATTGTGCAGCTGGCAATTCATATGCAAACTTTTAAGGTGGGGTAGTTTAGTGTATGGGACCAAAGACACCAGGACAGCCGAAGAGCTGGCTTAACACAACTTTATTACATGCTGGTCAGTGGGAACATGTGGTAATGGCGGATGAACAGCTCAATATATACAGTGGCTATACATTTGAATGTGGCTCCTTGACAGTCCATTGGCTACTGTCCGTGTGACGTCATTGTAGGTCACGCCCTTCTTGTCCAGGTGAAGGTAGTGGCGGGAATCTTCCCGCGCTGTTGTTCTAGGTGAGTCTTGGACCAATGAGCTTGGACGCTCGCTATTGCCATCTAGTGGTCACTAGCTCGCGTCCTATTAAGGTTACAGTGATGCAGCTGAAGGTTACAATGTTACACATAGAAAAGGTTACATTGGATACACATGGATAGGTGCATTGTTTAAAGGCACAGGCTTTAGGACACAACAGGTAGCCAAATGTTTTGGGATATGGACCAGTCACATGGTTCAGTGGGCCAGTCGTGTGGTTCCTCCCACCAGAAGCAGAAGTAAAACATGCCCACACATACGCAAAATGCAGCTGTAAATGCACCCATGACTGTCGTAAATGCATTTACGACAGCCGTGGATGCATTTACAGCAGCACTTTGTGCATGCATGGGAGCGTTTTACTTCTGCTTCCAGGAACAGTAAGAGTAGCATAGGCCAGATTATTTGGCATCATGGGCCAGATCTGGTCCATGGGCCGTAGTTTGGCCACCCCTGTTCTAAGGTCGTCTTCCTCCTCCTCATCTAGGTCAGACATTAAACTGCCAAAATGAAGCCAACCTCTGGTGAATTCATTCTGTAGTTCATTTCACCTGACCTAGCATGAGAAAGATTAGCTGGCACAACAAGGTTGATGTTGCCCAGGGTACGCCTGATTATGATCCAAAAATGCCACAATCTTTGTGGAGGCTCTTTCCAAATTCCATCTACCTAAAGCACATGTTCAGAGAAATCTGTTTCCAGAAGGAGTGCTCCCTCAAGTGGTGAAAAAAGGAACAATTGCAAAACACATTAAAAGATGTATCATCACAGTTATCTCCGGAATACAAAGTCCCCTATGCATGTTTAATTCCAGAGTTATGATTAACAAAGCAGATCACGTTGCTTGGGAGCAAACAGTATAGGAGCTGAAAAGCTGCATTTCTCTGAATATGCGTACTGGCCCTAGTTTGCATGTAATGCAATAATGACACCTAATAGCTGGTCAGTACTTGAGATCGAACAGGTTCTCTGAATCTTCTGCAATACTATGTATAGAATACAGTGAATGTCTGTATTTTGCTATGATTTCTGCCAGAAACATAGCTTTCTCATAAGCTCTCTTTTTGGGTCGAGGTTGAACATTTCTAATACAGCAAAAAACAAGGTTGCCTTTTTTCCATACTAACAGTTAATATATGAGAAAGGTATTTGCTTCCCCCTCCCAGCTACTACTTGTTTTTTGCTCAGCTGAACCAAATGAATCATATTAGCATCATCACAGTAATCGAATGAACAACTGCTGTGTGCTGTTGTTGTTGTTGTTTTCCATGCAGAATATGTAGCAACGCAACTGAACAGAGGGAATGTTGCGGGACACAATGAGAGTCCTTTGGCTGACAGGGTAGAGCACAAACTGTTTAGAGAGCCAAACAGCATGAATGCAAATGGCTATTCTGCAGCACAGGGTGTGTGCAACTTTCAAGACAATCTGTAGGTACAGTACTTTTCTAGATGGGGTGGGAAGTGATGGGAAAGCTGCAGATCATGTGCATAGCCACTACAACAGTGCCTGAAACTCCAAACTTGTGGTGCACTTGCATAGTTGAGTCCGACCCTTTGCGACCTCACGGACGACAGCATAGTCTGTCCAGATCCATGCCCACTACATCAATATGGTCTTGCCATCTCATCCTCTGCCACCCCCTTCTCCTTTTGCCTTTTATCTTTCCTATCATCAAGGATTTCTCCAATGAGTCCTCTTTCCTCATTTAATGACCAAAGTATTTGAGCTTCAGCTTCAGTATTTGTCCTTCCAAGGAGGTCAGGGTTCATTTCCTCTAGAATTGACTAATTTGATCTCCTTCCAGTCCACGAGACTCTCAAAAGTCTTCTCCAGCACCACAGTTCAAAGGCACCTATTTTTCTGCACTCTGCCTTCCTTATGGTCCAGCTCTCACAGCCATATATTACTACTGGGAAGACCATTGCTTTAACTATGTGGACTTTTGTTGGCAGGGTGATGTCTCTACTTTTTATTATGCAGGGCAGGGCTTGCTTGTGACAGCATGCGTGCCACCTCTGGCGTGCATGCCATAGGTTCACCAACACTGCTCTATACAGTCAATTCTGTGGCTACTGCTTTTCCAATCCTGTGACTAGTGCTGTGTTTTCCAAATTTCCATATTGAGTGCAACACTTTAATGGCATCATCTTTTAGGGCTTTAAATAGCTCAACTGAAATATCACTCCACTGACCTTGTTGTTAGTAATACTTTCTAGGGCCCACTTGACTTCACAACCCAGGATGTCTGGCTCGAGGTCAGTGATCACATAATTGTGGCTGTCATGGACATTAATGTCCTTCTTGTAGAGTTCTTGTGTATTCTTACCATATTTTCCTAATCTCTTCTGCTTCTGTTAGGTACCTACCATTTAGTCCTTTATTGTGGCCATTCTTGCTCAAAACGTTCCCTTAATTTCTCCAATTTTCTTGAAGCAATCTCTAGTCTTTCCCTTTCTGTTGTTTTCCTCTGTTACTTTGTCCAGTTTATTTAATAAGGCCTCCTTATTTTTCCTTGTTGTTCTCTCGAAATCTGCATTCAGTTGGATGAATCTTTCTCTTTCACCTTTGCTTTTCACTTATCTTTTTTCTTCAGCTATTTGTAAAACCTCATCAGACAACCACTTTCTTTATTGCATTTCTTTTTCCTTGAGATGGTTCTAATTGTTGCCTTCGGTAAGATGTTATGAAGTTCCATCCATAATTCTTCAGGCATTCTGTCTGTCAAGTCTAATCACTTAAATCTATTCTTCACCTCCACTGTATATTCAGGAGCATACCTGTCAACCCGCAGCTCCGGAAAAATGGGACCTGTGCAGATCGCTTGTGTGCAGGCCACTTTCCACGCATGCGTGGAAGTGCTACGCCGCTTGCACAGCCCCTACGCAAGCGGCGTAGCACTTCCGCGCATGTGTGGAAGAGTTTTACCCCTTCCACGCATGCGCGGAAGTGCTACGCCGCTTGCGTAGGGGCTGCGCAAGCGGCGTAGCACTTCCACGCATGCGTGTAAAATGTTTTCCCCCGCTGCCAAATTACGGGGTTTTGGCAGAGCAGGGCGGGTTATGACGTCAATCGACGTCAAATTACGGGGTAATCCCAGTCAAATCGGGATGGTTGACAGGTATGTTCAGGATGGATATGATCTAGGTAATATGTGAATGGCCTAATGGGTTCCCCTACTTTCTTCATTCTAAGCCTGAATCAATAGCTCATGATCTGAGCCACACTCCGCTCCAGGTCTCATTTTTACTGACTGTATAGCACTTCTCCATCGTTGGCTGCAAAGTATATAATCAATCTGATTTCGGTAATGACCATTTGTTGATGTCCATAAGTAGAGTCGCCTCTTAGGTTGTTGGAAGAGGGTGTTTGCTATGACCAGTGCATTCTCTTGACAAAACTCTAGTAGCCTTTGCCCTGCTTCATTTTGTATTCCAAGGTCAAACTTGCCTGTTATTCCAGTCACCTTTTGATTTCCTACTTTTGCATTCCAGTCCCCTATGATGAAAATGGCATCCTTTTTTATGTCAATTATAGAAAGAGTTGTAGGTCTTCATAGAACCACTTGACTTCAGCCTCTGAAGTGGTTGGGGCATAGACTTGGATTACTGTGATGATCGATTACTGTAATATTAAATGGAAACTCCATAGTAGGCCCATTGAATCAGCTGAATTTATGGAAGTGTTGATTCACCAAATCCCAGTAATTCCATGGGTCTATTCGTGTAGCAATGTACTACTGTATTTTAATAACTGTGGTTTTTGTTCATTAAAATAAATAAAGTTAGGCTTCTGAGTTGGGCAAGTGTTCCCTCAGACACCCATTACACCTCTGGTGGCCAGTTTTCAACCCGAGGACCCTCCCTCTCATCACAAAGTGAAAAATCACATACACCAAAAATATTTTTTATTTGGGAGCCACAGCTACAACTAGTTTTATCAGAAATACCATTCCAGCCATTCAGTGAAAATTGATGTGTTTGTGCAAAAAGCCTTATCTGGCCTCATGGGTGGGACAGATATGTGACCCGTGTGACACACTTTGCCCACTGCTGTTGTAGCCTAGTCTAGTGCATGGTTGGGGGAGCTGTTTGTTTGCTTATCTGAGCTATCTTTTCTTGCCAAAATATTGCTTTCCTAACAGGCCACACCTATCATGGTGTAACTGTACTCTTTATCTCCTGAGCTCTCAGATTAGACTCCAAAAATTCGTAATCAGTAGAACCTCGGATGAAGTCCAAACTCCGTTCCACAAGTTTGGACTTTATCCAATTTTGAACTTTATCTGAACCAAATGGGCGATGCATCAGATAACTTCCAAAAATGGACTGTATCCAAGGTCCCTATACCAAATACCTCGGATAATGTCCATTTTTAGCAGTTTTGGATTTTATGTGATGCATCACGTGTGCATGAAAACCACGACTTTATCCAAATTGGACTTTATCTGAGGTACCACTGTTTTAACTACCAATTAAGCAAGAGAGAAATAGCAGCCATAGCTCCTGCTTACTGATGCTGCCATCTACTGCCTAGCCCCAAGATATATAGGGAGTATAACTGTGACACCACTAAATTCCACATTGAAAATAATAGGAAGGAAACTGGTGGGGAAAACTGACAGCCATGCACATATCTCTGCTACTCTGCTCACAACTGAATTTCCTCAGCAGTAGCTAACTCAGGAATTAATTGAAAATTAAACCCATGTTTTCTTCTCAATACTGGTGTGTTTTAATTCCACCTCCAGGAGTGACGAGGGTGGTGCGGGCCAGATGAATTGGTGTCAGGGGCCGGATCTGACCCATGGACCATAGTTTGGGCACCCCTGGTTTAAGCAGAGAAAATGGCAGCCTAAAAAAATCTATATCATCTGTTGCAAAACATATCTGTTGTAAAACAGATTGCAAGGCACGCTTTATTTCTGCTTCCAGTGGGAGGAACCACATGACTGGTCCACTGAACCACGCAACCAGCCCAGTGAACCACGTGACCTGCCCGCGGGCTTAAAAGTTTGGGTATCCCTGGTATACTACAATCAACCACCTGGCCTGTAGTTTCTGCATCTTTTTGGATCACTTTAAGCCAATTTGGGCCACATTAAACACTAAAAGAAGGAAATCTTGTCCATGCAGCTGGCTAAGTGGGTGGCCTCCTATTTAAATCAGTGCCCCTTGACTGCTATGAACCCAGTGTAAACCTTTCAGCATGCATCCACACTGACCACAGATCCCTAGCATGCCAGTGCTGTACAGCTATATACGCCTACTCAAGATCACTGTCAATGTAGGACACCATGCAAGTAATTTTTTCTTGCCTCCCCTCAACCTTTGGATGCATTTCAATCAGACCTCCACGTGACCCAAACATACTGTGCACCAGAGGAAGCCCTCAGTACCCTAGTAAAACAGATTTCAAACAGCCTTTACATTTTCTCCTTATCATTGGGCATTTCTGGCAGCGTCTTTGAGAACAAGCAAAAGCCTGCAGAAGAACTTGCTTTTCAAGTGATTCCCCCCAAAAAATGACAACACTGGTTACCATCAAGAATAATCCTGGAAGTTGTAATCTTCTGTGTGCTCTCCTCCTGCAGCAGTACATGGAGCCGTACATGATCTACCATCAGAAAAGCCCTAGCAACAAATTGTAGTGCATTCAAGGAAGAAGTGGCACTATTGCAACGGGATGGAGGGATTCACTTGCCAAGAAAGGTGCGAAAGAGTTTTGTCTCTGCCATGGCGCTCTTAAAGGTACAAGAGCTCCACCTGGTGAGAAGAAATTTGCTAAATCTATTAGAGGTGATAAAATGCTTTCCTTCACTACTTTGGTTTCCATGTTCATTTGTTGGCTATTGCTGCTGTTTCTAGGTTTACCTGACCAATGGACAAAGGCCATAATACATGGATTCAAAATACTGTACTGGCAAAGCTATTCCAGCTGATGGAGAAGAACTTATCCTGAAGTTTTAGCTGTAGCAGCAGGTGAGCTGAAAATTAAATTATAAAAGTGAAAAGGTTCTGCAGTCACCTTTCTGGAGGAAAAAGAAGATTAAACAATGCCTGGCTTGTGAGAATTCTCATAATCCAGCAAGGACTGGCAGATGGTTGATTGGGATCTACAGAGAGATCTTTGGGTAATTCTGTGATATAATTCTGCAACTATGCTAATTGCAGAGTCTAGAAAGTTATGAACAATAAATATAATGTTATGCTGAAGCTACCCAAAAGGGACCCATAGTAGGATGCAGCTTTGGATCATAGAATCATAGAATAATTGAGTTGGAAGGGGCATCTTAGGCAATCGAGTCCAACACCCTGCTCAATGCAGGAATCCGAATCAAAGCAGATGTGAGTTAGGGTTGTCCAATTCTCTCTTGAATGCTTCCAGTGTTGGAGCGCTCACCACCTCTCAAGGCAGTTGGTTCCATGGTTGGATCCTCTAACTGTTAAGGTGTTTTTTCTAATATAAAAAATAAAGACTATAATCCAAGTATAGAGTCCAGTCTTGTTCTTTACTTTTTTTTTATAAAGGAAAATCAATAATTTCCACTCCGAGTATAACAAAAATCTTACAGCCGACATTAAAACCAAAGTGGACCAGTTTCG
This sequence comes from Bradypodion pumilum, assembly GCA_035047305.1. Lineage (NCBI taxonomy): Eukaryota > Metazoa > Chordata > Lepidosauria > Squamata > Chamaeleonidae > Bradypodion > Bradypodion pumilum. The sequence continues at coordinate 440,643,442 of JAWDJD010000001.1, forward strand.
AGAATCCTTCATACAGTTTAAGAAGCATAAATTTCAAAGGGACTCCCAAGACTACTCCACAGCCAAAATATATAGGTGGCATTATCAGCAAGGATCTGCGAGAGTTAAGCGCATCACCTGGAAGGATCAGACATACACCTCCGATTTTGAAACTTCAGACTCAGACGTGCCCGGTATATCTGGTGATGAAGAACAACCCAAGTCTTACAACTTCAGGAGCAACAGGGATCGCCAGGATACCTCACAATGGTCTAAATCTTTTTTAGGGAAAAGAAGGACTGGGAGGGGAGTGAGGAAAACATAGTGTTTAACTTATCTGCCAGGACCCTCTCCCAGGATAAGGTACGACTTCTTTCACTTGGGCTTAATTTTGTTCCTACACCCATGTACCACTCTTTTAATACACGTGTGGATCTTTCTAGGCTTCTAAGGTTGCTTAAGTTAAAGGTGCTTTTTAAGGGTATGGATACACAATCGGTGGAGACCTTTAAACCTAAATCCTCATTTAACCCAGCGGTTGATGAACCAGCTATAGAGGTGTTCCACAGGCAGGTACTCAGGGACATTGAAGAAATGGAAAAGAAAAAGATTAGGGGCTATAACAATTTGTCGAGGGAAGACCATATTACTTTGCAGAATCTAGCACAGGACAAAACGATTATAATCAAGCAAGCCGACAAAGGGGGCAGCATAGTTGTTCTCGATACTGCTGATTATATTGCTGAGGCGACTAGGCAATTGGGAGATGGCAACTTGTACAAACAGGTTAAGCATGATCCAACACAGCATATATCCTACATTATTAAGACAATTCTGTCGAGGCAGTAACTCTAGGATATATCACAGATAAAACTTTCAATTTTTTATATAATGAACACCCGAGGATACCAATATTCCACCTCGTACCAAAAATACATAAGCCTAGAGTAGAAGGGCTACCCACACCCATGAGGCCAATCGTCTCCGGGATTAATTCGATCCTTGAGCCTCTTGCCAAATATATCGACTTTTATATTAACACATTTGCGAAAGCTACTTCCTCCTTTATCTGTGACACCTCGCATTTTGTATCCATGGTCAAGGGTCTTCAAGTGCCACAGGGAGGGCTATTACTTACACTGGATATGGAGGCTCTCTACACAAACAATCCGTTAGAATCAGCAAGACAGATAGTGATGGACAACTTAGATTCTAGAGGCACTCTTTCCCCCCCCCCAACCCATTTTTAATTGATCTACTTGATGTGGTTTTCAAAAACAACTATTTCAGGTTTGGGAAATCTTATTATATACAAATTAGGGGCATGGCCATGGGGAGCCCGCTGGCCCCCAGCGTGGCCAACATATTTATGAATGAATTTGAGAAAAAACACATTTACAACAGTGATAGCAACCACTTTTTGAGAAATGTAATATTTTATGGTTGATTCATTGACGATCTATTTTTTGTCCTGGATTCAAAAGACATACTTACACCTTTTGTACAATGGGTCAATTCTCTTGACAACAGTCTCTGATTTACACTGCATGCGGACCCCTCCAGTGACCCATTTTTAGATGTTGAGGTCTTCATATCACACAATAGGAGAATAGCTGTCAAATTATTTAGGAAACCAACAGATAGGAGCCCTTGTCTTAAATACACGTCTTACCATCCACCATATGTCAGAAATAACATACTTTTCGGGCTCTTCGCCAGGGCTAAACATAACTCCACAACACCTGACAATTTTCATGAATCTGCCTGATCTCTACAACGAAAGCTTACCCAAAGGGGATATCCAGGTAGTAGTATTAATTATGCCCTTCAAAAAATTAATAACATTCACAGGGCCAAATTGTTTGAGTGTAAGCAAAGAGGAGAAACCAATATCATCAGATGTTCATTTAAATATTTTCCAGAAGCAGCACAGCTTAAGAGAATCATCAATAAACATTAGCACTTGGTAGACCAGTTGCCAGGCTGCAATTCCAGACCAGTTTGGGTTTTAGGAAGACCAAATCCATTAATAGTTTAGTGGTGAGATCTGATCATACATCTAAACTACAGACAACCAGCGACAGAGGGTTACCCACTGGCCACTTTAAGTGTCATGCTTATGTGGCATGCCGCTTTGGTTAGGAAACTAAACAAGTCCCAATCCCTGAAAAAAACAATACATTTAGGCTAAATTCCCTCACTAATTGTGGCTCAAAACACGTGGTCAATTTATGGGAATATCCTTGCCATAAACGATATATCAGCATCACAAATAGGGCTTTGAAAACTTGGATATCAGAGCACCACAGTAAAATTCGGGGGCAAGTCACCGAAGCCCCTTTAGTTAATCACTATATTGAACAGGGCCATACGGAGAACGAATTTAGATTTCTGGCGCTTGAATTAGTTCGACCGAAACCATTTGAAAAAATTGACATACATAAAAAGCTATTACAAAGAGAGGCATACGACATTCACTTGTTCGATACATTGTATCCTAAGAGTCTTAATCAGGAACTAGAACTATTGTCATTTATATAATAAAAAAGGAGGTACGGATCGCAGCGGTACTAAGTCTTGACTAGACCACTAAAGGGAACTTGTCTTCCTGTTTAATCTGGCACACCTGAACAACAGGGAGGTAAGTATATTAGCATGCTTTAGGCTTTTTCACTTTGACGTCCCAACACACCATAGAAGCAACGCACGGAGGCAAGGACGCATATTTAAAAATGAAATCTTTCGATTTACAGAACTGGTAAGAGTGCTTCTTGGTGATAATTCTTTTTGCCAATTGGATTTAGAAGGAGCATTTCAGCAATATGCAATTATGTATATATGTATATAGCACAGTGTATATGATAACATGAATGTATTAGATAAGATTATAGAGTAGACATGTTTACCCAAGCTCCTTTCATGGACACTAAATATATGTGTGTATTTTTTGTCACCCTCTTATTCAGATTTCCTGAGGAAGGAACGGAAAGTTCAGAAAAGTCAAATTAACTAGTATTGACTTTGAATTATATAGTTACATGCTGCCTTTGTGAATACTGACTGATCTGTAAGATTTTTGTTATACCCGGAGTGGAAATTATTGATTTTCCTTTATATATATAAAAAAAGTAAAGAACAAGACTGGACTCTATACTTGCATTATAGTCTTTATTTTTTGTACCAGTATATTCTTCTTCAGTAACGGTTACCTGTTGCCATTGTACATACACCGTTCAACCAGTTTTCCTAATATAATCTTAACCTATAAAACCAAGCATTAACCGTTGGAACTGGCTATAGGCTGCTATGCGTTGCCCTACTGACCCACACCCACCCTTCGTGTGCACGGCCGAATTCCCTACACAGGTCAACGAAGGATTTAAAAATCCGGCATGGGGGCCTCAGCCCCACAAACGGCAAGAAAGGGAAAGAACTTCACTTCCCAACATTCCTTGCGCTGCGCCGCGCCAGAGCCAATCACGCTGAGAGGCTCTCGCACGGCGCAGCGTTCAGACACGCGCCGCAGCCAATCGAAAGAAACGCATTTTAAAAAAACCCAGCAAAAACACACAGCACCAACCCATTACTACAAGCCCCAGCGTCCTGCACGCCCACGCAGAACGCTGAGGAAAACGGCGCCGGGAAAATTAAAAAGAAAAACAGCTCACAGGCAAGCAAACAGCAGCCGGCTTTCTTTTACTCTCCCGCGGCGCCTGAAGCTCCCAAAAGGAGTTTCCCCTTTAACATCAGTGGCTGGAAACGCGGCTGGAAACAAAAGATGAGGCAGAGAGGATCGATCCCCCACCACCCCTCCTTAAAAAAACTCCGTCTTTTCTTCTCTTTAAAACCGGAGTTGTTTTAAGGATGGGGGGTGGGGGATCGATCCACTCTGCCTGCTGATATTAAAGGGGAAACACCGATCTACTTTCACGACTCCACACAAACAAAGCACCATAACAAAACAAAGCCCCCCTCCCCACCACCTAAACACCTTTACAAAAGATAACATCAAAACAGTTTAACTTACCAAAATACAAGTAAAGGAAGCACCCGAAGTCAACGACAGTACACATCGAATTTCCCTAAACTTTCCCAAAGACAGCCAAGAAACACTCACAGACGCTTCGAAAAGAAGCAAGACATGAAAACTTTAAAAGGAAAATACGCACTCCCTTACAGCCATGCCTTCTGCACAGCGATACAGCAACGCGGAACACAGACACACCTACAAACATGCAAATCCACTTAGCTCACCTAGCTCTCCCAAACTCCAAAAAGAGCGAGGGAAAATAACGCGATAACGAGATTAAACACACATACGGCAAACACACAGCTTAAAAACGAAACTAATCCGCCAAAAGAGAGTTGCCAAAGTCGTGAGTGCAAACTTTCCGAGGGGAAACAATAGCGACAGCCAAAAAGCAACAGACAAAACAAACACACCTCTAATAATGCTTAACCACTTAGCTCACCAAACTCTTGCTAACTCCATAGGCAGCGGAGATAAATAACTGAGGTTCACATTTAAAATTACTAAAACACGAGTAAAGGCAAATGCCAAAGTCCACGACAGCCAACATCGCGTATCGTGATAATTTGAACAAGGTTTACGAAAGTAAAGCACAAACGGAACAATAAACAGCAAGGAATAAAATAATATAAAGGAAAAAAATTATTCACTCACATCCAAGCCGTCCAAAAATCCAAACAGAAACGCGGAAGAAAACCACATCTCCACACTTGCAAATCCCCTTAGCTCACCTAACTCTGCCAAAGTCCCAAAGCAGCGGAGTAAGATAACGCGATAACGAGACTTTCTAAACGAACAGGAAATACGCAGGTTGGAAACTAAAGTACATGCCTCAGCCGCGACTTTGAAAAAGCGAGAGTTAACTCTTTACAAAGTTTAGTTTAAAAAAATATATAACGAAATGGAGAAAGAAGAAAACAATTCGCTAAAGCAACCAAACACGAAAACATCTAACCAGCATGTAGAGAACCATACAACAAGCAGCAACACAAAAGGTACATTCTGCGTTAGCAAAATTAACATGCATCACCCAATTGAATTTTACCGTGGAAAAAAGTTGCCATGGAAACAAGGAGATTATGAAATAACTGATAATGTCTTAGATAATGAAGAACAGGAAATTAAACAACAGAATTTGCTTACTGTAAGGAAAAATGAAAAACAAAACGGATCACCAACAGAAATGAAACTGCCATGGAAACAACCAAACTCAGAAAACAGCTCCCAAACAAACAGAAATACAGCAACAAACGCACAGGGACAAACAGAAACAAACATGCAAATGAGGCAAACACATTACCCCCCAAAAGAAACAATACAAGGACATATACATAAGGGAACAACTTCACACAACAATGAACCAAAAAATTATATTGCCATGGAAAGAACAAAAACCAGAGAAAGCAACCAATGTAAACAAAAATGAGATACAACAAAGGAGACAGAAACAACAACCACAAACAAAACAGAAAACAAAAAGGCAGACGACAAAACCAGCCAAACAGAAATGCAAATAGTCAGGAGAAAAGAAAAACAAACAATCACCACAACAAAGTCATTATTGAATTTGGAAAAGGAAGAAACATATATTGCTGAAATAAATAACAAGGCCACAGAATTAAAACAAAACGCACAGAAAAAAACATTACAAGAAATCATAGAGGAAATAAACAACAAACAAACAAAACACCAGGACATGAAAAAACCAAACAATGAGAAACCAGAGGACACTAGATACAAAATGCAACCAAAGAAAAAGACATTACAAGAAATAATAACAGAAATAAACAGCAAACCAATACAACAACAGGAACTGAAACACTCATCCGATGAGAAACAACAAGAAAACAGTCTAAAACCACAACCACATCAAAAACAACAAGACCAGCCAAACAAAAATGTGGTGGATATAGACAAAATCATACTGAGACATGTACTCATGATGACACATCCACCATCACCATACAATCAGCCACTAGCAGAATCAATGCTGCAGCATTTCCTCAAAAAAAATCGCAACAGAGCAAGAAATCATCAGGTAAACAATAAAAATAATTACATTATCAGAAACTTAAAAAAGCATATATATATAACTTTGTCTTTATTTCCTTTACACAGATAACTCAGCAAAACATCACTCAACTGCGTGATCCACAAAACACAAAACAGCTGTTACAGTAGGTAAATATTGATTTAAGCATAAAAATAAATTTATTAAAAAAAAACAATAATTAAAGAACAAAACAATTTACAAATGCAACATTTCAAAAACAAAAAAAATATAACAATATCTATCCCTGTATATTATGTTTTACAGATACAGAAGACGCATTCCTACAGCAAAAAAGACATCAGAAAAAATTATAAATAGTTTAAAGCAACATTTTATGAGCAGAAAACATTACAAAAAAAATTGTTAAATGTTAAATTGTTTTATTTTTTCGAAAAAATAAATATTTGAAAAAAAACATGCATCGTTTTAAATAAAACAATGGGGTGAAAAAGCCCGGCAACGCCGGGCAAACCTTGCTAGTACCTAATAAAAAAGTCTACAAAATAAACTGGCAAAAGCAGGGAGTGGGGGGGGGGGAGAGAGAAGAAAGCAAGAAGGCTTCTGGCTGCTCTGGGTGAAATCTAACACCCCTCTGTCAACTTATGAGGCCTGTTTGAATGTCTGCAGAGCCTTCCTGCTCTATTACATCTCAGGACATCATGAAGACTACAAGGACCTAAAAGCTGACATATTTTCCCTAACCCTGTACAGCCCTTTAAAAACAAAGTGGTTGACATCTTTTCTCTAACCCTGTACAGCCCTTTAAAAACCAAGTGGCTTGACAGCAAATCACAAAAGGACTGACATAGGTAGGAACAGAGGAAGGTAGAAGGGGGCTGTAGGCTTAAATGCAGACCTCATACCAATTCATCTGCAGCTCCTGTGTACAAATTGAACTGTAAGACAGGCTGCAAATCAATTTGTCCAAGCATTCATAGCCAAAACCAGAGAGTGCTGAGCAGCACAGGCAACACATGGTCTGTTTGGTAACACAGGCAAAGTTGGTGGACTGTCAGTGAGAAGGAAGCATGCCTGATGTGACACTTATGTGGAAGTCTCCCTCTCAACTCAAGAAGGTCATGCATGATTCTGTGTCTCCATATTTACACCCTGTTATTGGCTATCCTTCTAGCCCAGGATGCAGCACACTGAGATGTTCTTCTGAAAGAACAAGAAATTGTTTGGTCTTCTGTAACATCTTGCTGGAAGCTGAGCAGAGAGGAGCCATACATGGCTGGGAGAAAGAAAAGAGGTTAAAGAAATGTTAAATGCAGAGTTTCCTAAAGCTGTTTAGTGATCTGTAGGGGGAATGTTTAATTAAGCTGTTTACAATAAGTCTTGTATGAAAACATCTACTGTTGTTGTTACGGGGCATGAAGATACAGAACACAAGGGAGCAGGGGATCTCTCAGGCCTTGGCCTAAGCAGGGCTTCAGCAATGTTTATCGTTCTTCTCGTTAATGCTTGCTATTTTCTAAATTTTCCTAGTGGTCTCCAGTGATATACAAAATCCTCCCATCTTGCCTCAGAAATGTTACTTGTTTTGTTTAGATTTCCTGAAGAATTAAAGTGCAACTTCTTCTTGTTGTTTTGCCATATTTGAATCCAAATACAGTAGAACCATGTATAACAAAAATAATTGGTTCCACTAGGCACTTCGTTATACGTGGGGGGGGGGTGTTTTGTTATACGATGCATGCGTCGTACGAAAATCCCTATGGGAATAATTGTACAACGAAAATCTCTATGGGATGCATCGTATAACAAAAAGTTTTTCGTTGTACAATTCCCATAGGGATGCATTGCATCGTACAATCAAAATTTTCATTGTACAATGCACCGTTGTTGTTGTTGTATTCAAATTTCCTTCGTTGTACTGACACTCTAGTATCAGTTAGCATATTTTTATATGTCTTGACATATTCCTTTACAAAGCAATGTATATAATGTATGTAATTGGATATAAGGTTGTAAAATAAGCCGAGCCATATTGGAATTAAGAAAGCCTCTCTAGTTAAAAGTTGTTTACTGCTAGTTTGCTGAGGAACACACACAAAAGGGTCTTATGTGAAATAAGCAGACATGTTTACCACTGTACATGTTAGAATGTACATCATTTCATACGTAAGTTAGAATATATAACCTCAAGATAAGGGTGAAACGCCTACTGCCCAGGGGTGACCATCTGGACTGAAGAACACGTTTGTGGAGCTTCATGAAAAGTATAGAAGGCTGGCTGAATCATTAATGAGGGTCCTTGGCTCTAATGGATCCAAGACCGTGTATGCATACATTATGATGTACCATGATCATGTGTTATTGTGTTATGTTATGCTATGATTGACTTTCTTAGATAAAAATTCTCTTTTTCCATTTCAAACCTCTCTAGCTGATTTGTTTACTTAAAAGCTGTTTACTTCTTGGAGAGTGGGAGTAACAGTGCGATTTTTTTCACTGTGTGATGCATTTGTTATATGGGGTTCTACTGTATTGGTGATCCTCATGGATATCAGTCATGAAGACTGTCCTGAGAATATAATGCAATGGCCTTTCATTTGCCTTCTGCATCACAGCATGACACCCATACCACTAATCCAGTTCCGCAAGTCACTTTCTGGTCCTGAACCCTTTTGGCACGCAAAGTCCGCCTCAGCCCCAGGCCAGTTTTGATGAAGCTGCTGCCCTCCATCAAGATAGATTCAAGTGGGATTTAATCCCCTTGGGGACCATCACCCTTCCCTGTGGACTTCACCAGCCAAGCCATTAGTTCTCAGAGTTGACAGGTTAATTAACTGCTTCCTGACACCCAACTTTAAGTCGTTGGCAGTATGGTCTACTCTATTACCACAGCAGAATAACCTGGCCAGAGTGCAACAACATGGTCAAAATACCACTGGCTTAGCTCCACTTATAAAATAGATGAATCTGAAGTATGGTATTTTTAGTGACCACATGACACAAAGGATAGTTTGAACTGGCTCAGCCCTTTTTGCTCCCAAAGTGGCTTTTCATCTCTGTTGCTGGGGTGGCTTCTACTTTTTCAGGCAGAATCAATTCAAATGGGCTCCCCCACTCCCAATGCAGTTACTGATGATACATTAAGACCAGAGTGAGGGAGCATATCTGTAGGTGGTGTTACAGTGATATAGGTAGTTTGGGCATAATATTCAGGATGTGGGAAGGCACATCACATCTTAGCTCCTCCTCCTTTCAATTTCCAAGCTTCCATGAGGCTCCCTTTTGCGTGGAGAAGGGAGAACTTTAATAGTCAGAAATAGCTACTGGATCACTCTTGTCAGCATCAGGAACAGCAATGGTGTTTGTTTGTTTGTTTGCTTGCTTGCTTGCTTGCTTGCTTGCTTGCTTGCTTGCTTGCTTGTTTGTTTGTTTGTTTGTTTGTTTGTTTGTTTGTTTGTTTGTTTGTTTGTTTGTTTGTTTGTTTGTTTGTTTGTTTGTTTGTTTGTTTGTTTGTTTGTTTGTTTGTTTGTTTGTTACTATTACAGGCTCCTCCTTCTATCCGAAGGGTTCCAAAAAGGAGTACTAGGGAACCTCAGAAATTGAAAGGAGTGGGTGGGTTAAAAGTTTAAATTAGTTTAAATTGATAATTTTCAGTAGCAGATCCAGTTTATGCCTGCATAACATTAACACGAGGGGGCTGCAGTTGCTCAGTGGTTAAGAAGATTGCCTTGTTACCTGGGAGGCAGACAAGTTGGCAGATCGAGACCCAGGTACTTCAAGATGGATTGAGCACCTGTCTCTGTCTGTTAGATCCAGCCCTTATAAGCACGAGTCCAGGACAACAATGAACAAACAGCAACAGGCTTTATTATAACAGTCAGTAGAGTTTAGCTTACAAGGTGTTCCGGATCCTGAGATGGCTATACGTTCGTAATGGAGTCAGTCCCTCTGGACTCGTGCCCGGCAATAGGCAAAATACTAGCTACCAGAATTGTAGCATAATGGAGGGACCTAGGCTTAGCGTTATCCAGGCTACCTGTGGAGTAGGAAGTATAGATCCGGTCCGGCGCCACCCTTGTTTGTTTGTGGGGCTTATATAGTGTCTCCCAAGTGGTGGCTATTCAATACAAGGTAGCAACCCATCGGACAAACGTAACTAACCAATCAGTGTAGGGGATATATGAAAGTAACCAATGAAGAGCAGGATCCTAAACTGTAACCAATGGTAGGGCTAGGATTAGCATAACTAGCGCACCCTTTTGCAGGGGATTTCATGTCGCTTTAGGCTTCAATTTGGGATGGCAGGAAACCACCATTTTCCTTTGCAAGAGCGCTCCTTGGGCTACTTGCAAATGTACCTCAATACACAACACTCTCCCAGCTCATGGGGACATAAAAGGAGCCTCATTCAGGTGTCCCCTGAGTGGAGTTTCTCCAGAAAAAGCCTTTCAACCCAGAATAATTTCTGACATGAAATTATTATTAACATTAACACACGAAGATTTGTCCAGTGTCTCAGCTTGTTAAAATTGGCTAACATCTTCTTTTTAATGAATGCCTAAAACTATTAGGGAATTGAAAACAGGGCCACAAAAACAAAACACACTAAAGTTTTCAGAAAAATCTGCTGTGCAGTCAAGATTCAGATCTGAAAGGAAGTTGCTTAAACTGCTTACTCTCTTGGGAGGTCCTGCAACTGGTCTAGGTAGGTGGAGTAGGTGGTACAACAGAATGGTCACGCCATAAAAGGCTATAGCGCAGTGGGGGGCATCAGCAGGTTCACACCAGTTCGCCAGAACCGGTAGCAGAAATTCTGGCTGACCGCGCCCATGCAAGTTTTGAAATAAAGTAGTCCTAATTTGGGTGCAACACAGGGCTTTCCCCCTGGTCACACCCACCATACCATGACCACAGTGTGGTAGTACATTTTTTTGGAGCCCACCACACCACTGGCTATAGAGATGTAGATCAGTATATGGAGCAGAGGTGAGGAATTTGGGACCTGTGAAGTTTGTTTTTAATTTTAAAAAAATGGCTTAAGCTTTTGTAGGTGGGCAACCTGCTTTTGCTGCAGAGATCAAGGCATAAGGAGCAAGCAGGATAAAACAGTCCATGCATATACAGTAAGATAAAGGTCTCCCTTGCTTGAAAGCCTGTCATATCTGACTCTAGAGTGCAGTGCTCATCTCCATTGACAGCCAAAGCGACAGTACTGTCTTTATTACTGTCTTCCCCCCAAAGTGGTGTCTATTTATCTACTTGCAATTTTTTGCTTTCGAACTGCTAGGTTGGCAGGAACTGAGACAGAGACAGGAGCTTACTCCGTCATACAGCACTCAGGTCTCGAATTGCTGACCTGCCAACCTTCCAGTTGTCATGTTCAGCATCTTAGCCACTAAGCCACCCCAATTCCTTTTATGCATATACTGTACCAGTACACAATATGCAGAATTTTGTAGTATATAAAGAAATTACACTTTCTTTTAAAACTCTGACTAATACAGTCAATTTTCTGTATAATTTTTCCAGCTGTTGTATGTTCCATTGTATCTGCACATTTCACCTTACTAAAAGAAGTAGTTATATGCACTGCCACCACTGAAACCCTAAAATGATTGCCCACCATTTCCTTAGCATTTTGCACCTTTTATTCAGCATGTATCTAATGCAAGCGCGGCGCCAAAATGGCCGCCGCGCTCTTTGCGGGAGCCCCCCCACAGGACGAAGGCATCTGGGTAGTTAGGGGCGTGGCCAGCTCCCTTATAAAAGGGGTGGCCACGAGGCAGCCAAGCTGCCATTTTGCGAAGCGACGGAGCGGAGAAGTTTTTCCTCTTACTCCGTCGCTTTTTACCTCGAGCGGGCAGCCTTTTGGCTGCTTAATTTCCTCTTTTCGGCTTCCCTTAGGTCCGACTGAGATGCCTTCGAAGAAGAAGGTGGCCGCGAGCGCGGCTCGGGCGGTGCGGAGGCGCAATCCGGGTCGGAGGACCGCGGCTGTGCCTTCCCACCAGCCGCCTTTGCCGGCTCCCACCGGGACCGGTGGGATGGGGTCTATTACCCCCTGGCCGGAGGCCGGGGACCCGAGCAGGGGTCCAGTATGGGCTGCGGCCCACGGCCCGCGGCCCGCAAGAGGCGGACGCCGCTCCTGGTGCTCATTCTGGGCCTTCCTCCATCGGGGCCCAGCTCACTCCGGGGCCTTCCAGCCTTGGGGGGTGGTGCGGTCCCCTCCCTTGGCAGGTGCCCACGCCGGCCCTGCCAGACCTGGGTGTGGGGTCATGGCCTTATTCGGGCCCCGGGGTGCAAGGGCCTGTACCCACGCCTGTAACGGGCGGGCCGGCTGGCCCGTGGCCCCAGGCCAGTGTGGAGGCCTTGCTGGCCCGCATGGCGGCTCTCGAGGCTTCCCTTGCTCGGGCCAGCCACGCTGGCGCTCCTTTTGGGGTGCGCTTGGACGCGTCGTCTGCTGGGCAGCGGCAGGCGACGGGACGGGTCGAGCAGCTTGAGGCGCGTGGCGCGACTTCGGCCACTGCCTCGCAGCTCCCCGACCAACAGGCCAGCGCGGGTCAAGCTCCGGCGGCGAGCTCTACGGCGGTCGTGAGCTCCGACACCTCCAGTGGGCCGGAACCCCTGGTGGGGGCGGCCCGCGGGGGTGCAGCATGTGAGTATGCGGTACAAACTAGTGCACCTACACATGTGGCTACGTTGGGGGGGCTTTCCAATGGCCTTGGCCTCGCATGGGGGGTGCGGCGGTACAGCCGCTGACGCACCAACAGGCGACGTCAACCACCACCCAGGGCCCCGGGGTGGGTAGCATTTCCTACCCTGTGGGGAATGTTTTGGGGGTGGCTGGGCTAGTTCAAGCCCCTTTCCAGATGCCCGCAGTTTCTGCTGTGCCTGTCTCGGCCTTGCCAACAGCGGGCTATTCCTTGCCACTGGGTGACCATTTGGCACAGGCCACCAGAGAGAAAATATGACGAGGGGAGTATGTTGATATCTTCTCACTCCTAAACAGGGAGCCCACCAAGGAAGAGAGGGAGGGGCAGGATGAGAAGGATAAGGAACAGGCACGTCGTCGCAAGCCACCACGGACGTGGGCCAACTGGCTGCCGGCTTACCTCATCTACATGGCGGTGTACCTGAGGGCCCGGCCGGATCTGGCAATTCTGATGGTCCAGTATTTGGACAATATCTATCGGGCGATGGTTGATTTTCCGGGCCCGTCATGGTTGGCTTATGACGAGGAATTCCATATGCGAATTCCCCTGCACCCTGAGATGAGGTGGGATGAGCCATGTCAGAGACTTTGGCTGCTGTACATGATGCCCACGCGCCCCGCACCAGGGGAAAGATACCATTGTGGACATGCGGTCCAGCGAGTGGCTCCAGCACAGGTTCCCCGCCAAGTGGCGGGGCAGGGGGTTCCAGCCCGACTGCTGTGCTGGACTTTCTCGTCTAATGGTTCATGCAGGAAGAAGAATTGCAAGTACAGACATGAGTGTCCCACCTGTGCGGGCCCCCATGCAGCCTCTGCCTGTCCCAGGCCTGGAGGGACGCGGGGCAGAGGGAGGGGCGGACAGTGGGCTGGCAAGACTGCCGCAGATGGAGCTGGTTCACCGAAAGGCTCCCTCCCCAATTAATGTGGACATGCTGGAGCGTTGGCTCGCATTGTACCCGAAGGGAGAGGATGCAGATTATCTACTTCAGGGCTTTAGACAGGGGTTCCGGATTCCTTTCATGGGTGATAGGTCCCCTCAGGATGCCCCCAACCTTTTGTCCCTTAGAGGGAGGGAGGAAGTGGCTGCCGCCAGCATTAATAAGGAGGTCAATGCGGGCAGGGTCGCTGGCCCTTTCCCTGCACCCCCGTTCACTAACCTCAAGGTATCGCTCCTGGGCTTGGTTCCCAAGAAGTCACCAGGCGAGTTTCGCCTTATCCATCACTTGTCCTACCCAGCCGGCCGATCGGTCAATGATGCTATCCCTGACAACCTTTGCTCAGTCAGGTATACATCTTTTGACCACGCGCTGCGCATGGTGCGCTCATGTGGCCCGGGTGCGCTGCTGGCTAAGTGCGACATTAAGTCGGCTTTTCGCCTCTTGCCAGTGCACCCGGGCGACTTTGAATTGCTGGGTTTCAAATTTCGGGGCGAATATTATTTTGATAAGGCCATGCCTTTTGGCTGTTCCATATCATGCTCGGCTTTCGAGCGTTTCAGTACCTTCCTAGAGTGGGCTTTCGTCCGCAGGTCAGGGTCCCGGTCTGTAGCCCATTACCTGGATGACTTTTTATTTGGGGGTGAACGGGGCTGGGACACGTGTGCACGTCTCCTCAACACATTTCAGACGCTAATGGAGGAACTCGGTGTCCCTTTAGCGCCCGAAAAGACCGAGGGCCCATCTACACAGCTAGTCTTCCTGGGGGTGGAGATTGACACGATAGCGCAGGCATCTAGGTTACCGCGGGATAAGGTGTCGAGGATAGTGGCCCTTATCTCGGACTTGTTGGCCAAGCGCAAGGCATCACTGAGGGAACTGCAGGTGCTGCATGGTCACCTTAATTTTGCCTGCAGAGTGGTCGCACCGGGCAGGGCTTTTGCCCGGCGCTTGTGCGACGCTATGGCAGGATTATCCAGGCCTCACCATAGGGTTAGGCTTACCCGGGGTATCAGGGCAGACATGCTTGTCTGGTTACAGTTCCTGAGGGACTTCAATGGGGTCTCATTTTGGAGGCATGACCTCCTGGCTTCCCCTCAATTTCAGATTCAGTCTGATGCCTCGGGATCCCTGGGTTATGGGATGTACTTCAATGGGAAGTGGGCCTATGGTGGGTGGCCACCGGCCTGGGCAGGCACGGGTCGCCTGCGTGATCTCACGTATCTGGAATTTTTCCCTATCCTGGGTGATTTGATGCTATGGGGCCAGGAGTGGTCCAACTCGGTTGTGCATTTCTGGTGTGACAATGCGGCCGTGGTCCACATTGTAAATGCACAGACTTCTAAATCGCCCGGGGTTATGGATATAGTGCGCCAATTTGTGTTGCGCAGCCTGCGCCTCAACGTACTGTTCAGGGCCAGGCATGTCCCAGGGGTTAATAATGATATTGCTGACGCTTTGTCCCGCCTACAGATCTCCCGGTTCCGTGCCTTGGCCCCGGATGCGGAGGAATTTCCCTCGCCACTCCCGGAGGAGATATGGACCATTGGCAAGGAGAGGTGAACCGGGCGATTGGCCTGTCACTAGCCCCACGCACCCGTAAGGCGTATCACCACGCAATTAATTCTTTCAGGGCATTTTGTACTCAATTTCAATTGCCAGGAACCTGGCCGATACCGGTAACCCATGTTCTGCGGTTCATGGTTTACCTGCATTCTCAGGGCCTTGCACCTCGCACCATAGCATCCAAGCTTTCAGCGTTGGCTTTTATGGCCAAGGTGGGGGGTCATGTGGACAGCACCTCTGACTTCCGTGTGAGACATGTTTTGGAGAGGTGGGTGCGCGAGCGTGGGCGTTGCCCGGACGACCGCCACCCGATTTCCCCAGGGGTCCTTACCCAGTTGGCCCGGGGCTGGCCTTGCCTCTGTTTTGATGCATATGAGGCAGCCCTGTTCCATGCAGCCACAACGGTGGCATTTTTTGGAGCGCTCCGCATCAGCGAGCTTGTGATGCTGTCTAAGGTGGATGCAAGTCGTAGGGCACTGGAACTCGAGGATGTCTGTGTAGCCAAAGACTGGGGTCAGTTGAGGATACGTTCCTCTAAGACCGATCAGCATGGCGTCGGCAGTGGTGTGCGACTGCTACGGTGTTCTTTGGCAGACATCTGTCCGGTTGGTGCCCTACATGAATTCCTGGCACTGCGTGGCACGCACCATGGCCCGTTTTTCTGTCACCAAGATGGGTCTCCCCTTACTAAATTTCAATTTTGGAAGGTGACGGGCAAAGGGCTGGCCGGTGTGGGCCTCCCAGGTGCCCGCTATGGCACTCATTCATTCCGTATAGGGGCGGCCTCGACCGCTGCGGCTTTTGGGTACTCAGGGGCTGACATACGTAGCATGGGACGGTGGGGATCGCAATGTTTTCAATTTTATGTGCGCCCACTCCCCCCGTGAGTACCAACCCGGTCACCTTACCTATTTTCCCTCATTTTTTCCTTTACAGACCCGGGGTGTCGTATTACACCGGTGACAGTATGGCTGGTGGGCCATAGCTACGTGCACAGGGCAGCGCATTATGCTGCGGCGACAGAGTGGGGACCCCAACTGGGACTGGGTGCATACGCAAGTCTCACATGGCATGGTAAGCCTGGGATGTTATGGCGGGAGCTGCTGCCTTTCCTTTTTTCAGGCCTGAATGCTGACCCGCCTGACATTCTGATCATACACCTGGGGGGCAATGATTTGGGCCAGGTCACCGGCTTGTCGCTGAAGCATGCGATTTGCGAGGACCTCGCCTACCTGCATTACGTCTGGCCCGCCACAACCCTTGTTTGGTCGGACATGGTCCCGCGCCATTCCTACAGAGTTGACCTCCTGGCCCTTGACCGCGCTAGACGCATGGTGAATAGGGCAGTGGCGCGTTTCCTTGTCGACAGGGCTTGGGGGAGGGTCAGTCGTCACCCCGCTATTAGCCTCCAAAGTTATGACTTGTATGCAGGGGATGGGGTCCATCTGTCGCGAGGAGGTATGGACCTCCTGTTGGGTGATTGGCGAGCAGGCCTGTCGACCGAGCTGACGGTCTGGGGGGGGGGCGTCGAGCCTTCTTTGAAGCCCCTCCATGTGGCGGGTAGCACTGGTAAGGTAAACATTATGACCCACAGGTATCCGGCAAGTTCGCAATTGACTGGACAACACTAGACAGGCATAAGTTGGTTAAACGTTGTCCGGTCAACGACGAACTAGGCGACGGGGTGATGGCTATAGCTAGACAGCATGCATCACCCCGTGATTTTACGGATACGCGTCAGAGGGTGGGGTCATTAGTTAGATATTGACTACGGTCAACAATTTGTTTGTTGTCAACAAACAAATTGATACAAATGGATACATTGTAGCAATTGCCGTTGGCAATTTTGGGTGGTACCTTACCAGTGTTACTTCGGCCTGCTTGCCTTAAGAATTATGATTGGTTATTACCAATAGAAATTTATAATTCGGACTAGGGCATGAATCAATAAATGTGGCCCAATGCCGTTATCCACTTTCATTGGTGTCTGAGTCCTTTATTGGGGGGTGCGCCTGCAAAGAGTCTCTGCTGTGGGGCCAGATTATGTATTGCATAGATTACAAATTAGAAACTAAGATCTGTCAGTGTTGCAGCAGTGTGATCCAGGCAAACCTTTGTGATTGAACATTCCTACTATGCTTACCTTCTGGTGACCATCACAAAACAAGGCAAGCTAATTTGCAAAGTATGAGATATGTAAAAAGCTCATGCTGTGACAATCAGATGGAGCGCTTACAGAATTCTCTCTTCCGATGATGGAAAGCATAGTTTGGCCCTTAAAGACATGTAGCTTTGCCTGTGTCAATACAGAAAGGCTGGATATGAGCAAAAGCTCTCTCAGCCTATCATATGACATCCAAGTGTTATTACGAACAACAAAAAATGTTCTTTGAACATTCACAGAAAGTTCACAGAGTACAAGAATATGCCTCTAGGTATCTTTTGAGATTTCCCAAAATCATTTTCCTATTGCTTTTTTCAGGAAATCACAGGGTTTTTGGTCTGGGGGTTGCAATCCAAGATAGAACCCAAGCCAAGTTTTGGGAAGGAGAGGTGGTCTTGGTTATTCTGCTTATGGGGACGCTCGACATCAAGCAAAGAAAGAAGTGCCCCTTTTTTTTAAAAAAAGTTGCCATGGCAACTAGCATCTTCTAAGGCCAGTTTATAAAGAATATTCCCAGAGGCCTCTGCAATAAAAAAAAGCCCAGTGCTCGGAAGAGAGCTGAGCCACCATGAGACTTAAGAAGAAAACCTTTTTCCCTGGATAGCTGGCTGAATCTGGAAGCTAAAAACAACCGACATGTCTAAAGAAGGAGAGAGAGACCAAAACTGCATGAAGACTAACAGATGTTCCCAAATGATAAGGGGATTGTGCAGCCTGCCCTTCATTCCATGATCTATTGCTTTTCCCACTCCTTCTTCCATATTTTTCACTCAGCCTCCATACTAATCTTCTTTTATTTTGCGAAAGCTTGCCAACCCATCTAATCACTGATATCCCACTTCCAAAAGTTTCATCACTCTATTCTGAATTTTGCTGTTAAGCAAATGCAGATTCAGGCCACAGAGGAGGTAATGGAATTGGCATCTAAACATGTAGAAAAGCGATCTGCACTAATTTTTGTGTTTGAGTCAAGGAAATAGGAGGGGAAAAGTAAAAGTAAGCTGTGTATATGCCGGTTTTTTGCTGCTTTTCTCAGCTCTACTAGCCAGCATAGCCAATTGAGTCGTCAGATGAACTATGGTTGAATAGCAATAGAAAGGGCTGCATGTTTCCAGCCCTAATATAATATGAGCAAAGGACAACTAATACAGTGACTCTATGAAATTAACCCTTTGTTTCTGATATTTTTACATGTTTTTTCTTGAACCGGCCGGGACTACTTCATCCGGGAAAATCGCAGGAAATTGGGACATATGGCAACTCTACATTCACAGAGAAATTCACCAGTGATATTGGTATGCACTTTGATAAGATAGTCAGTCATTTCCTTGTTTCAGGTGGAAACAAGAATGGTGCCCAGGTAGTTAATGGAACATATGGGCTCACTTCGGGAGTACTATGGCATCTACTGTATTTGCAGGTGTATAAGATGCACTTTTTCCCTTTAAAATACACTGGGGAAATGGAGTGTGTCTTTTGTGTGGGGAATACGGTATTCATTATATATAATGGCCATTTTGGTGATATGTAGTTCTGGGCATAGGTGTCAAGTATCCCGTATTGCCCAGGGAAACCCCATAATTTAGAACCCCTCTTCCCACCATCACGTATTTTTTTAAAATCTCCCTTATTTAACAAAAAAAATCCAGGGACATGTAAATCTCCCATATATTATTGTACTATATCTTTATTCATGAGGTGTGTGCCTCATACCAGAGGAGTGTTGGGCTCCCCCTTAGCACGACTGCTTCCCCTCACAGGGAAGAAAGCAGCCAGCAAGCCAGGATTACTGTAATAATTCTATTTTAAATTTCCCCCTATTCGACTGCATTTCATATTATGGTGATTTTCCATGGAACTGTTTTTTACACTTTAATCAGTTAATTGTCTACTATCTTAGCCTTTTGTGCCTCAATTTCATTTTTTAAAAACTCTGTGTTTAAGAGAAAAACACGGAAATATCCTGTTTATGCTGTATGCAAATATGCTTGCTGGCTGCCTTCTTCCCTGTAAGGGGAAGCAGTCATGCCTATGGAGTGGTTCTTCTTCTACCAAGGGAGCCCAACACTTCTCTGTGGCTCTTCTAGGCTCTTGGATGTGTCTGGATTTTTGGTAGGAGGCGGCGGTGTGGCCTGTGAGACAGGGGCGTGGCCTAAATCCCCCTTATTTTCATGTCCAGAACTTGACAGGTATGGTTCTGGGGCCTCATGAAGAATGGAGGGGCATTTCGGGTTGCACCTTTAAAAGGCTTTCTGGCCTCAAAGCATGAATTCAGGAGCAATTTGGGTGAGCTCTTCAACAGGATAGACTATGAAGAATGGGTTCAGCTGGCACTGAATGAAGGGAGCCATCAGGGTGTGGTGGAGTGTGGGGCAATGCTTTTCCAGCCTTACTCCAGCCACTCAGTCACTCAGTCAGCCTTACTCCAGCCAGGAGTCAAGAAAGGGAATTGTTTGCCCTTTCACACTGGTTCATATGAATGCCATCCAGGTTTTAGTTTTTAACTGTTGTGAATGTGGAGGGGTATTTTAACGGTTTTTATGGTTTTAATTGTTATTGTTGGGATGCTTTTATATTTTAGTATTCTCATTAGTTAGACTGTAAGCCACCTGGAGTCGCATTGGTGAGGGGGCAGCGATAAAAGTCAAATAAATAAATAAATAAATGTAATGACATCACTGCTCAGAGAGAGCAGGGCAGGGAAAGTGGGCCTTTTAAACCAGAATACTGTAAATCATTTCCAAATTGATGAAAAAAATGTAGACATTTATTTTTTTCCTTAAAAATGTGCCTAAAACCCAGGGTGTGTCTTATATTCCGATGCGTCTTATACGCCTGGAAATATGATATTCATTTCTTTGAACAAGGTTGGTCTGGTCTCCAATTAAAGTTTCTTTGGCTGACTCCAATTATATGATTCACACAGTTCTTCAGCTACTTTCAGTTTATCCTGCATAAATTCACCTAGATGCCACCATGTACAAGATAACAGACCAAATATTCTAAACATGGCACAATCACATGAAGATAAGAGGAGTGAAAAGGAGAAGAGATTTGTTGCATGCTTTTAAGGGCCCTTAGGTATAAAATGATGCCCTGAGAAACTGAAGCCTTCAAATCATTGTCTGAAGTCCCATCAGTACTTCAGCCTCTGACCATAGCCATCTTGGCTGCAGATGATTGGAAGTTAAGGTCCAGCAAATCTAAGGGGTTCCAGGGGGCTCCCTTCCTTGGCTGATTCTGTAGATATATCTGAATTCCAAATGTTTAATCTATTCATTAGCTCATGACTGAGTCATTGATTCATGACTGTTAATATTTTTCGGATCTTCCATTCATTCTTCCTGTGCATAATTGTATCATCAGCCTGATTCCAATACCATCTTGTAGTTATTGTTCTGCTCAGATTCTTACAAGTGGTAATTTCTGTATCCCCAATTCTTACAAGGGGTAATTTCTCTTGCAGATGAAAATCTGAGAAACTGTGATGCTCTCAACACAAAGGAGTGCTATTGTCCTGATCAGAAGCAGATATTATCTCTAGCTCGCTAATAAGTTCTACAAAGAGAGAAAGTTGACCTGCAGTGAGGCAAAGCCAGAATCTAAACCCCAAGGAGAGTGGGCAGTGCTGCTCAATAGGCAGGAGGAATTAATAGCAGCGATTTTTGTTCCCATTAGCTTTCCTAAATGTCTCCATGCTATAAAACCAGAACAATCTGTAAGATTCAATTACATTTATCAGGCAATTAGACTCAGAGTAGCCCTCTTGGCGTGGAATTAACACTCAGTGCTAATAAACTCAGGGGATATAGAGCCTGGTGGCCAAGATACTAATCTGGTTGGGAAAGCAAGAGCATATGGCCAGAAAGAGATAGTCCATAATTAGAGCTGAAAGCAGTTAATGTTGCAGAGAGATGATGGAGGCAGTCATTTTCTCTGCCAGTGAAATCAGACTTCAAAGGAATCCTGGCCTTAAGTTTTGAAGATGAATCACCAAGCAAAGCTGTGTAGTCCTTACATACAAAACAAGTTAGTTTGTACAATCAAGAGGTGACAGCATCTTGTGCTGTGAAATTCCAGTGTTTTTTTCTGACCCAGGAAGGATACCCTGAATAGCCACCTAGAAGACAAGGTGGACACTTCACGTCAGCCATACAAGACTGCACACTGAAGGAAATACTTGAGGCCATTCACTAGGTAATCCTGTTAGCTTGGCTTCACCTGATGCGTAGACTAAATTTTATTTTATTGAGGGCTTGCCACATATGTGCATAACGTTTCCCCCCAGCCAAATAGGAATTTTGAGTTTTAAAAAGAAGGCAATGGGGAAAGGAATTGTTGAGTAATTGAGGTTCTTTGGTGTCTTTTCCGGGAGACATGGAAGGAGTCGCAGTAAGGACTAACACAGGTTTATTGGTTGATGATCAGAACGAACATGTGGTAATGGCGGAGATACCTCACATTATATACAGTAGTACAATACATTTGAATCTGGCTGCATGGTAGCTCATTGGCTGCTACCGGCGTGACGTCATCCGGGTCACGCCCATCTTCGGTGGTGGATCGGTAGTAGTTTGTTGTTGCGGGGAGTTCCCGCAGCTGCAGGTGATTTGAGGAATGATAACCATGTGAGTTGAACACTCGCAGCTGCCCTCTATAGGCAGCTTGCTCACGTTCCTTTAACAGCTGGGTTACATTGTGATTGTGGCCAGGTTACATTCATACATTTCTTAAAGCAACATTGTACATACATATCAAGCAACATTGTACATACACAACATCCCTCCCCCCCTAGAATGGGATGAAGTCCCTCAACCATTGTGGCTTGCCGCACGTGCGCCTGGGGCGAGCGGCCGCTTGGTTTAACACAGGGGAGCCTGGCTCTGCGGAGTCCTGTCCTGCAACGGAAAGGGGGGACTCGTTAGTGGCTTGGTGTGGCCTCTGTGGTAACCTTGCATTGGGGGAAGGGAATGGAATGAACAGTTGGGAAGTGAACTCCTGCCTACCGTTTGAGGAGCTAGGGGTCCCCCCCCAACACGAATCTCGGGACCGACGAGGAGACCCTCGTGGTCTCACCACCCCCCCGTTCCCTGCCTGGGAGTTCTGGGGACTGTGGTGGGTGGACTCCCCCCCAATGCCTGCCTTGGGGGTGTTGGTCTCCGGGGAGCTGGAGCTATGGTATATTCTAACACAAAAGGACTGGGGGGGACTGGAGGTACCAGGGGCTGAACTGAAACCCCTCTTTTCGCTAGGACGGGTGGGGGACCACTCCGCTACACCCCCCTGGTACCGCAACTCATAATCATCATCTAACTGATCCTTCTATTCCAAAGTATCCTCCTCTGTGGTTGGGAACCGAGGATATGCATTTGTATCCCCGGGTTCCGCCGTGTCTCCCCCTTGGGTAATGCGGGTGGGGGAGGACCCTAACCCTGAATCCCCTTCACTAGTGACCCGCCTCCTGAGTTGGTCGGCGTGCCTCCTCCAGAGTAGACCCGAGCTAGTCTCGACCTTGTAGGACACTGGCCCCGTCTGCTCGATGACTGTCCCTGGAATCCACGCTGGCCCTGACGCCACGTAATTCCTGCAGTGGACCGGGTCCCCTGCCGAAAAACTTTTGGAGCTCCCTCCCCCTATGTTTATGTTTCTCCCTTCATCCTCCACCCTGGACGGATCCATCCGGTCAAAAAGTGTTACCGGACGCCTCCTCATGAGGAGTTTGGCTGGGGAAAATCCTGAAGCTAGGGGGGTTGTCCTGTAGCAGATGAGGAACTGACACAAATGGAGGTTCAACTCACCGGGGCCCATGCGCCACAGTGCGTCTTTCGTAGTGCGCACTTGGCGCTCTACCTGACCGGGGCAGTGGTAATGTGCCTGATGGCGTTTCGCTCAACGAACGTCTTGAATTCTGCAGACGTGAAGGTACTAGCGTTATCGCTAACAAGGACGTCTGGCAGGCCGAAACAGGCAAAAAGCTTTCGCAACTGCTTGATGGTTGCGGCGGAGGAGGTGCTGTTCATGGGGATTACCTCCAACCACTTGGAGTAGGAGTCGACTACCATCAGAAACATGGACCCGCGGAAAGGGCCAGCAAAGTCGACATGGATCCGGGACCATGGCCCGCGGGCCGTATCCCATTCCCTATGGGGTAACCGGGACTCCTCGGGCCGAGAGCTCTGGCAGCTCTCACACGTGCCCACTAAACGCTCTATGTCCCCGTCTATCTGGGGCCACCAAAAGAAACTCCTGGCCAGAGCCTTGGAGCGCACGATCCCGGGGTGACTGGTGTGCAGAAGTCTCAGTACCTTGGCCCTCAGCTTCTCGGGGATAACTACCCGCTGGCCCCAGAGTAAGCAGCCCCTTTCCAGCGAAAGCTCTACTCTGCGCCTAACAAATGGCTTGAATTGTTCCTCGGGGGAAGTAGTGGGCCACCCTTTCCTCACCCAGGAGCTAACTTGGGCCAGCGTCTTATCGGCCGCCGTGGCCTTGGTGAGGTCGGCTGGGAGAATGGGGGGTGAGTCGAGAGACTCGATCAGTAGGACTTGGTGATCCTGCTCTACCTCGCATGTGGGGTCCCCTACATTTGGGAGGGGAGATCGGGACAGTGCGTCCGCATGGGAGATCTCCTTCCCTGGGCGATAGACCAGCTCATACTGGTAGGCGTTGAGGAAAATGGCCCAATGCAGCATCCTGGGGGATAGAATTTGTGGTGTGGGTTTGCCGGTAGTGAAGATCCCCAGAAGTGGTTTGTGATTGGTCACTACCGTAAACTCGCGGCCGTATAAAAAGTCATGGAACTTTTTCGTTCCGGCGATGATGGCTAGGGCCTCCCTATCAGTTTGCGCGTAATTGCGCTCGGCCTTTGAGAGGGACCTTGAGTAGTACGCTACCGGGGCTTCCCTCCCGCTCTCCAACACGTGGGACAGGACCGCCCCCACCCCCACTGGGGACGCATCACAGACTAAAACCACTGGTTTTTTCGGGTCGAAGTGGGTCAGGACAGCATCCGAAGACAGGAGTGACTTTTTTTTAATTTATTTTTATTAATTTTCAAACAAAATTACAAAACTTAAACATTTATAACATTACAGTACAGTACAATACAATAAAAAAAACAAATGAACAAATATACATTGAATACATTCACCCTCACCCACCCTTCACCTCCCAATCACCCTCACCCAGCCCTTCACCATCTTCTGTCTTCTTCACTCCCCTTGTCCTT
The DNA here is from genome assembly GCA_035047305.1 of Bradypodion pumilum. NCBI lineage: Eukaryota > Metazoa > Chordata > Lepidosauria > Squamata > Chamaeleonidae > Bradypodion > Bradypodion pumilum. The sequence continues at coordinate 440,668,061 of JAWDJD010000001.1, forward strand.
CCATTGAAGGACCGCCTCCGAAGTGCCGAAGAAGGGGAGGGAGACTGGAACTAGAGCGGGTTCTTGCTATTATTTAAGACATTAAATGAATTTTATTGTTCATAGCAAAGCAGCTGTTTCTCTTTCCCTCCTGCTAATGGTTGTCACACCATTACTCATTTTATTACATTTCCTTCAAGTCATTTCTATTCAGATTTTAATCCCAAAATTATCCCACCTTTTTTTCCCCTTCTTTTTTTTCTAATGTTGCTATAATAATCAAAATTATTCAATTTTCTTTCTATAACTACTTGCAGATTCTTACCCTTGTATTTCTATTTATCTATATACTGCACATCCAATTCTCTGCGAACCTTAACATATATCACCTTATAGTTATAATCTATCTATCTATCTATTCATCTCTCTAGTTAATATTAACACACCTTGACAGAGGATTATTTACATATTTCAATCAATCAATCTCTTTCTAGAACCAAACTTCCTCCATCTTAGGGCAAAGCAATAAAGAAACCAGGGTCACAGCAAATAAAGATTATTATTATTATTATTATTATTATTTTAAAAAGAAACAATTTCCAAAACATCATACTCTACATGTTACTTTATGTTCTGGGTTAACCTCCTGTAATTAAAAGCTCTTCTTTAAGTTTCCTTCATTCTTCTAGTCCTTCCTTAACAATATTACATGATTGTAATATAACCAAAATCTCAATTTATTTACTTATCAAAACAACTTTTCTTACACAGAAGATTCTTAACTGTTATATTTGCTACCAATTATAACTCATATCCTTATCCCTTGACTATTTTAATTTTCTTCCTCCGCAATCTTTCTTCCTTTGTTATATCTTAATAGATAAGAGTAAGACGGATTCTTGCTAATATTTAAGACATTAAATAACTTTTATTGTTCATAACATGCAGCTGTTTTTCTCTCTCCTTTCCTCCTACTAATGGTTATTCTACCATTACACATGTCAATACCTTTCCTTCAAATCTTTTCTATGCAAATTTTTGATCCTAAAGTTATCTCCCCCTTTCTTTCCCTCCCCCCAACAATTACTGTACTAGTTAAGCTTATTCAATACACTTTCTGTACCTATTGCAAATTCTTACTCTTATATATTAATTTATCTATATACTGCACATATGATATTCTCTGCAATCTTATAGAAACCAAAATAACAACAAATGGAAACTCATTGAAAAATAACAATTTCCAGAACATCATATTCCACATTACTACTACTTGCCCTTCCTTGACATTCCTTGACAGAGGGTTATTTACAGTTTCAAACATATTAAACCTTATATTTCAAACTTTACACTGTCCATCCAACTTACCCCCTTTTAACCTTTCTTAACAAAAGTTATTAACCTTTTTGTGACAATTTCATAGATATTCCCTTTTACCCTTATCTTTCTCCCTGTATTTTTCACTTCTTTTATATTTTGAATTAACTTCTCAAAATTAAAAGCTCTTCTTTAAGTTTCCTCCATTCTTCTGATCCTCCCTTAATAATATTACAAGATTCTAGTATATCCAAATACTCAGTTTGCTTGTTTATCACAACAACTTTACCTGCCCAAAAGAATCTTAGATGATATAATTTTTGCCAATTATATTTCACACCCTTATCCCTTAACAATGTAGTAACTGGTTTAATTTTCTTCCTCCACAATCTTTCTTCTTTAGTTATGTCCTGATAAATATCCAGTTTTTCCCCATCCAATTTTGGTACTCGTGTACCATTTCTTCTTAAAAATGCCATTAATTCTAATTTTCTGTCCAGACCTGCAAATTTTACCAAAACAAACCTTTTAAAAGTCCCATTTCTTCTCTTCCCCAATCTATAAACTGCTAGGATATCCTCCTGTGTGAATTCTCTCCCCATCTTCAGTTCATTCAACCATTTAATAATTCTTTCTCTCAGGCGGTCTGGACTTCCCTCTGGAATATTTTTAATCACCACGTTCTTTTGTCTCGCCATCTCCTCCAGCATGTACAGTCTTTTTTCTTGCTTACCTATTCTTTTATCTTTTTCTTGCAAATCTTTTACCTTTGTTGTCTCAAAATTTTTAGTTACTGCTTTCATAGAGTTGGCCAGTAGATCTCTTAGTTCTTGTTGTCCATTCATGGTGTCTTTCATTTCTTGCTTCCTTGTCACATCTATTCTGTCCAACCTTTTCTCAAGTTTGCTCCAAATATCCATTTCTTTCTCCACTGCTTGCATGTGTTTTATCTCCTCTGCCACAGATTTTAATTTTGCCTCTATTGTCATAAAGTTATTATTTAATATTTTCATATAGCTAACCAGCAAGTCCCTTAGTTCTTGTTGTCCATTCATAATTTCTTTTAATTTTGCTTCTATTGTGTCCTCCATGTACTGTCTTTTTTCTTGATTAGCCATTCTTATATCCTTTTCCTTTTCCTTTTCCTTTCCTTTTTTTTTGCATCTCTTCTATCTCCGTTTCCATACGTCCATTATCTGGAAAATTCATCATCCTTTCCATCTGATCCCTGAAGTCCTTAAAATAACGTAGTTCTTCCTCAAAAGATTCCATTTCGATAATTTTAGGATCTCTAGAATCTCTAGGGTAAGTCTAGAATCTGAAATCTTTGGGGTGATGATAACTCCTTAAGGGCTGACTGTTTCCCACTTCTTTTTTCTCTCCTCTCACTACTTTAAGGTCACAGCTACTTCATCAGCTGTTTCTCATCTTCAGGGGCCTGTTCTTCTTCACACACTCTCTCCTTTTTTATTTTATTTCGTCTTTCAAAGATTCTTCCTCTCAAAAAAAAGGGGGGGACAGACAGACACCCCCTCTTTCAGTCCATCAGCTCTCTTGCCTCAGAGTTCCCCTTTCATCTCTCTTTTTAGTTCAAAACTTTGCTCCAATACTTTAAGGGCATTCAAGGTTTCTCAAAGCTTTCTCCCCTCCCTTTTCAAGGCTTATTTCAAGCTTGCTTTCTTCACCTTGCCTTTGAAACCCAATCTTTCACTCTCTTCCACAATTCTGTTTTTCCTTCTCAGACTCATCAATCACACCTTCCTTAATTAGGTGGTCTTTACAGCCCAAAATAAACATTAAGAGCAAACGGAGGACTTACAGAGGCTTGCAAATCTGAGTCATCCCATTCAGTCGGCATCTCTTTGCCTTTTCGAGCCTTTTCAAGCTCTGTCACACTGGCCCAGACTCTCTTAACCCCTGAATTCTTCACCTTCTTCACCCCCACAGCACTCCTCTGTCTTTTTTCTCAAATTTATCTTTGACAACCTTTGTTTTTCCACCTTTTTAATACATTTATCTCGCAGCCTGCTTCACTCGTGTCTTACTCCCCCGCCATCTTGCTCTCTCCTGCCTGTCCCCCCACCGCCAAGCCGCGTCCTTTTTAAGCAGCGCGTGCAGTGGCTCCGCGACCGATGCCTTCCGAGGCAGGAAGGTATGATAGAAGTTTAGGAGCCCTAGGAATGACTGTAGCTCCGGTTTTGCGGTGGGGCGAGGGGCGTTTTTTACGGCTGCAACCTTTGACTCAGAGGGTTTGATCCCGTCCGGGGTTACCTTAAAGCCTAGAAACTCGACCTCCCTCGCAAAGAATACGTATTTGTCCCTCCTCAGTCGAAGACCTGCCCTCTCGAACACTGAAAGGACCCCATCTAGCCTCTTTGCTAATTCTAATTTGCTCCCCTCCGTTATCAACACGTCGTCGAAGTATGAGAGGACGCCTGGAAGCCCCTTTAAAAGGCGTTCCACGAGGGACTGGAAAATTCCGGGGGCCGAATTCACGCCAAACTGAAGGCGCGTTACCTTAAACGCCCCCTTGTGCGTCACTATTGTTTGCGCGGCGGCAGCAGCCGGGGTTACAGAGAGCTGCTGGTATGCCTGAGCCAGATCTAACTTGGCAAAACACTTCCCCCCATGTAACGTGGCCAGCAAGTGGCTGACCACGGGCACTGGATATGCATTTGGCCGAATGGCCTTGTTAATGGTACATTTATAGTCTGCACAAATCCTGACTTCCCCGTTCGACTTAAGGGCTGTAACAATCGGCGTTTCCCACTCCGCCGAGTCAACTGGAACCAAAATCCCCTGCCCCACCAATTTGTCCAGTTCCGCCTCGATCTTGTCCTTGAGGGCGAAAGGCACTCTCCTTGGTTTGAGGCGGATGGACCGGATTTCTGGGTCCAGCTCGAAGGAAACCGGGGGGGCCTTGTACTTCCCGAGCCCCTTCTTGAAAACATCCGGGTGTGCGTTGCACACGTCCCGCATTGGGTCAGTCTCGATGGCGTTAATGCCGGACAGTTCGATTCCCAGGGGAGCAAACCACTGCGTTTCCAAAAGGCAGCACCTCCCCCCCTTGAGGACCACTAGGGGCACTTTCTCGGAGTAGTTCTTGAACTTCACCTTGAAGTTCCCCACCCCCAACACTGGGATCCCATTTCCCTGCACATCCCGTAGGTGTGACCTCATGGCCCGCAGTTTGGGCCGCTTGTCTGGGGGAATACGCATGAACTCTTTTTGGGACAGGATGGAATAAGATGACCCCGAGTCTATCTCCATCCTCACTGGGACCCCTTGCAACAGTACCTCTATGAAAAACCGCCGGTGCTCCAGGCCCACGCGGTTCACGCCTTCCTCACTGTAGCTGGCTGCAACCTTCCTGGTGCCAGCCGCCTTCCGTTGGTGCGTCTGGGGATGGCTGGAACTCCCCTTGTCCTCGACTCGCCCGCACCTGCATACTCGGGCAATGTGCCCCTTTCGGCCGCAGTTGTGACACTCGGCCTTTCGAAACGGGCACCTCGTGCGGTCGTGGGACGCCCCACACCCGTCGCAACGGCGGTTCTGCCGTTCTCGGGTCTGCCGCTTCTCACCACGCTTCTTGATCCTCTAGACGTCGTCGTCCTCGCTGGAGTAGGGGTCCGCTGTCGTGGACGACTCCTCGGACGACGTTGGTGTGCCGGCGGGCGGCTTGGGGGCCCGCCAGGCCGTCTTCGCTGGTGCCCGCCGGGCCGCCTGTACTGGTGACTTGGCCCTCTCGGACGCGGCCCCTCGGGACTTGAACAGTCTCACCCCGCTCCTGGCCTCCTCAGCTGCTTGGGCCTCCCGCAGTACCTCATTGAACGTGAGGCGTTGGTCGCGGGTCATCAGCCTCCTCTGCAGCTCCTCGTCCCTCAGACCACACAACATGCGGTCACGGAGGGCCTGGTCCAGGTCATCCCACTGGCAGTGGACCGCCGCAAGCCTGAGGGCCGCCGCGTAGGCGGACACGGATTCGCCCGGTCGCTGGTCTCGCCTGTGAAACGCGACCCATGCTGGGAAGATCGAGACGGGCGGCTGGAAATGCTCACCCAGTCTCTCCAGGATACGGTCGATGGGGACCTCATCTACCTTCCGGGGGGCCACCAGGGTCATCAGGATCCGCAGCGTGGCCGGCCCCACTTGGGCCAGGAAGTGGGAGCGCATCTTCACGTCGTCGTCGACGCCCGCGCTTCCATCGCATGCCGAAACTGGCACTCGTAGAGCTCCCATTGTTCGGGCTCACTCACATCGAACTGGTACGCCTTGACCTTGGGATTCGCCATCGATCCCACCTTCGTCGCCAATTTGGTGTCTTTTCCGGGAGACATGGAAGGAGTCGCAGTAAGGACTAACACAGGTTTATTGGTTGATGATCAGAACGAACATGTGGTAATGGCGGAGATACCTCACATTATATACAGTAGTACAATACATTTGAATCTGGCTGCATGGTAGCTCATTGGCTGCTACCGGCGTGACGTCATCCGGGTCACGCCCATCTTCGGTGGTGGATCGGTAGTATTTATTTATTTTTATTTTATTTATTTATAGTCATATTTGTATATGCCGCCCACTCAGGCGGAACCCGACTCAGGGCGGCATTACAATAATTCTAGAAATACATAAAAAACATTATAAAAACCCACAACCCACCCCCTTTAAAAAAACCCATATCCCGCCCACCCATCCCACCTACTATACAAAAGGAAGAAGAGAGAGTTCTTATAAAAGCCAGCAGGCGGGCACCATAGTCCCATTCGGGCCCCACACCTGCCCTGCCAGCCAGGTCTTCACTCCTTTCCTGAAGGGCAGCAGTTCACTTTGGAGTCTTAGGTCTATTGGCAGGAGGTTCCAGAGAGTTGGTGCGGACACGGAGAAGGCCCTCCTTCGGGTGCTAGACAGATGAGCACCCCTAGTTGGTGGCACCATTAGAGAGCCCCTCCGGTCCGCTCTGGTTGGACGGGCAGACACTCTTGGGACAATGCGGTCTCTAAGATAACCTGGCCCCCTGCCATATAGGGCTTTAAAGGTCAAAACCAGCACCTTAAATTGCACCCGGAGACAAACTGGTAACCAGTGCAGCTCCCGAAGTAGCGGTGAGGCATGGGCATATCGCCCACACCCCATCACCACCCGGGCCGCCGCATTCTGGACCAGCTGCAGCCTCCGGATGGTCGTCAAGGGCAGCCCCATGTAGAGCGCATTACAATAATCTAGTCGGGAAGTAACCAGAGCATGGGTGACCATAAGCAAGGAGCCCCGGTCCAGGAGCGTGCGCAATTGGCGAATTACCCGAAGTTGGGCAAAAGCCCTCCTGGCCACAGCCGCTACTTGTTCTTCTAGAAGCAGCCGCGAGTCCAGAAGAACCCCCAAGTTGCGCACTGGGTCTGTCTGGGGCAAAGCAGCCCCATCCAGTACCAAAGATGGTAACTCCCTGGATAACACGGGGCCCCTTATCCACAGCCACTCTGTCTTGCTGGGATTCAGCCGAAGCCCATTGGCCCCCATCCAGACCCCAATGGCCTCCAGGCATCCGGATAGGATTTCAACAGCATCACTGGGGTCCCCACGGGCCGAGATGTACAACTGAGTATCATCCGCGTACTGATGGTACCGCACCCCGTGGGAACGAATGATCTCACCCAGTGGCTTCATGTAGATGTTAAATAAGAGAGGAGAGAGCACAGAGCCCTGAGGCACCCCATACTTGAGGGGCCTAGGGCTGGACCTCTCACTCTCTAACCACACCGACTGGGTACGGCCCTCCAGAAAAGAGGAAAACCAGGACAACACAGTGCCCTGGATCCCCAGTCCTTCGAGCCGTTCCAGAAGGATACCGTGGTTGACGGTATCGAAGGCCGCTGAGAGGTCAAGAAGAGCAAGGACGGATGGACAACCCCCGTCCCGCTCCCGCCAGAGATCATCCATCAGCGCGACCAATGCCGTCTCCGTTCCATACCCGGGCCTGAACCCTGATTGAAAGGGGTCTAGATAATCCGCTTCCTCCAGGACACTCTGCAGCTGGCGCGCCACCGCCTTCTCCAAAACCTTACCCAAAAAGGGCAGGTTGGAAACTGGCCTGTAGTTGTTAAGGACAGCTGGGTCGAGGGACATTTTCTTCAGGAGGGGGCGCACCAAGGCATGTTTTAGCTGTGCAGGAAATACCCCCTCCCGTAACGAGGCATTTATTATCCCCCCAACCCAGCCACCTGTTACCTCCTTGGAGGCTTTCACCAACTAAGTGGGACAGGGATCCAAAGGACATGTAGTGGCACGAACAGCTGCAAGGAGCCTGTCCACTTCATCAGGGACAACAGGATCAAACTGATCCCAGATCGTACAGCAAGACTGTGCACCGGCACCCCCCCGACTCTCCCCGTCCACGCCAGGGTTCAATCCAGAACGAATCCGATCGATTTTCTCCACCAGATGGTCAGCAAAGTCCTCAGCCGAACCCTGCCAACCGGGCACCAATCTCCCCTTACCAAGGAGGGACCTGGTTACCCGGAACAGGGCGGCTGGGCGATTATCAGTGGAGGCAATAAGGGTGGTGAAGTATTGCCGCCTCACCACTCCCATCGCCACTAGGTAGGCCCTAATAGCAGCTCTAGCTAGTGTCCAATCGGAGTCATCCTGGGTCTTCGCCCAGCGGCGCTCTAGGCGTCTCTTTGCCCGTTTGAGTTCACGCAGTTCATCTGTGAACCACAGAGATGACCTAATCCCCCGGGCGTGGAGAGGCCGCAGTGGCGCGATTTCATCCAAGGCTACTGTTGTCGACCTATTCCACAGGTCGACGAGTGCCCCGGGTGAATCGTGTAGCCGATCCAGAGGAACATCCCCCAGTTCCCTCTGGAATCCATCTGGATCCATTAGTCGCCGAGGGCGGACCATTTTAATCGGCCCTGCCTCCCTACGATGAAGTATCGCCCCCAGAAAGTCAAGAGTCACCAGATAGTGATCTGACCATGGCACAGGTGAGATGACTAAATCCTGTAATCTCAGATCACTCTGCCACTGCTCCGACAAGAAAACTAAGTCTGGCATGTGACCACTGCCCCTGGTCGGACCCCGAACTACCTGAGTCAGGCCCATGGCTGCCATGGAAGCCATGAACTCCCTTGCCACCTCAGAAGCCATCCCCAGTGATGGCAAATTGAAGTCCCCCAGAACCATAAGTCTCGGGAACTCCAACGCCAGCATCGAGGCGGCCTCGAGGAGCTCAGGCAGGGCATCCCTTACCCTGCAAGGGGGCAGGTACAGGAGTAAGATCCCCAACTGACCCTTGGGGCCCAACCGTAGAAGCAGGGCCTCACAACCAGCCACTTGTGGAGCAGTGGCCCTAGCAACTCCCAAAGACTCCCTGGCAACAATGGCGACACCACCACCCCTCCCCTCACCTCTAGGCTGGTGCCAAATACCGAACCCAGCTGGACACATGTCCGAAAGAGGTACTCCATCTTCAGGCGTCAGCCAGGTTTCGGTGATGCATGCCAGGTCGGCCAGCCCTTCCTGGATGGCATCATGAATTAGGGGGGCCTTATTACAAATCGATCTGGCATTCACCAGCAGCAGCCTAAGGGCGGGGACACTCTGGATCTGCCGCTCAGGGCCCAGAGATGTACCTGAAGGGCTGGAATGAGGGACCGCACTTAAACATCGGACCCGCATTCCCCGAGTGCGGCCCGCCCCACGGTACCCGCCATACCGCCCCTTGCCCGTCACAACACCTATATGGTTCTCCGGAACTTCCCTAGATAGAATGCTGCCCCTCCTTCCTGGCTGGCAGGACCAACATTCCCTCTTCCCTCGTCTTCGAGTCCCTTGACCCGGGAGCCCTTTAAACCTCCCCGCCTGGTAGCAGGGGGCGGGGAGGGACAGCCCAGCGTGGCGGCTGCGACGGCGGCGGCTTCGGTTCCAGCATTGTCTGCTTCTTCCGCCTCCCATTCCCGGGCAACGGCGGTGGTAACACTGGCGGCGGCGTCTTCCGAGCCTTCCGGGCCACGGAAGGCTCCCTTTTATCTCCCCGCCGGAGAAGGGGGCGGGGAGAGTGCGGCCACGCTGGCGGCGGCGTCTTCTGAGCCCTCCGGGCCACGGCAGGCTCCCTTTCATCTCCCCGCCGGTGGCAGGGGCGGGGAGAGCGCGGCAACGCTGGCGGCGGCGTCTTCTGAGCCTTCCGGGCCACGGAGGGCTCCCTTTCATCTCCCCGCCGATGGCAGGGGCGGGGAGAGCGCAGCAACGCTGGCGGCGGCGTCTTCTGAGCCTTCCGGGCCACGGAAGGCTCCCTTTCATCTCCCCGCCGATGGCAGGGGCGGGGAGAGCGCGGCAACGCTGGCGGCGGCGTCTTCTGAGCCTTCCGAGCCACAGAAGGCTCCCTTTTATCTCCCCGCCGATGGCAGGGGCGGGGAGAGCGCGGCAACGCTGGCGGCGGCGTCTTCTGAGCCTTCCGGGCCACGGCAGGCTCCCTTTCATCTCCCCGCCGGTGGCAGGGGCGGGGAGAGTGCGGCAACGCTGGCGGCGGCGTCTTCTGAGCCTTCCGGGCCACGGCAGGCTCCCTTTCATCTCCCCGCCAGTGGCAGGGGCGGGGAGAGCGCGGCAACGCTGGCAGCGGCGTCTTCTGAGCCTTCCGGGCCACGGAAGGCTCCCTTTCATCTCCCCGCCGATGGCAGGGGCGGGGAGAGCGCGGCAACGCTGGCGGCGGCGTCTTTTGAGCCTTCCGGGCCACGGAAGGCTCCCTTTCATCTCCCCGCCGATGGCAGGGGCGGGGAGAGCGCGGCAACGCTGGCGGCGGCGTCTTCTGAGCCCTCCGGGCCACGGCAGGCTCCCTTTCATCTCCCCGCCGGTGGCAGGGGCGGGGAGAGCGCGGCAACGCTGGCGGCGGCGTCTTCTGAGCCTTCCGGGCCACGGAAGGCTCCCTTTCATCTCCCCGCCGATGGCAGGGGCGGGGAGAGCGCGGCAACGCTGGCAGCGGCGTCTTCTGTTGTTGCGGGGAGTTCCCGCGGCTGCAGGTGATTTGAGGAATGATAACCATGTGAGTTGAACACTCGCAGCTGCCCTCTATAGGCAGCTTGCTCGCATTCCTTTAACAGCTGGGTTACATTGTGATTGTGGCCAGGTTACATTCATACATTTCTTAAAGCGACATTGTACATACATATCAAGCAACATTGTACATACACAACAGGTTCTTTGTCTAAGAAACTGGGTGTTATGTATGCATATCAATGTACTGTAAAGCTATCAAGATATAAATGTTCCATCACAATTACAATGTATCTCAGCTGAAAGGAACGCGAGCAAGCAACCCCTTGGGGCAGCTGCGAGCGTTCAGCCTCACATGGTTCACATTGCTCAATCACGGACAGCCGCGGGAAATGCCTCCGCATTCAGCAGAATGAAGATACTCGCATTCAGCAGAATGAAGATACTCGCATTCAGCAGGAAGAAGATACAACTGCGAGAGTAAGGCGTGCCTGGGCGAGGCCACGCCGACAGTAGCCAATGAGCTACCGTGCTGCAAGATTCAAATGTATAGTCCTCAGTATATAATGAGATGTACCACCACCATTACCCCCATGCTTCACCGGAACACCATGCAATAAACCTGTGTTAAACCAACCCTTCGGTTGTTCTGTTGTCTTTGGTCCCATACACCAAACTGGGAGAGAAAATCCAATCAACTGCTAGACTACCTGGGTTGAGTTTGGAAACTACATCACTACCTAGTATTTGCAGCCTGCATTTAAAAAACTCATTTTTAATCTGTCAAGATTTTGGGAACTCTCAGACTGGTTTAAATAAAAAAGCTATGTTTTTGTTTTTTGTAAATTAGTGGGCCACCATGACTGGTGGGACATCCTGCTACAGTAATGGAGCAAACCATACAGCCAGCGACTCAACGCCGAGTATTGGGGGGCGGTAAATACCCTGACTCCCTAAAGGGGTCAATGGCTATGGGCAGATGAGCCCCTTTAGGCGGGGTGATGGTCCCCCTCAGTGGAGGAAATGCCACTGAAAACCATCATATTGAGCCCAATGGCAAAATGAGTGGAGAAGGAACCACTTCATTCTGATTCTCAATGGTCATGAAGGCAGAAGAGGCCATGCCAGATGGACAGGCTGTGAAGGAGCACCTTATCAATATCCTCAATGCTGCAGCAGTCCATTGCAGTCCTGGTGTCAAATCCTGCATGTCTCATTTCATATATGCAGCAGGAGATGGCTCCGTGATCACAGTGTGTGGGTCACTTCATGGCAAGCTGAGATCCACCTTAAACAAATTCACGCCAGTGTCATTTTTCCTGTTTGTCATTCTTCTTTTGTGAAAATGATTTCCAGGAAAAAATGTATACATACTCAGATACAAGTAGCAGATGACAACGACAAGAGGGCCAGTAAAGGTATCAACTGCCCTTTGTATTGTAGATGGACCAAACAGCTTTGTTAGTTTTTTTCAGATGCTTTCATTTCCCTTTTCTAGTCACAGATTATCTCTGTCATCTTTTTCTGACCATGCCTAATTGAAGAAAGGAGACTCCAGAGTATCTTTTCAGAAAAATTAGTCCTTCAGAAAGGTTACATGTGTGAATGAAAGTTCCTAGAACTGTCCGGTCAGCATGTTGTGCTTCTGCTGGCTGGGAGATTCTGAAAATTGTTATCTAAAGAAAAAATGTTTCCATCCTCTAGTTATTATTTTTGCACAGCAGGGACAGCCCAAGTTCTGCTGCTCTGCCAGATCAAACTACTGTACAGTAATTTTCTCTTTGGAATGAGGGAAATGCTTTCTAAGATCACATTTTGTTCACTTCAGATGCCAGGAAATGCACAGCTGAAAATTTGTATGCATAACAGTCTATAGCCGTGATGGCGAACCTTGGCACTCCAGATGTTCTTGGACTTCAATTCCCAGGAGCCCAAGCTCACTATGAATCCACACAAATGGGTTTACTGCAATTTATCCGGCCCACGCTGCCCTCATCGCTCCCGGAAGCAAAAGTAAAGCACACCCATACAGGCACGTTTTACTTCTGCTTCCAGGTGCAACGAGGACAGTGCAGGCCAGATGAATCACAGTAAACGCATTTGTGTGGATTCTCAAGGGGCTTGGGCTTCTGGAAATTGAAGTCCAAAAACATCTGGAGTGCCAAGGTTCACCATCACGGATCTATAGAATTAAAGAACAAATATTCCTGTACATACTGTAGATGATGATGATGATGATGCTGTTGTTGTTATAAAAATCTACTATTAGATTCACCGTCAAAGACTGGTGTAAGATTGACAGTTCAAGATCTAACCAAGGGCCTAAGAACTGTTAAGGCAGGGATTCTGCGGCCCATGGCACCATTTCATGTGGCCCCACCGCCACCTCTACCACACCAGAAAATACTATGTGGAAGGGCAAAATGGCCATCCAGACCCCAAAGCTGTCTGAGGGAGCATGAGCCAGCCCCCAGCCTCAAAAGGTTGAGAACTCCTGTGTTAAGGTAACATCTATAGGGAATTCCTAGTAAAGTTTTTTGTTTGTTTGTTTGTTTTTTGTAGAGTTAGGATGTTCAAGTCCAATAAATCCAAAATTTTTATTATTTAAAAACATAGTCAAATGGTAATATAAAAACATTAACTGGTATTATATAATAGATACAAACTTTAATCTGCAACCTACAGTAAGTATCTGTTAAACAGTGATGTAATATATATGCTATTCCCAATTTCACCATATTCTGATGGTATTATTTCAGAAATTTTTAGCAGGTTATAATATTTTATGCAACTCTGCGGCATTGTTCCCAGTGCCCAGGAATCAATGAAGTGCATTTCATTCCTAAGCAAGTTATTCCTATTGCTAGATCTCTGTACTTTGTTAATTTTTTCCATTTCTTTAACTCTGGCATCCCTTGGAATTGCAATGTCAATTATCCTGCCATTTCTTCTTTCTATTACTGTTATGTCTGCTGTATTGTACTCAATATTGTTGTTTTTTTTCTTGTTTCTTGTTTGTTTAGTGCTTTTAATCTATATCCAGTTGATAGTGACCCAGAGAGGGGTTTCAAGGTATATGAGATGTTTATGAAGTAGTTTTACCTGATATATTTGATATATAAATGTCTAGTCGGACATCCCGCTACAGTAATGGAGTAGACCGTACAGCCGGTGACTCAACGCCAAGTGTTGGGCAGCGGTAAATAACCTGACTCCCTAAAGGGGCCAATGGCTATGGGCAGATGAGCCCCTTTAGGTGAGGTGATGGTTCCATCAGTGGAGGAAATGCCACGAGAAACCATCATATTGGACCCAACGGCAAAATGAGCAAATGAGGAACTCTGATTCCCAACTGTCATGGAGGTGGAAGAGGCCATGCCAGATGGACTGGCTGTGAAGGTGCACCTTATCAATATCCTCAAGGCTGCGGCAGTCCATTGCAGTCCCGGTGTTAAATCCTGCACGCCTCAGTTCATATATGCTGCAGGAGATGGCTCTGTGTTCATAGTGTATGGGTCACTTCATGCTCACCTTAAACAAATTCACACCAATGGCATTTTTCCTGCTTCAGGAAAAATGCATTCTTGGATACGAGCTCTACCTGAATTTAGCCTTTCTCTGATTAGTAATTAGAAAGAAGCATGATGGATATACAAGTTAAGAAATTCTTTTTCATGGAGAAGGTCTTGTCTGCAGTGTATAAAAGCTATCTTTCTCACAAACATAAAACTATTAGTTCATCTTCTTAGCACCCAGCTCCTGGCTAAGCTGTTCAATTCCTAAAGGTTGTTTCTTATAATTGCCTAAGCTGCACTGATCTTATGAAACATCTTAAGCAAGAAAGAGTCAGAACAAGCAGTATCTTTGGAAAGCAGAACATCAAAGGAAGCAGGAAAAGAACAACATCATGGCCTAGAATGAGGAAAGGATGAGGAAAAGAGGAGGAAGTGATAGAGAAGCTACAGCCCACGGCAAGATCAGATCCTGGAAAAGGTGGGGGGGTTAAGCTACAACTCCCAGGCCCATCCACATCCCCCCCCCTTATATGGCCATGCCAGTGTCGTAACGGGAGGGCCTCTTGCAAGCACCCTGAAGTTTACTCCTCACACAAGCATACACACTCCAAACACACACAAACCCTGAGACAGCCTTTCAGGCTGAAGGGAGGGGAGGGGAAGGCCTCTGCAGCAGGGCCCCCTGATGCATTCACACACAGTCACCCAAAGGAAACACACAGAGACATGGAGCTTCTTGCTGAAGCCAGCTGGGAGGGGACAACTGAGAACAAAGGCAACTCAGATGGTTTTATTAGTACAAAACTGTAAACCAGGAAATGGGAGTGACTCTTTAAGGTGATTGGTCAGCATTAGCTCAGTGCATGGCCAGATTTGGGGTAAACAGGAAACATGAGGTAATGCTCATAAGATGTGCTCGTGATCACAACTTGGTGAACAACAAGAAATTAGGTGACCCTCTATTTTAGGGGAGACTAGCAGAGGTTGTCCGGCATTGCCAGGCTGTTTTAAATTGTGTTGGGCATTTTTAACATGTGTGTTGGTGGTTATGGGTGGTTTTGGGTGTGCACAACCACCACCACCCATGCAATACCACTCCAACGACCAACACACACATTAAAAATTCCTGGCAAGGCAGGAGTGTCGTGTGTGTGTGTGTGTGTGTGTGTGTGTGTGTGTGTGTGTGTGTGTGTGTGTGTGTGTGTGTGTGTGAGTGAGTGAGTGAGTGAGTGAGTGAGAGAGAGAGAGAGAAAGAGAAGCAGTGTGTGTGTGAGAGAGAGAGTGTGTGTGTGAGAGAGAGGAAGAGAGACTGACAGATAGAGTAGACCACCAGAGGTCACTAGTGAGTTAGATAGAGTGAGGGACAGGGGAGGAGACAGTCAGACTCAGACAGAGAAGACAGAGGGCGGAGGCTATTTGCTGAAGCAGCGATGAGTGCAAGTATGTTTGGACTGGAGGGAAGGTTTGTTGTTAGGGGGTTGTTCCGCAGTGTGTGTGTGTGTGTGAGAGAGAGAGAGAGAGAGAGAGAGATTTCTGTGTGTTGGCTGGGAATGAAAGTTTCATTCCCATGCAACCCAAAGAGAAGCGATTCCTTCTTTTCGGGAAGCAAAGGCACCTTTTCCTCCCGGAGAGAAGGAATCCACGTAACGGAGAGGCGTTCCTTCTCTCTGGGTTGGGTGGGAACGGAACTTTGTTCCCAGCCAACCCAGAGAGAAGCAATTCCTTCTTTTTGGGAGGCAAAGGCACCTTTGCCTCCCGGAGAGAAGGAATCCACATAACTGAGAGGAGTTCCTTCTCTCTGGGTTATCTGGGAATGGAACTTTCATCCCCAGCCAACCCAGAGAGAAGTGAGGCCGAGATGTAGAAGGCCACACCGGGATGGAGGGAAAGACTTTTAAAGACCCAGCCAGAGCCAGGAGGTAAGCGCGGTCAGTGGGGATTTGGAAGGGAGAGCTAGGTGGTGGGGCAGGGGGGGCAGCATGGTTACTGGGGCCGTGCCTCGCAACCCACTCCCTAACCCCCAGTACCGCACTTACCTCCTGGCTCCGGCTGGGTATTTAAAAGTCTTTCCCACCCAGCGTTTTTTTTTAAAAAAAGTCAGCGTGCTGCGCTTTCCCAGCCTCCTCTGTGCTCGCGTCCCTCAGCCTGAATGGCTGAGGGGTTGTGCAGCACAGAGGACTCTGGGACTCATAGTTTGTGCAGCGTTTTTTTTTCTGTGGCTCGATTTTGATTGGCCGTGGCGCGACTCACAACATTCTATTTGGTTGCACTTCTCAACCTAATTGGCTGCGGCTCACCGCAGCGCACAGGATGTTGGGTAGTGAAGTCCTTTTTCTTTGTTTGCGTTCATGGGGCTCTTGACCCACTGGCGCATTTCTCAACCCGCCAGTTACATGCGGACCGGGTTCGGGCGAGTGCAGGAGGCTCGGCACGGGCTAGTATGGCCGGGTGCGGGATCCTTTGTCACATTCCAACGGTTAACGCTCGGATTTATAGGTATAGATGACTCATCTGACTGGCCTTCTGCACAGTAAAACACAGCCCAGCATCCCAAGATGCCTCTTCCCAATAGGAAGGCCCTTTGGGGAGACTGTGAAAAGACCCTAACATCCCAACATGCCAGCTGGAGGATTCTGCAAGATGTAGTCCAGAAAAGTAATTGTCCCAAGCTCTGGTTGGTCTACAGCAGTGTTTCCCAAACTTTTGTTTTTGGACGTCGATTTCCAGAAGCCTACATCAATTCCCCAAAGCACTGATCAGCCAATGTATTGATTTAGGCTTCTGGGAATTGAAATCTCCCTGTGGGGCATGTGTTGGGAAGCACTAATCTATAGTCAAATTGTTGTCTTTTCACTCCTAGGGTAATGTTCCTCCCTATCCCTTCAATGCTATACACAATGCCCAGTAACGAAGGCTTAATATCATAACCAGACATTTAGCTGGGCTGTAGGCACAGGATGAAACCTCATCCAAGTCCACTTGGCAAAGCCAGCAGAGCACCCTTACTGCCTCTCTGTAATCTCATAAACCTCTGCCCTGCTTTTTATGAAATGCCTTTCCTCCTTCATTCCCCTATAGCACTGTGGTTAATATTCTGGCCACAACACTGCACAGCATCATTCTAACCCAGCAGCCAGAGATTAAAATGTACAAATATAATTAGGGTGATAATGCCCCTGCGCAGTCAACTGGAATGGCAGGAGGAGGGAAGTGAGTTCATTGACATGCTCTCGGCAGCTATTCCCTTGGCTAAACCCACACCACCCCTGCCTCCTTTGGATAGCATTGCTATTCTTGTAGCTGTTGGCATATAACACACCTGAGAATCTCCATTCCTCTGGAGAAGAGAACTCCTTCCCACTATTTTCAGAAGAACAGTAACACAAAATGTTTCATGATACATCTCTTTTACCATATCCCACCACCCTTGCCATTGGCTTCAATAATCTGAGCATTCTTCCTCAAGTGTCTGAACTTCTTCATCAAAAGTTGCCTTCATGTGCATGCATGCATACTCCCAAGCCTGTCACATTGATTCCCTAAAGCCAGACCCTTCCCTTCTGCATAGAAGTGATAGAAAAACTAAATGAATAAATAAATGGATTCAAACAAATGGATTGATGATGCAATGGGGGAAATACTTACCACTTTTCTTAATCTGACTTTTTAAAAGCATGATACATCCACTAATGTAGCATTTTGCACCCACAAAAATCTTAGAATGGTATAGATCAGGGATTCTTAACCTGCAGCCCATGGGCCGGATGTAGCCTGTGGCACCATTTCATGTGGGCCTCCATGGCCTCCACCACACCAGGAAGTGCCATGTGGTGGAGGAGGGGCAAAATGGCCATCCAGCATGCCCTGGCCCCCATCTTAAAAAGGTTGACAACTCCTGGTATAGATGGTAAGTGATAACAAATCTTAGGGCAGCTTTCTTGGGAAGTACTCAGAGGACAGCCATGCTGGTTGGGGATTTGGGGAGAGAGAGTCCAAAAATGTAATCTTGCTCAGCTTTGGTCAGAATTTTGAGCCTTGTCAGCTGAATAATAAATAATTCTAATTTATGGTGGAATTTCCAGGATTTCCTTTGTAGAGAATATGGTTTACTATTTCCTTCTTCTAGGGGTGCTCTCAGATTGTGCAGTTTGCCTAGGACTACACAGGTTGGCTCTTCTCCAAGGAGGCACAGGGAAGAATTAAAATCCCAATCACTGAGCTAGCCATCCAGCACATCAGCTGCACATACCTGGCTTTATTTCCCTCTGATTTTTCCTCATGTAGAAGGAATAAGGAGGGAGCAAAACTGTATCTCTATCAGAAGTGCCTGATGAAAATGTCAATGGGCACTTCATTGGGGAGCCAAGGATAGTGAGGGCCATGGCCATGGTCACATTCCCCCCAACTCAACCAGGCTGTTGGTGATCAGTGAAATGGAGATCTAAATTGCCAGTTCAGACCAGCCAGGCCACTTAATATCCTCCAATTGTTGGTCATTCGAGAGGTGAGGATCTGGACAGGCATCTCAAACTGGTTTGCCATCTCTGCAAGGCAAATAAGAAATCCCAGTGATGGCAGAAAGTGAAGTGACTCTTCCTCCAAGCCAATACCATTACCAGATCTTAGCCACGACATTGTCCTTTAACCCAAAGCTTACCGAGCCTGTTGAAATGCTGTAGGGTTTGCTGCCATAGTTTGGCTTGGTCTCATGGCTCTGGCAACTGAGAACTCTGTCCGTTTTGCCACAGTCTCAGAGTGCATCTCTTTGGCATGCTGACATTGCTGTGTTGCCAAATATTTTCCAAAACCTTTCTGTCAGAATGGGGTGCAATGGAGGGGAGGAGAATCCATAAACCTCAACCTTTTTTCTGTCACCCAATCCCACATTTCTCACTGTCACTGCTATGGCTAGGAGCTGCAATCACAGACCATTGGCTTAGGAAACACAAAGCCATCAATCCCAGTTAGGCAGCTCTCAGGCCTGTCACACAGTACAAAACACACACTGAATGCTAAAACTGAACATGTCTGTGTGGATCCTTTGTAAAACCAGCCTTTTCTACATCTGTTTCTTAAACTCATTTAGTGGTACACACCCAAGAATAAAGCATTCTTTAAGGTCCCAGTGCACTTACGAATCCCAGAATATCCCAGAATCCTGCTTCTCCTAGGACAATTCTGCACATCTCTAATTGTGTGGAATACAGACTGATGCTAATACTAAAGAGTATTAAAGAATTTAATAATACTACCCAAGAGGGTGCAGTAAGTATTTTCATTCCATACAACTTTCATTCCATTTTTGTGCTGAGCAACAAAATCTGAAATGGAGTGCTACTTACATTTAGTTGAAGACCAGAGTCCTTCTTTGTGCAGAAAAGTCAATTTGTATTTTTCTAGCTTCACGCACACGCACGAGAAAATATTTTTAAAGCACTCTTTTGCTTAGGAAGGTTAGACATCAACAAACTCTGTTTCCTGAAGAAGAAAGCTATCTGGAATATTTCACTACAACCTGATTGATCTTTTAAAAATAAATATAGCACAGATGATCAGTGGTGGAATTAAAAAAAAATACTACCTACTCTATGGGCGTAGTATGGCGGGTGTGGTATGGTGGGCGTGGCCAGGGGAAAGCCCTGCGTTGGACCGGAATTAGGACTACAGTACAGTGGTACCTCATGTGCTCTACATGGGGCGACAATTCAGAGGCTGCAATTGGTCCAGAACACGGCTGCCTGGGTGGTGATGGGGTGCGGGCATTATGCTCATGCCTCACCACTACTGCGGGAGCTGCACTGGTTACCAATTTGCCTCCAGGTGCAATTCAAGGTGCTGGTTATTACCTTTAAAGATTTACATGGTAGCGGGCCAGGATACCTAAGAGACTGTATCGCCCCAAGAACGTCTCTCCATCCAACCAAAGTGGACCGGAGGGACTCCCTACTTGTACCATCAGCTAGAGGAGCTTGTCTCTTTAGCACAAGAAGAAGGGCCCTTTTCGTGTCTACACCAGCCCTATGGAACCTCCTGACAATGAAATTGTGGCTGCAGACAAAATTGCTGCCTTTTAGGAGAGATCTGAAAACCTGGCTGGCGGGGCACCAATGGAGGGGTGACCCCCGCCTGCTGGCTTGTTTAAACAGTGAGACTCTCTCCTTTTTTTATGTGTGTGTGTGGGGGGGGGGGGGGTTGGGTTTTTACTGGGTTTTAACATTGTCTATTTCTGTAAGCCACCCAGAGTTGCCGTCGAGTTGGGTGGCAATAGAAGCATGAAAAATAAATAAATAAATTTTTCAAGTACTGTACTGGACTTGAAAGATACTAATGAAGAGGAGGGACAGGATCTTTCTCGATCATCTCAGAGTACAGGACACATAATAACAGGCTCAAGTTACAGGAAACCAGATATAGCCTGAATATCAGAATAAAAATTCTTAACTGTTAGAGCAGTATGACAATGGAACCAGTTAGCCTCAGGAGGCAGTGAGCGCTGCAGCACTGGAGGCATTGAAATTGGACAACCATCTGTCAGATCTACTTTGACTTGGATTCCTGCATAGTGCGGGGGGCGGGGGGTTGGACTCGATGGCTTCATCTGGCCCCTTCCAACTCAATTATTCTATGAGTCTATGAGTGGGGGAGAGGGGTGAGCAGAAAGATTGAGTGACATTGTAGGGAACAGAGGAGCTTTTTCCTTTTTTTTACCTGTAGGTTTTCTGAAAGTTTGGCAAGTTTAAAATTAATAATGGGTTTTTCCTTTAACTTCCATTTCTTTTTGTGAGTTGCAAAATGTAAGACTTGAAAATTGTCCAGGAAACAAACTTTTATTTTAGCATTGACCCTTATGGAAAAATAAAGTTTGACTTAACAAAGGCTCACTTTACTGCTGTCAGCAGGGAACTAAGTAGATTGGAAGCACAGGAGTCTACTGCAAATCTCCTGTTCTGTGAATTGGCTTTTCCTAAGTGCTCAGTTTGTTCCTAAAACCAGCTCTTAGAAAATTAGCATTAATTTTCCTGTTTGATCACAGGAGGTCTGAGGAGAGGGGACACCTCCCTGCGCAATTATAAGATGAGGCACTTCCTGGCTCAGATTACAGGCCCGTACTGGCTCTTCCTGCCATGGTCAACAACAGAAATGTCTGAGCCAAACAGCTTCGGTGTTGGTGTTGGTGTTGTTTTTGTTGTTGTTGGTGTTATTCAGTCGCATAGTCAAGTCTGACCCTTTGCAATCCCATGGACCATCACACCCCAGGCACCCCTATCCTCCACCATCCTCCGTAGTCCACTCAGCTCTACGCCCATTGCATCATCTTCTACTGAGTTTTTAATCACTCCAGGTGTAACACCTCCCAGCCATACGAAATTGCATATCCAACATGGAAAGCATAACATTTCTCTTGCTTCTCAGGGGGCATCACTTTCTCTCCCCCCTTTCTTTGGATAGCATATTTTTACTACCCATATACACTTGAGTATAAGCTGACCCAAATATAAGCCGAGGTACCTATTTTTGACTTGAAACCCCAAGAAAATAGACTGGCCCAAGAATAAGCCGAGGATGGGAAATGCAGCAGCTGCTAGTGGGTTTCAATAATCAAAATACCTGAAAATATGGTAAAATTAATTAAATTGTTGGTGCATTTCAATCCGGTGTGGTCTTGGGACCCTCGTGGTTGTTGACCTGAGTATAAGTCGGGTCCCCTTTTGGGTCTTAAAAAACTTAGCTGATACTCGGTATATATGGTACTTTCTTTGGGTACCAACATTGCAAGTTACAGCTTCGATTACACATTTCCCTATGGACTACATGGGCTGGGAATGGAGAAAACTGCAGTTCAATCCATCACATTCATACACGCTGCCTGCTCCCTTGTGCATGTAATGAGCAATGAGCCCCCTCAGGAATGTAGCATCAACCACTGCCTTATTTTGGAGCAATCTGTATTGGCACTGCCCCACTCAGGTTCATTGCTAGACCAAGTGGCAGGGAAAGGGCAGGCAGCCTGAAGTTACTTTTGCTGATGATCGAGACTTCCCTTGGCAAATGACAGCAAGGGCCTGTGGCAATCTCAGTAACTCTGTGCTGGTTCATGGAACAAATTACTTTGCCCTCTTGCCAGCTCCATGTACCCTTTATGCTACCCTGCCTCCAAAGCCTCAGAAAGCTGCGGCTTCTGGGGGTGGGGGGTATCATTTCACGCAAGGGAAGCTGAAATGAAATCATCAGGAGACTCTCAGAGGGCAGCCGGGAAGCATATTATAGGCCTCATAAATAAAAGCCAGTATAGGCTGCAGGCGCTGCAAGCCTTTATAGGCCCATAAAGCTCCCCACGCTGCCGCTGGAGCTGGAGAGGAAGGGTGGGAAATCTAATTTCACAGGATTTAAAGCAGGTGAGAGAGATATAAATGTGTGTTTTTAATAGTAATTAATGCCACTATTCAGGAGCACTTTAGAGCCCGCTTTCAAGAGCCTGGGCGATAAATCACAAAGCAGCTGTCTGCCCCTGGACCTCTTGGGAGAGCGGTTTGGCTTTTTTTTTTAAGCTTCCTCCTTGGGTTTCAGAGTGGCACCACAAGGAACTCCCTTTGCGATGTTCCCACCATGAGATGGGGCTCCTAGTGGGTTCTTTCCCTGTTTAGAATAATGAGAGTAGAGAATTATCATCCCTTCTATGGCCTCTTATGTTAACATATAGGAGGTCTCCTCAGTGAATTATCAAAGATCCCCCACCCACCCCCGTTTGGTTTTTTTGGTTGTTGTAACTTTCTCTTCATCTTATATTTCCTGAAAACGCCTGTCTTTGGTGGCAAAAGCACAAACCTGCCGGCAGAAACAGCTGCAGAACATATACAGGAGAATATTTTAAGCACATTGTGTTTTGTAAAAAGGGTATTAATTTCTTAGAGGGACTGTGGTGGCTTAGTGGTTAAGATGCTGAACTTGATTACTGGAAGGTCGGCAGGTCAGCAGTTCAGGACCCCAGTGTTGCATGACAGTGATCTGTTTATGTTTATGTTTATGTTTATTCGATTTATACCCCGCCCTATTCAGCACATGGCCGACTCAGGGCGGCTAACAACATATAAATAACCCCAAGGTAACCCAAGGGGTTTACATACGAAATACAAAATTCAAAATACAGTAATAAATACAATATTCAAAATGCTATTACAAATAGATACAAATTCTGTGGTACAATATATCAAACAAATATAATAGCTGCAAAAAAGTACAATACAAATTATGCAATGAAACACCAAATAAATAAATAACAGAGATCTCCCATCTCTGTTCCAGCTCCTGCCAACGTAGCAGTTTGAATTCAAGAAATTGCAAATAGATAAATAGGTACTGCTTCGGCAGGGAAAGTAACAGTGTTCCATTTAGTCATGCCTGGCACATGACCACAGAGCTATTTGGCTGTAAAAGGAGATGAGCACCGAACTCTAGAGTCGGATACAACTGGTTTCGAGCAAGGGAGACCTTTCCTAATTTCCTGTGGCTGTAATACTGGGTATTCCTAAACCTATTGAGTAAATAGGTTAGCCCTATATGGCAGGGGGCCAGGATACCTTAGAGACCGCATCGTCCCAAGAGTGGCTGCCCGTCCAACCAGAGCGGACCGGAGAGGCTCTCTGGTGGTGCCATCAACGAGGGGTGCACATTTGACTAGCACCCGAAGGAGGGCCTTCTCTGTGTCCGCACCAACCCTCTGGAACCTCCTACCAACAGATCTAAGACTGCAAAGTGAATTGCTGCCCTTCAGGAAAGGAGTAAAGACCTGGCTGGCAGGGCAGGTGTGGGGCCCGAACGGGACTATGGCCCCCGCCGGCTGGCTTTTATAAGACTCTCTCTCTTTCCCTCTGTGTGGTAGGTGGGACGGGTGATTGGGATATGGGTTTTAAATGTGGGTGGATGTTGGTTTTTTTCTTATTGGGTGGGTTTTTTATTGGGTGGGTTTTATAAGGTTTTATAATGTTTTTATGTATTTTTTGGAGTTGTTGTAATGCCGCCCTGAGTCGGGTTCTGCCTGAGTGGGCGGCATTTACAAATGTGAATGATAAATAAATAAAATAAATAAATTACAGTAAATTACTATGTAACCCTGTACATATCTACTCAGACATATGTTCCAGTGAGTTCAATAAGATTTGCTTCTGGGTGTGTACAAGATTAATAAAGGTAAAGGTCACTCTTGCTCGAAAGCCAGTCGTATCCGACTCTAGGGTTCAGTGCTCATCTCTGTTTATAGCCAAAGAGCCAGCGCTGTCTGCTTCTGCAGACATTTCCATGGTCATGTGGCAGGCATGGCTAGACAACAGAACACACGGAATGCTGTTACCTTCCCACCAAAGTAGTGCCTATTTATCTACTTGCAATTTCTTGCTTTCGAACTGCTAGGTTGGCAGGAGCTTATTCTGTTATGCAGTACTCTGGTATCGAACTCCGACCTTCCAGTCTTCAAGTTCAGCATCTTAACCACTTGAGCCACCGCAGTCCCATTTACAAGACTGCAGCTTATTAAATGGATTCCCATATAGGTACAAAGGAATCTGATTTTACACAAGCTACATGATTTTCAGATGGCTGGATAGCTCAGTGGTTTGGTTGGGAATTTAATTCCCTACTGTGCCTTCCAGGAGAAAAGCCAGCCTATGTGGCTCTTGGACAAGCTGCACAGTCCTAGGGCACCCCCAGAAGAAGAGAATGGCAAACCACACCTGTGTATTTTCTACGTAAAAAGCCCCAAAAAGCTTCACCACGAGTCAGAATTGACTTGACAGCATGCAATTATTCCAATTACTGTACTATACATGATTTTACCTAATTCTATATCAGCTACATTTTTTTCATCCTAGGATGACTTTTTCAACAGCACCATCTCCAGCAGTCTCTCTGTACTAATGGTGACACACATAGTGAATTCAGTACATTTCAACTGAAATTGCAATAAAAAGTTGCTCAAAAAGAGAGAACTTTAAGAGAGAGACAGTAGAACCCTGCATAATGAAAAATCTACATTTCATGGAGCTCTTCGCTATGCGTTTCTTTTTGTTATGCAGATCAAATGGGCGATACCCTGCATAACAAAAAGAAAATGTCCATTATACGGGGATTTCGTTAACCAAGGTATACCCCGCTTAACGAAAAAAATTCATTATGCAGGGTATCATGATTGCACAAACGCTTTGTTGTACGAAATTTTCATTATATGAAGCATTCGTTATGCGGGATTCCACCATACATAATCTTGCAGTAGCACTGTTGCCTACATAGGATGATGGAACCTCTTCAAATCTGGATGCCACACAGCCCTAGGAACTAGAGGCAGGTTCAGAGACAACCCTTTTTTTACTATGACCAGCTATCACAGCTGCTTCAAATAAGAGAGAAAGAGTGGGGGAAATACTAACTATGGATCCCCCCAATGTTCCATCTAGCTTGGTCCCATAAATCTGGATCTTCATTGGAGACTTACAATAATTTCAGAAATCGATGAGGGGGAGAAAAAGAAAAAAGCAAGGGAAACATATGTGTTAGCTTCCTCTCTACCCAAGTTCTCCTTTCCTGAAATTGGAAATGCACTTTCTGGACTAGCTTTTCTATCCACATACATTTGCCGCTCTCAAAAGAAGTACTGATTCCATTCCTGGACCAGATCTCATTTTTAAAATAAAAATCACAGACTTGAGGCCAGAAAAATGGTTCATCCTTCCAGATGTGTCACTTTAAGCGCTGATTCCCAAGTCTTTTGGCATCATGCTTCTTTTTTAATTTTGAGAAACCTTCAGACTCCTCATCTTTCCTTTACAATCACCCTGGCCTCTTTTAATGAGAAACCTTAAATTCTAGTAATAGTATCTATCCCCGAAATGTGTTTTTAGCAATAAAACATATTTTCTTTATTAAAAGCTCAGTATTGTTACCCCCTCCCCCACATACCTGTCAAGTATCCCGTATTGGCCATGATTTCCCATATTTTGGCGCTCGTTCCTCCCCTTTCCCGCCACCGTCCTGTATTTGAATGGCAGGGAAAGGGCTTACTGCTCATGCACGCCCATGCAGAACCCGTTCACGCATGCACAGAAGTGTTCTGCACATGCGCAAATGTGTTCTGCACATGCGCAAATGTGTTCTGTGCATGCACAGATGGGTTCTGCACATGCGCATCCACGCATGTGCAGACATTTCCCATATTTTTGGGGAGCTGCACTTGCCGGGTATGCTCCGCCATGGGATTTTTTCATTACTCTTTCTCCCCACAAACTTGGAATCTGGATCTGGTGACACATCAGTGAACAAAAAAAGGCTACAATTTTTATTGAAAGAATAGGGAAATGGTTAGATCATGGCAGCATAAATATGCAATAGATACTACTCTTCTGCCAATCTTCACCCATCCTTTTACAGCCTGCTGACAAACTGCTGGGACTGTTTAAAGCAGTGGTTCCCAAGGTGAAGCCCACGCCCCATATGGGGACTTCAATTCCCAGAAGCCTAAGTCAGTACATTGGCTGATCAATGTTTTGGAGAATTGATTTAAGCTTTTGGGAATTGAAGTTCAGGAGGAGGGGGAAAGGGGTAGTTTCCCAAAGTTCTCCATATATGTACAAACAAGCACAAAATATTATGGAAATACTGTAGCCTGTTGGAGTTCACCAGCTATTTTTATATATACTAGTTTATTGCCCAGCGTTGCTGGGGATTAGCTATATATATATTTTTTAATTGTGGGAAGGTATGTATGGCAGGGTGAGAGGCAGGGGAAGCACTCTCCCTGGTGGATCCCTACCTGGCGCCTTTGCATTTCCCCCTCAGCTGTTTCGAGGGCTGGCTCGAAACAGCGGAGGGGGAATGCCAACGCCCAGGGAGAGGCAGGAGAGGGGGGAGGCGGACGCATTCCGTTTTCCGTTCCCTGCTGGCGCCCATGGGGAGAAGGCAGTAAATGGGGGAGGCAGATGCGTTCCATTCTCCCTTTCCATGCCAGGTGCCAGGGGGGAGGCAGGGAAGGGGGAGGTGGACGCATTCCATTCTCCCTTCCCTGCCAGTGCTCGGAGGGAGGCAGGGAAGGGGGGAGGCGAACACGTTCTGTTCTCCCTTCCCCTGCCGGTGCTCGGGGGAGGCAGGGAAGGAGGGAGGTGGACACGATCCATTATCCCTTCCATGCCGGTGCCCAGGGGGGTGGCAGGGAAGGGGGGAGGTAGATGCATTCCATTCTCCCTTACCTGCTGGCGCCCGGGGGGATAGTGCGCATGCGTTGGCCACTGTTTTATTTTTCCCCATGCGCCGGCTGTCCCGCCTCCTCCGCGCTCGTGTCTGATTGGCTGAGGTGTGCCGCAGCGCGGAGGATGCTGGGTCTCATAGTTTTTATTTTGTCTGTGTTCATGGGGCATTGGCCCCACCCTCGGGTCCCAGACCCTTGCAGCATTGATCTTTGGGACATAAGGTAGGTGTGCAAGGCGCATTACGGGATAGGCTGGACGGGTGCAGACACGCATTCCGCACACGCACGGCCACATCCCTTCCTTATAGGTACAGATAGCGATTTTATCTTTTCTTTTTGTGTGTGCAGAGCTGATATAGTGCTAAAGCAATCTAGCAATGTAATGATATAATGATCCAGCGTGCAACTAAATAGTCTGTGTTAGGGATGTCATGGGGAACACCCTGGTTTTGTAAATAATACATGATATGTGGTACTACAGCTTTAAGAGTAACTTAAAGAACTGTGGACAGGTGATGGTAATGATGGAATGAATCAGCATTTGTCACTGCATAAAACAGAGCCAAGTAGTTTGCTTCATTGCTCTGGATTTAATCTTGTAGTCATGCTGCCTGAAAGCTCTTGGTTTGTAATCTTGTAGCTATGCTGCCCGAATGCTCAGGAATTAACCTAGTTGTCATGCTGCTGCACATGGACTAATGCTCTTGGACTTATGCCATGAAGCTGTACTGAAGTTCTGCTGAACTGTGTTACCTGAAGCTCTTATGCAAATAGCTTGTGAATTGGATTGCAGCAAGAAGGACTGTCTTCCAGGTAATCTTCCTAGGGTACTGTTTTTGCATACCTGAAAGGGGAGAAGCTGCTGGCTATATGTTGGCTTTCCAGGACAGAGAAAGTGTGCCAGCATAGCCTTACTGATTGCTATATGTTTGCTCTCCAGGACAGAGAGAGTGCTTTGTTAAAGACTGTAAATACTTGAGCAAACCGGGACTGAGTTTGTTTGCCATACTCTGCAAGCCGAGCCAGGGAAGAGCTAGGCTGCAGCAGGAGATTTTGCTGTGTGCAAGTACTTACTGTGAAACTGAAAGACTAAGTTTGTTTGCATAGTTGTTCACAGATAAGATACTATTGTTTATGTTTCTTTTCATCACCACCTCTGCTGAGTAAAAGCTCTTTATGTTTTGCACTGTTCAACTGAGTCTCTGCTATTATTGACTGGGTGTAAAGGAGAAAATTAAACGGGCACCTCCGCTGTCGCTCATAGCTAACTACTACACTCTGCTAGATTTGAACTCAGCACCCAGTACACCACCATTTCTCTATCAGTCTGGATTTTTTTTTTAAAAAAAAAAATCTTCAGGGTGGGTAGGGATAGAGATTATACCCCAACCCTAAGTAACAGAAAATAGCTCAAAAACACACACCCCAGTTCTTTTATTTTTTTACAAAAAGATCACACTGGCAAAACACCATTTGAAGCTTCATGCAAGAGAAACAAGTCCAATGGAAAGGGAAAAGAACAAGCTAAGAATTTCTAATGCTATTAACCTCTTCACTATACTTCAGAAAGTTCAAGCTGCTTCTATACTCAGGGCCACCTCTAAGTTTTGGCTTTCTTCACTACATCCATAAGGCAGAGCTCAGAAACATTCCCTTTTTCCAACTCTGACTCCCAGAAATGCTCAGCAGTTGCCTAGCTTGCCTGCTTCCTTTGCTCCCCGCCGCCGCCACCACCCCCCCCCCCAATTGTGCTTCCCAGGCCTAAAGGGCAAGTAGCTCTACACTGAAAATAACAATACTGTATAAATTAGAGCCTGCATAAGTTTGATGGTGATTTTATTTTCTCATGTACTGTTGCTTGCTTTTGGAGTAGATTGATTCTTTGCCGCCTTGCCTCAGCATTTTTTAAGGGTTCTTTAAGGTCTTTGGAGTGCCAGAAATCACAAATGGTGAACCCGAAAAATAGCTTTTCCCTTTCTTGTAAAATGAAAGAACTTGTATGTAGAAAATATGAGAATTTAGAAAAAACCTAAACAGGTGCACATCACCAAAATAACCCAAAACAAAAGAAATATTTGGTGGAGGGGAGGATTCCCCATGTACATCCATAGTTGCAAACTAATGTTTGCTGTAGCACTGATATATTGGCAACTGGCAGATAGAATAACAGTAGAAGCAAGATGAAAAGCTTCAACTAAACTTCTGTTTCCACATCTCTTCTTATGCGAGTAACGTTCCAATGACATGCTCTTTGCTGCTCTCTAGTGTAACTAGCTGATAACAGCAGCATACTGTATTTACTTCTCCAGATAAACATCCCAGCAACCAGAAGGAGTGTAGTAATCAATTGCACATACAGTAATACTTTTCTTCCATAATGTGCTTAATATCAGCCATCCCCCAGAGACTGAATATGTATTTGCAGTTATTATTTCCACTTACTCAGTACTACCTCTACAGATCATAAAAGTGATTCAGTACCTGCTCCAACAGCTTCCACAACCTCTGCTAGGTTTCCCTTGCTCGAAAGCCAGTCATATCCAACTCTAGGGTTCAGTGCTCATCTCTGTTTCAAAGCCGAAGAGCCAGCGCTATCTGCTTCTGCAGACATTTCCGTGGTCATGTGGCAGGCATGACTAGACACCGGAGTGCACGGAGCACACGGAGCGCTGTTACCTTCCCACCTGTTGTGTATGTATGCGTGCATGTTCATTGTACTGTAAAGGCAAGAATGTAACCACTCCAAATACAAACGATCTCAGCTGTAAAGGAACGCGAGCAGACAGCCCATAGAGGGCAGCTGCGAGCGTTCAGTCTCACATGGTTCACATTGCTCAATCACGGACAGCCGCGGGAAAACCTTCCCCGCATTCAGCAGCAGAAGAAAGAGGCGTGCCTGGGCGAGGCCACGCCGGTAGCAGCCAATGAGCTACCGTGCTACAAGATTCAAATGTAGAGGGCTACTGTATATATTGAGATGTATCACCGCAATTACCTCATGCTTCACCGGAACACCATGCAATAAACCTGTGTTAAACCAACCCTTCGGTTGTTCTGTTGTCTTTGGTCCCATACACTAAATTGGCGACGAAGGTGGGATATGGCTGCCCACGGGACCAAGACATGCGCCGGCTACGAGATCAGGAAGCCGGGAGACTTGGAGCTGTTTGAGATAGACTTCAACGCAGCGCTGGTGGAGCTCGAAGTCTCAGATGAGGCCAAGAAGAGGGCCATCTTCGTCCACATGCTCGGACACGAGACCAAGAGGACCTTGGTGGACCTGATCGCGCCGAGGAAGGTGGGCGACCTCAAAGCCACAGAGCTCCTGGCGGCACTGCGCGCCCATCTCCGGCCAGCGATAGCGATGTTCCCCGCTCGGAGCGCGTTCTGGAGGCGAGTCCAGGCGCCCGGGGAATCGGTCGCCGAGTTCGCCGCGGCCCTGCGGCTGGCCGCCGGCCCATGCAAGTGGGAGACCCCAGAAGTCACCCTCCGGGACTGCCTGCTCTGCGGTCTGAGGGATACCGAGACTCAGCGCGCGCTGATGAAAAGGGAGCCGCCTCCCACGTGGCAACAAGTCCTCGACACGGCGCAGGCCGCGGAGGCCACGACTGCCGGGGTGCAAGAGCTTCAGGACTGGCGCCCGAAGCCCGCCAAGGCAGAGAGCTCGGTGCGCGCGGCCCGGCGAGTTTCGAACTCGTCTGCGGAGAGCAGCGACGACGAGGACGTCCGGAGGGTCCAGAGAGAGGGCCGGCGCTGCGACGGCTGCGGCGCCGCCCACGCCCGCGCCAAATGCCCATTCCGCAAGGCCGAGTGCCACAACTGCGGCCGGCGCGGGCACATCGCCAAGGTCTGCCGGAAACGGCGCGAGGCCACAAGGAGTTCTCCAGACCGCTCGGCGAGGCAGGACCGCACCACGAGGTCCAAGGACGGCACCCGGACCACGAGGACGCGGGACGGCGTAGGGCGCATCTCCGACGACAGCGAGGACGACGCTCCGGTTTGCAGCGTTTCCACGGAGCACCCCCGTTACTTCGTTGAGGTAGTAATACAAGGGGCCCCTGTTAGAATGGAGGTGGACTCGGGTTCGTCATACTCTATTATTTCCCAGGGAGAGTTCATGAAAATCGCCCCCCGCGTGCGGCCCAAGCTCAAAGCGTTGAGGGCCACACTGAAGGACGTGCAAGGGAACCGCATCCCAGTGTTGGGGGTTGGGAAGTTCCAGGTCCAGTTTAAAAAGCACACCGCAACGCTTCCCCTAGTCGTCCTCAAGGGAGGAAAGTGCAGCCTCCTCGGGACTCAATGGTTCCAGCCCCTGGGGTTGTTCATTGGGGGGGTGCACGCCGTGGGAGCACACGCCACCGGGACTGATCCAATACAGAGCGTGTGCGACGCGCACCCCGAGGTTTTCAAAAAGGGGCTCGGAAAATTCAAGGGCCCCCCAGTGACTTTCGACCTGGACCCTGGAGTACGTCCAATCAGACTTAAACCGCGCAGAGTGCCTTTCGCACTAAAGGACAAAATAGAGGCGGAGTTGGACAAGTTGGTGGGCCAGGGGATTCTTGTTCCTGTTGATTCTGCGGAGTGGGAAACTCCAATTGTAACAGCGCTCAAGGCAAACGGGGAGGTCCGCATATGCGCTGATTACAAGTGCACCATCAATAAGGCGATCCGCCCTAATGCTTATCCGGTGCCGGTAGTCAGCCACTTGTTGGCCAGGTTACACGGGGGGAGGTGTTTCGCTAAACTCGACCTGGCCCAAGCCTACCAGCAACTCCCGGTGACCCCCGCCGCAGCTGCTGCACAGACCATAGTCACCCACAAAGGGGCGTTCCAGGTATCGCGCCTCCAATTCGGCGTGAATTCGGCGCCCGGGATTTTCCAGTCACTCGTGGAACGCCTCCTGAAGGGGTTAGAGGGGGTGTTACCCTACTTTGATGACGTATTGATTACAGGGGGGAGCCGGGCCGAATTAGCAAGCAGGTTGGGAAGGGTCCTGACAATATTCGAGAAAGCGGGGTTGCGGTTGCGGAAGGACAAATGCGTTTTCTTCGCAACTGAGGTTGAGTTCCTAGGGTTCCGTGTTACTCCCGAGGGAATCAGGCCATCCCAATCCAAGGTGGCCGCCATCAAGAAGGCCCCTCGCCCCACCTCCAAGCCCGAGTTGCAGTCGTTCCTTGGACTGCTCAACTTTTACCACTCCTTCCTTCCGCGGAAGGCAGCAGTAGCGGAACCGCTACACAAATTGTTAAAAAAGGACGAGGCATGGAAGTGGGGCGACGACCAGGAGAGGGCTTTCAATGACCTGAAGCGACTCCTGGCATCAGATGCGGTACTGACCCATTTCAATCCCAAACGCCCAGTGGTCCTGATATGCGATGCATCCCCGGTGGGGGTGGGGGCGGTGTTATGCCACGTACTGGAGAACGGGAGGGAGGCCCCGATAGCGTTCTACTCTAGGTCCTTGTCCCAAGCGGAGAGGAACTATGCCCAGACAGACAGGGAAGCACTAGCGATAATTGCGGGGACTAAGAAATTTCATGATTTTGTGTACGGCCGCCCCTTCACCATAGTGACTGACCATAAGCCCTTGCTAGGCATCTTCACCGCAGATAAGCCCACACCCCAAATCCTGTCCCCGAGAATGCTCAGGTGGGCCATTTTTCTCAACGCGTATCAGCACGCGTTGGTATACCGGCCCGGGAAGGAGATCAGCCATGCGGATGCCCTGTCGAGGTCCCCCATTCCCCGGGATTGCTGCCACGTGGGCGAAGTAGAGAGGGACCACCAGGTCTTAATGATAGAGGTCCTAGACTCCCCTCCAGTAGTACCGGCCGACATCGCTAAAGCGACCGGCAAGGACAAAACGCTGGCCACAGTTTGCTCCTGGGTACAGAAAGGGTGGCCCGTGTCTTCCCCAGCAGCGGAATTCGACACATTTTTCAAAAAGAAACTAGAGTTGTCCCTAGAGAGGGGGTGCCTCTTGTGGGGACAGCGGGTAGTGATCCCCACGTCTCTCCGGCCGAGGGTGCTTAAACTGCTGCACGTCAGCCACCCGGGGATCGTCCGCTCTAAGGCGCTGGCCCGCAGTTATTTTTGGTGGCCCCAGCTAGACGCCGACATCGAACACATGGTTGGCACTTGCGAAGCGTGCCAAAGCTCCAGGCCAGAAGAGGCCCGCTCGCCACATAGGGAGTGGGACGCAGCAAGGGGGCCCTGGTCCCGGGTACACGTAGACTTTGCTGGCCCGTTCAGGGGAACGCTTTTCCTCCTTGTGGTGGACGCGTTCTCCAAGTGGTTGGAGGTCATCCCAGTCTCGAGCACCTCCTCGGCCACAACAATTAAACAGCTACGGAGGGTCTTTTCCACGTTCGGTTTACCCGACACCCTCGTCAGCGATAACGCTAGCTGTTTCACGTCCGCCGAGTTCGGGGCGTTCATGGAGCGCAACGCCATTCGGCACATCACCTCCGCCCCCTTTCACCCGGCCACCAACGGCCAAGTAGAGCGCCTCGTGCGCACCACGAAAGACGCGCTGCTGCGCATGGGCCCCGGAGACCTCGACCTGAAATTGTGCCAATTCCTGCTAAGGTACAGGGTCACCCCATTGGCGTCAGGGCACTCCCCCGCAGAGCTGTTGATGCGCAGGAAGCTGGCCACGGGAATCTCCAAGCTAGACCCCACGAGAGTAGAGGACAAAGGGTGGAACATAGGGGTGGAACCTTCAAAGAGTTTCAGCGTAGGCGCCCCGGTGCACTGCAGGAACTACGCCAGCGCGGGGCCAGCCTGGGTGCCGGGCACCGTAATAGAACGAACCGGCCCCGTCTCATACCGCGTGGAGACCAGTACAGGTTTCCTGTGGAGGCGACACGTGGACCAACTCAGGCGCAGGGTCCCCGGAGAGCAGGACGGAGACGAAACAAGCAGTGAATCAGCGTTAGGGTACTCCCCCACCCGTTTAGCCCAAGGGGGAGGGAAAGGGGAACATGGGCCCCCACCAAGGGGGGAGGAAAGGGAATCGATCCACAGAGATCTTTTGCGGGAGTTCGCGGCAGAAAGGAAGAGCCCCGACCACACACATACCCCCCGGAATTTTCCCCGAAACACAGATGCCCATAGAAGTTTAGACGTTGATTTACAGTACCAGGGGGAGTTAGCGGAGTGGTCCCCCACCCGTCCTAGCGAAAAGAGGGGTTTCAGTTCAGCCCCTGGTACTTCCAGTCCAAGTAGTCCCTGTGAGTTAGAATGCAATATAGCGCCAATTTCCCGGAGACCGACACCCCCAAGACGGGAGGCAACAGCAAGTCCGCCCACCACAGTCTCAAGGTCCCCCGAGCAAGGATCAGAAGGTAGCAGGACCACAAGGGCGACCTCATCGGTTCCGCGGTTCACAATAGGCGGGTCCCCGGGGTCCGAGAGCAACAGGCAGGGGTTCACCTCCCAACTATTCATTCCGTTCCCATCCCCGGGCGCAAGGCAGGCACGGACGCCCCACAGAGCCACTAACGAATCCCCGTTTCCCGTTGCAGGACAAGCACCCGCGGAATCAGGGATCACAGGCTCTCCAGTACTAGGTCAGACGCAGGCACGCCCCAAGTGCACGTGCGGCAAGCCACAATGGTTGCGGGACTTCGTCCCATCCTAGGGGGGAGGGATGTTGTGTATGTATGCGTGCATGTTCATTGTACTGTAAAGGCAAGAATGTAACCACTCCAAATACAAACGATCTCAGCTGTAAAGGAACGCGAGCAGACAGCCCATAGAGGGCAGCTGCGAGCGTTCAGTCTCACATGGTTCACATTGCTCAATCACGGACAGCCGCGGGAAAACCTTCCCCGCATTCAGCAGCAGAAGAAAGAGGCGTGCCTGGGCGAGGCCACGCCGGTAGCAGCCAATGAGCTACCGTGCTACAAGATTCAAATGTAGAGGGCTACTGTATATATTGAGATGTATCACCGCAATTACCTCATGCTTCACCGGAACACCATGCAATAAACCTGTGTTAAACCAACCCTTCGGTTGTTCTGTTGTCTTTGGTCCCATACACTAAACCACCGAAGTGGTCCCTATTTATCTACTTGCAATTTCTTGCTTTCGAACTGCTTGGTTTTGTTCATCTGCCAGAGCTGGCCAGAGAAGTTTAAGAAATGGTTCATAGTAATTTGCCCTACAGAGGTTTTCAGAAATGGTTCATAGTAATTTGCCCTACAGAGGTTTTCAACTTCAATTGACAGAATTTCTAACGATTAGCTATGGTGGGTGGAGTTTTAGGAAGTCCAAGGACGGAATTTTGTTGGGTTATGTAATCATGGAAGGGCAATCACACAATGGTGCTTGCTATTTTGCCGGCTGTCTGCTGTGTTTCTGGTCATGCTTTGGTTACATATTAGGGCACATGACAAAGTTTAAGAAAACCATAGAATCTGCTTGCATGATTGCCTTTCCTTGAACAATAAAACATCCAAAACATCTGGAGGGTCACAAGTTGGTACAGGGGGAATATATCCTCCTACTATGTGCATTTCAACAGGGCGAAAATTCACAACATCTAAAAACCAGAGATCATCTGCTATTACCAGTTGTAAAAAGCCATATTGATTTGTATACTTATCTGTTATGCTAACGGATCACTCTGTACCTCTGTACCTGATGTGTATAAATTGATGCCATAAAGCCTCACTCCAATGTCTGATGAAGTGGACTTGATCCATGAAAGCTAACATTAAAACACAGCAGTTAGTATTTAAAGTACAGTGGTACCTCAGATAACGACGTGTTCGGATAACGTCAAAACTGCATAACGACGTGTCCGTCATGCCCCACGTAATGCCCCGCATAACGACAAAAAGTCATTATCCTGGTAACGGTTTTTTTTGTCATTGTCCGGATAACAAAGTTTTTTGTCGTTATGCAGGGCATCTCCCATAGGGATTGCATAACGACAAAAATCAGTTAACGACACTACTTGGGGAACCAAGTTTTGTCTTTATCTGAGGTTTTACTGTACTACACTGTTTTTGTTTTGTTTATTCTCTGATAAGAATAAAACTTATTAACATGTTTGACTGAAACCATTCAACCATAATGAACTCCAAGGACATATCTACCAGCATTTTCCATCTAGGACTTACTACAGAGATATTAGAGAGGGTGGAAGTTACTTTTTTAAAACTGTAATTCTCAGATTCACAGTGGCAGTTGGCAAGTAGCTAAAACCTGCTTCTGTTATTTAGCATCTCCTCTACCCCTGGTAAAATCCTCATACTCTGCATTGTTCAGTTATATAGGAGATAGTGCACCAAAGATGCAGGTGCCAATAGACTGCATTAGTGATTATTCCCTGAATAATCAGGGTTCTGGATATTTACTCAAAAGTAAAATCAACCCAATTAAATTGGATGAGAGATTTAAATCAAATGGGGAAAATTGTCTTTTTAGATAGCAAAATGGGGAAAATAGTTACAAAAAATAAATGATGAAGACAATATTAGGAGTATGGAAAAAGGTGAAGATGGAATTGGCTCCAGATACATCTCCTGTAATAGAAATTGAGGATATTAAAAAAAATTCCAATACAAATTGACAAAAGGGTGAAAAAAGTTTTATTGAGAAATGATGTTTTCCTGCTGAAAGACTGGATACGGGTTTGTAAAGATGGAGAGAGAAAAGCAGATACGCTTGCACAATTGAGGTTGAATTGGTTCCAGATTGCGTTGGTAAATAAATGGAATAGTAAATATTTGATGGAAGTCAGTTTGGAAAGAGATATGACCGAGTTTGAAGACTTGATATCGAAGATAACAATGGGAGAAAGGGGTATTAAGGGCTTAGTAAGTAAAATATATATAATGTTAAATAAAGTAATTTTCAACGCTTCATGGTAATCCACATGAAGCGTTGAAAATGAATTGGGAACAAGAATTGAAAATAAAGATAGTAGACGAGGTTTGGAGAAATAAATGGAAGAAAAGGATTATGAGAACAATGTCTGTTAGAGTGAAAGAACATAATTCTAAAATGTTGTGGAAATGGTACTTGACCCCAGTGAGGTTACATCAAATAGATAAAAATAAAGATAAAATGTGTTGGAGATATAAGGATACACTGGGAACATATGAACACATGTGGTGGGGTTGTAATGTGGTAAAGGATTTTTGGGGGGAAATTGAGAAAGAGATCTGTGCTGTAATGGGTATGAGACTTAAATTGGGGCCAAGTACTGTTTTGCTGACAGATGTGGAAAATATGAACTTAAACAAGGATAAAAAAGAGCTATTGTCAATAATGTTGACAACGGGTAGACAGTGTATAGGCAGGAATTGGGAAAATGAAGTAACTCTGAAAATAGAAGAATGGTATAAGGAGATGTGGGATCTTGCGTTGAATGATAAGTTAACATGGGAAATAAATAAGAAAATGGGTATATTTAAAGAAAATAGATTTTGGAAAATATGGCAATTATTTGTGGATTACTCACTGAAGGGGGATGAAAGGAATAGACCAGTACCGGAACAAATGAGTTTTTGGGGTTAGAAAACAACTGTGACACTCTGTTTTCTCCAGGGCATTGTAAATAACACTGGGTGTATTATCTGAAAATTGTATTTTAACTAGTTTATTTTTACTGTGACTTAATAGTTGTATCAAATTGATGAGTTTAAGAATAGAGTTTGAATATGTACTTTAGGATAGTTAGAAGAGTATTATAATGTACTAAAATTTTTGGAAATGTAACTAAAGATGTATGGATGAAAGAGGAAGTCGGTATATTATTAAGTTGTAGTTTAATTACATTTTATGTTTTTTTTCTTTTTTTTCTTTTATAGTTTTTTGTTTTATATATATTGTATTTGTAAGTATGATGTTTGTATTTTCATTTATAGTTGTTTTTTTAAGTTGTATTATTGTTAAAAATTCAATAAAAATTGAATTGGAATGAATTTAGTACTATGTATTTTTAGAATGCACAGGTTACAGTCTATATTAGCTTGCCATTAATTATACTAGTTAGTTAGTTATGTGTCATCAAGTCAGAAGCCTAATAACGCTTTCGTGTAAAGTGATTTTTTTTAAATAGTAGGCTTGATAGAGAGTGTTGCAAGCACAGGGACGCCCCTTGATGACCATTCGGAGGCTTCAGCTGGTTCAGAACGCGTCTGCCCAGATGGTGATGGGGCGGGGGCGTTATGCCTCTCCACTGCTCCGGGAGCTGCATTGGTTGCCAGTTTGCCTCCAGGTGCAATTCAAGGTGCTGGTTTAGACCTTTAAAGCCCTTCATGGCAATGGACCAGGTTACTTACAGGACCGCGTCGCCCCAAGGTATTCTAGCCGTCCCACGAGGGCAGATCAGAGAGACTCTGTGGTGGTCCCTTCGACAAGAGAAGCACATCTGACGGGGACCAGGAGCAGAGCCTTCTCTGTGTCTGCCCCAGCCCTGTGGAACCTCTTACCACCAGATCTGCACCTCCAGAAATAGCTGCTCCAATTTAAAAAGAAACTTAAGACCTGGCTATGCCAACGGGCATGGGACCCAATGGGTGGAACGGCCTAGGCCCACTGGCTGGTTTAGTTGCTTCTTTGTTGTGAATTTTTGTATCTGTCATTTGCTTTTATGCTTTTTGTATGGATTTAATCTTTTTAAATTCTTGTTTTTATCTTCTTAATGGGTTAGGGAGGGAGTTAGAGGGTTTTAGTGGTTTTTAAGAATGTGTTTCTATTGTAGTGTATTTTTGTAGTTGCTGTGTTTTTATGCATTGTTGTATTGGTGAGATCGCTCTCTCCTTGTAGAGAGCTTTCTCTTTTGTTGTTTAGCAGCTCTGGGTGGCGTTGGGGATATAAATAACCCAAATAAATAAATATCAGAGAATAAACAAAACAAAAACTCTGTAGTATTTTAATCTTCAAAGTACTACAGTGTTTTTGTTTTGTTTATTCTCTGATATACAAGTTAAGTGAGATATTTAAGAAGTTATTTTAGCAGTTCCACTCCCCCAGAATGCCTACATAGTTTTAAATTAAACCAGTGTAACTGCAAGGGTTCATTTTTTACCACCAGAGAGCAGCATCTATCCTACAAGCCACGCTATATCAGTCCGATGTGATCGCCGTTTGTGTAAACTGCTGCTATTAATTGAAATTTTTACTAGAATTATAATTTTAACAAGGCAGCTCTGATGAAGATATGGCTCCTCTGAAAACCACAAGTTCATGCTGATGTTAGAAAATAGTAATTACACTTATATACCGACCCATAGAGCTTAGTACACTCTCTGGGCAGTTTACAAAATAATTAGCATTTTGCTCCCAACACGCTGAGTACTCATTTTACTGACCTTGGAAGGACGAGTCAACTTTGATCTCCATCAGGATCAAGCTTTCAATGTCAGCAGTTTTAATCACTGTGTCACCAGGGCTCTTCAATTTTTTCCCTAAGGGGACAAGTGACCCAAGGTTGTGGCTTTGCAGGAAGAAATATCAGAAAGAAAGAAGCAAATAGAAGTTATGTAGTTATTATACGAAAGCCTATTTCTTTCTGACTCTACTGCATTACTGGAAAGAAATTGTTTCTGCATGCAGTTGTCATAATTTTTCTCTTGAAAAGTATACTTATTTTGAGGTTTATCTGGTCCAAATTGTGACTTCCAGATGTTGTTGGGCTACAAGTCCCATCCTCCCTCACTATAGGCTAGGCTGTCTGGAGGTTACCATAACTGCAGTTCAAAAGCAGGAGGAGGAGGAGGAGAAATGTATTATATTGCAGCTGGCTAGTTCGTTGAGTTAGGTAACCGGCTGCAGACCCAGGAGTTGAGAGTTCAGTTCCTCATGGTGCTTTCCAGGACAGCCAGCCTGTGTGGCCCTGGCAGGCTTTGTAGTCCCAGATTCTCACAGAAGAAGGGAGCAGTTATCCACTTCCAAGTATTAGAAAACCTTGGAAAGGGTCACCATAAGTTAGAATTGACTTTGACAGCACACAATTATTATTATAGTTACGAACCTCATTGTGTGATAATTTCTGCCAATTACAAGTATCCCCTTTTGAGATAAGAGGCTCAAGCAAATGGTATCAGCACATTTGCAAACAGATGGAAGATTTGGAGCATCTAATTTAATTTAATTTAATAGTCATATTTATATATGCCGCCCACTCAGGCAGAACCCGACTCAGGGCGGCATTACAGCAAGTTCTAAAAACATATAAAAACACTTTAAAAGACCCACATCCCACCAACTTTAAAAGACCCATATCCCACCCACCCATTCCACCCACTATAAAAAGAAGAAGAGAGAGTTCTTAATTGTTTACATAAGCCAGCAGGCGGGGACCATGTTCCCATTCGGGCCCCACACCTGCCCCGCCAGCCAGGTCTTCAATCCTTTCCTGAAGGGCAGCAATTCTCTTTGAAGTCTTAGATCTGTTGGCAGGAGGTTCCAGAGAGTTGGTGCGGACACAGAGAAGGCCCTCCTTCGGGTGCTGGATAGATGTGCACCCCTAGCTGATGGCACTATTAGAGAGCCCCTCCGGTCCGCTCTGGTTGGACGGGCAGACACTCTTGGGACGATGCGGTCTCTAAGATATCCTGGCCCACTGCCATATAGGGCTTTAAAGGTCAAAACCAGCACCTTGAATTGCACCCGGAGACAAACTGGTAACCAGTGCAGCTCCCGAAGTAACGGTGAGGCATGGGCATATTGCCCACATCCCATCACCACCCGGGCTGCCGCATTCTGGACCAGCTGCAGCCTCCGAATGGTCATCAAGGGCAGCCCCATGTAGAGCGCATTACAGTAATCTAGTCGGGAAGTGACCAGAGCATGGGTGACCATA
This sequence comes from Bradypodion pumilum, assembly GCA_035047305.1. NCBI lineage: Eukaryota > Metazoa > Chordata > Lepidosauria > Squamata > Chamaeleonidae > Bradypodion > Bradypodion pumilum. The sequence goes on from JAWDJD010000001.1 coordinate 440,708,913, forward strand.
AGCAAGGAGCCCCGGTCCAGGAGCGTGCGCAACTGGCGAATCACCCGAAGTTGGGCAAAAGCCCTCCTGGCCACAGCCGCTACCTGTTCTTCTAGCAGCAGCCGCGAGTCCAGAAGGACCCCCAAGTTGCGCACTGGGTCTGTCTGGGGCAAAACAGCCCCATCCAGTACCAAAGATGGTAACTCCCTGGATAACACGGGGCCCCTTATCCACAGCCACTCTGTCTTGCTGAGATTCAGACGAAGCCCATTGGCCCCCATCCAGATCCCAATGGCCTCCAGGCATCCGGATAGGATTTCAACAGCATCACTGGGTTATGAAACATCTGAATTGGTACTGGTAATATGTTGATCTCAATTTGTTGTTGGACTTCAGCTCCCATTAGCCCTAGACATCTTAGGCGACAGAGAGGCATGACAAAAATTGCCGTTCAGCAACTTCTAGACAGCCATGCATACTCCATCTCAGACCTACATCTACCATGTTAGACATCATCAGTAACAGAGGCCTGATGTCACCAGTATGCAGATGACAACTGTAACCAATGCCAGCCTTCAATCATTGCTGGGCATCAACTAGAGAAGGCTCCTTCCATCCCAAGCTTTCCCTCTACCACATTTTTACTGAAGATAGCTAAAACTTTAGCTGTTTCAAGGTGTGTAGAACTCAGGATTTGGGAGAATCTGCTCTAGGTTTTATCTGGTTGACTTTGCACTACAACCAGCCCAGGTAGACTTCTTAGACTAAGTTTCACCTGGGAAAAAACAGCATAGCTCTGGCCTTCTCTGGCAAGGCACCTTTTTTAAGCAACACTCACCCTCTTATCCTCAATGATGACTCTTGGTTTAAAAAAACATAGTTCATTTATTTGGTTCCAGTAGAGAATCAAAAAAGTCATGAAAATAAACTAAATAAAATATAAGACACCCATCTATTTCCCTTTTCCCAGGAAAATAATAAAGATCTAAATAGTCCTGTTTCTACTAAATAGTCCTGATCTGAGATTAGCACACCACTACCAACACCCCCAGAACAAAATTAACTATATATCTAACATTCTGACAACAAAACCCATCCTGCAGTGACGTGTGCCAATCTTCTTCTCTTTTCCCCATTATCCAATCAAATCACAGTCCATATCATGAAGCAATGTTGTTGACTTTTAGGAGTCTTCCATCCATGACACGAGTTTTCATCTTCCACTCCCTTCTACTGTCTGGGCTTGGGATCCTCCTCCATCTTATCTTTGGAGCTGCAGAGAAAACTCACAAGCAGACAACCTAACTTTAATCCCTTAATTCTCTATATCGTTACAACAACCATTTCTGTTCGCATCACTACTGAATTAGGTGTGGTTATGTGCATAACCTGGTTTGGAGCTGGGGTACAAATGAAGACTAGATTAGGGCCAGCAAGCTAAGGAAAAACTGTTTTCCCTTTCATACAACACTAGAACTAGGGGGCACTCCATGAAACCTTTGGGTACTAGTTCTCAAACAAATAAGAGAAAGTACTGCAGTGGCTCAAGTTGCTAAGACGCTGACTGGGAAGCGGAAGGTCAGCAGTTCGATTCCCGAGTACTGCAGGACGGAAATGAGCTCCCGTCTTCATCCCAGCTCCTGCCAACCTAGCAGTTCGAAAGCAAGAAATTGCAAGTAGATAAATAGGGACCACTTCGGTGGGAAGGTAACAGCGTTCCGTGCACTCCGGTGTCTAGTCATGCCTGCCACATGACCACGGAAAAGTCTGCAGAAGTAGACAGCGCTGGCTCTTCGGCTTAGAAACAGAGATGAGCACTGCACCCTAGAGTCGGATACAACTGGCTTTCGAGCAAGGGAAACCTTTACCTTTTACTTTTTCACCCAGAGGATCACTGGTCTATGGAACTCCCTGCCAGAAGAAGTGGTGACAGCTGTCAGTCTTGACAGCTTTAAGAAAGGATTAGACAAGTTCATGGAGGACAAGGGTATCAATGGCTATAATTATCGATACCTAAGCACAACCTCTGTGTGGGAGAGATAGGCAGGATATCTCTCAATGCCATTTCCAGGGAATCCTAAGCAGGTGAAGGTATCTGCTTGGGAATACCCTGAAGCAAATGGTGAGCCACTGTGTGAGACAGAATGCTGGACTGGATGGGCTCCTGTGGCCTGTTCCAGCAAGGCTGTTCTTATGTTCTTATGAGCTGAAATGGAATCTGGCTAAGACAGATGGCTTTTTCAGGTGGGATGAAAGTATGGACCACACATATACAAAGAAAGAGTATGTCAAAGCCACTGACATCATTTCCATCTCCCTACCACTTACACAGCACTTCAAAAGCAAGAAATTGCAACTAGATAAATAGGTACCACTTTGGTGGGAAGGTAAACAGTGTTCCATGTACTTTGGTGTCTAGGCATGCCTGCCACATGTCCATGGAAACGTCAGCAAACGCAGACAGCGCTGTCTCTTCAGTTATAAACAGAGATGAACACTGAACCCTAGAGTCAGATACGACTGGCTTTCCAGCAAGGGCGTCCTTTACCTTACCACTTACATGAGGAAGGCTTTCTGTGGAGCCCATACCTGTGATTTGGAATCCTGAAAAATCAGATTTTCAAATGGCATAAAAAGCCTGCAAAGATATTTTTTAAAGCTCAGCTTTTGAGACTGATCATCCCACATGCAGTAAGAACAGCAGACCTGTAAAGAAATGGGGGTGGGGGTGTTGAGTGTTTAACATACTCTTCCACCTACTAAGTGCCATTATCCATGCTTTCATTATGCTATAACAGAGCTAGAAGCTCTTTGGTTAGGTGGTTGTCACCTATTTGGTAATTTCTTCATCTTGGATAGTGTTAGAGACATAGTTTGATTATGCATTTTTGTCATTGGAGAGACCAATGTTTCCTCAGCAGTAGACAGTGCATATTACCAACCTTAGATAGCATTACATCTACAGGTATTCCTGTGCTAGTATCCACAAAACTGGACTGCAATAATGTCCTTTACATAATGCTGCCCTTGAAATTGGTGTGGAAGCTGCAGCTAATACAGAATGCACAGTAATGTAGAATCGGGTGCGTTCTTAGCATAGAATTGCCACTATCAGTTGAAAAACATATGCATTTTTCTGACCACAAGCTCTGGACATTTTAAATGCTATTTGATTTGCTTTATCATCTTTAATGGTTGTTAAATATTTTATTTTTTACTTTGAAAATCCCTTCAGGAGTTTCTGAGAATTAAAAAATATAAACTTCTAAAATAAAATACTAGGGCAGTCCAAGATCCGAGTGCTGTGCAACAAAGTGAGCACCCGTCATCTGTCCTAGCTTCTGCCAACCTAGCAGTTCAAAAGAAAGAAATTGCAAGTAGATAAATAGGTATCACTTTGGCAGAAAAGGTAACAGCATTCCATGCACTTTGGCATTTACAGTAATTTCCACCAGAATAAATGGGAGTGACATTATAGGTAAAGGGTAAACGTTGCCCTTGCTCGAAGCCAGACATATCTGACTCTAGGGTGCAGTGCTCTTCTCTGTTTACAGCCAAAGAGCAAGTGCTGTGTGAGTTTGCAGATGTTTCCATGGTCATGTGGCAGGCATGACTAGACACCGGTGTGCCCGGAACACTGTTTACCTTCCCACCAAAGAGGTACCTACTTAACTACTTGCAATTTCTTGCTTTTGAACTGCTAGGTTGGCAGGAGCTGGGACAGAGATGAGAGCTCACTCCGTCATGAAACACTCGGGTCTCAAACTGCTGACCTGCCAACCTTCCAGTCATCAGGTTCAGCATCTTAACCACTAAGCTACTGCATGCGCTGTAAAACTAAAAAACCCAGAAAGCACCCAGGAATTGGTGAGGGACTTCAGCGAGGAAAGCATTCTATGGATTTGAAGGAGCAAACCTGAGTTCTCAAAACTTTACACTATGACAATACATACTTCACATTTAATTTACCAATAAGACTGTTGTTTTGATCAGGATGTTCTACAGAAGGCCACCATAAACCAATGATGAGAAATTATTTTTTAAAGCCAAGATGCAGTTGTTGAATGTGAATGTGTATCTGACACTGTGACATTCTTTCTCAGCCACTCCCAGGAACCACTGTCTTACCATTAAAAACTGTACCTCTTCAACTACTTATTTCCTCTACTCCTCCTGGCATGACTTCTTTTCACTGGCAGCTGCTACAGTACTTCCCAGTGGACCACACCTATGCTGACTAAATCCTATTCATCAAATTGGATTCTGCATTCATTTGTGCTCTGCACAAACATCCACAATTGCCTTTTGAATTGCTCAACCTTTCAAACAAACACAATTTTCTTCTTCTCTCTTAGGAGATATCTATATATCTATGTCTATCTCTGTGTGTGCGCGCGCACGTGCACATGTGCACACATGCGCGCAGCACTTGGATACACTGACAAACTGTGTATACAAACACTGGCCACACTGGCTATGAACTCTGAAGACTATCATTTTAAAAAAGGAACTTTTGTAAGCTCCACAACATCTGACAAAGTCAGATATGACTGGCTTTCATGTAAGGGAGACCATGACCTTGACTATGCATAAAAGAGGATTATATAGTACTGTATAATCTACTCAGTTCCCCTTCAAATAATATGCTAGTATTTGTAATCCTTTTCTTGCAAGGATAAGACAACAGCAGTTACCAGATTTTGTCCTCTTACGTCATCTCCTCTTAGAAGATTGGCAACCATCATGGAGTAGGCGTCTCTATTCCTGGAGTTCTCAACCTTTTAAAGCTATGGGTTAGGTCACGCTCCCTCAGACAGCTTTGGGGGCTGGACGGCCAGTTTGCCCTTCCTCCACCACATGGCACTTCCTGGTGTGCTGGAGGCAGTGGGGATGTGCTGCGGGCCACATCCAGGCCGTGGGCCGCAGGTTGAGAATCACTGTATCATTACCAGGTTTGGGTTTTTAATCTGGCAAAACCCATATGCCTTTTACAGCTGCAAAGAAAGAAATACTTTTTCAGCATGGAAACTGTAAAGGTAGGTAAAAGTAAAGGTCGCCCTTGCTCAAAAGCCAGTCATATCTGACTCTAGGTTTCAGTGCTCATCTCTGTTTATAGCCAAAGAGCAAGTGCTGTCTGCGTCTGCACACGTTTCCATGGACATGTGGCAGGCATGAGTAAACTGATAAGAAGAACCGTTTGAAATAGTGACTGTGGCTTAAAGAAGAATGAAGCCGTAATGTATAAGCAAAAGACTTTATAAAAAATACATTTCCAAAAGCGTAACAACAAAAATAATTCCTCTGTGGGTAAGTTAGTTAATGAGAGTTACAGTAATGACATATGCTTGGATAAACAAAATTAATTCCTCTGTGGGTAAATATAAATAGTTCACTGTTTCTTTCACAGGTAGATATGAATGATTCACTGATATAGCAATATTTTCTTTCAAAGTCGATACCAGTTATTTCGACTTTTCGAATTACTATATTCTTCTTCAGGAAGATCTGCACACAAAAAATATATACAAACATGATAATTAGCATGACTTTAAAATGGCAACTACTGTTGCACATGAGTTCTCAAAGATATATAACATTACTATGAATGTAAGAAAGTCAAAAGGCACAAGCTTACCAATATGTAAACGAGTCTCTTGAAACCGCGTCCTTGCCTCCGCTCAAGCTATTAGGTCCATATGGACGTTAATGATGTGTGTGGGGCAGCTGCCTTTATGCTAGATGAAAACTGACTCACGTGTAACCAATTGCTATAGGCGCCCGAAGCCAGCTGCTAGAGTCGTATAAACTTACACCCTGGAAAATTCTATAGAAACGCCGCCAAATCATGCTCCTGATTTAATCCTTTTGGATACATAGTATCAAAGAAGTGAATAAAAAATGCTTCCCGTTGTCTTAATCTTTTGTTGATATCACATCTTTCAAATAACTTTGGTCGAACCGTCTCTAACACTACAAAGCGGAAGTCCCTATCTGAGTGGCACTTTTCCATATAGTGAGAGACCAATGGTGCTTCTGTCACCTGGTGTCTAATTTTAGACCTGTGTTCCGAAATCCGCTGCCTGAGTGGCCGACTGGTGAGTCCCACATAACGCATCTGGCAGGGGCATTCCCACATATAAATCACGCATTTGCTGGCACAACTGGAAAGGGATTTTAAAGAAAAGGTTAACCGCTTATTTGGAACATAAATATCTTTGGTTTCCCAGCAGAATTGACAAACTGTACATGAATGACACTTATAATGTCCTGTTGGAAATGGTTTATCATCAATAATAGTCCTGGCAGTATGGTCAGAACGTACAAGAATGTTACTAATAGATTTTGACCTTCTGAAGCCAATCATCGGTTTTTCATTACACCATTCATTACACGCCTTCATCCCCTTGTCTATATCATGGAGGCATGAGTAAACACCAGAGTGCACAGAACACTGTTTACCTTCCTACCAAAGTGGTACCTATTTGTCTACTTGCCATTTCTTGCTTTCAAACTGCTAGGTTGGCAGGAGCTGGGACAGAAACGAGTGCTCACTCCATCGTGCAGCTCTCGGGTCTTGAACTGCTGACCTGGCAACCTTCCAGTCATCAAGTTCAGCATCTTAACCACTAAGCCACTGCAGTCCCTACGGTAACGGTAGCGATTGCAACAAAAAAGCTGTACAGTATCTGCTTCTTTACTTTCGATTGTGCACCTGTCGGAGACAAAGGCACCACGCCTGAAGGGCAAGAGTTGGCAGTTTTAGAGGAGAAGTGACCCACCCAGCTCTCTGAATAAACTTGAGTTGGAAATCCCTAATTTGCATTCCTCTTTGGGAGGTGGTACCAAGAGGAGGATAAGGAAGCAAAAATAAGTCCAGGAAGTAAAAGGGATACAGTAGTTGCAAGAGGAGGAGGAGGAGAACTACTAACTAGGCAAGCTTCTTGCCCCTGCAGCGTGGAGGTGAGTAAGGGTCCCTGCAGCACTGGGGTTGGAATCGGATAGCTTCTCCTCTCCCGCCCTCTGCTCTCCCCCAACGACCACCCCCTAAGTGAGGTCGCGAAGGGAAGTCCCAGGGAGCCAGTTTTGTTCATTTACCTGCCCTCTCTCCTTTGGAGCACCCAGGATCAGAGCTTGGAAAAGTTGCTTTTCTGGGCGACAGCTCCCAGAATCCCCTGGGAACATGTGACCTGGGGGATTCTGGGAAGTGTAAGGTCACACTTCGAAGCTCTATTGTGCCAATGGGACCCTGGGTGGGCTGCAGTCCTGAGATGAGCTACTGAGTAAGCATCGCTTACTGCCTCCCCTTGAGAGTCCGGCTGCCTTTAGGAAGCCCCACCATGGCTGGCCAAGAAATCTCAGTGGTGCCCCTCTCTCAAACTGGGGGCAAAGCGGGATTGTCCCAGTGACTGGCTGTCCTCAGGGTTCTCCTCCTCCTCCTCCCCCGTCCACCAGGAGCCCTGGTGGTGCTGTGGTTAAACTGGTGATCTCCCCAAAGACTGGTCAAACCATGTTATCACTCCCATCTTTAAGAAAGGCGACCCCACAACTCCATGAAACTACAGACCAACCTCTCTGCTTTTCCGTTCCCAGGAAACTCGACGCAAAGTATCTATTTTCTAAATTCCACAAGTGGGCTTCCCAGCAAACAATCATTGGCCCTGAGCAGATCGGTTTCAGAAATGGTTATTGTGCTGTCGATCACTGCATGGCCCTATGGCAGATCACAGCCGAATACCATCAGATTGGCCCCCAAAAAGTCTATGCTGCGTTTATCGACCTAAAATCTGCCTTTGACTCGGTGGATAGGAATCTCTTGTGGCTTACTGGGTACTACATGACAGAGTGAGCCCCCGTCTCTGCCCCAGCTCCTGCCAACCTAGCAGTTTGAAAGCAAGAAATTGCAAGTAGATAAGTAGGGACCACTTCGGTGGGAAGGTAAACAACATTCCGTGTTGAGGCATGCCTGCCACATGTCCAGGAAACATCTGCAGACGCAGACAGAGCTGGCTCTTTGGCTATCAACAGAGATGAGGACTGAACCCTAGAGTTGGATATGACTGGCTTTTGAGCAAGGGTGACCTGCAGCCAAAATATTGTGAGTTCGATCCTGATGTGATATTTATTAATTCATTAATTATTAGATTTGTATAGCCGCCTTCCTTGCCTAAGCGACCCAAGGCGGCTCACAACATTAATTAAAACCATCCCTAAAATCTATTAAAAACCAAATACAATAAAACTAACTAGTAAAAGTTTCCCTTGCTCGAAAGCCAGTTGTATCCGACTCTAGGGTTCAGTGCTCATCTCTGTTTAAAACCAACTTTAAAAATTCATAAAACCTCCCCAATCCCCTTGGGGGGGGAGACCCAGGGAGGGGTAATAAAAAATACAAGGTTGACTTCCATCCTTCCGACGTCGGTAAAATGAGCACCCAGCTACTAATTAACTTGTGAACGGCTCAGAGGGTGCTATATACCAGGAATTCTCAACCTTTTAAAGCCAGGGGCCAGATCACGCTCCCTCAGACAGCTTCTGGAGCCGGGCGGCTATTTTGCCCTTCTTCCATCACATGGCACTTCCTGGTGTGGTGGAGGCAGTTGGGGGGAGAGCACATGAAATGGTGCCATGGTTCACATCCGGCCCACAGGCTACAGGTTGAGAATCCCTGATATATACAGTACTGTACTGCTATGGGGTGGTATATAAATGTAATTGCTATTGCTTCCAAGTGGTGCCAGGGATTGAACCCCGTCCTTTGTCTCTGTGAAGTGGGTACGACCCCCTGTGCCTCTGTGAGGGGGTGGGCTAGGATATCGCCCACCTTCCCTCCCTCCACCCATTCACCTCCCCCCCCCAAACAAGAGCAAAGCAAGCGGGTCCTGCCATACCTGTCAAGTTTTGGGAAATTTCTGTCAAACCCCCGTATTTTACACTCTTTCCCGCCATCATCTTGTATTAGTTAGACTGCAATTAGACTGGAGTTAGACTGGAGGCCAGCACAGGATAAGCATAGCTGTCCAGTTTCCTGTTTTGGCCGGGAAATTTCCCTTATTTGACAGAAATTTCCCGAAGCTTGACAGGTAAGGGCCCTGCCAACCCTTGCACCATACAGGGGTGATGGGATGGCCTCGGGCAGCCCGTTGCATGACGCAGACTTTTCCCGGAGCCCTAGCACAGGACGAAGCCAAGGTGCTCTACCTGCTGCCTCGGGCACTCAAAGTGTTTCGTGGGGGGAGGGGGACACGGGACCTTCCCGCTCTGCTGTTACATTCCACGCACGGAGATGGTCCCGCCTACAGAGCAGACCTGTTCTGCCTGGGCGTCCAACACGGATGTCTATCCAGCTGCCAGCATAGTTTCCCCAGTGCTAGAGCCTGGAAGTGAAGAAGGCGATAGGGGAAGCCTATGTTAGTAAAGCTAAAGGTCTCCCTCGCTGGAAGCCCAGTTGTATCCAACTGTAAGGTGTGGTGCTCATCTCTGTTTACAGCCAAAGAGCCAGCGCTATCTGTGTCTGCAGACATTTCTGTGGTCACTCATGTCATGTGCCAGGCATGACTAGAAGACACCGAGTGAGGACATGGAATGCTGTTACCTTTCCCGACAAGGCGGTACCTATTCATCTACTTACAAATTTCTTGCTTTCAAACTGCTCTGTTGGCAGGGGCTGGGACAGACGATAGGAGCTCACTCCGTCGAACTGTTGACCTGCCCACCTTCCAGTCGTCGAACTCAGCATCTTAACCACTCTGCCACTACAGTCCTTTTAAAACTAAGTTACTGCCCTCTAAGACTGTGGTGGCTTAGTGGTTAGGTCGCTGAACTTGACAACTGGAAGGTCGGCAGGTCAGCAGTTCGAGACTTGAGTGCTGCATGATGGAGTGAGCTCCTGCCGTCTGCCCCAGCTCCTGCCAACCTAGCAATTTGTACGTAAGAAACTGCAAGTACTCTAGATAAATAGGTACCACTTTGGTGGGAAGATAAACAGTGTTCTGTGTGCTCCGATGTCTAGTCATGCCTGCCACATGACCACAGAAGCATACGCAGAGTGTTGGCTCGTTGGCTATAAACAGAAATGAGCACTGCACCCTAAAGTCAGACATGACTGGCTTTCGAGCAAGGGGGACCTTTACCGCCCTCTAAAACAGGGGTGCCCAAAGTTTTTGGGCTGTGGGCCGGTCACATGTTTCAGGAGCTGATCTCTACAGCTTGGGGGCCGGATCCGGACCCCGAGCCGTAGTTTGGGCGGCACCCCTGCTCTAAATTGATGAGGGGACCATTAACCTTCGTGACATTGCCTTATGGTGCTTTGGTTGTGTGCAGTCGTGAAAGTAGCTTCCCCTTTAATATCAGTGGGTGGGGGGTTGCGATCCCCTCTCCGCTGGCTCCCCTGGGGTTGGGAGGTTTGGGGGGACAAAAGGGGTATGTCCCCCCCCCCAACCCTCCTGAACCCAGGGGACCCAGCAAAGAGGGGGAATCCCCCCGACACCCCCCATATCAAAGAGAAGAAAGCAAGCGGTTTCTTCTCTTTAACAACGGAGTGTTGGGGGGGGAGGTGGATTCGTTCCCCTCTCCCTGGTCCCCTGGGTTTATTGGAAGGATTGGGGGGACAAAAGGGGTCTGTCCCCCCCCCAACCCTTCTGGACCCAGGAGACCCGGGAGAGGTGATCGATTCCACCCCCCTCCAACACTCCGTTGTTGAAGAGAAGAAACCGCTTGCTTTCTTCTCTTTAATAACGGGGTGTCCTGCGGGGGAGGGGGGGATCCCCTCCCTGCCGGGTCCCCTGGCTCTGGAAGGGTTGGGGGGACAGACCCCTTTTGTCCCCCCCCCCAACCCAGGGGACCCAGCAAAGGGGATCAATCCACACACACCCCAACACAAGAAGCAATCGTCAACGGTAGTCTGCTAATGTTTTGGTCCACCTAATATGGCGGCAAGCCACGCCCACTGGCTTCAAAAACCTGACAGCATAAAGCCTGTATTGAGTGCCATCAAGTGGAAAGGCGAGTGGGTTGGCTCGGCTGTGTCGGGGGCCTGCCTTGCTCTCCCCTCCCTCCGGAGTCCGGCTCCGGCTCCTTCCTTCCTTGCGCGCTGCCTTTCTTCCCTGGCCGGGGCGGAGCGCCACGCCACCCTGGCTCTTGCCTGCCAGGCGGCCGGAGCCGGACGGAGAGCCGTGGCCGCTCCCCTCCTCCTGCTGCTGCTGCCGCTGCGCCGCCCTCCTCCGAGCCTGGCCGCGCCCTGAACGTAGCCCGGGTGGTCTCCTCCTCCTCCTCCTCCTCCTCACCACCACCCTTTCCCGGCCATGAACAGGGTGCAGCTGAAGCGGTCGGCGATCCTGAAGATGGCCCTGGGCGTCTCCTCGGAGCCTCTGCTGCTCCGACCGGCGGAGGAAGGCGAGGAAGAAGAAGGAGGAGGCGGCGGCGAGGGCGGCAGCGTCAAGGCGGAGCCCCCGTTCCTGGTGCGCGCCCTCCGCATCGCCACGGTGGTCTTGCTCTACTGGTCCATCTCCATCACCATGGTCTTCCTCAACAAGTACCTGCTGGCCAGCCCCTCGCTGCGCCTGGACGCGCCGCTCTTCGTCACCTTCGCCCAGTGCCTGGTCACCGTCCTCCTCTGCAAAGCCCTGAGCCTCCTGGCCTCTTGTGGCCCACCTGGCCTGCTGGGCTTCCCCTCCGTCCGCCTGGACCTCAAGGTCTCCCGCAGGGTCCTGCCCCTCTCGGTGGTCTTCATCGGCATGATCACCTTCAACAACCTGTGCCTCAAGTACGTCGGCGTGGCCTTCTACAACGTGGGCCGCTCCCTCACCACCGTCTTCAACGTGCTCTTCTCCTACCTGCTCCTAAAGCAGACCACCTCCATCTATGCCCTCCTCACCTGCGGAGTCATCATCGGTGGGTAGAGCCAAGGGTCTGGGGGGGGGGGGTGGGAGATGGCAACCTGGGAGACCTGAGTGGGCAGGGGGGTCCAGGCGGGCGAGAGAGGGAGGGGGCATTTTAACTGCATACCTGTTTGCTCAGGAGGAAGTCCTAATGCAGGGATTCTCAAGCAGCGGCCCGTGGGCCGGATATAGCCCGCAGTGCCATTTCATATGGGCCTGGCCCCCACCGCCTCCAACACACCAGGAAGTGCCGTGTGGTGGAGGAAGGGCAAAATGGCCATCCAGCCTCCGAAGCTGTCTGAGGGAGCATGACTCGGCCCCCCTCTCCTAATGAATAGTAGACCATTACCTGACCCCTCATATAGAAATGGTAGTTACACTCTGGGACGTTCACAAATTATTTAGCATTTTGCCCCCAGCATGCTGGGTACTCATTTGACCAACCTTGGAAAAATGGAAGGTAGAACTCACAACGTTTTGGCTGCACTACAGCAGTTTAACCATTGAGCTCTTGTCCAATGTCAGAGATTGCATCCTCAGGATGATGATGGACAGACTATGGTTTGAATGATTATCTGGACATAAAAGGTAAAGGTTTCCCTTGCTCGAAAGCCACTCGTATCCGACTCTAGGGTGCAGTGCTCATCTCTGTTTCTAAGCCGAAGAGCCAGCGCTGTCTGCTGCTGCAGACGTTTCCGTGGTCATGTGGCAGGCATGACTAGACACCGGAGCGCACGGAACGCTGTTACCTTCCCACCAAAGTGGTCCCTATTTATCTACTTGCAATTTCTTGCTTTCGAACTAATAGGTTGGCAGGAGTTGGGACGAAGACAGGAGCTCATTTCCGTCCTGCAGTACTCGGGAATCCAACTGCTGACCTTCCGCTTCCCAGTCAGTGTCTCAGCCACTTGAGCCACTGCAGTGAGGACATGGATGGGGTCTTTTTGGCCTTTCGGATGTTTTGGGTTTATCTTACCATTGAACATCATGTGTGGGGCTAATGAGTATTGTAAATCAGAAGTCTAGAGGGCCAGCTGTTCTCTTATCTTCTAGGATTTTTAGATCCCAAGACAACAGGTTATTCTTCTGTCCTTGACCCAAATTATATTGTAGAATTTCTGATCTCTAGTAAATCCTGCCCCAGATGCCTGAAGATTATGTGTGTTGATTAATTTTTGTTAGACCTTTTAATAATCATGCCACACTCAATTTTGATCATGGACTGTAAATAAAATTGACTTGAATTGAATGTTGATCAAAGACTATCAATTCAGTCCTATACATCTCTACTTAAAAGTAAGGCCCATTGTATTCATTGAGCTTGTTTCTAGGTATAGGATTTTGGCCTAAAAATGACATTTGCTGTCATGATGCATGTATAATTATGATCTGCTAATTAAATATTTTTGATCTAGCATAGCAGAAATTGAGCAAATGAAAAAACAGCAGTGGTTTTGGATACCAGTCTTTTATTTAATATGAAACTACAATCTACTGTATTGCATGCAGTTTTAGCTTTTAGGTTTCTGGTGGGAAGCTTAAAAACAACTACCGTAAGCACTATTTAGAGAAACATAAGGAAGAAGTTGAGGGCAGTTATTTTGGAGAAAACATAATGCTGTAGATATAGTTCTGAGCTACTGTTAGAGGTTAGCACTTCTTTACACTTGGTTTGTCCTTCAATTCCCTCTCTTTCCATTGCCAGATCTTACTGATAACCTAATGCTAATTTCTAGACCTGTGGTTCACAAACAATGCGGGACACACACCCTACAGGGGGCAATTTGATTTTTAATGGGGGCAATTCAATGAGTTATTAACAGTTAATGGTCTCTTAGGCTTCCTCCATGTGAATAGGAGTTTACTTTTTGAATAATAAGAATTTTATGTCATGGGGTGGGCATCAGGATTTTAGAGCAGCTTAGGTGGGGCATGGCCAAAAAAAAGGTTGGGAACCACTGATCTAGAGATACCATGCTGCCAATTTCACTCTCTTTGAAATATAAATTCATATATTTGTGCATATATCATGCATGTAGCAATTATTATTATTATTGTTATTATTGTTATTATTAATTAAATGTTTACACTGGTTTTATTTATTATACTTATTTCTCACTGGAGACTTCAAAGCTTGTATTTTTGCAAGGTGGTCCTATTTACAATGTCACCAGGCCCAGATCTGTTTAGCATCTTAAGTGTACTACCTCAGCCAGGGCCGCCATCAGAAATTTCTGGGCCTCATACTGAGCAATTCTATTGCCCTCCCCCCACCCCCACCCCACACACACACATAGTTATGGCTGGCGGCGGCAGTGCCCCTCTCAGCTCCGGGCCCTATACGACAGTACTGGTAGTACTGTCCTGATGGCGGCCCTGACCTCAGCTATCATAAAGACATGTGGTGGAACATTACTTTTATGCTCAGATGAATTGGACTGAAGTCTTAATTATTCAAATAATAATTGATGTTTAAAAAGGAAGTCACATCCTTTAATAATGTAAAACTCCTTGTAATCAAAGAATACTCGCAGTTATCTTCCTGTAATATAGGAGATACCTTTACTAATGTATATCCACCCTAAGTCTGGCTCAAATTCAATTCCCCGCTGTGCATCCCAAAACCACCAGCCTATACGGTCTTGGGTAAGATGTACAGTTCCAAGATGGATGCCCCCTGAAGAAGGGAGTGGTAAACAACTTCAGAGTACTCTCTACCTAGAAAAACCTGGAAAAGGTTGTCGTAAGTCAGAACTGACTCGATGGCACACAAGTATTTTATCCACAGACCTCCAAAGAGAAACAGTACTTCTAGTACAGGTATTACCGTTCCCCTTAGATAGCTGTTGGAGAACCATAAGACAATGCAAATGCTTTTTCAGTGGTGGGACAGAAGACCTCCACATCCTGGAACATCCCACAGAAAGCTCTGCATGGATAGGCCTACCATTGGTGGAAGACCCTAAACCAAGAAGATACCCCAGATTAAGCTCCTTAGGGAAACCAGCTTTAAAGTCAGTGTAGCTGATTTTCACTGTTTTTGGATGGTAGATTCAAAGGAAAGTTCCCTCAGGCTAAAAAGCCTTGTGCAGCCCCTATCTGTTGTATATAGGTGTTATCACAATCTGGAAGCTAAAGAATTTGCAAGTTGTTTGTTTCAAGTTATGCAGGATGTCATTATGCAGTATGTCATCGTTATCCTTTGCTTTGCAGGTGGCTTCTGGCTTGGTATCGATCAAGAAGGAGCAGAAGGGACTCTGTCTTGGCCCGGCATAATTTTTGGTGTCCTGGCGAGTCTCTGTGTTTCTCTGAATGCGATCTATACTAAAAAAGTCCTGCCAGCTGTGGACGACAGCATCTGGCGCCTGACGTTCTATAACAACATCAATGCCTGTGTCTTGTTCTTGCCGCTCCTGTTGCTCTCCAACGAGTGCAGTACACTGTACCACTTTGATAAACTGGGGACCTTCAACTTTTGGGGCATGATAATCCTAAGTGGGGTGTTTGGCTTTGCCATTGGCTACGTGACGGGACTGCAGATAAAATTTACCAGTCCTCTCACACACAACGTGTCTGGGACAGCAAAAGCATGTGCACAAACAGTGCTGGCTGTCTGCTATTATGAAGAGACCAAGAGCTTCTTATGGTGGACTAGTAACATGATGGTTCTAGGTGGCTCTTTTGCCTACACGTGGGTGAAAGGGGTAGAGATGAAGAAAGTGCAAACGGAACCTCTTCCCAAAACAAATGAGAAGAATGATGCTGGAGTCTAAACCTCCCTGGCTAGTATCATGTTTCGAACCTCCACTGCTTCTGTGCAGGCACAGAGTGGTGTTTCACTGGAAAGAGAGCTAAGGCATATAGAGATTTTCAAGGCAGGAGCATCTTGTAGTAGCAAATACGTTTTGTAAGAGATGGAAACTGAAAGACAAGCCATCGTCTTCAGCATAGTGTGTGCTACGCTAAGCATGATACAAAGCAAAATGGTTGTTTCTTTGAAGAAGTGGACACATTTTGGTGAGGGTTGGGGGAACTCAGATAAAGGTCTCTGTTGATCAGGTTGTTCCTGAAAATGGTCACTACCTAATGCATTTCTTATTTTCTTCCTTTGGTAAAGGAGAGGGGTACATTAAAAAGAACGAATAAGAGGTTTTAAATAAGACAAATCAAATGAACCCTAGGTCTACTTCTGAATGAAGAATGGCCTCTGTGAGTACGTGTGTTTTCCTGCCTTCTCTTTTCACAAAATATATTTGCAATCCAGTGTGTTGGTAAAGGGGAGGTGTATCTTCTTTGTACTGATCTTTTGTATAGCTGGAAATTTGTACCAAGAAAGGTAAGGTTGCAACACTGAAATGGATTAATTTGGAGGCACAGCAGTCCATCCCTTTGGTTTAGTGAAGGTTACAGGGCAATTTCTTTTAATGTTATTTGTTTAGCAAGTTGAAAGGGAGCACCTGTCACGCAAAGAGAGGCTAGGGATAAAAAAAAAACTTGGGAAGGACATTGATCATATCTGTTGTCTTTTTAATTTATTTGAGAAAGTCTACTGCCTTGATATGATATATCCTGCCTAGAATGACTAATGAAGTAGCTCTGTAACTTGACTTGTATTTCATTGACTCTGAAGAAACTAAAATGGCTGCATGCTCTGGCTATTCAGAGTAAATGTTTTGAAACTGTACAGTCTCCTCTACCTATTAAGCCTTCATGGGCTCCAGGAGCCCAAATCTCTTTGGAATGTTGAATACTTTTTACCTTGTTGCCTTTTGTATTTTCACTGTGGAAGCCCTATTTATCCTGTATCTCTAGATTTGCACAGGGAAATTAATTTTTCAATGAGTTGTGATTATTAAAATTATTTAATAAAATTTTGATTTAGTATTGAAGGAGTGATTTTTTCCCACACATAGAAATGGCGAGACAAGAAGTGTAATAGAGAACTGTGGTGGCTGTAGAAAAAGGGCAATGAGAGGAACTTGATAGAGGTGAAAACATGGATTTTTTTCTTATTGATATTCTGTATGTTTTCTATATTTTGGTTTTGTTATATTGCATCTTTAATTATGTTGGAAGCCGTCCTGAGTCGGCCTACAAGCTGAGTAGGGCGGGGTACAATTTAAAAATCGAATCGAATTGAATGGTTCCTAGCAAAATCTTAACTACCTCGAATAGTTTTCAAATCCTACTTTCTTCCATACTCGTATTTAAGTATTAATGGATATGTAACTTGGTGGGATTTCAGAACATCAGGGGTGGCCAACCTTGGTACTCCAGGTGTTCTTGAACTTCAATTCCCAGAAGCTCTGATCAGCAGGTGTGCTGTTGGGCTTCTAGGAATTGAAGTTCAAGAACACCTAGAGCACCAAGGTTGGCCACCCCCTGATCTAGATGCATCCTACAGGCCAGTTTCATTGACACAACCAGTATGTGGGAATTAGTATTTCAGTAACATTCTATGCATCTCATGAGATTTGTATCTCCTCAATATTGAACATGCTAGTTTTCCAGATTTATTTCTAGCTCTGCCCTAAGAATGTAAATATTCCAGTCCCCCATTGCAGTTAATGTAGTAAGCCAGTACAGTTGATGGTATTTCATGAAAACTACAAAAACACTATTTCTAGGCTTTCTTTAAAAATTTGCAGAACCAGTAGCATTTTTTGAAATGAGAAGTAAACACAGAATATCAGAACAAATTGCCAGTTCTTGCAGTGGAAGTTAAATACAGTGGTACCTCGCTTGAACAGCATAGTGCATTCCATGGGATTGCTCTTTAAGCGAGTTTGCTCTTTAAGCGAAACCCCATTGTAAGTGACCAATTGTTACTCGGGGGGGGGGGGTGCAAACCCTGATTTAGTTGTTAAGCGAGTTTTTGGTTGGTTTTAGTGGTTAAGCGAGGCGACCATTCGGAGAAAATTCTGCTCTTTAAGCGAGAGTCTCTAAGCAAGGTGCTCTTTATGTGAGGTTTTACTGTAGTTGGAGAAAGTATTAGGAGACTGTCAATGAAAATCATATACAACTGCTATAGAGATTTATTACTCTGTTTACTCGGAGAAAGCTAGATGTACAGTATCCTGATGCTGAATATAATTACCATTCAGGAGCAAGCAATTAGATTATTTAAAGTCTTGCCTGTGAATAATATGTAGTGGAATGGTGCCAGGTAAGTAGAGACAACATTCATTTGAAGACTGAAACACATAATTCAGGTTCACTAAATCCATGGCTTAAAATTCAAATTTAATCTTACATGTTCCCTCTGTCAAGCTTATTCCCAGTGGCATGTGTATAGCGTTTCAGTCTTGACTTGAAAACATGAATGGGTGACACTTTGATTTACCTGTGGTTCCCAACCTTGGGGCCCCAGATTGCTTGGACAGATTACTCCTTCACCATTGGCTGTGCAGGTTAGGATTTCTGGGAGCTGTAGTCCAAGAAAACATCTGGGGCCCCTAGGTTGGAAACCACTGATTTAGACCATTAAAATCTCAGAAACACATGCTGGTTTGAGAGGATTCAGCAGGCTGGGCATTGCACAAGTGGAAGGGGTGCAGAAGCGATGGAAATGACCCCACACCCCAAAAAATGGCAAACAATACAAAAGGTCTTGTCTAAATCTGTGTCTTCCTTAGTGTTTATATTAAATTTCATCTTAACTTGTCTGATAAAAGGTTTGCCACACTTCTGTGTGCTTTTGCTCTCAGCCAGAAAGAAATATTAAGAAATAAGATTTTGTTGAATGACTGGCGAGTCACCAAAGTTTGGAAGGACAATTAAAAAAATCTATGTTGCCTGGGTTTAAATTTGAAACCTACTACCTTGAACTGACTCTCCAAGGTTAGACTTAATGTAGAACTTTCTCCAAATGAGAGGCTGGCATATATTTCTGGCCATGATTTGGGGGAGTCTTCCTTTGCTTCCGGCCCCATGTCTATTCTGATGAAGAGTCTGTCAGGACAGAAATTATTCTAACAAGAGTATTGTCCATTCTTGTTTCCAGATTGCATGGAAAAACAACAGCATTTTTCCTTTTTGTTAGTCTTTAAAAACCTATCCATGAGATCATTGTAAAGAAGCAGACGGCAGTTTCATTAATGAAACAGTGTAATGAAACAGTGTAATGTGACAAATCATTATACAAAATAAGTAACACAAGCCATACGATAAGTTGTAATAGTCATAATATATAGCTTTCACATCAGTACATTAATAACCTGGCTATGAATTTCACATCACTTGCCTTTTAATAGATTGCTCCATTTAATGCCCGTATTTAAAACTTATCTTTAATACTTTGTTTCCTATTATAGCAATTCACCAGAATCACCACACAAAAATGTTAATCTATATTCATCCTGTAATATTTTAGATTCGTGCATGTCACTCCTTTTGTAGTACAGATAGAGCTGCTCAAATCGTACGGTGGCTAGACCAGTGGTGGCTCTGTGGGCAAGCATGCTGTTGCCCCAGCTCAGAGTTCGCCTGGGGGTAATTGGGTCTGCTCCCCTCCCCTCCCCTCCCCTCCCCACATGTGCCTGGTGACATTTCTCACATCACCCGCCCCTCTGCCCAGCAGCCCAATGGTAGGGCTTCATTCCTTCCCTGTCTGGGGTAAGGTGGGCAGTTCACATGCAATGGCAGTATTCATGTTAAATTGCCATGCTGGCACTTTGCGATAAATAAGTGGGTTTTGGGTTGCAGTTTGGGCACTTGGTCTCTAAAAGGTTCACCATCACTGGGCTAGACACAACTAAGCATTTTACTCCAATATTGAGTATTAAAATTAGCATTGAATGGCCAATAGTTTTGGGAATAGCCTTGTTTACCTTGGGGAAAACCAGTCAGCAGCTTGCCTCCAAACTATAGCCAAAATATTGGAACAGCCCACAGAAATCTACTGAATGACTCATATCACATAGCTAATACTGTTTTCTCTGCTCCTTCACTTCATATGCACATAATCCACTTTGTACTTAAGCTGGGACTCTCCCTGTTATGGGATTGTGTCCTGGCTCTTTGGCAGCTATCACCCACGTAGGTCTTACTGGATCAGATTTTTACGTCTGTGATCTAATAAACAGCCCAGTTGCAAATTGTGGGCAGGTCTTCGGCTGCTATAGGTTTGCCAGAGGCAATGGAAGAACTTTGTTACTGGAAAAGTTCAGAGAGCCTGTTAAACAGGATGCCTGGAGGAAGAGGAAAAGAACAGTATGCTAAAAGAAAATGCTTATACAAACTATATGCTGGGTAAGCATATCACTTTGCAGCAATCGGCAAATAAGAAAGCTCGTATTGTATACAAAGTCATAAACCTGCTCAGAACAGGAAAATAAACAGAAGTTGAATGATTGTCCAATCAAAGGGGGAAGCAATAAAGCCAAGTGTAGCATATGCTAGCCCTGCTATAATGCTAGGAATTGAGAATTTGTGTATGGTGTTGGGCTGCAATCTCCACCATCCCTTACTATTGGGTAAACTGGCTAGGTAACAAAATGGTTATCTTGGGGAAAAATCAGACTCATATCCTGTGGTGCAGTGGTGGGCATCAGCAGGTTGGCTCCAGTTCGCCAGAACCAGTAGCAGAAATTCTGGCTGGCCATGCCCATTCAAGTTTTGAAATAAAGTAGTCCTAATTTGAGTGCAATGCAGGGCTTCCCCCTGGCCACGCCCACTATACCACGCCCACAGTGTGGTAATAAATTTTTTTGAAGCCCACCACTGCAGTGGTGGGATTCAAATTTTTTTACTACCTACTCAGTGGGCGTGGTATGGTGGCCGTGGCCAGGGGGAAAGCGAATTAGGACTACTGTACAGTACTTTATTTCAAAACTTGGATGGGAGGAGCCAGTTAGAATTTCTGCTACCGGTTCTGTCGAACTGGCGTGAAACCTACTGACCTGTCGACCTTTCCAGTCATCAAGTTCAGCATGTTAACCACTAAACCACTGCAGTCCTCAATTCTCACTCTACATGCATAGAACGGACACCAACTGAGCAAACAGGCAGAGCATGAAAAAGTTATTCTTTTGGGATTTACATTTCAAAGTCCCCTCCCTCAATTGCATCAATTCTAGTAAGCAATCTGTGTACCTGCGTACACTGCTCCGTTCACCTGGTACTTGTGCTGATGTCACCACTTCTATATTACAGTATTCACGTGAATGGCCAGTGAACAGATACAGATTGAAACAGTGAGCAAGGGGCAACACAATACAGGGTTATGTTTCTGCCAACTCTGCCCTGTTCCAATCTTAAGGTAAAGGTAAAGGTTTCCCTTGCTCAAAAGCCAGTCATATCCAATTCTAGGGTTCAGTGCTCATCTTTGTTTCAAAGCCGAAGAGCCAGCACTGTCTGCTTCTGCAAACGTTTCCGTGGTCATGTGGCAGGCATGACTAGACACCAGAGTGCACGGAACGCTGTTACCTTCCCACCGAAGTGGTCCCTATTTACTTGCAATTTCTTGCTTTCGAACTGCTAAGTTGGCAGGAGCCGGGACAAAGATGGGAGCTCATTCCATCATGCAGTTCTCGGGAATCGAACTGCTGACCTTCTGCCTCCCAGTGAGCTTAGCCAGCCTATTTCTCTTTGAGGTAGTGGAAGATGATACTATGCCATTGATGACACCAAAGGAATATTTAACATGAGCGAGGTGTGCTTCATTTAAATAACCAGTTACCTGAAGTCAGGAATGATAAAGCTGACAGTCTCCATAAGCACCATTCAATTTACCTTTAAGAAGCATCAAGGAAGCATTCAAGCTCCTGAAAGCTTTTGTTGACCCACAGAGGGAGCCAAATCTGCTGAATTTCTATTTCGCAAGCAGCATTTGAAAATGCAGAAATGTTGCCAAAATTGAAACTGAAAACTTTAATTTATGAGGGAGATTGCTTTGATTGGCTGCAGCACTAAAGGCTGCTACTCTGAATACCACTCTTTCCGATTTCCTGTTGCTGTTGTGAGACAATGGGGGCTGATTCCTACTTTAGCCAGGATTGCTGTATTAACAGATTACAGGTTATTAAACCAAGGGTTTAGGTAACCTGTAATTCTGCTAGCGAATCAGAAAGATGGAAATGTCCACTGGGCCCAACCCTTGTTTTGAGCCAGGATCTTTCATAAGTCACTCCCTACACTGGGAGATGTTTAACATATGTGTCATAAGCATAAGAGAATTGGGAACATCACATAACATGCTAGTATTCTTGCTATTTTCGGGATTGTTATTTGGTATTTGTTTTTTGTTTATGCATTGTCTGATATAATCCCGAATTCCTTTGTATATTGTATCTGATACTGTAATTGGACTGATGTTTTGTAGCCGTAATACGGCTTTGTTTTTACTTATTCTTATATTGTATTTTTACTTGTATATTGTAATAACTTGCATTTATATTGTTTATATTTACAGTACTATTGTATTGTTTAATATGCACTGCACCCTAGAGTCGGATACGACTGGCTTTCAAGCAAGGGAAACCTTTACCTTTACTAATATGTTAGGAAACCACTGTGAGTCGCCTTCGGTCTGAAAAAAAGCGGTATATAAATTAAAATGATGATGTTAAAACTGGGAATGACAGAATTTCAAGCACTCACAACTGCCCTTTACAGCTGCTAGAAGTGTAATCATTTTTTAGCCAGTAAAAAAAAGTTTGCCGTCACCTGCTGTGAACAGCTTTACCTGCTGATTTGTTATTGCGAGCTAGTGACCCTAGGCAGCAGGACAAATTGCCTCAAATTAGCAGACATATGAACAAGACTGGGCAAAGTACAGCGTGGCAATGTGCCACAGGACCAGCCATGTAGGCCATCCTGGATTACCCCGAAAAGACCTGGTCAAAGGGGCTCTGGTGAAGTTGTGACAGGTCCAGCATGCCAGCAATGGATATACTTCTTCCTCTGGGTCCTCTCCTTGTTGTTCTCCTTCATCCTCCTTCCCCTCCCAGATATCTTGAGGGGGAATCTCTGTCCCCATTCCACCGTAAACACCTCCTTTGGCCTCTCTTCTCCTTTGAGTGCCCCTTTTATACCAGCCATCTGCCCAACCTCCTTCCTGCATGTCACTCCCTGTGTCTTTCCTGCATGTCACCATAGAATCTAATGCCTCAGCCACCTTGCTCTGCTGAAGGGATCATGAGGACTGATGGTCTGGTTCCCTAGGGAAGTCGGTGGTTATCAGATCTGCTCCAAAATCCACTGGGGAGCTGAACATGCAGAACTTGGGGAGGTGGGCTGGTCTTCTGGGGTTGGGGTGATAGCCCACCAACTGGTTGCCCTCATCGCTAGTCTCTCAGTCACACAGACACAATGACAGACAAAGCCATGGCACTGTATTTAGTGGAGAGGCGGTGAACAAGTGACTCTCCAGATGTTCTAAACTGCAACTCTCATCGACATAACCTTTAGTTATGCTGGCTGTTGGCTAAGGCTGACAAGTATAGAGTTCAGCAGTATCTACAAGACTACACCTTCCTTTCAAGCATCTCTTATTTTGATCTTATGTTTACCTCCTCACTCCCAGGAAAAGAGTCAGCTGAAATTACCTAGTATGTGTGGCTGATGGAGTTATATGACCTTGGCCAAGCTGCATAGCAGTCCCACAGCATGTAGGACATAAGAGAAACCAGTAGGAGGCTCATAATAAGTTGAAATCCATGTGATGACACATCCTTGTTACATGACTATGATGTCAGTCCTTATGTGAAAAGTGCGATTTTATAATCTGTATCTGGATGTGATTATCACATGGATTTTAGTGAGTTTGCTTTTTCAATAAACACAGTCTAAATCAAGCATAGGTCTGTTTCCATTTATTTTCTCATTCCTTTCCTTTCAAGTCACCTGTCCATCTGCATAAGGTGCTAATCACACCTTACAGGATGTTATATGATGGCCATAACTAGCATTTAAAAAGGGATTACATAAATGTAGAATGGACAGACCTCCTGTTGGCTACCTGCCAAAGTAATATCTGGAACTATCAACAGTATGTTTTTGACTACTGGCTGCTAGAAAAGAACAGGAAATTGCTGTTTTCCCCCCACTCTTCCTGGTGTCATATATGCCAGGAGATATGTGCTCCTGAGCTTGCTAAATATGAATTCATAGGGAACACATTAGTGGGAGACATAGGAGGAACCTCTCCAAAGAGTACTTGGACAATGGCATACTGCAGTGGCTCAGTGGTTAAGAAGCTCGGCTTGTTAGCTGACCAGCAAGTTGGCAGTTCGAGACCAGGGTACTGCATGGTTTGAGCACCTGTCTCTGTCCCAGCTCCTGCCAACCTAGTAGTTCAAAAGCAAGAAATTGCAAGTACTGTACTGTACAGTAGATAAATAGGGACCACTTCTGTAGGGAAAGATCTTGGGGACATGAAAGGAGCCTTATTCGGGCATCCCCTGACCAGTTTCTCCAGCAAAAATCCTTTCAACCAAGAATAATTTCTGACATGAATTTATTATTATTATTAGCCAATGGGCTTGTTGCATTATTGTTACTGTTTATGGTGTATATAAGTCCGAGTTTTGCCCCATCCAAAATGTGTTCAAACCCCACTAATAAAGAGCTGAATTTCACTACTTTACTCGTCTGCTTCTTCATTCCCTGAACACGAAAATCTCTGAACGTCTTTTTTGATTAGATTATTTTTGCTCTGGTTGTTTATGATACTGTAATTTTTTATGTACTTTGTATACCTTATATTTTTTGTATATTTGCTGTACTCGTGCCTTGCTTACTTGGTGATACTGTGACGACTTGTAGATTTCTGTTGTATTTTGTTTTTCTTTGCTTTTGTACTTTTGATATGGATGACTTTGTATATTTTTATTGTATAATTGTGTTTTATATTGTTAACCGATTTGAGTTCTTTTTAATAAGAAAAGCGGTATATAAATAAAACATAGGTAAAGTAAAGGTAAAGGTTTCCCTTGCTCGAAAGCCAGTCGTATCCGACTCTAGGGTGCAGTGCTCATCTCTGTTTCTAAGCCGAAGAGCCAGCGCTGCCTGCTTCTGCAGACGTTTCCGTGGTCATGTGGCAGGCATGACTAGACACCGGAGCGCACGGAACGCTGTTTACCTTCCCACCGAAGTGGTCCCTATTTATCTACTTGCAATGTCTTGCTTTCGAACTGCTAGGTTGGCAGGACATACATACAAATAAAACATACATACTGCATGACGGATTGAGCGCCCGTCTCTGTCCCAGCTCTTGGGGAACATGAAAGGAGTCTCATATGGGCGTTCCCTGAGCGGAGTTTATTAAAAATCCTTTCAAACCAGAATAATTTCTGACACGAAATTATTATATCGAGATGCTTGAACAAGCTTTCTTTCTTTTTTTAGCTCCACGCACTCCAGAGTCCCTGGCTGGCGCAACCCGTACACGAAACAGAGCCGCCGGTTCGCGCACCCACGCCCCCAAAATCCCCGATTCCCTCCCGGCCCCAAACCGGCTCCCCGCCCGGCACCATCACGCGGCGGCAGGAATGAGCCTCCTCCGCCGCGGCCGCCCCATTCCGTGAGATCCCGGGTGACGTGGCTGAGGTGGCCTGTGTGGCCAATGGGCTTCCGCAGGCGGAGCCTTAGAGCTCCGGAGGGAGGCGGCCCGGGTAAGGTTAGTAAGGGAGGGGCGGCTTGTTGTTGGCTTGGCGCAGACTGGTCGGGTTGTGTGCGTTAGGTGCTTGGGCGCTGCTGGTGTCATGGCTGCTTCTTTCCCCACCTCGAAGCCCCGGCCACCCGGCTGCGGCTGCTCCGTGCATTGGTTCCGCCGGGGGTTGCGCCTTCACGACAACCCCGCGTTGCAAACCGCCATCCGCGACGGGGGTCCCGCGCGCTGCATCTATATTTTGGACCCCTGGTTCGCCGCGTCCTCCTCGGTGGGCATCAACCGCTGGCGGTGAGTCGAGCGGCGCGGAGATCTCGAGTGGGATGATGGGGGAGGGAGGGAGGGAGGGAGATTTTTAAAAATGGGGTGTGTGTGTGTGTGTGTGTTCTTGCAGAAGTCTTCTTAGAACTGCAACTTGCGGTGGTTTTGTATTATTATTATTTTTTAAAAAGTAGGAAGCTCATAATAAATGGGAATCCATGTGATGACACACCCTCGTCATATATGACGATGATATCAGTCCTTGCGTAAAAAATAATAATAATAATGCGATTTGATTTTGATCCTCTGTAGCTGGATTTCATTTCATTTCATTTATTTATTTATTTATTTGTTGGTTAGATTTTTATCCCGACTCTCTCAACACATCGTGTGACTCTGGATGACCAGAGAGTCACATGCGTGGTTGGACCAGGGGTTGGGGGTCAAGTTGTGCCCCTAAAACGAGAAAGAGCGAATTCAGCAACAAAGCGAAGGACTCTTCGTACTTCAGTTCCTGCTAAAGGGGAGTTATTGGTAACAATAGCAATTACCCTTCTATGCCGTCCCAGAGCGCATAATGCACTCTCTGGGTGGTTCACAGAGTAATTAGCATTTGTGCCCTCAACATGCTTGGTACTCATTTTGCCGACCTCGGAAGGATAGAAGGCTGAAACAACCTTGAGTCCGGTCAGGCTCAAACTCACAATGTTTTGGCTGCAGCACAGCTCTTTAACCACTGCGCCACCAGGGCTCCTGGTAGCTAAAGGGTACCCCCAGGGCCATAGCCAGGATTCTAGATATGAGTGGGCGAATATTTTTTCAGGATGGGCAACAAGCCTCTTTTCAATGCATTCCTATGGGAAACCACACTTTGCCAGGGTGGACAAAGTGCTAACTCAGGGTGGGCTAAGCCCACCTTGGCCACTCCCTGGCTACTGCCCTGGGTACCCCCAAAATGGGCAAATCTAGGCATAGAGAGGCGGACAGGCAGCCGAAAGAAGGCGTGGTGGACTGTCAGATCCTTTTTGGGGGTGGGGCACGTGTCTATGTGTGTGGAATGAGCCAAAAAAAATCGGTCTTGTGACCTGCCAACTTTGGCAGCCTTCACTGTTAATACAGCCTTCCTGTATTGTTTGGTTTTGTCCTGTTTTACTTTCACGTGGGGAAGCTTATAAGATCCTCTGAGCAATTATTCAGAGAGGGTTTGCTTTGGGCAAAGCTGCTCATCATGGGCATATAGACAAAGCACAACACCAAAATAAATGTACAAAAAGCAGAAATCTTCTTAAACACATAAGAAAAGGAGCGGTATCAGATCCATGCGTATCTCAAAATAGCATCATGAGACTAAATTGAATCACCAAATTTTACCAGTCTTCCCTTCCTTAAATTATGTGTGTTTCATTTGAAAGACTTTTGATAACAATAAGTTAGCTGTTTAGATTTGTGCTTGTTTGCCTTCAGAAGCGATCAGGTATTTATTTTGTTTGTTGTGTTATGTTGCTGCTGTTTATTTGTTTGTACACTGCCCAGAGTGGGAACTATCGGGTATAAAAATGTAACAAATAAATAAATTTCAGATGGTCCAGTTTCCCCCTCTGAAGTAATGCAAGGTTTTGTTTTGCACCACAGGGTTATTCTGTCACTTTTACATGTTGTTTCAGATAAAAAAAAACACCACTATCTGGTGGCCATAGTAATGTCTCCCTGTTGGATGGTTCTTGTGATGTGCAGATTTGGATAGAGCTTAATTACAATATTTTTCTGACCATAAGACGCACCCAGTTTTAAGGTCCCAGTCCAGCTTTCTGGGGTTTCTCAGAGGGCCATCCTTCCACATTGAGACCGTCACTTGCCTTCCCAGCTGCTGCATGTTTCCCCCCTAAAAGGGAACTGGGATTTCTGATTAAACATGCTGGTTTTTGGAAACACTATATTAGTTTTAGACACCACCACCCCATTTATAGAATACAGTCTTCAAGAGCTTGACTGTTACTGAACTCCGAAAGAAGCCCCTAACTCTTGATGTAGGCTGGTAGCTCTTGGAGAGGTCTGTGTGTCTCAAACCTGTTTGGGAGATGGATGAAAACTATCAAACCCCCCTCTAGAAAAATGCACATAAGCTCATATAAAATTTTACATAGATCTTACTTGATGCAGAAAAGTTGGACAAGTTAAGAATCCCTGGCATGCAGGCATTTAAAGTAGGTTATGAAGCTGGGTAGCAAGATGGCAATTTGAAATTAAACACAAATATCTACTAGTAGCATAGACAGCCTATCAAGGGAGGAACCCACTCCCCCCCCTTCACCTTGCTCAGTCCATCAGCCACTCCGCGAAAGTACTCTTAAGTTCAATGTTACTAGTTGCTAAGCTGAATTCTTTTATATAATTTCCTTAATTTTTGAAACTATGTGATTAGTAGGATTACTGTTCACTAATCATTTACCACAGAGCAGTGTAACGCAATCTACTTCTTTGTCTCTTTATTTGGAGGTAAAGCTCATGAATTTCACTAGGGTACACTCCCATGTAAATCTATATAGGATTTACACTACAAATCACTAGGTTTGGAACTGAATTCTTGTGTATTGTACTGCATAGAACACAATTGAAAAAGCACCTATTAGCCCATAATTCTTGCAGCCTCTGTAAATAATTTGAAAAACATGAGATAATAGATTAGGTGTATAAGAGGTCTCCAAAGTGGAAGGAAGTTAATGCTTATTAAAATTTCACATAGCTGCTGGGATGAGGCTAGTTGTTGTATAGTGGCTACACCTTGTTTCTTGAAGGTGGTTCTTGTCCTACTGGTTCTACTAGTATACTGTATAGCTAAATTGTGTACAGTCCTAAGTGGAGACACTGGAAAAGCCCTATTATACTACTTAAAGGCAGAGGAATAACCTGTGCCAGTGGTTCTCAATATGGGCCCCAGGCCCCACATGGGGATGACAATTCCAGAAGCCTATCCCAGAAACTGATCAGTGCTTTGGGGAATTTACTTAGGCTTCTGTGAATTGAAGTCCAAAACCCCAAAGGTTGGGAAACACTGCTTATGCTCTCAAATTTAAATTGGCTGACTTCAGAATGCAAAAAGGTAAGAAATGACTTGAAAGAGGAAATTACCAGTTGTGGAAGAAGCATAGCTAAGTTACTGGGTGCATAATTGAGTTTCACATGCTGCAGAAAAAAGTTTAGCTATTCTGGTTTTTCAAGCAGCACTCACTATATGTAAAGCAGACTAATCTTGCTTCTGAAAGTATTTAAGACATAAAGTCAAATTGTTATAGTATTGATTAATTTTGACCTTCCCAGTTGTTCTCAGCATAATAGTGTATGATATTCTGTTTACGACCAGTGATGCACTGCAAATTTTGTTTACTACCTACTCTGTGGGCGGGGTCAAATCTGTGGGTGGGGCCAAACATCCTGCATGCATTTATGCATGCAGCTTCCATTGGCTTTATATAATCTCTATGTTCTCTCTTTAAGCTCGGAGAGGATAATGTAGCCAGTGTTAGTGACACTGGCGGAGAGGGAGAAGCGCTTCTCTTGGTGTTTTAATTGAGCCTTTTTCCTCTATGTCTAGACCAGATGTGAAACTGCCAAAATGAAGGCACCTTTTGGTGAGTTCATTCTGCAGTTCCTTCCACCTGACCTAGTGTGAGAAAGATTAGCCTGCAACACAAGGTTGCTATTACCAGGGTATGCCCGATTGTGGTTCAAAAATACGACAATCTTGAGTGAGTTTAGGGAAGAGTCTGCTGAATTCTCCCTGCCTTTAAGTATTTTGTGCCAGGAATACATACTTGTCCTCCTCTGAGAAATTTTAGAAAGTAAAAAGAATGAAGAAATCGATATTTACACTCTGGTGCAGCAGTGAAGGAATGCTGCAACTGCTATTTGTACAAAGTTGGAGCATGTTGCTGTGCAATTGATACATTTCTTAATACCCACATGCCACAAAAATATGCCTGATAGGTTTAAATGTAAAATTTACCATTACAGTGATGTTTGCATAGGCAACGTGTCAATTTATATAAACACACATACCCTTCATACAGGATTTTAATAATCGTAAATAGCATTGCCACATCCACTGTAGTGTAGTGGATAGAATTAATGTTAAGCTGCAGGAAGGATAGAACTATTGGGGAAAATTGAATGCCTTGGTACTCTGCTATGGAATTTATGCATCCAGGTCATATGATCAGCAACCATTCTGAGATTAAATGTATTCCAGGCATTCTGTCTATAATACATGGACATTGATTGACCTTCTAAATGGATTCAGATAAAATACTCTTTTTTGCTAGAATAAAGTTAAGCTTCTTCTGATACTGCATGCGGTTGTCTCTGATGTAAGAATTCTTGGTTATCATGTAAGACACTTTGTAGAATTAAATTACGGCAAAACCTCTGCATACGAATTTTTTCTGTTCCATGAGGTTATTTGTGTGTCGAAAAAATTGTATGTCAAAAACACATTGCATTACCAGAAGAGGCCACAAAATGTCGCCATATATTTTTCTGTATGTCGAATTTTTCTAATAAAAATTTGTATGTCGATTTTTTTAGACAGGATTTCTATTTGTATGTCAATTTTTTTGTAAGTGGAACTGTTTGTGTGTTGGGGTTCCACTGTAATTATAAACATGCTTGATAAAATGAAGAACAATGATTGAAATCCTGATTGCTCATGGAACACTTTTGATATCACCAGTGGAGAGTGATTTTTGGGAAATAAAACTTTTTATTTTTATCCTACAACTTGTGTGTAGCATCTTTCATTGTTTGGGACCTGCGCCACAGTGATGTTACCAGCAAGGTGATATTACTGACAACAAAACTTTTGAATACTGTAGTTGAATACTTCCTTCTCTTGTCCCACAGCTGTCAAATGGTTAAGGGAGCGACAGGACAAAAATAGGAAGTGTTTGATTTCTGAAAAATTCCCTCTTCTGATAATGCCACCAAACTTGAGTATCCAAAAATGGGATTTCGGCCAATACCAATCAGTTACAGTATTGTCCACTGATATATACATAGATGCATCATTTTTGGTCAACTGTCCAGAGCTATATATTGTCAGAAAATTTTCAAATTTACCTTCTTTTAGCAAGTGATAACATATCTCTAAAAAGAACATGAACTGCTGGTGGGTTTATGTTGAACACCTCATGCTAAGTAAAAAATAATTATTTTAGAAGCCCTAATGTCATATAATGATCCCTTTTCTCCTATATTGTACTGTACTTAAATTTCTTTTTTGAAAAGTGCAAAAAAAAAAAGGATATATGCTGACAAAGATTTGATTATGTTATCAGTGGAAAAATAACAATGTCTAACACACTTAAATTGTACAGCATCTTTAAATTGCATTTTATTATGCACAGTTAGATTGCATTTTGTCCTTTTTCTCTCCTTAGGTTTTTGCTCCAGTCCCTAGAAGATTTGGATAACAGTTTAAGAAAACTCAACTCCCGCTTGTTTGTAGTACGAGGCCAACCAACAGATATTTTTCCAAGGCTCTTTAAAGTGAGGTCAAAACAAATTTTATGTTTGGGGAGATGTTTATAAATTAATTTGATTATAAATTTAAAAATCACCCTTAATTTCATCGCTGCTGATTTTAACATCTCTATTCAAGTACTGTATAGCAGAATAGGAAAGAGCAGTACAGTATGATCGTATCTGACTAGGGACCCTGAGGGACTGAAGTGGCTTAGTGGTTAAGATGATGACTGGAAGGTTGAAAGGTCAGCAGTTCGAGACCCGAGTGCTGCACGATGGAGTGAGCTCTCGTCTCTGTTCCAGCTCCTGCCAACCTAGCGGTTTGAAAGCAAGAAATTGCAAGTAGTTAAATACAGGTGAAACTCGGAAAATTAGAATATCGTGCAAATGTTCATTCATTTCACTTAAAAGGTGAAACATATGAGATAGACTCACTACATGCAAAGCGAGAGATGTCATGCCTTAATTCGTTATAATTGTGATGATTATGGGGTACATGAGATTGGGGGGTTGGGGTTTTCATAAGCTGTAAACCATAAGCATCAATATTATAACAAAGTAAGGCTTGAACTATCT
Organism: Bradypodion pumilum; assembly: GCA_035047305.1. Taxonomy (NCBI): domain Eukaryota; kingdom Metazoa; phylum Chordata; class Lepidosauria; order Squamata; family Chamaeleonidae; genus Bradypodion; species Bradypodion pumilum. Next base: position 440,740,731 of record JAWDJD010000001.1, read on the forward strand.
CGCTTTGCATGTAATAAGTCTATCTCATATATTAGTTTTACCTTTTAAGTTGCATTACTCAACTGAATGAACATTTGCACGATATTCTAATTTTCCGAGTTTCACCTGTAGGGACCACTTCAGTGGGATGGTAAACAGTGTTCCGCACACTCAGGTGTTGAGGCATGCCTGCCACAAATCCACGGAAATATCTGCAGACACAGACAGCACTGTCTCTTTGGCTATAAACAGAAATGAGCACTGAACCCTAGAGTCGGATATGACTATTTTGAGAGAGGGCGACCTACGGGATCCTGTTGCAGGCTTAAGCCTATCTACCTTCAGCATTGCATTCTGCAGGGATGCTTCTCAGGTCTCCTATGTAGTTTTCATCTTTCTCCACAAGTGTTAGTGATGGGGTATACATACAGTAATACTCTGTATGATTGAATATTTATATGATTTAATAGTCAGAGCTACATCATTGTTTAGAAAATGGCAATGGTGTTAAAGGAAAGCTTGCATAAATGATAGATTGTGTTTGGGGCGGATTTTGCCTCACTAAGCTGCATGACTTTGATTAAAATCAATTCAATCTGAATGCAGTTTATTTTGATTTGTTTTAATTGTACCTCACAGTTTTCTCTTCAAGATAGGTTTCAAGGCAGTTAATGTGAAATAAAATAAATGGACTAAAACAAAGCAATTTACATTATAAACAGATTAATTACAAACACAAAACACATCAATAAGTGAGTCAGAGGCAGAATGCAGTGTTTGCTCAGATTAAAAGCCATTTTGGCTTAAACTGATCTTAATTGATGAAGGTTGCATTATATTTTGTTTTCATGCTTGACTTACACTTTGGTAATAGGCAAAACAATATATTAGTAAGCACTGCAACCTGTGAAGTTATTCTGCTTCAAACATGCTGCAACTCCTCTGCTGCTATACATTTTTCTTGTTAAGAATACTATAATTTAGCTGGGTTATACGTGAGCATTGGTTGTAGTAAGCAATAATGGTAACTCAGCTTAGCTATGCCATGTTTTGAAGGATTATGAAAGTTTGCTGTGGCAACCAACCATTTTGTTTACTCTCTTTTGCAGAAATAACAGGGTATTTTTTGGTAGAATCGATTGCCTCAAAAAGTTCTTTAAAAGGCTGTAGATGAGCTTTGGTTCTTCAGTGATTCCCCAGAGTTTTAATCTTTGCAATATTGGTATATTTGTGATTTATGTGGTAGCATATCTTACATGTGCAAAAAAAAAAAAGATTTAATGGGAACATTATCTCTAGAGATAAATTGATGTTTCTTCATTTGGCTCCATTTTCAATTACTGTGTTTTGGTTTAATAAATCAAGATAGCAATTAACTTCTCCCATTGTACGAGCAAGAAACCAGAAAATAATCCATGTTACCATTTTTCGTAGTTTTATCTGTAACATTATGATTTGTTTAATTTAAATTAATGAAAAGCTTCCTCTTCATAATCAAAGGCTCCTTGTGGCTCCCTTATCTCAGGAAAACTCTGGGATGTAGAAGCAGAGGGAATCTTTAATAGGAAAAAATTGCCGTTAGATTGCTGTTGGTAGGATTCGGCTTTCAAACAGTATCCAGTAGGGATTTTTTAAATTAAATATTAAATATTAGATTTTTAAAATTAAGTATACCTTGTATCCTATCTGGGTTGATGATAATTTTGCTCAGTAAGTAGCCATTTAGCCATCTTACATTGCAAGGTGGAAGTGAGTACTGTATGTACTCATGGGTATCTAATTCTACTGTAATGAGTGAAATGACCAAAGGTTACTAATAATTGTGTGTTGTCAATTCTGACCTTTCTAGGATTGTTCAGGTATAGATTACTCAGGAGTGATTTAATGTTTAATCTTCTGGGAGTGTGATTTGAGACTATGCAACTTTCCCTTGAGTCCACAGGCTGGCTCTTTGAGGAGACTCAGTGGGGGAATCGAACTCTGGCTCAGCAGCAGTCAGTTACCTAAACTACTGAAATATCCAGCCAGGTATGCCCTGAAGCAGTGTTTCCCAACCTTTGGGTTTTGGATTTTAATTCCCAGAAGCCTAAATCAATTCCCCAAAACACTGATCATCCAGTGTACTGACTTAGGCTTCTGAGAATTGAAGTCCCCATGTGGGGCGTGGGAAACACTGGCCTAAAGTTAGGGGCTGAGAAAGGAGTGATGTTGCATTTCCTAGCAGTGGTGGGTTTTTAAATATGTATGAATGCTATCAAGTTCTCTTGCTCAAGTAATGTTGCAACAATTTTTGTGATGAATGGCTCAGAGAATGGCACCTCAGGTTTGTAGTAAAGTGCTGTTGTGTGCTTGTTTCAGGAATGGAGGGTTACCCGTCTCACCTTTGAATATGACTCGGAGCCCTTTGGTAAAGAGAGAGACGCAGCTATCGTGAAGTTGGCTAAAGAAGCTGGAGTAGAGGTGATAACAGAGAACTCACATACTCTCTATGACCTGGACAGGTAAGGTATAGGCCTGCTTATATAGGTGAAGTATTTTGCAATCGGGAGAGAAAACACATTGCTGATATAGAGGAATAAAAACTGATTATTAGGGCAGGAGAAGATTATGGAAGCTTCTTTTAATACACAAAGATTTCGGTTTCTCTACTGCGGCCTTGTAGGAGCAGTTGATAATCATTTTTCTTGCTAAACTCCCATGTTCTGTTTGGAGGAAGGATAGAAATAAAAGAATTAAAAAGAATTCATTTAAATGTTGATGAATTTTGATCTTAGTTGATCTTTGTTTGATCTTAATGGAACAAGGCCCATTATTTCAGATATATTGTTTATTTAAAAAAATCAGGTTTACTTGCTAAAAGGTCACCCTTGCCCAAATTCAGTCGTATCCGATTAGGGTTCAGTGCTCATCTCTGTTTCAAAGCCGAGGAGCCAACATTGTCTGCTTCTGCAGATGTTTCCGTGGTCATGTGGCAAGCATGACTAGACACCGGAGCACACGGAACGTTGTTACCTTCCCACCAAAGTGGTTCCTATTTATCTACTTGCAATTTCTTGTTTTCGAACTGCTAGGTTGGCAGGAGCTGAAACAAAGACGGGAGCTCATTCTGTTCTGCAGTACTTGGGAATCAAACTGCTGACCTTCCGCCTCCCAGTCAGTGTCTTAGCCACTTGGGCTACTTAATAATAATAATAATAATAATAATAATAATAATAATAATAATAATAATAATAATAATAATAATAATAATAATAATAATAATAATAATAATAATAATAATAATAATAATAATAATAATAATAATAATAATAATAATAATAATAATAATAATAATAATTTCTGACATAAAATTATTATTATTACTGTGAAAAGAAAGTGGGAATCAAATTGCCCAGCTGTTTCTATGCTTTTAGAATTGTATTTTGTTTTACTGTATAAATATGTTACTCATGGTAGAAATAGTTTTAAATGAAAACAGGAGCATGTATATTAAGATGGTAACTTAGACTGGTGTTTGACTTAACAAAGTTTAGAACTGGGCAATTTATAGTGTGCCTTACTGAAAGAAGCTAACTTTAAATCAGGGTTTATGAAGCATTCTAGAAATTTAGAATTTAGATTTATTGTTAAAAATCATGACTAATTGAAAATGAGAATTTCTAATCAGTGAAGCTGATAATAGGCTCATTATAAAGTAATATTTTAATATTTTAAAGTATGTCAGCATTTATTATCTATCAATAGATAGATAGATAGATTAGTATATATAGGTTAATACACACACACACACACACACACACACATTTTTTTAACATATTGTAAGCCATCCTGAGTGGTGCTTGCACCAAAAAGGGTGGAGTATAAATGTAAATAAATATATTTAATTAAATAAGATTTTGTTTGCTGAAGTGGTTAAAATCCCGCTGCTTACTATGTAAGTCATGCTAGAGTAGTCCCATTGAATCTGAGGATTTGGTGATCAACTCTTCTGCAAGGTCCATAGATTCAAATGGGTCTACTCTAGTTGCAGCTAGCTTTAGTGTAGTAAGTCATGACTTCATTAGGCCTGTAAGGTTAAATGGCATTCACAGAAGAGTTAACTCACCAAATTCCCAATGCTTCTGTGCAACCTTGTCTAGTGTGCCCTACGGTGCTAAGCAACAGTATTTCAGCCACTATGAATTTGACATACAGTGGCTTTTTTATTCGAAGTGGTCTGGGTGCTAGTAGTAGTTGTAGTGGTTTGTTTTCTCTGAGTTCAAGGTACAAGATAATGCGTGGAGAGAGGGACAAACAACATGTGTTCACTTACCAAAGCTTTTGTCAGTACTAGTCATCACTCAGACTAAACTGAGCCTTCCTGTAATTACAGATATGTGATCTTATTTCATCATTTCCTCAGAAGTTGCTCAGGGTGCATTTAAGAGAACTGTAAACAAAAAATATTTTTTCCTCTTTAAATTTAGAGCTCCTGTTGATGGAACAGCAAATTGCATAAAACTGTTTCAAGGAATTATATTATTTTTCATCAGTTGTGTAGCATTTTTTGTTGGCGTGAAAATAGATTTTTGTTTTGAAAATAAAATTGAAGCAAAAAACAACAATCACATGTGTATACTGACCGCCCTATAGCACATTAGTTCACTCTCTGAGTGGTTCACAAGTTAATTACCATTTTGCCCCCAACAAGCTGGGTACTCCTTTTTAAAATATTTTTTATTAAATTTTCAAACATATCAACAACAATACAACTTAAAAAAACAAATATGAATAAAAATGCAAACATCAAAATTACAAATACAGTATAAAAAAATAAAAAAATAAAAATACAGTTAAATTACAGACAGTAATATAACACCTTCCCTTTTCCCCATACATCTTTGATTAAATTTCCAAGATTTTTAATACATTATAACACTCTTGCAATTATCCTAATATACATATTCAAACTAACATCTTATACTCCTTTATTTAATTACCATTTTCAATGTTAAAAAGAAAAGGAAATTATTGCTTCACTACATTACTATACTACTACTAAGTTAAAATAAAAGTACAATTATTAAGATACAATAAACACTTTTCACAATATACACCCAGTGTATTATACAATGCCCTGGAGAATGTGGAATGTCACAGTTGTTTTAACGACCTTGGAAGGATTGAAGGCTGAGTCTGCCTTGAGCTCTGGCTAGGATCGAATGTACAGTACAGTGGAACCTCATACAACAATTGCGCCGTATAGCAACGAAATTGCATAACAATTAGGTTTTTGGGGGAAATGGTGTCCCGCATAACAATTTTCTCTATGGAAAAAATCGTACAATTTTTCAATGGGAAAACCACTTAGCAAAAAAAATCGTTGTACGCATCGTACAACGCTATACGATGCATGTATTGTATAGCAATTGTTTTGTACAACAACAAGCCCCATGGAATGGATTAAAATTGTTGTATGAGATACCACTGTATATCCTTTTGGTTTCAGTACACGTTGACAATTATTTTGCTATTCTCTCCTCATTGGTATGAGCACAAACCTGTAAGATACGGGCTATTCCTGTGTTTTGCAAAGGGGTGTGTGTGTGTGTAAAAGAAACCTCGGGCACTCCCTCGCAGCAGTTTGTGTATCTGTGTTTACCACTGAAAGAGATTTGCTGAAGGTCCCCTCTTGAGCATGGCTGAACAGGCATTTGGCCTTAAATACCTAAGACTAGGAGACTTGACAACTGGAGCCGCCTGGTTTTTGTCCTTGATTCCCTAACACAGTCTATTTTATATCATCACACTGACTTTTTACTCTTTCTTTCTTTTTTTAGTTTGCATACTTCCTCTTGTACAGAACTGAGCCTTATTTTTGAAGAGTTGTGGCTTTGATTTAGGAGGCAGAAGCAGGCATTTATGTGATGCCTTAGCATCGTGTGAAGCAGGGAGCCGCCTTCTGTGACCGCTTAGAGGCCTTGGCTGGGAAAACTGGATTACAGAACTGCACACGTGAGCCTAGCTGGGTAGTGTGGAGTTCCTCCCCTTTACACGTGCAGCCTGTGGGTGAAGGAGAGGCACGTGGCTTTTGCTGGATTGCAAGCCCAGCGCTTTTGCAAAAGTTGTTGACTGAGCGGATGCCAGTGCTGTAGCTACACCGTGTAGAAGCTAAAAGGAAGCAGATTTCATTGCTTCACATTTATATAATCTGGAGGCTTGGTTTCTGCTGCTTTTAACTCTTTACCTTCTGCTAGTGTAGTGTGAGATGCTTCAAGAATTTTGCAGGGGAGTAGACTATATACTGGGTACTGCAGTGGCTCAAGTCGCTAAGATGCTGACTGGGAAGCGGAAGGTCAGCAGTTCGATTCCCGAGTACTGCAGGACGGAAATGAGCTCCCGTCTTCATCCCAGCTCCTGCCAACCTAGCAGTTCGAAAGCAAGAAATTGCAAGTAGATAAATAGGGACCACTTCGGTGGGAAGGTAACAGCGCTCCGTGCCCTCCGGTGTCTAGTCATGCCTGCCACATGACCACGGAAACGTCTGCAGGAGCAGACAGCGCTGGCTCTTCGGCTTAGAAACAGAGATGAGCACTGCACCCTAGAGTCGGATACGACTGGCTTTCGAGCAAGGGAAACCTTTACCTTTAGACTATATACTGGAGGTACTATTTTCCCAGGTAAAAGATCTGTTGTTTCAAGATCTTTTTAGATAAATTCTGTAATGCCAAGAGTTCCCTTTATACCCATGCCACGAAGCCAGAGAACTCAGAAACCTCCTTCGTTTAGGCATAACTGGAAAATTGTCTGGCTCTGAGTCAGTACTGATTTAAGGTGGATTCTTTGTGAATTGCATAATTTTCAGAAACCATTTGTCCTTGCTAGAAAATGGAAATGCTGCAATCTGTATTATGCATTCTCCAAGGGTAGCTAAAGTTCATTCTCAAATTATATCAATGGCATGATGGTTACTGAGAGTACAAGTCATGTGGATTCGTAAACCTCATATGAAATCATTTTTATTGTTCAAGCTTGGGCATTTTAATTGTACTAGCACTGCCTGCTTCCAGCACTTCTGTTCCTGGGCTACTAATACAACAGTTAGTATTGTACAGTATTTCCCAACCTTGGTTGAATTTAAAGAATTTTGTAGTTGAGACTTCAGATTTTCCGAATTGTAGCATGAATAAAACCTGCTCTCAATGGTTTGAGATCCCATGTGTAATTATTTTCCTATTCCTTGTTCTTAGTTTTTCCTTCCCAGTTTATAGACATTGAACAAATTTAAAAGAGTGCAGTGACAGAATTTTTAATGCTACCACTTAAGACGGCAGGTACTGGTTGCATTTCTGCATTTCCCCCATTTTAAAAGCTCCCTGTACATCAAAAATTGTTACATTGGGTGATACAGCAAATCCCTCACTTATACGCACTAATTATACACATGGTGATAGGTGCATGATGTTGCGGCATAGAGGCGTTCAAAATATAAGCATCACTGACCTATGACATGAATTAGTGGGGTTCATAATACCATTACCACAGCCTGCCACTTTAGTCTACACAAATTGAAAGAAGATAGGTATTTTAAGTGCTAAATAAAGGTTTTTGGTGTTTTGATTTGTTTTGGCATTTGCAGAGGAAATAAGAACTATGGTACAAAATGCTGGGTTTGTTCAATCAGGTGGTTTATGAGGAATGATGAAATCACCTTGCCCTGGTCCTAAAAGCACACGCAATACTAGTATGAAGTAAAAACAGGCTTCTTGGCACAATATGTTGCTCTGTTTCTTTTTTGGAGGATAGTCTAGTCCAGTGATGGCAAACCTTGGCACTCCACCTGTTCTTGAACTTCAATTCCCAGAAGCCCTGATCAGCAAGAGTGCTGACTTGGACTTCTTGTAATTGAAGTCCAAGAACACCTGGAGTGCCAAGGTTCGCCATCATGGTTCTAGTAGATGATAAAAAAGAGGGCATAGTGAGCTGTCTCAGCCAAGGTTGTGAAGTGGAAATAATTGGTCTTTAAGTAGCTGAGATAATTATTGAGAGAGTGGGTCTGCAATTTTTTGTGTATTTTGTATTCTTTTCCTCCTATTAAGACTGCAGTGGCTCAAGCAGCTAAGACGCTGACCGGAAGGCGGAAGGTCAGCAGTTCGATTCCCGAGTACTGCAGGACAGAATGAGCTCCTGCCTTTGTCCCAGCTCCTGTCAACCTAGCAGTTCGAAAGCAAGAAATTTCAAGTAGATAAATAGGGACCACTTCAGTGGGAAGGTAACAGCATTCCGTGCACTCCGGTGTCTAGTCATGCCTGCCACATGACCACGGAAACGTCTGCAGAAGCAGACAGCTTTGGCTTTGAAACAGATGAGCACTGAACCCTAGAGTTGGATATGACTGGCTTTCGAGCAAGGGAAACTTTCCTCCTATTAAATATTGAAAGAAACAACACATCATAAATGCACTAATAATAATACTGGCTTCTCTGCTAATTGCACAAGAGCAAACTTGTTCTTCTATTGCCCTTTCCTGTTCTGTCCCTGCAGGATAATTGAGCTTAATGGACACAAACCTCCACTCACTTACAAGCGTTTCCAAGCCATCATTAGTCGCATGGATCTGCCTAAGAAGCCAGTCAACACCATTACGCATCAGCAAATGGAGAGATGCAAGACAGAGATCCAAGACAATCATGATGAGACATATGGAGTCCCATCCCTGGAGGAACTAGGTATGCTAAGCTGTCACTCCTGTAGGCTTGGAGCTCTTCCAAGATGGGCTGGAGTGCAATCCTTGTGTGACCTGATGTGTCTGTAGCTTAGATACAGATTTCAGATTATCAGTGCCTCTTGAGGGCTTGAGAAAATGAGCTGATTAGCTGTCTCTACTATAACTGAACAGAGAGTTCATCTCAGTTATTTTATACAAGAAGAGGTCTCATTAAATTTTTAGGGCGCTTTACCACAAAAAAGTCAAAGTGGAGTATAACAGTTAGGGCAAATGAAATAATACCCTGGGAACAATATTTTAAATGCAGCTGTGTATAAAGAACAGCATTAAAATTACCAGCAGAGACTCAAAAGTTAAAGAAAATGACTTCAAAGTAGGTTGATTCAGAGAGCATTATGTAGTTGTGTTATTACATTGAGATGACCTTTTACCCCCAGTAACAACCACGGGCATGTCAGGACAGCAAGGATTTAAAGAGAAGGACCTTTGCTGAAGATATTGGTCTATACCTGTGATGGCGAACCTTGGCACTCCTGATGTTCTTGGACTTCAATTCCCAGAAGCTCAAGCACCCCGTGAATCCACACAAATGGGTTTACTGCGATTCATCTGGCCTGCGCTACCCTCGTCGCTCCTGGAAGCGGAAGTAAAACGCACTCGTACGGTTAAGACTCTTCCGAGTTAACCCTTCCTCCGTACGGGCGCGAGGGCAGCACGGGCCAGATGAATCGCAGTAAACCCATTCGTGTGGATTCACAGGGTGCTTGGGCTTCTGGGAATTAAAGTCCAAGAACATCTAGAGTGCCAAGGTTCGCCATCATGGGTCTATAGACAGACACCGATACTCAATTCATAAGTCTTGAAGATTTTTCAAGTCAAAACTAATGCTTTAGACTGATGGACTTGGACAAGAGATATGCAGATTTGGCTTTCTGGACTGCAGTTCCCTGATTTTCCCAACTCCCTATAATTCTGGACTTTGTAGACCAAAAACAATAATATTGGAAGAAAGGGTAAATCCTAAACGTGCTATTGACAATATTGTTTATTGGAAATAGCTTTCAGTTTAGGCTTTAAGAGGGATTAGATAATTTCACAAATATATGGTTATGAAAATGTTTTTAAAGCTTGCTGCAGGCTTTTGTTTGTGATTCTTATGCTGAGTTTGCCCTAGTCCTCTAAAGTTTACCATAGGACTGTATATATTATAACCTATTATAATATGTGTTATTCCAGTCATTTCATTTCTGGCAGACTGAGAGACAATGGTTGAATTGTTACATGCTAGATTTTAAAAGTTTGTTGCTAAATAAACTATTTAAATGTAGATGTGAACAATTGTAAACCACTCTGCCTTCACCCCTTACATGAGCATTATGAAGATAGGACTTTGTACACTAAGCTACATGGTGTTGTCTTATTTTTCCACACGTCTTTCAGTTTAGTGATGTGCTTTTAAGTCTTATTATTTAATGGTTTTGTAGAAGAAAATGAAACCTTGCTCTGTTTTCTATAGCATCTGTAGTATGGCTTATGCATGCCTTTATTCAAAGATGCCCTCTGCTGGTTGTAGGTAATATTTTTGTACTGGATAGTTCTCCAGAACATGATTAGAAAAGTTGCATCTGAAGGTTCACATAAGAGGGTGAAAAACCTCAAAGACCTGTCACAATTAGAGATGTAAAATTTCCGGAAATTCTGAAGCTTGGGGAAAAAAAACGTGTTTTTTTTGTTTTTGTTTTTTTTTGGGGGGGGATGGACGGACGGACAGAAATTTTCAGAAAAATTAAAAATAATCTGATACCATATGTATTTTTTTAGAAATGATTTATAAAGTATTTGAACCTGGCCTTATCTTAAAATATTTTATTTATCATGTTAAAATAAAACATTCCATAATATATTTTTTATTTTTTCAAGTTTTTGAAAAAAAAAACCACCAAAAAATGCTTCAGAAATAAATGGGGGGAAAACGGGTTTTTCCTGGGGGTTTTCTGGGCCTTCACATCTCTAGTCACAATCCTAGATTAATCGTCTTCCTTATTCTCTTAGGCTTCCCCACTGAGGGTCTTGCTCCAGCTGTTTGGCAAGGAGGAGAAACAGAAGCCTTAACTCGTCTAGATAAACATTTGGAAAGAAAGGTAATTTTATTTAATCGTACAAAACCAACAGCATCTTTCATGCTGTTACTTTTCTTTATACTGTGCTGTCTGATGAACTGCCCTGAATTGGTTGGCATAAATATGACTGAATTTCAAAAATCCCTTTGTTGCTAAGAGACTATTCAAGCCAAAATCTTGTCTTTATAGTTCCTTGACTCTGTTTAATTTCCCAAGTTGAAGTCATGCTATTACCCTGCTTGTAGATAGCTTTTGGTGTCGTTCACCAGCTTTATGGAAGAAATAGGCTCCCTTTTGACCTGAGGAATCCTTTATGAACCAATGGCAGTGATTTTGAGACATTGAATTTTTTCATTCCATTGTCCTGAGGCCTCCAAAATTTTCCCCAGCCTGAAAGGAATACATATGGAGCTTTTGGCAGGAGATCAGGGAGCTAATTGACAAGTTACATAGTTGTTTCTAAGTTGCACAGTTGAACATATTACTAGGTGAGTGACTGAGACATTCTCAGCACCTCTTCAATTAATTGCAGCAGGTTACACGGAGTTTACCTGAATGGCAATAGGTTTATGGTCACAATGATTTAAAAATAAAATCAATGGTCTGTGAATGTTTATACTGTTTTTAAAATATCTTTCATATATTACCGTCAGTGACAATCTCAAAGACAAAGAACGAACTGTGTATCATTCTTTTGGCATATCTAACTTTGCACTGTACAGTTGCATTTCACTAGGGTGGAAGTGAGCGGTCTACCATAGACATTTATTGATTCAGAGCTACAGAATCACTGTCACACATGCCATTAACTTCTATGACATGGCCTTTGAATGATTGGTGTTGCTTTGTTTTTACTCTGTAATATTGCAGCAGAATACCACTGGTAATTGTTGATAATTGGATCAAGCAACATCTGTTTATAAAAGCTAATATTAATTATTTTTCCATTTTGTATCTTCTCTCCCTCTATCCAAACTCTTTCAAGGCATGGGTTGCGAATTATGAACGGCCTCGGATGAATGCCAACTCATTGTTGGCTAGTCCCACTGGGCTCAGTCCCTACCTTAGGTTTGGCTGCTTGTCCTGCCGTTTATTCTACTATCAGCTCTGGGAGCTGTACAAAAAGGTGAGATTCAGCAAGAAATGACTATCTAAGGTTTGGTATCATTTACATCTCTTGTAAATTGTGTTTTTGTAGTAACTCATAACATCACGGAGTGTTCCTTGTGCTGTAGTAATCTTGACTATTCAACATTTCCTTGGGGCTGTTTATTTACTGAGCATTTTATGCCTCCTTTTGATCGCATTCCCTGGCTATTTGCAAGAAACAGAGGGAAATAAAAAACTGAAACAAACAAAATTATAACAACAGCATAAAACAGTCAAGAGAATTAACATTGTGTCTGAAGAACTCAGAAAATAAAAAGGGTTTTTCTTGATGCTAAAAAGATAATAAAATAATACTAGCAAAGCTCTTTTGAGAGAGTATTGCGGCATTGAAAAAACTCCTCCAGGTAATACCTCTTCCTGAACTCAATCAACTGGAGCACAAGACCCTCATTCAAGCCATACCTGTCAAGTTGCGGTTTTGGAAATCTGGGAGCCAGGCACATATGCGCAGTAATTTTCCAGGCACCAGGCAGGAAATGGGTTACTGCGCATGCGTGGCCATCAGAGGCAGCGGCGTGCATGTGCAGAAACCTCTGTGCGCATGCACAGAAACCCCCTTGGCCAGGAAATGGGTTACTGTGCATGCATGGCGGTCAGAGGCAGCGGCACACATGTGCAGTAGCTACTTTCCCCACCGTTGAAAACGGGAAAGGGGCCGAACGAGTGCAGAAATACGGGAAATCCCGGCCAATCCGGGATACTTGATAGGTATGGTTCAAGCTGTTATTGTGTAGGTAATTGCATCTAGAGATATACTATCTCTTCATATACCCTGTTCCTACCTATGATGTAAAGAACCTTTGAGGTCAAAACCAGCTCATCTCATTGGACCCATATATGGTGCCAGGTGGTTGCTAAACGCAGATGTAACGGATAGACAACAAGTAGAATCATTGCCTTGATATTTTTTTAAAAGTCCAGCTTAAAGAAAACAAGATTGTATGCTGGTACACATTGCCCCATCTTTTCGCCTGCACACATGACTGGCTAAACTGGGGTGCCCCAACTTTTTTAGCCACAGGCCGGTCACATGGTTCAGCAGCCAGTCATGTGGTTCCTCCCACTGGAAGCGGAAGTAAAACGCACCTTGCAACAGGATGAGTTAGATTTTAAGCTGCCATTTTCTCTGCTTAAACCAGGGGTGCCCAAACTACAGCCCATGAGCCAGACCCAGCCCCCAACACCAATTCACCTGGCCCTTGTAAAACTCACCCAAACGGGAGCAATGAGGGTAGCGCAGGTTCAGATTAATTGGCGTCAGGGGCTGAATCTGGTCCACGGGCCGTAGTTTGGGCACCCCTGGGCTAAATAAACCACAGACTTTCCCTGTACATTTTGTTGTGGCTTCAGAACCTAGCCTTCTTGTTTCCCAGCAGACACAAGCTTTCATTTTTTCTTTGGCTTTTGAGGCCTGTTTTGTCTGGCAGGAGAGAGTGTGGGATTTGAACATTGTGCTTAACAAACTTACATAGAGAGCTCTGGGTTGTTTTAGCTGCTCCTCCTTGCAGTGGGAGTGATCAGGCAGTGTCCACCCTCAAACTATCTTGTTCCTACAAGCCAGAATGCTGGAGGCTAAATGCCGTGTGAATGGACCGTGGGTAATGCAAGCAAGGATGATGAGAAGTAGACAGGAGAGCTGGCAAGCCTATCCTCCTCTGGGTGCATCACCTCCCTCTTTCTTGTAGTCCAGAGGCTACTTTCTAGTCAAGAGGATAGTTCCTTAAAGCTCTTGCACTTTCCCAGAGAATGAGGGGAAACCTAAAGGGAATTTTATGCCTCTCACTTCCTAGTTTCAAAGACCATTTCAATAAATAAGAGATTGCAATTTTGGATCTCGGAAAATATACCTTTCATTGCACTTAAGCTTTCCTGTAGTTTTCAAGGAGTAAAAGAAAAACCAGGTATTTAGCTCTGATCTGTTTAATATGAATTGTAAGATGCAAGAGAAATATTCTTTGATTTGCAAGGTCCCAACTCACTTGCCAGTTGAGGAAAGAAGATACTCTTTCCCTGCATTGTTTTGGCCTACTAGCAAGGACAAGTCAGCATCTTAATAATCCTTAAAGCAACAGAACACTTGAGAGGTCAAATAAATGTTAATGAAAACCCAGCTACTAATATCTAATGGAAATGTAGGTAAAGGCTCTTTAAGTGTAGTGCTCTGATTGCAGAATACCTTCCTCTTACATTCCCAGCATTGCTTTTAGGTGCCAAATTAAAAACACACCAGATATTTTTAACTGCCTTTTCTTTGCCCTCTTGAGTTGCATAACTTTCTGTAATCTTCATGCACAATGAAGATTTAAAGCAAATATTCTGACTCTAGATCGGGGGTTTCCAGCCTTTTCAAGCCAGGGGCCGAGTCACACACTCTCAGTCAGCTTTGAGGGCCGGATGGCCATTTTGTTTCTCGAATGCTCTTGGAGGGGTGGGAGGGCACATGAAATGGTGCTGCGGGTTGGATCCAGCCCGTGGACCTTAGGTTGGGAACCCATGCTCTAGATAATTTTTGGCAAAGGGCCATTCGAGAACAACTACAGTAAAACCCCTACTTATGAAAAATGGCTTTTGCTTAAATCGATTTTTTATGTAACTCAAAGCAAACCCATAGGGAAAATAATCTTTATGTAACTAAACAAACCCATAGGAAATTGTGTAAATCGGGACATGGTTTTAGCACAAAATCATTATGTAAGTCTAATTTTATGTAACTCGAGGCATGTTTAAGTCGGGGTTTTATTTTAGGTTTGTTGCCTAGTTCTCTGAGTAAATGGCTCCTGAAGATATTACCAGGTTTGCTTAAAACATGTTCTTCAAAAAATTACTTTCAACTTAGGCTTTATTCATGTTGCAGTCATGTCTTGATGTGATCTTACTTGTGTGTACCTTTTTCTCTGCTTTCTGTAGGTGAAGCGGAATAGCACTCCACCGCTGTCGTTGTATGGCCAACTACTTTGGAGAGAATTTTTTTATACAGCTGCCACAAACAATCCCAAATTTGACCGCATGGAGGGGAACCCCATTTGTATTCAGATCCCATGGGACAGGAATCCTGAAGCCTTAGCAAAATGGGCTGAAGGGAAGACAGGCTTCCCCTGGATCGATGCCATAATGACACAGTTAAAGCAAGAGGGTTGGATTCATCATCTGGCCCGGCATGCCGTAGCCTGCTTTTTGACCAGAGGTGACCTGTGGATCAGCTGGGAGTCTGGATTGAGGGTGAGTCGTGACAGATTGGAACAGAAAGCATACATTAGCAGGAAGCAAGCAAGTTGCAAACCAGTCCTATAAACAGCACAACACTGCAGTGCCTTTTCTGCTACAAAAGAATATATGATATCAGGCAACTTGTCTAGGATAAGCTTACTTCTTAAATAAAATCGGGAACTGACAAGTTATAATGGAAGACATTCCATCTCTAGTTAAGAGGTCACTAAAACTCCTTTGCAGTATGAACATACTGAAATCCAGTCCTGTTACTCTACAACTTTGTATATTATGTGATACCTCTAAGCATTGTATAATCATGGTTGATAAGAGGTTTTTGTGTTATTTCTCTAATACAAACACACTTTTTTACTTGTTTTATTACATCTCCTGTTGCCATTATTTGCTTGTTAGATTTGTATTCTACTTTTCCTTTGGTGAAGTCAGGGTGGTGTCCAAGGTTCTCACAACAACCCTGTGCTGTAGTTGAAGCTCAGGGACTGTCACTCACTGAATGTCACCAAGGAGAAATGACCAAACAAGGCTTTGAACCCAGGTCTCCTGAGTCATAATCCAACAGTCAAACACTACACTACATCGAGTCTTGTTGATGCTGAATTGCTGTTTTTTTAATTCTGTCACCTTCCAAGAACTTGATGTGTTTGTGCCTTTATTAACATGGAGATTTTAGAATTTCTGGGGGGCAGGGAAAATTTTGAGCAGCAGGCAGGATGTGGATGTTGCCTTGTAAGGATCTGTCTCTGTTAGAGAGGCTTAAATGGCAACCTCTCTGTTCTGAGAAGATACGGTTTTCTTAGTTATTCAACTGTATGGGAGAATCTGAGATATTGAATTGTTGTTTCATTTATTTAATTTATAAGTGACTTCTCGAGTTTTTTTTCTTTTACTCTTAAGTCATTTGGTAAAGCCAGACTTTTTATTCCCATCATTGATGTTGTGTGACCTACATTTTTTAAACCATGAGAATTTCCCAAAAAGAAAAAAACTTTGCTTTAAAGCAGGAATTTTCAGATTCAGTCCACAGTGCCATTTCATGTGGCCCATGCCCTCGCTCCAGTCACCACTGCTGCCACCATCTCAATCCTTTTCCCCTCCGCTTGGTTTGGTGTGTCCCTAACGGTAGCGATCCATAAGGCTTACAACATCCGCCCTGCTACCTATCACCATTAGGGACATGCCAAGCCAAGCCGGGGGGGGGGGGGGCGGAATTGAGACAGTGGAAGCAGCGGGATGTATATGGCTGACCGTGTCTTTCCCAGGGGCCGCTCTGGTTGAGCATGGGCGAGAAGGACAGCCTGGACTCCATGCAGCTCCTCCAGGGAAGCAGTGTGTGGGGGGAGTGGTGGGGGCTTGGGTTGATCCCACCGGTGGTGGTAGGGAGGGGGCTCAGGTTGGTCCTGCAGCAGTGCACAGGACCACTCAGAGCCCCCCACACCCCCTACCACTGGCAGCAGCGGCAGGGGTCCGGCCAGCCAACAGTCTGAGGGGCCATGGTCCAGCCCTCGGATTTAAAAGGTTGTGGACCCCTGCTTTAAAGGGCTGAAGCTATACATAAGGAAATTGAAATCACATCTACCATTCCAACTCAGAAAGTTGGTTGGTCAGTTGTTTTATTTATTTAGTCTCATTTACTGTATAGACTGTTTTTCTCCCTATGAAAAGACTCAAGGTAGCTCACAAGGTTAAAACAAGTAAAACTAATGATACATATTGATATGTTCTTCTTAAACTAACTTTTGTTCCAAATAAATACTAGAGCAAGGTCCCACTTCTTATCTTTCTCCCTATGCAGTGTCTAACTAATGGTATGGAAAAGCTGAAGTGAAATAAAGATTCCCCCCCCCCAATACTAGCACCCACAAACACCAGGTGTGCAACATAGTCCTACCCACAGTTATATAATATTTTATGATCCAGCCTAGCTGGTCTATAATTATAAGAAGGTCGTTTCCTTGTGTTTATTGGTTTAGTTGTAGTTGATTTTTTTTGGTAGAGATTACCTCTTATTTACTTATGGTGAAAGTTAATGTATAAGAAGGATCTATCAGTATGTGCTTCTGGGTTGTGGGGGTGGTAGTCTGTGATCAATCATAACTTTTTTCCTTTTAAACAAAAAGTTTTTTCATCATTGGGAAGATGGTTAGTTTGTTTAGCATCTTTGTTGTGTCTTCTAAGGTCTGGGGCACTGAATACTTTAAATTGAATTTTGAGGTTGTTAATTGCTTTGACTATTTCAGCTTGAGGACTTTAAGGTTCAATCTATACACAGAGCACATAATGCGCAATTCAGGGATGGAGGAATCACAATATGGGATCAAAATTGCTGGGAGAAACATCAACAATTTGAGATATGCAAATGATACCACCCTAATGGCAGAAAGTGAGGAAGACCTAAAGGACCTCTTGATTGGATTGAATGAGGAGAGTGCAAAAGCTGGCTTGAGACTTAATATCAAGAAAAATAGATGGGGAAGAAGGAGAAGCAGTGACATATTTTACTTTTCTAGGATCTAAGATCACTGCAGATGGCAACTGTAGCCATGAAATAAAAAGATGACTGATTATGGAGAGACAAGCTATGAGAAATCTGGGGAATATAGTGAAAAGCAGAGACATCACCTTGAAAACAAAAATTCGCATAGTCAAAGCAATGGTATTCCCAGTGGTAATGTATGGGTGTGAGAGTGAGAGCTGGACCATTAGGAAGGCTGAGCGCAGAAGAATAGATGCCTTTGAGATGTGGTGTTGGAGGAGAGTCCTGAGAGTACCTTGGACAGCAAAGAGAACAAATAAGTCAATACTGGAAGAAATCAATCCTGACTGTTCATTGGAGGGACAAATAGTGAAGATGAAGCTAAAGTACTTTGGACATCAAATGAGAAGGGAGGACTCACTTGAGAAGGCCTTGATGTTGGGAAAGGTGGAGGGCAAGAGAAGAAGGGGGCGTCCAAAGATGAGATGGATAGATGGTATTGTGGGACACAATGGGCACAGAGCTTGGTGGGCTGAGGAGAATGGTGGAGGACAGAGGTGCCTGGAGGTCCATGGGGTCGCAAAGGGTCAGAATCGACACTGCAACTGAACAACAACAAAGTGAAGAGATTGGCTTCATTTTGGCAATCCAGGATTTGATCTGGCAGATGAAGAAGAAGTAGTATTTCAGTTCTAGCTCTTTAGTTGAAAAGAATTCCAGAGTGGTTTATATAAGATTGAGACAAACACCCTATCAGTCTGTTTTGGATTCGTTCATCAAAATTCACCTAATTTTTGCCTTCTGTCATTGAGGTCTACTCTGAAATACATTTCTTCACTGTGCAATTTCCTTTGCTCACAGGTATTTGATGAGCTGTTGCTGGATGCAGATTTCAGTGTAAATGCAGGCAGCTGGATGTGGCTTTCATGCAGTGCTTTCTTCCAACAATTCTTCCACTGCTATTGCCCTGTTGGCTTTGGGCGTCGGACCGATCCCAGTGGCGACTACATCAGGTGAGTATCTTGGACAGTTTCTATCACTGAATCTTACCTATTCCATCAAGATTACCAACATTTACACTGTTGCAGCGTTGGGGGTGGGCAGGTGTTTTTCTCCATACAAAGAAACTTGTTGCCTTTGGCCCTCTGTCTCCGTGAATAATCTGTTCTACATCATTGCAAAAACTAGAATACAGTTTTAAAGATCAGTGCCTGTTTCCCCCTTTCCTTCTCCTTTATTGTTTTGTGCCTCGTGTTTTATATTCCAAGATGGCAAAGAATTAAATTTCATAAGCTGCTCAAGAAGCCTCTTTTTTGCCTACAAAGGAGGCTAAAATTGTTTCTAATAATGTACAGCATACCTGTCTTATTTATCATGCTACCCAAATATTTAAAATTACAAAATATCAGTAAAAAGTCTGGGCATATGTGAATTGCATTTTATTAGTGAAAAATTGGAAGTGTCCTGAAAAATCGACAATAGCATAGCTAAGTGATCCTTAAAAACTTATCACTTGTAAAAACAGTGACATGGATTTTTAAGGAGAGAGTTCAAAAATGCATGACAGGAGTCCAAGTAGAATTACAAAGTATAGTTCATGTAATCAGTATTCTTCAAAGGCAATTAAATGCAATTTCAGATAGATGCCAAAATGTAAGTAATTATCGATTGTAAATTCAGTACACAGCATAGTTTCTGAAAGGCAATAAGGTGCAATTTCAGGTAGATACCAAAATGTAAAATACCTCATACAAAGTCCGCTTCGTATAACATTGAATTCATACAACATTGCCTAATTCCTTGAAAAAAGTTGCCTCATACAAAGTCGCAGCAACTTTGTATGAGGCATTGGGGTCCCCAGGTTGCATTGTGCCTGGGCAGTATAAAAGGCAGGGCACATGCATGCATTGCTCTTGTGGGTTTTGCACGAGGTGAAGAGTGTTTAGGAGTGGTTTTGAGCACACTTTGGATTTTTTTGAATTTTTTGTCAGAATTTTTAGAAGCATTCCTGGGATTCTTGCAGCATTCTTCAGGTTCTTGGACAATCAGGGTTGTTTGACATGTTTTTGTAATGTATTTAGCCTTTAGACAATGATTTCTTAAAGTTCTGTCAGTTTCCTTGACTTTGCCCTGAAGTCTGTGCTGTTACAGTGCAATGTATCTCTATGGAAACGACGTTGTACAAGGCATCGCGGCAAGGATTTGGACGTTGTATGAGGCATCACAGCTAGGATTTGGCATGCCTCATACAAAGTCCAAATCCGTATAAAGTCCAAACTTATGGAACCAAGTTTGGACGTTGTATGAGGTATCACTGTAATTGTAAATTCCAAAGGTAAATTCAGTACACAGCCTTGTGATATCCCTCCAGTAGATGGATATTTCGAAAACCTTCATCAGAGAAGAGTGATATCTGGAATTTATAAATACATATATGGTAATAGCCCAGTAAATATTAACACAATCTTAACAGCAATAATATAATATAATTAATCTGACATAAATATCTAAAAAAATCATTCAACAGCCTCAAAAACATAAAGGGGGGGGGAGGAATTCATGATGAGCCTGAACAAAGAACAGGTGGTTTTCTGTCTGTTTTATTTCCCCCACCCTGCCATCTTTTTGTGCGTTATTTATCATGTTAAACATGTGCATTTTTGTTTATTCTGCAGGCGATATCTGCCAAAGTTGAAAGGCTTTCCCTCACGTTATATCTATGAGCCTTGGAATGCCCCTGAGTCAGTACAAAAGGCAGCTAAGTGCATCATTGGCGTGGACTACCCCAAACCCATGGTGAACCATGCAGAAACTAGCCGACTGAACATTGAACGCATGAAACAGATCTATCAGCAACTCTCACGCTACAGAGGCCTTTGTAAGTAGTGACCCCTGTGTCATACATTTGAATTGTATTGTTAAAAGTACAGTAATACCTCACACAAAGTCTGCTTCATACAATATCGGATTCATACAACATTGCCTAATTCCTTGAAAAAAGTTGGCTCATACAAAGTCGTGCGACTTTGTATGAGGCATTGGGGTTTTCCCAGGTTGCATTGTGCCTGGGCAGCATAAAAGGCAGGACACATGCGTGCATTGCTCTTGTGGGTTTTGCATGAGGCAAAGAGTATTTAGGAGTGGTTTTGAGCACGATTCTGGATTTTTTGAATTTTTCCATCAGAATTTTTAGAAGCATTCCTGGGATTTTTGCAGCATTCTTCAGGTTGCTGGACAATCAGGGTTGTTTGACATGTTTTTGTAATGTATTTAGCCTTTAGACAATGATTTCTTAAAGTTCTGTCAGTTTCCTGTCTGTTTCCTTGACTTTGCCCTGAAGTCTGTGCTGTTACAGTACAATGTATCTCTATGGAAACAACGTTATAGGAGGCATCGCGGCAAAGATTTGGATGTTGTATGAGGCATCGTGGCTAGGATTTTGCATGCCTCATACAAAGTCCAAATCCGTATAAAGTCCAAACTTGTGGAACCAAGTACCCTGTACCCTGTACCCTGTTCAAATTCTGTTCTCTTTAAAACAGAACTTCTCAATCTTTTTTGAGTCACTACCACCTTTTATAGTAGCCAAGTAACTTGCAACCCTCTGCCAGATTTTCATAAAAAGGTATTTTTAATGGTGTGAAGAAAAGCATTTACAATATTTTTTTACCCCTGACACAGCTGTTTTGCCACAAGATCCACTTCACTTTATAAAATGGCAGCTTCTCTCTAACCTCCTCCTTCCTCCCAACACTCTCTTCTTTTAAAATAATTTTTGACAAATTTTCAGAAAAATTAACAATCAAGACAAAAAAAACCACTACAATACAAATTAAAAAAACCAGTAAAAAAACCTAAGTACTACTTTAGCAATGTAGTACCTCCCCACCCTTCATTGTATCTCAGTAAATATATTCCAATACATTGTATACAACATGAAACTTACATTTACTATGTTATCTATTTATTATTCACTTCAAATATCCAATTCTATACTCATTTATATATACTTATGACTGTTTATGGTTACCTTATTTAATCTAACAGAAGTTTATTAACTATTCTACATAAACAAAACAAAAATATAATAATAAAAATATAATAAACACAAATTCATAATACACACCCAGAGTATTATTTTTTTATTCAGTTCCCATGTTAACTTATCATTCAGTGCAAGATCCCACATTTCCTTATACCACTCTTCGATTTTCAAAGTTACATCGTTTTTCCAATTTCTTGCAATACATTGTCTACCCGTTGTCAACATTATGGCAAATAGCTCTTTTTTATCAGCATATTATTGTTGTTGTTGTTGTTATTGTTATTATTTGGTTCATTTCTATCCCGCACTTCTGGCGCGAGCGCCACCCAGAGCGGCTAAATAGCAAAAAGGGGAGAAAGCTCTTTATACAATAAAAGAGAACAATCTTGCCCGACCACAATACAGTACGTAAAACACCAAATACAAAGAATACAATCATTAAAACCCTCAGGTACCCTCCCTAACCCCTTAAGAGAATAAAAGAGTAAAAGATAAAAAGATAAAGGCCATACTAAAAAAGAACATAAAACAAGAAATATATACAAAAAACTGACAACTCAGACCACTATCCTAAGGCAGCTAAACCAGCCAGCGGGCCTGGACCATTCCACATGTCGGGTCACAGACCCTCTGGCATAGCCAGGTCTTGAGTGCCTTTCTAAAGGGGAGCAGCTCGGCCTGGAGGCGCAGATCTGGTGGTAAGTGGTTCCACAGGGCCGGGGCAGACACAGAGAATGCCCTCCTCCTGGTCCCCGTCAGATGTGCTTCTCTCATCGAGGGGACCACCACAGAGCCTCTCTGATCTGCCCTCATAGGACGGGTAGAATGCATATAATCCCATATGCAATGGGATTATAGCCGTGCTGTAAACATCAGGAAAGGAATGATTTGGAGCAGCTTCTGGAAGAATGTACTGTGATACTAAACTGGAAAACTTATATTTATCTTTATATTTCAAGATACATTCAAATGGCGTGCCAGTTCTTTAATGGAGATTATTATTATTATTATTATTATTATTATTATTATTATTATTATTATTATTATTATTATTATTATTATTATTATTATTATTATTATTATTATTATTATTATTATTATTATTATTATTATTATTATTATTATTATTATTACTTTTGCTAGGTTTATTGGCCTCTGTCCCTTCCTGTATAGAAGATCTCAGCAACCCAGTCACAGACCCTTCTGCAAGCCAAGGAGGCTGCACCAGTACAAGTGAGCACGTAAATTATGTGATCTTTTTAGCAGGCATATGAAGAGCACTAACGAACAAGATTACTTCTGCCACAGGAAGGATGGGTGGGTCGAGTCCTAGCTTCTAAATCGTCTTCACCAGGGTTGTTTCAAAATTTAGTGAGGTCTCTAGTAGATGTGGAGATTTACAGTACAGTACAGTAAGTAGACCCTTGCATAACGACGTTACTTGGTTCCCCAAGTAGCGATGTTAAGCGATTTTCATCGTTATGCAGGATTCTATGGAGTTTCCCGCATAACGACGTTTTTAGCATTGTTATCCGGATAACAACAGTTATTTTTAGCATCGTTATCTGGATAATTACGCTAAAATGTCGTTATGCGGGGGAACACGTGGCGCATAACGACGCGTCGTTAAGCAAAAATGACGCTATCCGAACGCGTCGTTATGTGAGGGTTGACTGTATATTCTTTCAAAATGTGAGGTGCTTGAGAGAATATTTAAAGAGGAAAGCTGAAATTTACTGAAGCCTGTTTTCCCAAGCTGAAATAAAATCTTAAGGGGAACCTCTGGCTCTTCTGCATTACATTTCCCTGCTCACATAGTTCCTGTGCTTTCCATCCAGTGATACAAAAAGATAGATGCATGCCTAGGTGACAGCATTTGGGGTTCTGGAGGGAAATGTCCTAACAAAACTGTGTTTTAACTCCCTTCTCCCACACACTTTTTATAGTGCTAAAGCAATCCCATTATGGTCAAGCATCTCCAAAAAGAAAGCTTGATGTTATAGAGGAACACAGTGAAGAGCTGTACAAACGAGCAAAAGTGGTGGCTCGGAATTCACAGCAAGAATTTGTGTAGGTGAGTGGCTACTCGCTTGGCACTAACACCTGGGTGAAGGAACTTAAATTTCTCTTTGAGTGCTATTCCACTGTCATTATATGTGTAGGATCAAGGCAGGTGTCTGCCCTGGACATCCTTGAACAGCTGCCAGGATTCCAACACTTTACCAGAACACACCACTGTTGTCTGTGCCTTCTTTCAGATATTTTTGTTGGCCTGGCAATTCAAGCAGATAGCTGTCTACGGCCTCTGATTTAATATTCCACAGTATTCTTATCCAGTATTTTTCTGGATAGCTATATAGTGGCTCAGTCTATTTGCCTAGTGTTTCTTGAAATATTGCTGGCACTCCATGGTGCTGTCTCCAACGAAGCAGAAGAGCTTGCCACATGTTAAATATTCCACTGTAACATCTAGATTTCATTATGCACCTGATGAAGTGGAGTGCAGCCCAGAAAAACATATGCCAAATAAAAACTTGCTAGTCTTTAAGATGCCACAATTCTTTTTTTTTAAACAAATTAGTTTAGAAAAGTGAGTGTCACTGGCAGGTCCCCCACCCCTGCCTCACCTCCAAACTAGACTCTAAAATGTAACTTTATTTTCCTGGTGCATTTCTTGTATAATCATTCACTGGTATCTTAACTGTTGGTTCCAACTAGAGCATATCCAGTGAATCAATGGCTGAATGGTAAATCAACACATATGCTAATAAAAATTATTCAGTGGGTGCTACAGTGAGATTATCACTTGGATTTATTGCATCTGAGCAGGACTGATGATTGGTTAGCTCTTCTATCAGCAGCTCCTACTAGCCCTAACTAGTCATGAGGAGAACTGCAGTTATGCACACCTAGCTTATGAGCAACAAGTACTCCCTGTTTGGATGCTGGTGATTCTGATTTGCCTTTGCTTCTACAGTCTTTTACTTTAATAATAATAATAATAATAATAATAATAATAATAATAATAATAATAATAATAATAATAATAATAATAATAATTTCTGCAAAATGTCAGATAAAATTATTCTAAGATAGTAATGATAAAATATGCTAGTCCTTACGTATTTTCTCATTTGTTTGTCATATTAAAGGTGAGACGTGTTCTAAGTATTAGGAAATTAATCCTGTTACTTGTAAAATTAATCTTATAGTACTGGAAACCCCACTTTGGAAACTGCAAATCAAAATGAAGAACATCCTTTTCTCATCAAATGATTCTGTTGATGCAGTTCCTACTAAGGAGATCAAAGCAGTACTTATGGGTTTTATTCCTGCTCAACCACCACTGTTACCATGTAATGTAGGTTGAGAATCAGTACTTGCCTAATGCAGTTCTTTGAGCTTGACAGTTTAGTGGACATTTGAATCCAGATCTCCTTGATGCAAGTCAAACACTCTCTATTTGCTATCTTTATTTGGGGGTTGTTTTTTGTCAACTTTTGAGTCCATCAATCATACATTTTATTCTTCCTGTTGCATTCCTGATGTTTTACATAATACTGGACTCCATTTGATAACTTTACACTATTTAATGTCAGCTCTTAACAAAATGTGATGTTCTTAATTGTGGTCCATGTGAATCACATATACGGGGTTTTGCACATGCGCGAAGACTTCATCAATCCTCCAGAACTAAAAGGAAGTCATTAGCAATGGTGTAGCCCCACCTTACTGTGCATGTCAGCACACCTAATGGCTTCTCCTATCCGTTTTTTATTTACTGCTGTGACATTCACACCCCTTGCAAACTTCCAGAGTTAACTGTTCATATTTTCAATGATGTCTTTTTCTCTTCCCCTCTTCAACTCTTAAAAAATTGTGATGCTAATTTAATAAACATGACTTTTTTTTCTTCCAATCTCCCATTTGCTGCAAATATCTTGGTTTATTTTATTCTTTCTTAGTTTGATTGCTGTAATTTTTCATTCCGACCTCCCTTATTCTTAACTTTATTTTCCCTTCTCCTTTTTAAATTCTACTGCTCATGTAAAGGAGTTTTTCCCCCTCTGTGTCTTGTCTTGTTTACATTTTCCTTCTTATTTATTCTTTCACAGGGTTTTTTTTGTCACTGCATCAAGTTTGTTATTTTTGTCTCTAAAATGTTCACTGTTTACTATCTCCTCTATGAGTTCTTCTCTGCCAATGCCCTCCTTTTCTCCAAATCATTGATCCTGGATCTCAGTGCCTCTTGATATCTATCCATCTTCCTTCTTGTACATATCTTAAATCACATCTTAATATATTTCTCTCCAATCTTTTAACCTCTAATTGATATTTTCCTAACTTTTTTGTCTTATTTAGATTGTAAGCTAGCATCTAACTTTGTTTAATGTAATGCTTGAATCACCTGATAAAAATGTTCTTAGCATTATACCATTTGCCTTATACTTTTGGGTTGATATTTCCAGTTGAGGGTGTGACTCTACTGGAGAACCAGCTTAGTTTGATCAGTTTTGGAATCAGATTGAAACATTGCTCCCTTGGTCCTTAAATCGCTACTACTATCCACATGGAAATATTTAATCACAAACTGGTGTGAATTGAATCACTGCCAAAAAATAAAATACACAACCAAAAAGCAGACCCTAGTATCAAAAGAGAAAAAAAGCAATAAACATGGAAGAAGGCTGTACTGATTTGTATTTCGCTGTACATTGTGTACCAGGAAAAATATTGAATTTGAGTGCAGTATACATGCTATTTGCCTGTCTCTTCAAAGTCATGTCCCAGAAGTAAAGTGGATTGTATCAGCAACAAGATTTTCTACTTTTAACTTAGAATCTGTCTTTGTAGGAGGTAAGAGACATACATTAAAACCTCTGATAACACTAAAACTTGGTTCCACAAGTCTTAGAATTATCCGATTTTTAACGTTATCCAATGCATGTATTGGGTAACATTAAAATCCTATGGGATGAATCATATAACATTAAAACTCCATAGAGATACATTGTAGCCGGCACAGGCTTTAGCGAACATTATCCGATACATCCCATAGGATTTTAACGTAATGCAATGCACTCCCCCCCCTTCCCGATTGCTTAATGTTAATGCGTTTTTTGTGTTATCTGATGCAAACATTATCTGAGGTATTACTGTACTGTGATACACACTAATAATTAGTTGCACATTGCATGAGGAGATTAAAAATGAATTGTGATTCTGACAAGAATGAAGATGACTGCTGTAGAGACATTTTCAAACAAGAACTATGCAGTACTATTTCCTTGGACATGCTTAGCATATGCTTTTGAGCAATTTTTCATTTTCTAGAATGAAAATACTAACCCTTGGGCTCTTTTTGTTTCTTTACAGTCTGACCTAGGCAATTGACAAGACCCAAGTTGTGACCTGGATGCCACCCCCTACAGTTAACAGGGAAAGATTTCTGTCAGAAGGATCAGAATATTAACCAACAACTTTTTGATGGTGTCAATGTTTAACATTGGTAGCCACCAGGCAAGGACTCTTAAACTCCTGTGCTGGATGCAGTGAGCCAGTCTTCGTCAATGAAGAAAAGCCATGAAGACTAAATCCCTATCTCACCAATGAGACTCTTAACATCAGCTGGAAAAAGACTTAGGACAATACTCACTCGTTCTTAAGTATATTCCAGTTACCATGAATGGGACTTGCTCATTCAAAGTGCCACCTAGTATTCTCTCATCTCCATTGATTTTCAGTTACTGAAATGAACCAAAAATGCAACATACTTTATGGTGCTTATTAGAGTTTCAGGAACTGCATTTATAAAACACTCCAAACACAGCCGCTTGTCATTTTAACAGAATGTAAGAGTGCACAATGCATCAGGTGAGCACATGGCTTTTTAAAAAAGTATCCTGAGAATAGCATGTGTTGATATATAAAGGGACAGCAATGGTCACTTCTTTTGTAAAAAAAAAGTAGGGCAGTAACAGTAGAATTTGAATGGTGGGAATGAAAGTAACCATCTCTTAAACCTAAAAGGCAGTATGGCTCTTCCACTGCATAATGTCCATGTTCCTTTTTCAGTGATTCTGAAAATATATGTTCTAAACAAGGGGGCCATTCAACAATTATGTGATCCTCAAAGGGGGTGGGGGGTCTGCCATCCGAATTACAGAAAAATTACATGGGGTGGGGTGGGGGGGGGGGTCAGGTCAAAATTACATAATCCATTTGGAGCTGTTTCTAACCGACAGTGGGAAACCAAACCTGTGCATAAAAAGAAAGTGTTTTATTTACCTTTGTGCCTTGCTCCATGCGGTGAAAATGGAGGGGGAAAGCCATGCTTCCTGGTTGCAGGGAGAGCAAGAGGCTAAGCTAGAGCATCGCTTCCTGCTTCAGTGCAATTGGCCTGCATCGCCACCACTGGTTGGTGGTGCAAAATACAGTACTATTTGGTTCAGATCACGTAATTTTAAGGGAGAGGGGGTCAAAGCGAAAATTACGGTTGGATTACATAAGGGGGAAGGGGTCAATTTTTCCCAGAAAAAGGATCATGTAATTGTTGAATGGCCCCTGGGGTGCCCGTGGGCTGGATCCGGCACCTGACACCAATTCATCCGGCCCACGAAGCCCTCGTCACTCCCAGAAGGGCACATTTTGCTTCTAGGAGTGATGAGGACTTCAGGGGCCGGATGAATTGGTGTCGGGCTGGATCTGGCCCATGAGCTGTAATGACCGGCCCCCAAAACTACGTGACTGGCCCACGGGCCCTAACGTTTGGGTACCCCTGTTCTAAACACATTATTTGCTTCTGGGGCAGGCTGTGTATTGCAGTTCCATGGTAAAGCTGAATACAGTACTGATCTGCTTCCTTTAAAATAGCCCAAACAAACCTGGTTACATTTATTTTTCAGGAGCAAGTTACGAGCCATTATGGTTGCACGTATGCCCTTGATAGGGAAGCCTGATGAGATGCTGAATACCTTTCTGGTGATTAGAAGCACTCTACAAAGCTTTTAACTCTAGCCATTTCTTGGAGGAGTTGAATATACTATACAAAAATGACGCATAACACACGTGCATTGTTTGCATAATTTACATAGTTTACAAACTCCTACAAAAGTTACATTTCTTTAGTGGGAGTCTTATATCACAAACTTTAAGATAGTCCTGTCTACGTAAACATCCATTTTGTAAGTCACAGCAGGTGTGCTTAGTTTTGGATATTTTCCACCCACATAACAATCTGGAATTTCCATCTTACTTTGTCAGTTTCCTATATGGATTGAATAAATCCATTGTGGTGATCTTCATGGAGTTAATGCTGTGTTAGGCTGAAATATCTCCTGTATGGATTTCCCCGACTATCCCATTTTTATTTGGTTGACCTCACTTTTCAGTTGTAGGTTATGGTGTGCTAGAATCTTTTTTAAAAAAGTATTCCGCACCTTACACTGTATGCCTCCCCATCACTCTTATTGGAAATCTAGTCTGACAACATGATTCCACCAAGTTATTGATCACTTTGTCTTTGTTTTCAGTGTAGCCTTGGCAGGGTTACTAACCCCCCCCCCCCCCAAAGCAGTAGGAAATGCCATGCTGTGAGAAAAGGCCGTGTTAGATCTAATTATCACACAATGAAATGAGCTGTTCTGTTAAAGCTGTTCAAAGCCTGTTGGATTCCAAGAAGCCTATCAGAGATGAACTTACATTTCTTCGTGGCTTATGGGGCTATAAAACATCCTAATAACTTTGCTCTCTTATGGCATTGAGCACTTAAACTGGGGATTAGATTTTAGCCCACTAAACAGAAAGACAATGTGGCAAAAGGTGGAACCTTGAAGAAGTTGCACCCTTCTAATGATGGATGTGTGGAAAATAACTACTCACATAAATTTCTCTAGATACCAAGCTTGGACAAATTTCTAAAGCAACAAATGAACTCTTCAGGCGTCATGCTGGTATCTTTTCCTAAGGTAATTCTGGCTGCTCTTCAGAGAAAAGCCAAATGCAACCCATGTTAATTGGTACCCTGCCTCATTCTGATTAATTAACAGAAAGCTCTTTTTCCTAATACAGAGCAAGAAATAAATGCACTTTTTACACTTTGGATTCAGACTGTGACCTTTGACCCTTCTTCATCTTGAAATGTTTCCCAGCTTTAACAGTTGTGTTGTAACTATTAACTTGTTTTATAAATGTCTTTATCCCCTTTTTTGTTGTCATGGTTAATTTTGATTGGGAATTAATTCAGCAACTTCTGTATCATTGCCTTGTATTCTGTGTTAAACATTGTGCCTAATCAAAAAATAATAATAGCTAGATTTGGGAATGGTATACTCAGTTCTGGAATAGTGTACAGCTGTCCTCTTCACCTTTATTTTAATATTGTCAGCAAAGAGCACTTAAACATGCAAGCTACATTCCACACAAAATGGACTTGTTTCTAAATAATGGGAAACAAATCTTATGCAAGAACTGGAACAATGTTGGTTGCGTATAAGCCTTGAGATGAAGCAGGTTCCGAGTACATACATAGGACAAGAGTAAAAAATGAAAACAAAAATTGCTAATGATAGTTATGTTGATTAAATGATCATGATTGCTTGTCTTGCTGCTACTATTACTGCATTATAACTGCAGTGCTTTGCAAAGCATAAGAGGACACATTTCTGAGGAACACCGTACTAAAAATTGAGATGGGAGAGTGCAATGTATAGCTACCGTAGAAAGATGAGGTGGTTGCTTCAAGTTCCCTGATTTTGGTTTATTCCAGAGTTGCAAGCAGCAGTTTGCATCTAAAGATATTTAGCTTGTCTTGCAAAGAGGGGTTTGAATCTAGAAGGATGAGACCTACATTAGGCTAATCAAAAGACACAGTGGCCAAATTCCTGTTTGTGCAGTTATAATGTAAAATTAGTAAAGGAAAAGGTCACCCTTGCTCGAAAGCCAGTCGTATCAGTTTATAGCCAAAGAGCCAGCACTATCTTTGTCTGCAGGATTACTTTAAAATCACTCATTTTAGCTATATCATTATGGATTAGAATCCAAATACTGTACAGTACATGGATTCTGACAGGCTAATAAAAAAGGAATGTCTGTATATTATACTAGCATATTTACTCGGACTTTGCCCCGGAGTTGTTTTTCCCTGTGGGAGGGAAGGGCGGTTCGGCTGGGGACGACGCAAGGCCGAAGGACCCAGCCACGGCCTCCGCGGGCGAATGGGGAATGCACAGTGGGTGCCTTTGGTGCCCTTGCGTTCCCTGCCACCTGGGGAGACGCAGTAGCTGGGTCCTTCAGCCCTGCGTCCCCGGGCGAACAGGGAGGGTGCAGTGCAGCGGGTGCCTGCGTACGTCTTGCTGTGCACCCAATGATGACGCCAGTGCGCTGTCACACACTGGTGCATCCTGGGATTTTTTTGGATGGCTCAGGTGGGGCTTGTGCCCCACCCATGTTAACCAGACCCCCTTCTTTGACTGAAGGGGGGTGCAAGGTAGGTGGCATGTGCTGGTCAGGTGGGTGGGTGGCAGAGGGGGGGAATTGCAGCCTGAACCCACAAACGTACGGGTATCCTTTATATTTTTAGATTAGTAATTCAAAGACCATGAAACTTGATATGAACACTAGAAACACTATAGGGTTGTACATGTGGGGTACAGTGGAACCCTGACATACAAACGGTACAACTTACAAAAAAAATTGACGTACAAATAAAAATCCTGGCTAAAAAAAATTTGACATACAAAATTTTAATAGGAAATATTTGACATACAAAAAACTATGGTGACATCTAGTGGCCTTTTCTGGTAATGCAATGTGTTTTTGACACATTTTTCGACATACAAATAACCTTGAGGAACAGAAAAATTCATATGTAGAGGTTTTACTGTATTTGGTTTTTAAGCTGCATGAGATAATTGTAATTAAGTGAATGGCTGGTATCCAATTGAACCTCTGCCATGCAGAAGATCCTGCCAGTGTAGTAACATGGTATTGTGCTATCTTCACAAATGAAGGGTAAATTTTCTTCATAGAGATCACTGCTTGCACAGCACAACAGCAGAAGTTGCTCAAGTGAGACAATTCCAGTTTACTGGCTACTAGCCAATGTATTTAAAGCCTGGTCACTAGGTGGCAGTCATCATTAACTATTGCATATCTTTGCAGTTGACAACAGTTTAAAATTAAGGTGAGGCAGAGGGCTGTCCCCTCATGTGGGGATTTCCACCCTAAGGCATGGAGTAGATGGGTTCACCTCCTCTCTTGTGAGGGGCTCTAGTTGCTGCAACACAGCAGTGAGCATTGTTTCACGCAGATGAAACAGACACCTTGTGCCCTATTTTGACAGCTACATAACTCAAGACCATAATACAGTAGAACCCCCAACCCCTAGGGTTAGGTTCCAATGCTTACTGTGATGACAAACTGGAAAATAGTGATCCCTATAGATCAGTGATGGTGAACCTTTTAGAGAATGGGTGCCCAAACTGGACGCTGCC
Organism: Bradypodion pumilum; assembly: GCA_035047305.1. NCBI lineage: Eukaryota > Metazoa > Chordata > Lepidosauria > Squamata > Chamaeleonidae > Bradypodion > Bradypodion pumilum. Next base: position 440,772,946 of record JAWDJD010000001.1, read on the forward strand.
GTCCACACCACAGAGGGCAGGGTGAACTCTGTTCTGAGGAGAGGAAGGCAGTGCTCCCATTGGGCTGCTGGGCAGAGGGGTGGGATGAACTCTGTGCTGGGGGAGGGAAGAAGTGTTCCCATTGGGCTGCTGGGTAGAGACGCAAGGAAAACTGTGTGCTGGGGGAGGAAAGAAATGCTCCCATTGAGCTGCATTGCAGAGGGGTGGGATGAATCACAATGGTCCCTATTTATCTACTTACAATGTTTTGCTTTCAAACTGCTAGGTTGGCAGTTACTGGGACAGAGACAGGTGCTCAATCCATCATGCAGTACCCGGGTCTTGAACTGCAGACTTGTCAGCCTTCCAGCTAACAAGGAAGGCTTCTTAATTGCTGAGCCACATTGAATAACATTTCCAAGCCTAGTAGGAGTGAAGACTAGATGTTGGCTTATAAACAGGAAAAATACTCCACTTAATTTTTAGGGAAAGATTGCTAAACTATATTTCTGGCCCTAAAGTGATGGATAGCTAACTATGGTTTTAATAATATAGTAAGAATTATAAAAGTGCAACCAGCTCTTAAATCGGTGTCAAGCTCCCATTACTAAAGTCCAGTTGTGCTTCTTCTACCCAGTCCATTTGCAAGCTGATTAAAGAATTGCTTCTATGGTATTTAGTAGTGCTTATTCCTGAGTACTGCAGGATGAAATGAGTTCCCGTCTTTGTCCCAGCTCCTGTCAACCTAGCAGTTCGAAAGCAAGAAATTGCAAGTAGATAAATAGGGACCACTGCAAAAGCAGACAGCGCTGGCTCTTTGGCTTTGAAACAGAGATGAGCACTGAACCCTACAGTTGGATACGACTGGCTTTCGAGCAAGGGAAACCTTTATGATAGATAGATAAATCTTTATTGTCATTGTCGTGCACAGAAGATTGGGGAGAAAGAAAGAAAAAACACTTATCAAGCCAACAAAACCCAAACAAAACATAACCATAGAAAACTATCAACACACTCCCACCCCACATATACACACTTAACCCCTAAAAATCTCTAAAGCTCTAAGACTCTAAAAACTCTTTTAAAAAACTCTATAGAGAAGCTCCCTCGTAGACTGCATTGCACTGCATTCAAAGCCAAAACCACTTTTGGGTAGAAACTATTTCTCAAGCGGCTGGTCCTGGTCTTTATGACCCTATACCTTCTTCTAGAAGGCAAAAGCTGAAAGAGATCATTTCCAGGGTGCGTACTATCTTGCGCAATCTCTACAGCTTTCTTATAACACCTGGCGGCATAGATTTGACCTAGAGTGGGAAGAGTACGCCCGATTATACCCTCCGCAGTCTTTACGACCCTGGACAGCATTGTTCTTTCCTTAGCTGTACAACTCTGGACTGCAGTGGCTTAAGTGGCTAAGACGCTGACTGGGAAGCGGAAGGTCCGCAGTTCGATTCCCGAGTACTGCAGGACGGAAATGAGCTCCCGTCTTCATCCCAGCTCCTGCCAACCTAGCAGTTCGAAAGCAAGAAATTGCAAGTAGATAAATAGGGACCACTTCGGTGGGAAGGTAACAGCATTCCATGCGCTCCGGTGTCTAGTTATGCCTGCCACATGACCACGGAAACGTCTGCAGAAGCAGACAGCGTTGGCTCTTCGGCTTAGAAACAGATGAGCACTGCACCCTAGAGTCGGATACGACTGGCTTTCGAGCAAGGGAAACCTTTACCTACAACTCCCAAACCATACACACAGACCATAGGTTAACACACTCTCTATGGTACAGTGGTAGAATGCCAACAGCAGGTCCTTTGAAAGATTGTTCTTCCTGAGGATTTTCAAAAAGTATAAGCTCTGCTGTGCTCTCTTCATCAGATCTTTCATGTTTGCTCCCCATGTTAGATCATCCCTCAGCTCCATTCCCAGAAATCAAAACACCAAGACCTGTTCCACATAATTCCCTTCAATAATAAGTGGCTGGATGTTCAATTTGCATTTTCTAAAGTCTTTACCTTTACCATTCTAATGTACATATGCATAGAATGCTTTTTAATGAACACCTAGAAAGTGAATGGCTTTTAATCCTTCCAATATTTGTTTATCTTAACATCATTTGGCTGCCTAGACTCTGGCCAACCAATTCTTAATTTATTTATATTTTTCATTATATGTATAGCACTGTAAACATGTTTAGCTATGCAGTCTTTGGAATCTTTTAAAATTTCTTTTGTCATTACAGTTCCAGCTATGTATTAATGGTCACATACCCCGCCGACATTTATATTTTGAACTGATCAAAATCAGTTCATTGTTTTCAAATGTGTCAGATGCAGATGGCCCTGAGATTAGAATTTCCAGCTCACATGCAAATATAGTAGAACCTCATACAACAATCGACCGTATAGCAACAAAATCGCATAACAATTAGGTTTTGGGGGGAAATGGCATCATGCATAGAAATTTTCCCTATGGAAAAATCGTACAACAATTTTTCAATGGGAAAAACCACTTAGAAAACAAAATCGTTGTACGATGCATCCCATAGGGAAAATCGCTATACAATGCATGCATCGTATAGAAATTGTTTCGTAGAACAATGAGCCCCATGGAACGGAATACAATTGTTGTATGAGGTACCACTGTAGAGAATTTTTTTAAATGGACTATTACAATTATGTATTAAGTAGAACTATTTATTCACTCCTCATTTACATAGAGTAGTTTTGACTGTTAACCTTTATGTCATCATACAGTATACTGTCAAAAACATTTTCCAGCAGAGAATCTCTCAGGATAATTCTGATTCTTCAGACTCTTTGGGAGTAATTCTGATTCCTTACACATCCTAGTTTTCTATTGTGGCCCACATGCCAAGCTGCTTTCTGGAAGTTAGCACTGCAGACAGAAACACAAATCATTTATTCACATAGGTTCACAATATTCAAGAGAATAATTAAGCATCAAAGAGTTAGAATCAGCACCTCTGGCCAGGCATGGGCTGGGCCACTGGGACAAGGGGATTCATCCTGGTGCGTCCTCATCTCTGGTGCCCTGAGGCGCAAATAATAATTTTATTATTATTTTATCCGCCGGGCGTGCTGCACTTTACATCAGTGGTGGCCAATTTTTTTTTTCTGTGGGCCAGTCCCGCCCCGACACGCAGCTGCAGGGGCCAGAGGCGGGCTGCTCCTGCTGTTGACCATTTTGACAGCAGCGACAGCAGCAGTGTGCAGCGTTGACATCAGTCTTGGTGCACCAGGTTTACCCTTCCAGCACCGCGGATTTTGAAATGGAGAAGGCTTGGAAAATTTCTTCAGTGCGATGATCCACGTTGCTAAAGGCTTCTGAAGCACTGGTACTGAGTGGAGGCTGCTTGGACCAGCAGGGACCAGCAGGAGCAAAGCCCGATCACTGCCGCCGCCACCACCGCAGCTGCCACCGCCACCGCCGCCACTGCCATAGGTGATGTATTGCTACGTCAGGTGGTGGGGGCGGATGGAGGGCAGTCCAGAGAGGGCCTGGGTTCTCAGTCTGGGCCAGATTAATGATATGCGTGGACAAAAGATAAGAATGAGCTGGGGTTAGCAAGAGACACAAAAAGCATTCTTCGGGTATGTGCATAGCAAAAGATAAAGGGAAGAAACATGCTCAACAGGGATAGGAAAATGATAACAAATGGAAAGGAAAAAGCAGAAGACATGCCAACATACTGGAAGGTTCAGAGGAGGGCAACAAAGGTGTTGTGTATAAGAAAGTATGTCTTTAAACAATGTAACAGAATAACTACCAGCTGTAACTCTGTAACCTCCTGTATTAGGACACGAGCTAATGTCCACCAGATGGCAATAGCGAGCGTCCAGCTCACATGGTTCCAATTCCACAAATACCTACAGCGCGGGAAGATTCCCGCCACCACTCACCTGGACAAGAAGGGCGTGACCAGAAATGACGTCACGCAGACAGTAGCCAATGGGCTACCGAGGAGCCACATTCAAATGTATAGCCTCTGTATATATTGAGCTGTTTGTCCACCATTACCACATGTTCCCCCGGACCACCATGCAATAAAGATGTGTTAAGCCAATCCCTTCGGCTGTTCCTGTGTCTTGGTTCTCATACACTAAACTGACGACGAAGGTGGGATGATGGATCCCCACGAGATCAAGACACACGCCGGTTTCGACATCAACAAGCCGGAAGATTGGGAGCTCTTCGAAATGGACTTCCAAAGTGCGATGGTGGTGTCCGACATTACGGACGAAGGAAAGAAGAGGGCCATCCTCACCCGGATGCTGGGACGTGCCGCCATGAGAGTACTGGTGGACCTGGTTTCGCCGAAGAAGGTGAGCGAGGTGTCGGTCAAGCAGCTCCTGAAAGCGATGCGCGATCATTTCCAGCCCTCGGTCTCGATGTTTTCGGCTCGAGACACGTTCTGGAAGAGAGTCCAAGCGCCTGGGGAGTCCATCGCAGCCTTTGCAGCGGCCCTCCAGTTGGCCGCCGGCCCTTGCAAGTGGGAGAACCTAGAAATTGCCCTCAGGGACCGCATGCTCTGTGGCCTGTGGGACGAGGAAGTTCAGCGAAAGCTGATGAACCAGGAGCCGCCCCTGACGCTGCACGAGGTCATGAAGGCGGCGCAGGCTGCGGAAGCCACGAGGGCCGGAGTCAAGGGGTTCAGGGAAAGGCCCCCACAACCCGACAAGGCAGCAGGCTCGGTGCACGCGGCCAGGCGAGCGCCACAAACCTCCACGGAGAGCAGCGAGGATGAGGACGTCCGGAAGGTACGGAAGGATGGCCGACGTTGCGACGGCTGCGGGGTGGCCCACAACCGCGCCAAGTGCCCGTTCTGGAAGGCTGAGTGCCACAACTGTGGACGTCGAGGGCACATAGCCAAGGTTTGCAGACGGCGGCGCGGGGACCAGAGAGGCTCGACAGACCGCTCACCGAGATTCCAGGAAGGCACCCGGCCCTCGAGGAAGCAGGACGGCGTGGGCCACACCTCCGACGGCAGCGACGATGCCGCCCCAGTTCACAGCGTGTCCTTAGGACACCCCCGTTACTTTGTTGAGGTACTGGTGCAAGGGGCCCCCATTAGAATGGAGATAGACTCGGGGTCTTCATATTCAATCATTTCCCAGAGGGAGTTTTTGGGAATTTCCCCCAACTTGCGGCCCAGGCTCAAAGCGCTGAGGTCCACGCTGCGGGACGTACAGGGAAATAGCATTCCGGTGTTGGGGGTTGGAAAATTCAAGGTCCAGTACAAGCGGCACGCCGCGGAACTGCCCCTGGTTGTCCTCAAGGGGGAAAGCTGTAGCCTTCTCGGGACTCAATGGTTTAAGCCCCTGGGTTTGTTCATCGGGGGGGTGCATGCCATTGGGACTGACCCTATACAAGAGGTGTGTGACGCGCACCCCGAAGTGTTCAAGAAGGGACTCGGAAAATTCAAGGGACCCCCAGTTGCGTTTGACCTGGACCCGGAGGTCCGCCCAATAAGACTCAAACCGCGCAGAGTGCCTTTTGCACTCAAGGACAAGATAGAGGCGGAACTGGACAAATTGGTGGGCCAGGGGATTCTTGTTCCTGTTGATTCCGCGGAGTGGGAAACTCCGATTGTAACAGCGCTGAAGGCCAACGGGGAGGTTCGAATATGCGCAGACTACAAATGCACCATTAATAAGGCGATACGCCCAAATGCGTATCCGGTACCGGTGGTCAGCCACCTGTTGGCCAGGTTACATGGGGGGAGGTGCTTTGCAAAACTTGACCTGGCACAAGCATATCAGCAGCTATCGGTAACCCCAGCTGCAGCTGCTGCACAGACGATAGTCACTCATAAGGGGGCGTTCCAGGTCACGCGCCTACAGTTTGGCGTGAACTCGGCGCCAGGCATCTTCCAATCGCTCGTGGAATGCCTCTTAAAGGGGCTAGACGGGGTCTTACCATACTTTGATGACGTGTTGATAACGGGGGGGAGCGAATCTGAATTGGCTGAAAGATTAGACAAAGTGCTGACGATATTCGAAAAGGCGGGGTTGAGGCTGCGGAAAGACAAATGCGTCTTCTTCGCCACAGAGGTTGAGTTCTTGGGTTTCCGGGTAACCCCTGCAAGAATCAAGCCCTCCAAATCAAAGGTGGCCGCCATTCAAAATGCTCCTCGCCCCACCTCCAAGCCCGAATTGCAGTCGTTCCTGGGGCTCCTAAACTTCTACCATTCCTTCCTGCCTCGGAAGGCATTGGTGGCGGAGCCGCTTCACAAGCTTCTAAAAAAGGACGAGGCATGGAAATGGGGCGAGAGCCAAGAGAAAGCATTCAATGACCTGAAACAACTCCTAGCCTCAGACGCTATACTAACCCATTTTGACCCCAAGAGACCAGTAGTCCTGATATGTGATGCGTCCCCAGTGGGGGCGGGGGCGGTTCTGTGCCATGTGATGGAAAACGGGCGGGAGGCTCCGGTGGCGTTCTACTCCAGGTCCCTGTCTCAGGCAGAGCGAAATTACGCACAGACAGACAGGGAAGCGTTAGCAATAATCGCTGGGACCAAAAAGTTCCACGATTTCCTCTATGGCCGCCCTTTTACCATCGTGACTGACCACAAGCCCCTGCTAGGCATTTTCACTGCGGACAAGCCCACACCCCAAATCCTGTCCCCTAGGATGCTCAGGTGGGCCATTTTTTTGAACGCATACCAGAACGCGCTGGTGTATCGCCCTGGAAAGGTCATAAGCCACGCGGACGCCCTGTCGAGGTCACCCCTCCCCCACACAAGCGGCCACGTGGGTGAGGTAGAGCAAGACCACCAAGTGCTTATGATAGAGGTCTTAGATTCACCCCCCGTATTGCCCGCAGAGATCGCCAAGGCGACAGGAAAGGACAGGACGTTGGCCCTGGTTAGTTCTTGGGTGCAGAAAGGGTAGCCAACGTCTTCCCCAGCGAAGGAGTTCGCCCCATTTTTTCGGAAAAAGCTTGAATTGTCCTTAGAGAGGGGGTGCCTCCTGTGGGGGCAGCGGGTAGTTATCCCTGAAGCACTGAGAGCGAGGGTGCTCAAACTGCTGCACGTCAGCCACCCCGGAATTGTCCACTCCAAGGCACTGGCCAGGAGCTACTTCTGGTGGCCCCAGTTGGACGCCGATATCGAGCACATGGTGGGCACTTGTGCGAGCTGCCAGAGCTCCCGGCCCGAAGAAGCTCGTCTTCCGCACAGGGAATGGGACACGGCAAAGGGGCCGTGGTCCCACGTGCACATTGACTTTGCGGGCCCTTTTAGAAGATCTCTTTTTCTCCTCGTAGTGGATGCTTACTCCAAGTGGCTGGAGGTTCTCCCGGTTGCGAACACCTCCTCAGCCACAACTGTTAAACATTTGCGGAGGGTGTTCAGCACGTTCAGCATACCAGACACCCTTATTAGCGATAACGCTAGTTGTTTCACGTCCACTGAGTTTAGGGCATTCACAGAGATCAACGCCATCCGGCACATCACCTCCGCACCTTTCCACCCGGCGACAAAATGGCCAGGTAGAACGCCTTGTGCGTACCACCAAAGACGCGCTGAGGCGCATGGGCCCCGGGGATTTAAACCTACAGTTATGTCAGTTTTTACTAGGATACCTGGTTACCCCCCTAGCGTCAGGGTACTCGCCCGCGGAACTCCTAATGCGCAGGAAGCTGACTACGATACTGACCAGGCTAGACCCCACTAGGGTGGAAGACACTGGGAGGAACATTGGGGTAGCGGGCACGAAGAGTTTCGAGATAGGCGCCCCGGTTCATTGCAGAAACTACGCTAGCGCAGGGCCTGCCAGGGTTCCGGGCGTAGTCATTGGGCAGACAGGCCCCGTGTCGTATTGCGTAGAGACCAGCACAGGTCTACTCTGGAGGCGACACGCAGACCAACTCCGGCGCCGGATCTCCGAAGACCAGGGCGCTGACAGTGCAGAAAAGGATTCAACGTTAGGGTTCTCCCCCACCCGTTCAGCCCAAGGGGGAGGAGAGGGGGGCCGGTGGCCCCCACCACGGGGGGAAGGGAAGGAGTTTGTCCCCGTAGATATCCTGTCGGATACTCCCACAGATTCCCCAGTAGATGATTTTGAGTTTGAGTTACAAAACCGGGGGGGGTTCGGAGTGGTCCCCCACCCATCCAAGCGAGAAGAGGGGTTTTGCGTTAGCCCCCAGTGCCCCCGGTTTCTCCACAATGGAGTTCCTCCCTACCCCAAAAGCCGCGGAGCCGCGGCAAGTCACTAACGAGTATCCCTCTCCCATTGCAGGACAAGAGACCAGGGAGCAAAGAAGCGATAGCGCCCCGGGACAAGCCAGCCAGCCTTGCGCCCAAAACGCGTTTGCAATAAACCATATTGGATGAGGGACTTCGTCTCATCCTAGGGGGGAGGGATGTTGTGTATAAGAAAGTATGTCTTTAAACAATGTAACAGAATAACTACCAGCTGTAACTCTGTAACCTCCTGTATTAGGACGTGAGCTAATGTCCACCAGATGGCAATAGCGAGCGTCCAGCTCACATGGTTCCAATTCCACAAATATCTACAGCGCGGGAAGATTCCCGTCACCACTCACCTGGGCAAGAAGGGCGTGACCAGAAATGACGTCACGCAGACAGTAGCCAATGGGCTACCGAGGAGCCACATTCAAATGTATAGCCTCTGTATATATTGAGCTGTTCGTCCACCATTACCACATGTTCCCCCGGACCACCATGCAATAAAGATGTGTTAAGCCAATCCCTTCGGCTGTTCCTGTGTCTTGGTTCTCATACACTAAAAAAGGTGATTGGGGTATGGAAACCAAAGCTTATAAGGAAAGACTGAGGGATTTGCGCAGTGGTGGTCTCCAGTTTTTTTACTACCTACTCTGTGGGCATGGTATGGTGGGTGTGGCCAAGGGGAAAGCCCTGTGTTGCACCCAAATTTGGACTACTTTATTTCAAATCTTGGATGGGTGGGATCAGCCAGAATTTCTGCTACCGGTTTTGGCAAACTGGTGCGAACCTGCTGATGCCCACCACTGGAACTGGACATGTTTAGTCTTGAGAAAATGAGGCTGAGATGAGGTATGACAGCTATTTTCAGATATCTGGAAGAGTAGGGGCTGGATCTGTTCTCAATCATCTCAGAACGTAGGACCTTTAATAATGGACTCAAATTACAGGGACTCGGTTTGGGCTGAATATCAGGGAAAATTCCTTAAATGTTAGAACAGTATGACAATGGAACCAATTACCTTGGGAGGTGGGGAATGTTCAATCTTTGGAGTCATTCAAGAGAAAATTAGACATCCACCTGTCACATCTGCTTTGACTTGGATTCCTGCACTCAGCATAGCATTGGACTTCACGGCTTTCTAGGCAATTATTCCAACTCAATTATTCTGCCAAAAAGAGAACAAGAGACAAAAATCAGCATGGCCACACTCACAAAACACTTCTCAGTCCTTCCCAACTCTTGAACATTTATGTGTAGCACAGTTAACACTCACGTCCTACTTCTATACTCAACACTCATAATATTGTCATCCATAATAATGCATTGAAAAAGAGAAATAAGCTGTCATTTGGCAACTCTTGGATGACTGCTAGTGTTTCAAGCATGCTAAATAAGCTCTTCACACAAAATTATCTTGGATATGTACCCACAGAAAATGGACTATGTTGAAACTCAGAAATATGAGTTATAGCTGGCTGAATAGCTTGATGATTTAGGTAACTGGTTGTGGAGCCAGAGGTTGGGAGTTTGATTCCCTTCTGTGCTTCTAGGCTAGAAGGGCAAGCTGCACAGTCTCAGAGCAAAATCACTTCTGCCAAATCACTTCTGAGCATTTGCTATCTAGAAAACCCTGAAAAGGATTGCCAAAAGTCAGAATTGACTTGATAGTAAAACATTGGGTATATATATGGGGAAAACGCTTGAATGGCATAATGTGGGTTTCTTGACACAAGTAATAACAAATATAATTTTAGCCAATTGTTTGACATTGATTCCCAAGAAGATTTTGAGAAACATCCCTGAAATAGGCAGATCCCAATACCCATTTGTTTTAAAATAAAGAATCCTGTGTGATAGTGAAACAATTTAATAGTCTGTATTAACAGACTCATCAGTCTCTATAAGCAGGATCATTAAGCAGGATCTACCTCAGACAGCCAGTTCTGAAAGGGCTCCATATTGCTAGTCATCTCATTTATTAGTGTTGGGCCTTTTCTCCTGAGAAAAAGAGGTTTCCATGTGCCAAAATGATCTGACACCATGCATCTTGGTTAGGAGTACTATTAGCTGCTTCTCCTCAAGTATCTGAATGTTTTGCACTAGCCCTGGTAATACTAACAGCCTATTTATTGAGTACAGCATGGAAACTAAAAACCTTGTGAGTTTCCTTCGCTTTACATATATAGATTTCATTTTTCAAGCCTCATGATATTTTTCAATCTCTTTTTCTTTCACCCAGCCTGGACCATATCAATCAGCTTAAATCATTTTTTTTTTCAACCACAGTAAAAATTTGGAGTACTGTATTGTGTTTGAGCTTCTTATTCATTTAGATCTTAAAGTCCCACAAGATCTTAACCATCTTATCCTCATTCTCAACCACCTTTTCAGTTTTGCGTTCCCATCAGTACTTCAAAGATGCTATTTTATAATTTTTGCACAGAGTCCAATGAAACATTGCTGCAACTCAGTTAAGGTGTCCTTTGGAGTCAGTCTGTGCAACCTAACTGCATCCACTGATAATGTGATCCACTGTTCCATCCATTTCTTTACAAAGCCTACACTTACTGTTAGTTCCATTTTTTTTGTCAATTTTGGCTTTAATTATGTTGGTTAATAGTGCTTGTTCCTGGGTAGCAAGTTTAAGTCTTTCTGTCTGCAGATGCAGACAGCACTGGCTCTTTGACTACAAACAGTGATGAGCACTGAACCCTAGAGTTGGAAATGGCTGGCTTTCGAGCAAGGGTGACCTTTACCTCCTTTGTTAGGATACCATATTTTAGCCATACCCAATCATTAGCCCTATCAACTTTATCTTCAATATCTTTAATATATTGAGCATGCAATGGTTTATTATTCCAAGTATTATGTTCCTTAATGTATCTTTTGACTCAGCAGTCTTGACGATACTTTAACATCATCCGACATACTCTCATTACTGCTACAAATGTATTCACCAAGAAATCTTTGTTCCTATTCCACCATTTGTTTCACTTGCAGCAATCCTAGTTCTCCATCCTCCTGAAGCAGATATAATCTATCCACATCATTTCACAGATGAAGAGCATGATTTGCAGTCATCAACTTCCTTGTTTCTGGTCCAAAGCATTTATTAATTTTATGATATTTCCGCCAGTCAGTCTCAAATTTAGGATTTGTCTTACTCTCCTTAAATATTTTGCATTAGTTTTCATTATTACAAACTTTATGTCATTTGCCTGTAAAATACCCCAATACCTATATTTTTATCATATTGAAGATTCTGTATGGTTCTTCCCTTTTCCAGCTGCGTTCCTTCTAGCTCAACAAATGTCCATTTTCTCACTGATAACATTGCACACGTTTCAATTCCAAGTGCTGAATATTTAGAATGTATGCACAAATGATTCAATTTCCTGCATTGTTTTACCATATAGTTTAAGGTCATCCATATACAGCAGGTGCAAAATCCTGTCAGATGTCCTCGATATCCATGATCCATGTTATTCGACAGTATTGTCAATGGTGCCATGGTGATTACAAAGAGAAAGGGCAATAATGAATCACCTTGAAATATGCCTCTACTCATCTTGATGTTTTTTAACTTGATCCAATTTGCTATTAGGGTGGTATTCCATTGTTTTGTCATTCTTTTTAAGCATCTCCTGATAACTGTTGCTTCTTGGTTCATGTACAGATTTCTCAAGAGGCATATGAGGTGCTCTGGTATTCCCATCTCTTTAATTACTTGCCTCATCTTGTTGTGGTCCACACAGTGAAATGCCTTAGTGTAGTCAATAAAACAGAAGTACACTTGTTTCTGGTATTCCTTTGTTTTTTCCATGATCCAACGTATGTTGGCAATGTGGTCTCTAGTCCCCCTGCCTCTTCTAAAACCAGCCTGCACCTCTGGTAATTCTCTCTCCACATGCTGCTTAAGTCTATCCTGTATTATCTTGAGCATCACCTTGCTGGCGTGTGGGATGAGTGCAATTGTTCGATAATTTGAACATTCTTTGGCATTGCCCTTTTTTGCGATTGGAACGTATACTGATCTTTTCCAATCCTGTGGCCACTGTTTTATTTTCCAAATCTGCTGGCATATTGAATGCAGTAATTTGACACCATCATCTTTTAGCAATTTGAAAAATTCAACTGGGATACCATCATCTCCACTAGCTTTGTTGTTTGCAGTGCTCTTTAGGTCCTTTATGACTTCGCTCTCCAGGATGTCTGGCTCAAGTTCCATTTCTTCATCATTGTGGTTATCAGGAGTGTTGAGGTCCTTTTTGTAGAGTTCCTCTGTGTACTCTTTCCATCTTTTCTTAACTTCTTCTGCATCAGCTAGCTCCTTTCTGTCTTTGTCCCTTATCATGGTCATTTTTGCTTTAAATGTTCCCTTGATTTCCCCTGCTTCATTTTGCATTCCAAGACCAAACTTGCCTGTTATTCCCTCCACTTTTTGATTTCCTATTTTGGCATTCCAATCTCCAAATATAATTTGGACATCATTTCTTGGTGTCTGTTCTATGAGGTGTTCTAGGTCCTCATAGAACTGCTCCACTGTGGCTTCATCTGCACCAGTGGTTGGGGTAAGCACGTTATGGGTCTATAATTGCTGGGTAAAACTTTTTTATCTTTATCTTTCATAAGTAAAAAGGTTCAACAATTGTCATCCACAGCACCTGCCTACAGGACAATATTAAAGTAAAGGTAAGGTCACCCTTGCTCGAACGCCAATCATATCTGACTCTACGGTTCAGTGCTCATTTGTTTCATAGCTGAAGAGCCAGTGCTGTCTGCATCTGCAGATGATTCCATGGTCATTTGACATGACTAGACACGGAACACACTTTACCTTCCCACCGGAGTGGTCCCTATTTATCTACTTGCAGTTTCTTGCTTTTGAACTGCTAGGTTGTTCTAATCTAGGGTGCAGTGCAGTTAATATTTTTGAGCCAAAAGTCATGAATTTTGTCTTTACTGGGAGCTGTCCATTTTTTTATTTTCTTGACTTAGTTTTTTTTATCCTCTCCAAGGTGATTAGCAACTCCTGCTTGTCTGTTGGATTTATATGCCTCTGAACATTGTCAATCCAAGTTGCATCCACATAATGTCTCTTTGGGTTTTCCCATATATCCTTCCAAAATGTTACAATTTCTTCCTTGTTTGGGGGAATGTTGTCATTGTTATTACTGTAATTTCTGTTCAATTATTGCTGCTACTGCTGTTGCTCTTATTGCATATGTGGCATGAAGTCAATTCCGACTTATGCCGATCCTTTCTAGGGATTTGTTCGTAGGGAATTCACTAAAGTGGTTAACAGTTTCTTCTTCTGACTGTACCCTGGGACTGTGCAGCTTGCCAAAGGGCCACGCAGGCTGACTCTTCTCCCAGGAACCACAGTGGGGGGAATCAAGCACCCAACTTCTGGCTGATACCTAAGCCACTGAGAGCTATCTAGCCAGCTCTTCTACCTTTACCAAAAGGATAAATTCTGTAATTGATAATTGTTGTAAACATTCCAAAGCAAATGTCCAGAAGTAGCTAAAAAATCTGTTTAACAGGCACTGCAGAATCAATGAATGTTGTACAAGTTTTAAAGAATAATATATATATTATGACTTAAACTTAAAAAGAGAAGAACAGAGAGAACATTACATATAAAATATATCTTGATTTATCTCTGCCATCCAGCTGTTAAAATGGCAGATGTCTTCATATCTAAATGACTGGTAAATATTCAGGTGTGTATGAAACAAGAATAAGGAAGATGCACGTAAGATCTGTAAAAGACTCCATAAATTGTTCTTTTTCTTTATTTGTTTGTTTGAACGTTTATACCTTTACAGGTAAAGCTCTTCCTTACTCGAAACCCAGTCATGTCCAACTCTAGGAGGTGGTGCTCATCTCTGTTTACAGCCAAAGAGTCAGCACTGGAGTAGAAAATTCTATATTCTAGATATCCATCCGGTATAGGATATTTCGACAACAATCTTTGTCAGAAGAAAACTCCTTATCTATAACTACAAGAAACTAAGAGCGTTCATAAGCCTCTGGTTGTTAATTCATATCTGGCTGGAACGTTCCATATTTTTGGGTGGTCTTCTACCTCACAATTCCTACCCGCCCTGCCATCACTCTTTGTTTATGACTAGATGCCAAAGCACACAGAATGCTGTTACCTTTTCTGCCTAAGTGGTACCAATGTATCTACTTGCAATTTCTTCCTTTTGAACTGCTAGGTTGGCAGGAGCTGGAGGTGGTGCTCAGATATCTCTGCTTACAGCCGAAGAGCCAGCACTGTCTGCCTCTGCAGATGTTTTCCGTGGCCATGGGGCAGGCACGACGAGATGCCAAAAAGCACACGGAACGCTGTTACCTTTCCCTCCCTCTCCTACCTGCTTCCCCTGCCACTCTTGCCGGCCTCCTCCCTCTTTCTCCCTGCTCGCTGCAACCCCACCCCCACCCAGGGGGTTGATAATCGCCTATGCGCCTGGCTTCCTCCCACCTGGGCTACTGGCTGCTGCCCGCCTCACCTGCCAGAGCGTGCCTCCATCCTCCGAGGGGCGGTGGGCGAGGGGGGGGGGGTGCGTGCGTCTGCCTTGCGGGGTGGGAGGGTGGGGGAGCCTGCCTGGAGCCGCGGCGCCTTTCCCTGTTCGCCTCCCCTCCCCCCCCCTCCTTCGCCCCCTCCCTCCTCGCAGCGCAGCCCCTTCTCTCCTCCACACCGGAGAGCCTGCCTGGCAAACAACCGCTGCCCTGGTGGTGCCTGGACCCTCCTCCTCCTCCTCCCGTCGCCCTGCCGGCCGGCCAACCTGCCTGGCTAGGCTACTAGCCTGCTAGCCTGCAGCCACCGCCTTCGCAGCCCTCCCCCTGCCTGCCTGCCTGCCTGCCTGCCTGCCTGCCTGCTTGCCTGCTTGCCTGCCTGCCTCTCCCTCCCTCCCACATGGAGAGGGAGAATGGCGGAGAGAGAGAACGGAGCCACGTCCCCGTCCGGATCCTCCCCGTTCTTGGGGCTGCATCTCGCCTCGCCCCCCAATTTCAGGTACTTTCCCCCTCTTCTCCTCAGTCACCTTGAGTCCTTCTGGAAGAGGGAGGGAGGGTGGGTGAAGAAGAGAGCCACAGCACCCACTGTGCCACCTATTGCTCATCCTGAAACCCCCCCCCCAAATTTTTCACAGCCCCCCCTTCTCTTCTCTGAAGACCCTTCCCCACCCTTCATTCCGCATGGGGCGATTAGAAGACGAGATCCTAACCCCCACCCTGATGATGATGATGATGATGCCCGTTTGCTGCTTATTCCAAGGATGGTGGTGAATGCCTGTTAGTCCCATCCTTTATACCAGGGGTGCCCAAACTACGGCCCAGGGGCCGGATCCATTCCCCGACGCCAATTCATCCGACCCGCGAAGCCCTCATCGCTCCCGGAAGCGGAAGTAAAACGCGCCCAGACGGGCGCGTTTTACTTCCGCTTCCGGGAGTGACGAGGGCTTTGCGGGGTCAGATGTATTGGCATTGAGGGCCAGATCTGGCCCCTGAGCCATAGTGGCCAGCCCCCTGACCCATGTGACCAGCCCACCGCCTGAATAGTTTGGGCACCCCTTCTTTATACCCAGAGCATAGGATGAAAAGGGATGGAAGATCCCAGAGGAGGTCTCTCTCCCCCACCCCCACTATTGCATACAAATCTCCATTGAGCTAGGAGTGTGTGGGGCCAGTGGGGCATGCAACCCTCTAGATCTAGATGTTTGCTTTATTTCTTGCCTTTGGTGCCACAAACCTGTCAAACAGCAGGTGGATTCAGCTAGCAACACATCTTCCCTCCCTCCCTCCTCCTGGAACAGGTGGAGTATCTCTCATCATGGCCAATGCACACCGTTTCCAGGAGGGGAAAGGAGTGATTTAATGCAGCCTTCCCCCTCACCCCTCCCTTTCCTGCTGTTCCTTTGGAAGGAGAAGGAGGGATAGGAAGGGTGACGGAGACATAAAAATTGCTCTGTGGAGACATTCCTGCCTCAATGAACTATTGTATTTGCTTTGCTATCTTGCCTTCCAAGACCACCTCCAACCCACTCATGCTCCAGACAACATGATCACAACCCAACCTAAATCTGATCTTCTCCTTGCACTGTTTTCAGCCTTCTCTTTGCACAAATTTCTCACTGTGAACATTTCCCACTCCCTAATCCAGACAAATCTTGGATCTTCTCCTTGTGAAAACTAATGAAATGGATACATCTTGTGGTGCAATTGTGGACACCTATCAAATTGTCATTCTCCCTATTATTCCCTTTCCCAGATAAACTAAACAGCTAATCTTGAAATACTGGGGCTGATTTATAGCTTGCTGGCTGAGACTTTTGAGTGTTTGAGACCATTTTGGATCTGGATTGTGAGGAAAATACAATAGATGTGAGATATAAGCCATATCAGAATCATCTGGGCCATAGGCCAACATCTCCATGTTTGCTCATATAATCAGTGGTATTTGGCTTTTGTTCCTTTTCTGTTTTTTCAATTGTGGGGCTGAATGTCATTGTCTCAAGGAGTATGTCACCAGTATTTTCCTAATGATCAGTTGTGTTTCCTGATTGGTATGCATTACAGAATGGAATTTTTTTTTCTGAGCTGGGAGGGAAACCAAGATCTGTGATAAATTCTTCATTTTGGAAGGTTTTGAGTACATTTAAATTGAACTGATTTCAAGAAAATGTTTCATTTTTAAGGAACTTCAGATGGAGGGAATTGAGCTTTCTGAAGGTAGAGAAGGACTTTGATACTGAAAGAGAGACATTATCTGTACTGAACAATCGAGTCTTATATCAAATGATATGTTTGTTTGTTGTGCCTTTTAATGTTAATGTTAATTGTTATTTTAAAAACCCTCAAAATTACCCAGCTTTCCACAGGAAAGGATTCTCCATATGTAAAGAAAGCCCTGGTCCCAATTAATCTTGACCACAGCTTGCCATAATCAACAATGGTTAGGCAATATGCCTCCAAATGAAACTACAGTAAAACCCCTACTTACGTAAAAAAAAAATCCGTTCCGTAGGCTTTTGCTTAAATCAGTTTTTTATGTAACTTGAAGCAAACCCATAGGAAAAATTATTTTTTTAAATAACTTGAGGGAAACCCATAGGAAAAATGAAATTTTTATGTAAATTGAAGCAAACCCATAGGGAAATGAATTTTTACGTAACTCGAAGCAAACCCATAGGAAAAAGAATCTTTATGTCACTCAAAGCAAACCCATAGGAAATCATGTAAATTAGGACATGGTTTTACCACAAAATCATTATGTAAGTCAAATTTTATGTAACTCGAGGCATATTTAAGTCAGGGTTTTACTATATTTCTTTGACAGTGATGGCATTACTGTACTATGTGATGAATTGCTCTGAGGATTCAAAAGTCTAATAGTTAGGGATACTTACAACAAGTGGCCATAAACTTTGTCAAATTGGTTTTCATGCTAACTCAGCTCTAGTACGAAAGGACGAGTGCTCAGTAGCTTTCATGCTATAGATCTGCTGACAGAGCTGCATTGTAGCATGTCAGACATCTCACTTTTTTAAAAGAATGAAGCATCATAATGAGGAAAAGGAGAGAACAAGTTCAATACAAGGTTCAGAACAGGGATGGGAACCTGATTACTTTTCAGATTCTGGTATATTGCAAATCATATCATACTTAATTATATTAAAGCTGATGGGAGTTGTAGTCCAAAAATATATTGGGAGCCTCTCTCTCTCAGGATACAGCAGTAGCAATGGCTTAATAAATGTCAAATAATTGTTGTTAAATAATTGGGGGAAGATTTCACCAAGTTATATTCCCCTACTTTGGAACAGTCCCACTGTGACCTATGTTTTGTGTGTCCAAAAGTGGCTAATTGGACATTTGTTGGTATGTATAGGCAAGGAATATAGAAAATAGCCTTCAGTTTAATCATATCTATATCTATAAAACAGAGGTGTGGGTTTCTATGTGCTCGAAAGGCTCCCACACCCTTGGACTGATCCTGCTGAAATTTAGCACATACATACCTTGGGCCAGCAAGATCAGCACTGCAGGGGTACTAAGCCCCAGGGGGGGCATATGCCCCCCAAATTGCACCCCAATTGATCTATACAATGTGTGTGTTTTCCAGTGATGCAATTGGCTGATGTCATAGTCCCAGGTAGGTTGTGACATCATCTGACTAGCTCAGCTGTAGCCCTCTGAGCTCAGCTGTAGTTTTCACAGTAGGTGGAAGGAAAATGGGTGTGGGAGATCAGCACTGTGGGGGTCACAAGCCCCATGTGGGGGTGTATGCTGTTGGGCATGCTGCTCTCTCACCAGGTGGCACATGTATTGGAAGGATAAGGGCGGTAAGTGACCATCGACGGAGAAGCGGGACGGGTGAGGGAAGAGAGAGAGATGGAGGAAGGTTGGCAGGGGTGACCCACATACACCCCATGAGGTTTCCAAGAGGGAAAGCCTGGCCTACATTAAAGAAAAGAAAAACCTGAGCGAAGCCGGGTAATCAGCTAGTTTACTATATTTAAAACATCTCTTTCTTCCAATACCTCAAAGCTGCATATATGGTTCATATTCTTCTCCATTTTATTATCATTGTAACCTGTGACATAGGACAGACTAAGGGAAAGCGACTGTCCAAGGTTGCCCATTGAGTCTTTTGGCCAAATTGAGTTTTCAACCTAGGTCTCCTCATTCACAGTATAATACTCTGGACGTTCCATCACAGTACTGTATTTGGAGAAATACTGTTGCTGAAAATGGAGGTTAATTTCATTCAACTCTTATATTTCACAGACATTGATACTTAATTACTTAGACTAGATCCTCCCATACTATGTAGCATATTGTGCAGCAAGTTGATCTCCATTGGGTTTGGTCTTGGGTGAGTATTTCAGCATTCCTCCCATGTAATATTCAGAAACTTTAAATCTGTCATAAAAGTTCTTCTCCACGTATTTCGTGGTTTTCCTCTTTGTTATTTGGCATTAGGGAGGGGTCAACCTATGGCCACCTTAGAGATCCTATTTCCCTCCATACAAAAAAATATGACCTGCCATTTGGAGTCTTCTTTGTGCAACAATGTTATGCAATTTGCACAAGCCATTCCTTCGAAGCACCTCTTTATTGGTAATATGGTCAAAATATCGATAAGCCTTCTGTAAATTATCTTCCATAAAATGAAAGAATCCCATATTAAACCTATTTGTACATCTTGTGATAGTGAACTGCAATGTTCATTACTCACTGTTGAAGAAATTCATTTCTTTTGTCTACAATGAAACTGTTGCTAGTTTATTTAACTATTAGTTGCTCTGATCTCTCTTGTTGTATAGTCAACCCAATAACAAATATTATTTTACCAATTCAGAGGGAATGCAACAGTGTAGAAAATAATAATAATAATAAAGGTGTCTATCTACTTTCTCCATATAATTCTAAACATTTGCCATGCCTCTCTCACCAAAACTTGGATGTAATTAACTAGTTACTTGTAATTAATTTATTTTCCAATAACAAAGGCATAACAAAATTACTTTTTGATTCTAATTTAGCAAGGGACCCCTTTATTCTTTTCATAATAATGTACAGATATATTTTCATTAATTCTAAGGGTTAAAGAGGTTAGCCTCACTGAATGTTGCAGGAGAAATATATCATGACTCAAGTGCTGGTTCTGTTATTGGCAGAACCCCATACTGGCTGTGGATTTTGGGAACTGTAGTCCATAAAAAGTAATGTTTCCAAGTTCTGGTTGATGGATCTGTGGTAATTAAAGTGGTACCACATTGCTATAATTGCATACTGCAGATAGGTGAACCTTGATATAGTGTATAGCACTTTAGATATTTTTAACAGTCAGTAAAAACTACTACCTTTGCAAAACAGGAAAGTTGCATAAAGGTATTATTATTCTGGTCTTTTCACACCGCTGGGTGAGATCATTCGTTCCCACGGGGAGAGGTATCATCAGTATGCAGATGATACCCAGCTGTACATCTCGGCTCGCGGGGACCCGAGTGATGCAGTCAAAGTCCTGACCAGGTGTCTGGAGGCTGTTCGGGTCTGGATGGGGGACAACTGGCTTCAGCTGAATCCTGGCTAGACTGAGTGGCTTTGGGTGCGGGGTCCCGTGTTATCCTGGGAGTTACCATCTTTGGTCGTGGCTGGAACATCTTTGCCACAGTCAGATCCGGTGCGCAATCTGGGGGTCCTCCTGGACTCACGGCTACTGCTCGAAGAGCAGGTGGCAGCCATAGCTAGGATGGCCTTTGCACAGCTTTGTGTTATTGACCAATTGCGCCTGCTCCTGGACCGGGACTCCTTGCTCATGGTCACTCACGCTCTGGTCACCTCCAGGTTATTGTAATGCGCTCTATATAGGGCTGCCCTTGGTGACCATTCAGAGGCTTCAGATGGTCCAGAATGCGGCTGCCCGGGTTGTGATGGGGTATGGGCGTCATACTCGGGCCTCACCACTTCTCCGGGAGCTGTACTGGTTGCCAGTGTGCCTCCGGGTGCAATTCAAGGTGCTGGTTTTGACCTTTAAAGCCCTTCATGGCATTGGACCAGGCTACTTAAGAGAGCGCGTCACCACAAGGAATTTAGCCCATCCTAATAGGGCAGACAGGAGGGGCTCACTGGTGGTCCCATCAATGAAAGAGGTACATCTTACTGAGACCAGGAAAAGAGCCTTTTCCGTGTCTGCCCCAGCCCTGTGGAACCTCTTACCACTGGAGTTGTGGCTCCAGACGGAACTACTCCTCTTTAGAAAGATGCTGAAGACATGGCTCTTCCAGCAGGTTTGGGGCATGCTTGACTCTACCAGTCAAGCCCGGTGGCTGATTTAGCCTATGTGAGGGGCTGCCCCCCCCAGCTTGGTTATTCTGTTTTAACAGGGATAGGGTGGGAGTGGGTTGTTTGTTAATGTTGATCTGTTTGTGTTTTTAATGTTGGTTTTAACGGGGGCTGTTAGATCTGTTTTAACTTTTGTTGCTTGATTGTTTTTATTGTAATTTTTATTATGTTGTGAGCCGCCCTGAGTGGTGTACCCACCAGGAGGGCAGGATATAAATGTGCAGAAATAAATAAATAAATTTCTCTATCTAAATGCAAAGATTGACTGCTTTCCCTGTTTTTCACTAGTATGAAAGGCAGAGGATGATGTTTCCACTGACCTATCTATACTGTATTGATCCCAACATCTTCCTGGCAAAGCATAACCTGCACAGACCTTGTCAGCTAGGATGCTAAGAATTCTGCTCACATCTTAAACATCTTACTTAAATTGTATGTTATTTGCCAACTTGTTACCCATTCACCCGTTTTCAAGATATCCATCTGGAGCACTTTGGAGTCTGCTTTGATGTCATCATTCTGAATAATTTGGTGTTGTTGATTTCTCAATGGCCATGCTGAACTTCAGATAGGGTGAAAATATGTTAAATCACAATTATCCCAATACAAATTCTTGTGTAATATGATTATTATTATTTTTACTTCTCTGCATTTTAGAATGTTGCAGAAGAGCTATTGTGTATGGCAACAAAGTGCACTTTAAAAAAACAACCCTTTGAAACATAGAACATTATTCAAGCTGATCTAAAGCATGTCCTTCTAATCCTCTGTGAAAAGTAATAAACTTCCCAAAACATTTCACTTTGGAACATTCCCAAAACATTTAAAAGATTGGCAAAAGAGTGCAGATGGAGGAAGTGATGCCCCATGCCCCATCACAAAGTGTTTCTATTCCTGGTTCCCATGAGTCACTCAAGCTCTATTCCCCTTCCTGCCCAGTTTTCTGTGTACCCAGCACCATCACTATACTCTGCAACTGCTGAACAGGTTCAGCTCTCATTGAGCTGTTGTGAGAATTTCAATCTCTAGGACTTGTGCAAACTATTAGGCTTTCTGAAGGGGCACCTACATGGGCTTGGGAATGGCATCCATGACGAAGCACAAGAAATAGAATAAATGAGGCCTGCAATAGTGTTGCAGTGTAGAATGTGTTTAGGATGCCAACTGACATGTCATGGTCCTTTCTAAGACATACCACTTCATTTTCCTTCTCCCCACCAACTGTCTCTCCCCCCCCTCCCATTCTCAGCAGCCATTATTCACTGTGCAAGCTTCACATTCATTAAGATGTTCTGGGATTATTATTGCCATCACAATAGTGTCTGGGGATGATGGTCATTATACTTTGTATTTCTGGAAATCCCAAGATACCCTTTATTGTGCATTCATGCTGCCATTTTAACTTCAAATAAATTGATAATAGGGGCCTGATGGTGATGGTACCTCCTGATTTGTCCTCTCTAAATTTGTCTAATTCCGTTTTACAAACATCTCAGCTAATGGTTGTCCCATATCTTTTGGAAATGAATTCTTTCAAATTGCATATGTCTTGAAGAAAGTTGTTTCTTGGGTTTGTACAGAATTTACCATCAATTTATTAGATTCCAAGTCCTAATATTGTGAGAAGCTGGAAAGAGAACTCTCTTCCCATACTGTGTATGGCTTTTAAATCCTTGATCACACTCTCACTCAACTATCTTTTTCCTAGGCTAGATTGGGACCTGGAGTTTCATTTTCCTGTTATCAAATATTGCATTGTAACAATGTGGGGTGGAACTTCCCTCTAAAAAATAAACACTCCCTTTGGGGAAAGGGATTAGAATGACCTGATCAACAATGAGCTAGGAAACATTACCTTCGAGTATAACTTCCAGAATCCTGCAGTCAGAATAGCCAGTTGTCATATAAGCCTGGGCAGAATTTAACAACCTTGGGCCCCCAAGAGTTCTTGGACTTCAGTTCCCAGAAACCCATGTCAGTACATTTGCTGATTGAGACATCTGGTAATTGAAGTCCAAGAACATCTCGGGGCCCAAGGTTGAGAAATTCTGGGCTAGGATATTCTGGGAGTAGGCTGCAAAGTGCATTGGACCAGTCTGGATGAACAAGTCTAGTATTACATAAGAATATAAGAACAGCCTTGCTGGAACAGGCCACAGCCCATCCAGTCCAGCATTCTGTCTCACACAGTGGCTCACGATTTTCCTTCAGGGTATTTATTTATTATTTATTTATTTATTTCCCAAGGAGATGGCTTCACCTGCTTAGGATTCCCTGGAAATGGCATTGAGAGATATCCTGCCTATCTCTCCAACCCTGAGGTTGTCCTTAAGTATCCATAATTATAGCCATGGATACCCTTGTCCTCCATGAACTTGTCTAATCCTTTCTTAAAGCTGTCAAGACTGACAGCTGTCACCACTTCTTCTGGCAGGGAGTTCCATAGACCAGTAATCCTCTGGGTGAAAAAGTACTTTCTCTTATTTGTTTGAGAACTAGTACCCAAAAGTTTCATCGAGTGTCCCCTAGTTCTAGTGTTGTGCGATAGGGAAAACAGTTTTTCCTTATCTACTTTGTCCACACCGTGCATGATTTTATAAACTTCAATCAGGTCACCTCTTAGACGCCGTCGTTCAAGAGTGAAAAGGCCCAACCGTTGCAGCCTCAGATGGTAAGGAAGGTGTTCCAGTCCCCTAATCATTCTGGTTGCCCTCCTCTGCACTTTCTCCAACTCCATAATATGCTTCTGGAGGTATGGCAACCAGAACTGTACACAGTATTCCAGATGGGGCCTCACCATAGATTTATAAAGAGGCAAAATGACACTTGCTGACTTATTTTCTATACCCTTCCTAATGATCCCTAACATTGAGTTTGCTTTTTTCACTGCTGAGGCACACTGGGTTGACATCTTTATCGAGCTGTCCACCAGGACACCAAGGTCCCTTTCCTGGTTTGTCGCAGAGAGTTCAGACCCCATCAGTTTATAAATGTAATTGGGGTTTTTTGCCCCAACATGCATCACTCTGCACTTACTAATGTTGAAGCTCATTTGCCACTGTTTTGCCCACTCCCCCAGTGTCAAGAGATCCCTCTGGAGCTCCTCACAATCTCTCACAGTTTTCACTACCCTGTATAATTTAGTGTCATCAGCAAATTTGGCTACCTTGCTTTTTACTCCTACCTCTAGATCATTTATGAAGAGGTTGAAAAGCAGGGGTCCCAGTACTGAACCTTGGGGGACCCCACTCTTTACTTCCCTCCACTTGGAGAAGTGTCCATTTAGTGCTACCCTCTGTTTCCTGTCCCTTAGCCAGTTGCTGATCCAGGACAAGACCTGTCTCTTTATTCCATGACTGGTAAGTTTATTCAAGAGCCTTTGGTGTGGGACCTTGTCAAAAGCCTTCTGAAAGTCCAGATAAACAATGTCAACTGGATCCCCCTTATCCACATGCTTGTTGACACTCTCAAAAAATTCCAACAGATTAGTGAGGCATGATTTGCCCTTGTAAAAGCCATGTTGGCTCTCCTTTAGCAGCGCCTTCTCTTCTATGTGCCTATTAATTCTATCTTTTAGGATGGTTTCCATCACTTTACCTGGGACACATGTCAAACTGACAGGTCGGTAATGTCCTGGATCACCCCTGGATCCTTTTTTGAAAATTTGTGTTACATTCGCTACCTTCCAGTCATCAGGCACAAAGCCTGATTTGAGGGAAAGATTATATATTTTGGCTAGGAGATCAGCAATTTCATCTTTAAGTTCCCTGAGAACTCGTGGATGGATGCCATCTGGTCCTGGTGATTTGTTAGTGTTTAGCTTAACCAGACATGCAAGGACCTCCTCCCTGGTTATTTCTATCTTGCTTAATTCTTCGGTTTCCCTCCCTACGAAGATAGGCTCTGTTTTGGGCATGTGGTCTCTGTCTTCTTCAGTGAATACTGAAGCAAAGAATTCATTGAGTCTCTCTGCAATCTCTGTTTCCTCTTTAATAACCCCTTGCCTTCCATTGTCATCTAATGGTCCAATGGCCTTCCTAGTTGGGTTCTTACTTCTAATGTACTTAAAGAAGTCTTTGTTATTTCTCTGAGTATTTTTAGCTATACGCTCCTCAAAGTCTTGCTTTGCTTTCCTGATTGTTGCCTTGCATTTGTTCTGCCAGAATTTATGTTTCTGCCTGCTGTCCTCATTTGGACAAGCCTTCCATCTTCTAAATGAGTTTTTCTTGCTTTTGATCACTTCCCGAACAGCTCCTGTAAGCCACATTGGAGTCCTCTTGGACCTGGCAGTGCCCTTTTTCCTTTTGGGTATGCATTCCAATTGGGCCTCTGTTATTGTTTTTGTAAACAACCTCCATGCCTCTTGGAGTGTTTGGACTCTCTCAATTTTCCCTTTCAGTTTCTTTTTTACTAGTTTCCTCATCTTTGGGAAATTTCCTTTTTGAAAATTTAAGGTCTCTGTGTTAGATTTTATCAGTGACTTGCAGTCTATGATCAAGTTAAACATAATTGAATTGTGGTCACTGTTCCCTATTGGATCAGTCACATTAACATCTTGCACCAGATCCTGAGTATTACTCAGGATCAAGTCAAGGATTCTTGTACCTCTAGTTGGGTCTTCAACCATCTGTCCCAGGGAACAATCATTTAGCATATCTAGGAACTTTATCTCTTTATCATGTGCTGAACAACAGTTCACCCAGTCTATGTGAGGGTAATTGAAGTCCCCCATTATAACCAGGCTTCCCTTCTTGGATGCCTCCTTTACAACATTCTCCAACTGCCAGTCTCCCTCAAGAGTTTGGGTCGGAGGCCGATAGTATATGCCTACTGTTAGACCATCCTTGTGGCCTGGTACTCTTACCCACAGAGCTTCTAATGGTGACTCTAAATCACCTAGATATTCCAATTCATACGATTTTATCACTTCTTTGACATACAAGGCTACACCACCTCCCGTTTGCCCCTTCCTATCCTTCCTGTACAGTTTGTAGCCTGGGATAACTGTATCCCATTGGTTATCATCCGTCCACCAGGTTTCAGTGATACCAACAATATCAATATTCTTATCTATTGCTAAGTATTCCAGCTCCCCTATTTTGTTCCGGAGGCTTCTGGCATTTGTATACAAGCATTTATATATGCTTTCCTGATACAATCTTTTGAGTCCAGTTGCATTGTTAGACTGCCTCTTGCATCCTTCTGCTAGAGTGCTGGTGACTAGCTCCTTGCTCTGCTCAGTAATTTTTGCATCCTCCTCACTACTCAAGTACACACTTTCCCGAACCGGATGCTGCTCAGCTCCTGTCGGCTTTCCCCCAGTATCAGTTTAAAAGCTGCTCTGCCGCCTTTTTGATGTTGAGTGCCAGCAATCTGGTCCCATCATGGTTCAAATGCAACCCATCCCTCCTGAACAGATTTGGCTTGTCCCAAAATGTTCTCCAGTTCCTGACAAATCTGAAGCCCTCCTCTTGACACCACCGCCTCATCCACGCATTGAGGCTAGTATTATTCAGAGCAGCTCACAATATTGGTCTTGTAACAGGGGAGCCATTTTTCAAAGATTAAATATTGGAAGAGGTGAAAAGATACTCCAATGGGAATAAGAGTATGTGGACAATCCCACCCTGTAAAAAGATTCTGATGAATCTAATCAATAGCCAGAGTCATAATGTACAGTAGAAATGTTACTACATTAATAATAGAATTAGTGTACATGAATCCAGAGCCTCATTTCAATTTCTATAAGAGAGAAAACTTGGAGTATACAGCCCATCTAGCACAGGCTTTATGCTTATATCAGAAGCTAGGTTTAAACAGCGTTCCGTGTGTCCCGGTGTCTAGTCATGCCTGCCACATGACCACGGAAACGTCTGCAGGAGCAGACAGAGCTGGCTCTTCGGCTTTGAAACAGAGATGATCACTGAACCCTAGAGTCAGATACAACTGGCTTTCAAGCAAGGGAAACCTTTACTTTTACCTAGGTTTAAAATAGTGCCAATTTACAGGTAAATCTCAAGGTTTTTTTTTCATTGTGTCAGAAGCACACAAAGATGCTTTCTGGGTTGAAAGGATTTTTGCTGGAGGAACTCTACTCAGACGATGCCTGAATGAGTCTCCTTTCATGTCCCCAAGATCTTTCCCAATGAAGTGGTCCCAGATTATCTACTTGCAATTTCTTGCTTTTGAACTGCTAGGATGGCAGGAGGTGGAACAGAGACAGGCGCTCATTCCATCATGCAGTACTTGGGTCTTGAACTGCCAACTTGCCGACCTTCCAGATAACAAGGAAAGCTTCTTAACCACTGAGCCAACACAAACCTCAAGTGGAAGAAAAATATAAAAGGGGCCTAAAGCCTCAATATATTTTGCTTCCCATTTCATACAGAGTAGGTAATGTCTAGTTCCAGATGGCCCATCACAATATAGAAAATTTACAGAATAATCCAAAAGCTTTAAATACAATAAAAGATGTTTATTGCCTTGGTCTAGGTCAGGGTTCCTCAAACATGGCTCTCCAGGTGTTCTTGGACTTCAATTCCCAGAAGCCCAAGTCAGCACACCTGCTGATCAAGGCTTCTGGGGATTGAAAGTCCCAAGAACATCTGGAGAGCCATGTTTGAGGAATCCTGGTTTATGTCACAGTTAGATGTCAAAAGAAACATTAATAAGTGATATTTTAAAAATACTATAAACCATTTCAACATTTTTTCACAGACTTTTGAAAATCCTTTTGGCATTACATATGAATGGACAAAATCTGTTCCAGCAGAACTTTAAAAAGATACTTCCTCTTTGTGCTGCCTGTAACTGAAAAAAAGGCAGATTACACTTAGCTGGGTGGATCATTTGGTGACCAGACCTGCTCTGCTAATGCTGATACAGTATTCTACTCAGTATCTTGCTGGCTGTATAGCCCAATGGTTTAGGTATCTGGCTGCAGTGCCAAATGTTGGGAGTTCTTTTTTTTTTGTTGAGCCTCTTATGCGAAGAGCCAGCCTATGTAGCCTTTGGAACGCTGCACAGTCCCAGGTTATCTCCAGAAGAAGCCGCTTATGTCAGTGGTGGGCTCCAAAAAAAATTACTACCACACTGTGGCCATGGTATGGTGGGCATGGCCAGGGGAAAAGCCCTGCGTTGCACCCAAATTAGGCCTACTTTATTTCAAAACGTGGATGGGCGGGGCCAGCCAGAATTTCTGCTACCGGTTCTGATGAACTGGGGTGAACCTGCTGATGCCCACTGGCTTCTGTGAATTCTCTACCTAGAAAATCTTGGAAAGTGACACCATTAATCAGAATTGGCTTGACAGCACACAAATATTCTTATCCAGTTTAGTATAGCTGGAATGGGCAACTCGCCTCGGGGTGGAGGGAGTTACATGAAAGGCTTCTCTCTAAATAAGGCTGTGCTTGGTGAGCCCTGCTGCAACCCCTGCTACTATATTGCCATGGTTGCTGTTAACTATGTCTGTTGTAGCAGTTGTGTCTGGTATCAGAAAGGTACCAGAGTGTTCTCTCATACTGTAGTACTCTTTCCAGTTTGCCAGTCCCCTCCTCTAGAGTCTAGCATTTTAAGGTAGTCTCTATAACGGAGCTTCCAGTTTTGAAATTCTGTATTCAAATATTATTTGAATGTTTAAAATAAAAATAATCTACTTTAATATTTCAAATGTCTTTAAAACCTCAGCAAGGTTTTGGATTTTGTAATAAACATTGACAGAGCAGGAAAAGCTCTCTAATCTCTTTTCTAAAGGTAGATTTCTGTTCTCTAGCTCTAGAACTGCCTGAATGATGTGTTGCAAATGATTTCTTTGTGGCTTTTTAAAAAGCATCCAGCAAAATAAGCAATTAAGGCTGCCCCTGGAAATATAAACTACAGAGGACGGAGTGACTCAGTTATGGAGATGGCTAATGTAAGACAAGTAATGGAGTTCTCTCTGTTCCCATGATAGTCTCAGTCCAGCCCCGAATTGCTTTTATAGTTATGACATTTGTCTCCTGGGCTCACCACATGTAAATGAAAACAGTAGAATCCAGAACTAGAATATACAGTACTAGCATAGGTTGCCCGGCGTTGCCGGGCTGTTATAAACTGTGATTAGCTTTTTTGGGTTTTTTGTTGTGGATTAAAAAAAGAACAAAGGATGAAATAATTGTTTCAAATTGTTTTATTTAACCAAATAACGTTTTAGTATGTGACATCTTTTTTTGTTAATAGTTGTACCATAGGTAATATTTTTAAAAATATGAAAGTACATGTTTTTTACTTTCAGAGTTTTTAAACTGTGTTTAGATGTTTTGGGTTTTTATTTGGGTTAAAACTCAACAGAGGATGCTATAAATCTTTTTATTTTATTTATTTAACATATGTTTGTTATTTGTGTAAACTTTTGATTTATTATGTTTTTGACTTGTTTTTACTCTTGTGGCCTATAGGTGGGGCTTTATTGTTTTTGACTTGTTTTTAATATTCCACCCTGCAGTTGGGGCTGTTAGTGGTTTTGTTTTCATTTCACGTCTTTTTTCTCTCCTGGCCTCTAGGTGGGGCTTCTTCCGGTAAGTAGTCTTTGTTTCTTCATTTCTGTTCCGATCTCGTGGAGGGAGGACATGCTGGTGAGTTCTCTGATTTTCTTTCTTCTGGGGTTTTTCTTTGTTTTGTTTTTGTGGTGGTGGGCTGGGAGGTGTTTCTGTTTGTTCTTTTGTGGTTTGGTTGGGTTTTAGGTTTGTTTAATTGGTTTGTTTATTTCTTGTTTGTTTAATTTTTGTGATTTTGTTGTTGTTTATTTGTGTAATTTGTGGTAGTTGTGTTGTTAGAGTTAGGTATTCTCATGTTGTAGTTAGGTGTTTTGTCTGTGCTTTCTGGAATTGTGGATGTTTTTGTTTGTGGATTTTGTTGTTTTCTTTTTTGTTTATTAATGTTTTTACTTATTTATTTGTGTTTTATTAATTTTTATTAATGTTGGTGTTTGTTGTTGGTGTGTACTTTTGTGTGAATAATAGGGTGCCTGTCGGTTCCTCTTTTCCCCATTGCTGCTTCGAATTTTGGTTTCGATGCAGCAATGGGGAAAAGGAGGAGCTGGCAGTCAGCTGGCTATTCCCCCAGGAAGGTTTGTTACGTAGGTCGGGGGAGAAGGAGGCAGAGAAGAGCTATCTGCCTGACGATGGTTACCTCCTCGCTGTCTCCTTTCTGTCCTGGCTTACCTAACTGGAGATCGGCAGGCAGCGATCCGTAAGGGGTGGTGCTCTTCCTTGCGGATTGCTGGCTGCTGTTTTTGTATTACCTCTGTCGGAATTACAAACGTAGCAGCCAGTCATTCACCAGAGAGGGTGCTTCCCCTGACGAACTGCTGCCTGCTGCTGTTTTTTTTTCCACCCCGGCTCAACGTTCCTTGAGGCCGGCAGTGGTCTCGCAGTGTCTTCGGTGGGGTAGCGTGGAGGAGAGGGAGTCCCTCTTCTCCCCGGTGCTCCGGGAAAGAAGGCCGGCAGGTTCTCATGATGGTTTTTTGTGGCTTTTTTTTTTTTGCGAGGCTGTGAGGCGCTGCGTCTACCTGCTGGGGACTTGCGCTCCCGTTGCATTTTTTAATTTTATTTTTCATGCACCAGCTTTCTCAGCATTCTGCATGCTCACGGCACGTAGGATGCTGGGACTTTGAGTTTTGCATTTTTGGTTTTTGTTCATGCGGCGGTTTTTTCCTGCGGCTCGATTTTAATTACCCATGCCACATTTCCTAACGTTCTTTTTGCTTGCACCTCTCAGCCTGATTGACTGTGGCATGGCACGGCACGGCGCAGAGAATGTTGAGAAGTGAGTTCTTTTCCTTTTTTCACGTTCGAGGGGCTCTTGCCCCACTGGTGCCTTTCGTAATCATGCAGTAACCTGCGGACCGGTTTCAGGCGAGTGCAGGAGGCTCGGTATGGGATAGGATAGACAGGTGCAGAAAGGCTGGCAAGTGTCTCGTGGTGGTTTTTTGTGGCTTTTTGTTTTGCGAGGCTGTGAGGCGCTGCATCTGCCTGCTGGGGACTTGGACTCCCGTTGCGTTTTTTAATTTTATTTTTTCATTCGCCGGCTTTCTCAGCATTCTGCACGCTCACGGCACGTAGGACGCTGGGACTTTGAGTTTTTGGTTTTTGTTCATGCGGCGTTTTTCCCCCTGCGGCTCGATTTTAATTACCCGGGCCGCATTTCCCAACGTTCTTTTTGCTTGCGCCTCTCAGACTGATTGGCTGTGGTGTGGCGTGGTGCAGAGAACATTGGGAAGTGAAGTTCTTTTCCTTTTTTTGCATTCGTGGGGCTCTTGCCCCACTGGTGCCTTTTGCAAGCCTACAGTAACCTGCGGACCGGTTTCAGGTGAGTGCAGGAGGCTCGGTATGGGATAGGATGGACGGGTGCAGAAACATATAGCAAGTTCCAACGGTTAACCCTTGGATTTATAGATATAGATATTTATTTATGGTGTACATATACTTTTTGATATAATGGCATCTCTAGTTGTATTTGTATATAATCATACATAATGTACTATAATTTTTAAAATGCGAAGTGAATATAAAACAATTTAATAACTATTTTAAATAATAAAACAACAACAACAACAATTGTTTGCTGTAAAGTCAATTCTGACTTATGGTGATCCCTTTCTAGTTTTTTTTAAGGTAAATAATACTCAGAAATTGTTTTAAACTGATAAATAATTAAAATTTCAAGTTTGAAGCCCAGGTCTCAAAAAGTCAATTTCCTTTCAGGTTTTAACAAGTCATATGCAATAGCTCCCCCTCCCCCCGTAAATTAACATATTTAGTTATCTGAAAGATTAGTAGTCTGGAACATCATGAAGAAAAAGAAAATAGGCATCTCTGGGTTTGAGGTCAAATTGCTTGATATCATCTCCATAAACTGAAAGATGTCAAATTCCAGATATGTGGTATTTTGGGGAAATCCCAAAGGCTTTGAAGTAGCACTCAAAAATTTGGCTCAGAGATCTTAATCATTTTTTCTTTCTGAATGAATGAAAGAATAAAAACAATTCTATTCATTGAGGCTTTCTAAAGAGTAATACATTTATTTTAGCACATTCTTTCACAAAGTAGGTGCCAGTCTACAAACATACGTGTTATAAACTTGCATGTATACAGTATTTTGAAGACATACTCCCAAGCAGAACCTTTTGACCCACTGTGCATGTTATTGGTTATATGTTGTCTGCTTTCACTTTTGATTCCCTTGATTAGTTTAATTTATAATTGTTTTGTTTGTAATTTTTTGTATCTGGTGAGGGGATTTGAATGTTTATATGTAAATCACACAGAATAGTGGATTTCACTAGATCAGTGGTGGCAAATCTATGGCACGCATGCCAGAGGTGACACTCAGAGCTCTCTCTGTGGGTACCCATGCAGTCACCCCAGCACAGAGTTTGCCCCACCCTTCTGCCCAGCAGCCCAATGGGAATGCTTCCTCCCAGCAGCACAGAGTTCACCAAAACCCTCTGACCAGCAGCCCAATGGGATCACATCCTCCCTCCCCCTAGCACAGAGTTCACCTGCCCCTCTGCCCAGCAACACAATGGGAACATTTCCTTCCTCCCCTGTTGCTGTGTTAGCACTTTGTGGTAAAGTGGGTTTTGGGTTGCAGTTTGGGCACTCGGCCTCTAAAAGGTTCGCCATAACTGCACTAAATGGATGGTATAGAAATTGAATAAACAAACAGGTTAAAATTGAAAGTGCTGCAGGATACCTTGCTTTTAGTGGCTCTGATTAAATTCATTTTTTTTAAGATTGCATATATGAAGAGAGAACCATTCTCTTGTGCTGTAAGCACAAGAAGAAATCCACATCGGTGCCTTGTACAATGACCTAGTTTTGGCTCACTCTCTGCTCCTGTTGTAAGGTGAATCTTAAGCAACTGTGCTTTAATATTAACTGCCACCTAAGTGAAGATGACAGATAAGTAATCTGAAGTGTGGAAGGCTAACCTTTCAGTTACATCTTTCTAGGAGATAAAAACCAGAAAGTTGTTTAGGTACAGTATGGAACGGACATGAGAAAGGTTACTGTTTTGAACCACAACCAGTGGTGGGCTCTAAAAAAAATTTGCTACCACACTGTGGGCGTGGTATGGTGGGCGTGGCCAGGGGGAAGCCCTGCATTGCACCCGAATTAGGACTACAGTACTTAATTTCAAAACTTGGATGGGCGGTCGGGGCCAGCCAGAATTTCTGCTACTGGTTCTGGCGAACAGGTGCGAACCTGCTGATGCCCACCACTGACCACAACCCTATAATCCTGAGGGATTGTAATTCTGGAAATTATAGACTAAAAAGCAATTTTAGCTCTAGTTCTTGATGTATGCACCAAGTAAATTAGCCTGCTCTAGGTGTCATTAACACAAAGGATGATCATCAGAAAGTTGGTCAGCATTTGATGATATATCTTATAGCAGGGGTTCTCAACCTATGGAACAGGGTTTGGATACAGCCTGCGACACCATTCCATGTGGCCTCCCACCTCCTTCGCCACACCCAGAAGTTCCATGTGTGGCAGGCAGGGCAAAATGACTGCCCGGCCCCCGAAGCTGTCTGAGGGAGCGTGACCTGGCCCTCAGCTTGAAAAGGTTGAGAATCTCTCTCTTATAGTATTTTTTTAATAAAGTATGATACAGTATACTATATATTTTATATACCCAATTATGTCCCATTTTACAGCAAACATATATGCAGTTGGATGTTGTCACAAGTTTGAACAAATGTTATTTTAAAAAAAATATGAAGGTAAAAATCAAAGCTGTGTACAAGGTTGAATTTTTACACTGATACTACAGTTGACTAATTCTGGTTGCATGATCTGCACATTTATTTATTCGTTCGATTTCTACACCACCCACTTGGCCTAGGCCGACTCAGGGCGGTTCACAGTCACATATAATTAAAACTAATTAAATCTAACCACCCCCTAAAAAAGGGTGCAGGGACCGAAGGGACCAAAGGAGAAGAAATTTTCCACTACACCAACCACCCAACGGAGATCACCCTCCCACATGGTCCGCCAGCCAGGTTTGGAGCTCTTTTCTGAAGGGCAGCAATTCCGTCTGGAGACGTAACTCTGTTGGCAGGAGGTTCCAGATCCTTGTGCTAGAGAGGCGTGCCCCTCTAGCCCATGGTACAATTAGAAAGCCCCTCCGGTCCGTTCTGGTTTGATGGACAGACGTCCTTAGGGGGATGTGGTCTCTTAGTTATCCTGGCCCACTACCATATAGGGCTTTAAAGGTCAAAACCAGCACCTTGAAGTGCACCTGGCAGGGTCGGATTTAATCATAGGCTACCTAAACTGCAGCCTATGGGCCCGTACCACAAAGGGGGGCCACACCACATGTTTCTATGTCAATTTTTAAAATCAGAAAACATGAAGCGCAATGACGTTTATTTTTCAGTTTTTAATTGGATAATTGCTGAAAATGCGGTTTTGGAGGTTAATTTTAAAAATATACTTTCCCCGGTAGGGCCCATGCCACAGGTTCAGCCTAGGGGTCCACAGATCCTAAATATGGCACTGGCACTCAGAGGCAAACTGGTAACCAGTGCAGCTCCTGAAGTAGTGGTGAGGCATGGGCATAATGTCCACACCCCATCACCACTCGAGCAGCCGCATTCTGGACCAGCTGCAGCCTCCGAATGATCATCAAGGGCAGCCCCATGTAGAGTGCATTTCAATAATCTAGTCTGGAGGTGACCAGAGCATGAGTGACCATGAGCAAGGAGTCCCTGTCCAGGAACAGGCGCAACTGGTGGATTAACCGAAGTTGTGCAAAAGCCCTCCTGGCTACGACTGCCACCTGTTCTTTGAGCAGCAGCCATGAATCCAGGAGGACCCCCAAGTTGCGCACTGGGTTTGTCTGGGGCAGAACTGCCTCATCCAAGACCAAAGATGGTAGTTCCCGGGACAGCATAAGGCCCCCAATCCATAGCCACTCAGTCTTGCCAGGATTCAGTTGTAGCCCGTTGTCCCCCATCCAGACCCCCACAGCCTCCAGACACCCGGATAGGACTTTGACAGCATCGCTGGGATCACTACGGGCCGAAATGTACAACTGAGTGTCATCCATGTACCGATGGTACTGCACTCCGTGGGAGCGGATTATATCGCTCAGCGGCTTCATGTAGATGTTAAATAGGAGAGGAGAAAGCACCGAGCTCTGAGGCACCCCATATTGGACCACATGCACAAATCTCTGAAAATTCTACCAGTCATGGGTTTAAAAACTTGTCCACTGGTGCAGTTTTGTGATATTGATTGAAACATAAAGGACTCCCTTACACCTAAGTCATAATGTTTGTTCAGTTAGCTTACCACTGTGGCTGCCTCAAATGATTCTCTCTGGTCTTACAAAGAGGTATTTCCCATCAATGGTTACTATCTGGTCCTTTTAACTTCTTTCTTTCCTTGACCAAGGTGAAAATGGTTGGGAACCTATAATACACTATTATGCCAAATTGGACATCTCAAAGTCTTGTTCAGTTTCTCTTCTCAATTAGGAGATTTTATTGGGCAAAACATGTGCTTTTCATTGCTATCTTTGAATCACAAAGTATCCCATTAAATGCTTCTCTCACACTGTATCTGCTCATGTAGTTTTGGTGGAGAGTCCATAAAGTTTATCTTTCTCCAACTAAAATTGTCATTGGCTTCAATGGGCTAAATCCAACTAAATCCTAAAGTGAGATCCAGTGAAATCAGTGGGACTTAAGTTAATTGTAAGGAATCCCATTCATTTCAATAGTCAGTGCTGGTTTTAACTCACCAGTCTAGGTCCTATTCATCTTTTTAAAATGTAGCTCTGCAGGAAGGCAGCCTCTATTCTGGTTTGGTGTGAACTCAAAGAAAGAAGCTGAGCACGCACTTTCTTAATTTAATTGTGAAGTACCTTTTAAAAGGGTTAATACCTGTAGAGTAGGAAGAAAGAATACAGTCCAAGGAGAATCTACTACCAACAATGAATGATTAGATCTTGTTCATTAGATTCAGTCCACTGGCAGAACTTAAATCTTTCCCCTCCCTGATATCTACACACCTGAAGAACTGAATTCTGGAATACGTAACATATGAAGCATCTGTGATGCCCTTGTTTTTAAAGCAGATCAAGTTAAATTCATTGGCAGGTACCTAAAGCAACAAGAGTCTGAGACTATAGCTGTAGGACCCAAAATATGCCCTACAGGTTGAAAGAACATTTGGCAACTGCTGTGTGAATCCACAACTTTTTTTTCTGTGTGCTTAATATAAGGGGTAGTTAAATCCCATGTTCCAAAATGTGTGTCCTGTTTCTCTTACATGCAGACTAAAAAACAAAGTAACTGGTGATGGTTGTGACCAATTTGGTAAACATAAATTAAGGAGAGAAAATTGTTTTAATCCCCAATACACTATTTTAAAGGGTTGTGGTAAAACACTGAGCATAGTTTCTAATGTAACAATTCTATGTATCTTTACTTGGATGTAAATCCTATGGTGCTTACATGACCCATTCTGAAGGAAGCATTCTCAGGATTAGAGCCTGGCTTCTCTGCTTTGGAAAAAAAAAACAACCTTGTCTATTCATCATGTAACTTGGAACAACTTCCAATGGAAAGACTGTTTGGATTGGAGTCCATTTCCTCCACATCAAAGAGTTTGATAGCTGATAACTGCATGTTATTGATGCAAACAGTTGCCATTGTGCTTTTTCTCTGAAACAAAGATAGGGCAGTTGAGGAGTCGAGCTTATTCAGTCACGGACTCATCTATGTATGGGTTTTAAGAATATATGTCTTGTTAATGTAGGGGAAAGTAAACTCCAGTAGCAGGGAGTCTGGTTTATGTCCTTGCAATCCCTATTTTAAAGTACATTTTGGTACACAATGCTGTTTGCGTTTTCTTTGCCCCACAACCCCTTTCCCTTGCCTGTGTGTCAAAAATAGTGTGAAATCCTATGTATTACAGGTTGTAATTTTTACTTCCTAAAAATTGAATAAATTGCCTGATTTTTGAGACATTAAGTGAATCTCATTTTGCACCCTTGATACTGTGATTGGTTCTGTTTTTAGTATGATGCTTGAGTCTAAAAGTTGATTGCTAAATGCATATCCTTTGGGAATCGTGCTGTAAGATAATGTGTTGATTTTTTTCCAATCCACAGGAACCTGTGCATTTGCAGGATGGGGTTTTATTGTTTGGTTGTTGTACATGCAACATGCGAGCTTCTGCGGGGAGTGGTGTGTGTGTGTGTGTGGGGGGGGGTATTAGGTATCCCTGGAGACTTCTAATAGCTTTTTACAAGGCAGTATGAATAGGAGCTTAAGAGACTTGGAGGGGGTGGAGGCTCTGGTTTTCTGCTGTAAATACCATGAACAGGGATTCGCTTCAGGAAATACTGTGGCAAAATGGAGTATTCATGGGTTCCTTTCCTTGTGACAATAATAATTTTAGACTAAAATTGGCTTTGAAGCCTGCTTCTTAACCCAGATGAACACTGAACTGTGGCATTTAAATAACACTCACTGTCACATGAATGGATAGAGAAAGGAAGGAACCCTCTTCAGGCTGATAAATACATGTACGTATCTAACAGTCTTGGTGAGGATGAAGCTGACAGGTTCTGCAAATGATTTGTCATGATCAATACTAATGAGAAAGCCCTGTGTGCAAACACAAGCTAAAACGAGATGGTTGGAAAAAAGAAAGGGCAGGCAATGATGAATGGTCCCATGTGAAACCCAGTGGATTTCTATGATAGTGTGTTAGTAGTAGTAGTAGTGAAGCAATGGGAGGGGAAGAGAGACTATATTCTAAGCAAGAGGATTCTGCCCACATGAGGTAAATCAGAATCCTATAATAGAGTTCCATAATCTATTCTGAAAATAAAACAGTAGTATCCAACCTTGAGTCCACAGGTTTTTTTTTATCATGTCAGAAGTACACAAAGATCCTTTCTGGGTTGAAAGGATTTTTGCTGGAGGAACTTCACTCAGGGGATGCCCGAATGAGGCTCCTTTCATGTCCCCAAGATTTTTTTCCCACTGAAGTGAGCCCTATTTATCTCCTTGCAATTTCTTGCTTCCAAAATGCTAGGTTGACAGGAGCTGGAACAGAGACAGGGTGCTCATTCCGTCATGCAGTACTCAGGTCTTGAACTGCCAACTTGCTCTCGCCTAGTAGTTTGAAAGCAAGAAACTGCTAAATAGGGACCACTTCAGTGGAAAGGTAAACAGTGTTCCATGCGCTCCAGTGTCTAGTCATGCCTGCCACATGGCCACGGAAACATCTGCAGAAGCAGGCAGCACTGGCTCTTCGACTTTGAAACAGAGATGAGCACTGAGCCCTAGTCAGATCTGACTGACTTGTGAGCAAGGGTCACCTTTTAGCAAGTAAACCTGATTTTTTTTAAATAAACAATATATTTGAAATAATGGGCCTTGTTCCAATAACCTCTCAGCCCTAGTGCACCTCATAAGCAAAATAAGGCTTTTAGTCAGGATTTATTGGTAGATTATTTTGCTATTGTTTGTGCTGTCCAGTTTTAATGTTTTATGTCAGAGTTTCAGAACCAGGATGGTTCAAATAAGGATTTGTGTTTGTAGATGCAAGTTATCATACATGTGGCACAAAGAATGCAACACCATCTCATTCTATAGCCACAGCTACTCTTTTATCACTGGCTGGAGTTTGTCAACCTAGCAAAATAGATCCTTTGAGTTTGAAGCCTGTCCACCCATGCCTTAATGAATAAGACTTAAGTATTTTATCAGCTTAACTTTTATGTCCATTTAAATGTTTTTTGAAATTCAACTTTAGATGTGTGTGGTAATTGATTTGAGATGTGTGCTTTTATGCAGTTGTAATTTGTGGGTTTAGTTATTTGTGTATTTTACTTGTTTTATGGGAATTGTTAGCCCTCCTGGAGTAGCTCCCCGATGGCGTAGTGGTTAAGACACTATGCTTGGAGACCGGAAACATGGGTTCAATTCCCAAGAGCTGCACAATGGGGGACATGAAAGAAGCCTTGTTTAGGTGTCCCTTGCAAAAATCCTTTCAATCCAGAGTAATCTCTGATACAAAAATAAACGAGCCCTCCTGGATTCTCATGGCAATAGGCTGAATGAATGAACTAGCGAATGAAGTCCACCTAGCATTTGGTCTCCAGCACTAGTCAGCTAATAGTCCCCGGGAAGTTCACAATGTAGGCATGATAGAAATTCCACTTCATTCAGGAGTTTGGCAACCCACTATGTAGCCCTCTCTGAGTAACTTGAACTTTGGCTTCTGTCAGAGAGATGATACTGAACTAGATGGTCTATAGGCTTAATCCAGTCTGACAGGTCTGAGAAGAAAAACAAGAAAGTGAAATGAGAAAATGAAAGATGAGCAGGAAATAGAAAAGATGATCTAGCAGAAATTAAGAGCAAATGGGAAGACACGGAAAAGCAATATAGAAGAATATGCACCAGGCTTGATTAAAGCAAATGAGAAGGAAAGAGAGGAAGAGAATAAAATGACAAAAAGCCACAGAGGAGAACAGATTGAATAAGTCATTTTTGGCTACCCAGATCTAGAGTATAAAAACGAATTTCTGTTGCCACCAAAACAATGCTGTTAAAGGTAGTTTCCATTATAACTGGATATCTCATCTCCATCCTCTGTAAAGTTCTTGGGGCTACATTTTGGTAATATAGAAGTGCAGTTCATGCTTAGAGGTACCCTGTTGGATTGGGACCCAATGTGGGCTGGAAGGTCCCGGAGGAGACTGGTCAAGTAAAGACACACGAGGCAAGATGGAGCAAAGACCAGTGTTTATTGATCAGAAGGCTCTAATCTTTATACCCTGCCTAGCTCGACTGTGTGCCTAGGTTGCGTGTGGCCGTTACAGGAAAACTGCAGGTCTGCACTTTAAGATTACACAAGTTACTCATCAGGGGTGATCTCACCGGGGGGAAGTTTCTTATCTATCTAATTTACTACGGGGGACAGGCATTGTCTACTGCTATCAGGAGTAAACATGTGCCTAGGAGACTCTTGGACTCAGAGTCTCTGCGGATACAGGATTACCCATTACATGCTTATCGAGTTCATCACCCGGTGATCTTTTGCCCTCTACTGTCCGAACTGCCTGCCAGGTCAGCGATCGGTGAATTAAACTATGACTATTAATCCGCTCCCCAATTTCTGTCCCTTTGGAATCAAGGCTCCAAGGAGTGTTTCCCCAAGCCATGGTTCTGTCAGGGACAGTATGCCAATTGTGTGCGCGGATCCCACACTACCCCTTCCTAAATCATTAGGAATAATGTTGTAACCACATTAACTATTTTCCTTCCACTTATGTAGAGAGAGCACAGAATACTTGGCTTTTATAAGCAGGTCTTTGCAACATTTTTGCAAATTTTACTGACTTGGCAGCTTCTAGATATGTTGGAGCACAACTCCCCTCAATATTTCTGCTTGTACGGACAGTAGACTTGTGGGAGCAGTTGTCCATTATATCAGAGAGGCTCTGGATTGGGAAAGTTTTCCCAAGGTTCTTATTGTGGTGGTATATTCAAGTCAATGTTCCCAACAGTCTGATATACAAAGTGCTATACTGGCAGACATTCTTGTGAAATGAATGAGGAAGGCACCTTCAAAGCATTTCAAAGAGCAGACGGTCTTCAGGGCCAGCTCTGTAATGGGGTGGCTTCAATGGCTTTTGTGGTTTCAACTAAGTTCTAGCTAGAATTGCTTAATAAACATGCACTTGATGCTTTTGTTTTAACTCTTCTCCACAAACATTCTTAAAAGGTTTAAATCTACCTGGCTTTTGGAATTGGCCCACGTAGACTTCCTGTGCACTTGAGAGCCACTTTGGATGTGAAGTGTTGCTCAGGGAACAGTAAAAACCAATTGGTGTGCCTCCTACATCTCTGTCTCATCTAGTGCAAAATAAATATCGAGCATTCCTTCAATTCCTCATCTCTTTCAGGAGAAATGCGCAGGTCCCCAGCGTGACGTCAGGTAGCTTATACCTGCTGCCCAGTTGGCAGAGATGTGGCAATCCACTGAGATAATATGCAGGAAAAGGAAGGCCCACAAATGCCCCTCTGCAACACTGGCTCATTTGCACCCCCTCATATTAATAATATTATAACAAACAGAGACAGACAATCACTTAAAACTGTGACATAAAAGCACAGATTTTTGGATAAAATGACTGACACATAGGGCATTTGAGATTGTATCCTCAAGCCAAGCCAGGATGGTGGCTCACCACATGAACCAACTGCCACTTAGGTGAAATTCCAAGCAACGCATTCGTGATGGCCATTTTGCATGAACTGGCGCATAATTACCTTAAATAGACAACCACAGATGGCCATGCTGTTATCCTGCCCCCTTCCTTTTCTTGCCAATTCTGTTAAGGGAGAATGACAGTGAAAGTCACTCTGGAAAGGACACCACCAGCATCTGGAAGATGAACTACGATCCAACACCTGAGATAAATGAATCTTGTAACAACCTGCTTGTTACGCATTGTGGGTGGAACTTACTGTTCCACTGGGGCACAAAGTAGCACATGAAAGGTCCAGGAGAGAGAGAGAGAAAATGGGAATGTAACTGAAGCAACTGTATTTCCAGTCAGGGCAGGGGTTCTCAGTGTTTTTCCGCCGTGGGCCAGACCATGCCCCCTCAGACAGCTGAATAGGCCAGACACGTGGTCCCCCCCCCCCCGCTGTAAACGCTGACTTAAAATGTGTCTGCAGCTGTCGTAAATGTGTTTATGACAGCCGCAGGTGCATTTACAGTGCATTTTTGTCTGTTTTCACTGCTTCCAACGACAGCATGCTTTTTGCTCTTTTTGCTGCTTCTGGCAGCAATGGCAGCTGCAGCGGTAGCAAGGGCTGCAGGCCACATGAAATGGTGCCATGGGGCCGTAGGTTGCAAACCCCTGAGTTAGGGGATGTTAGACTTGAAAGCACCTGAATTAATGTTTGCTTAACAGTATTGGCCTAAGCAACCCTGGGCTAGTCCTACTGTTAGGAAATGTGAGGCAGCTATCTCAGGCAGAAGAACTTTGGTGTCATCAAAAAGTAGCAAACTGTTAATTTGTTATTATTGGCCTTTTCTTAACTGCCAGGAGCAGGAGAGGTGCTTGGGCCTTAGTTTCTGTGTACCTTGAGTTTGGGGGCAAAGATATAATTTGCTGCTGTGCCTCAGGCAGTAAAATATGCTGTGATGACCCCAAAATTAGCTCCATGTTTTGTGCTGGCTACATAAAATTTCATATGGATTGATGTTCTTGTCGCTGCAGAAAACAGAGCTGACTAGATCATGCCTTACATCCTGGGAAGGTAAAGGTAAAGGTCGACTTTAGTGTAAGGGACCAAAGACAACGAAACAGCCGAAGGGTTGGCTTAACACAGGTTTATTGCATGATGATCCGGAGGAACATGTGGTAATGGCGGATGGGGAGCTCAATATATACAGCTGGCTATACATTTGAAAGTGGCTCGTCGACAGACTATTGGTTGCTGCCCGCGTGACGTCGTGGAGGTCACGCCCTTCTTGACCAGGTGAAGAGGAGGCGGGGAATCTTCCCGCGCTGCTGAACCAGGTGAATCTGAGCCATGAGAGCTGGACGCTCGCTACTGCATTCTGGTGGTCACTAGCTCGCGTCCCCTTATCAGGTTTACATTGATACAGCTGAAGGTTATAATGTTGCACACAGAAAGGTTACATTGTTAACACATGGCAATGGTACATTGTTAAAGGCACAGCTTTACAGAACACAACATCCCTCCCCCCTAGGATGAGACGAAGTCTCTCAGCCAAGATGGCTTGTTGCATGTGCGTTTGGGCCGTGACGAGGGCTGCCCCCCCGGGGGCGTTATTGCTTCTTTGTTCCCTGGTCCCTTGTCCTGAAATGGGAGAGGGAGACTTGTTAGTGGCTTGCCGCTGTCGAGCGGCCTTAGGGGAAGGGAAAAACTCCATTGTGGGCAGACCGGGGGCAGTCGAGGCTAACGAAAAACCCCTCTTCTCGCTTGGACGGGTGGGGGACC
Organism: Bradypodion pumilum; assembly: GCA_035047305.1. Taxonomy (NCBI): domain Eukaryota; kingdom Metazoa; phylum Chordata; class Lepidosauria; order Squamata; family Chamaeleonidae; genus Bradypodion; species Bradypodion pumilum. The sequence goes on from JAWDJD010000001.1 coordinate 440,816,050, forward strand.
ACTCCGAAACCCCCCCCCCGGTTCTGAAAATCAAAATCTAACTTAGTAGGGGTATCCGCATTTGTGGGAACCTTCCGCGAGATATGTATGGGGTCGGGTCCCTCCTCCTCGGGAAGATCCCCCAGGGTATCTACGAGGATATCCTCCTCCCCCCTTGGTGGGGGCCCGCGGTCCCCCTTCCCTCCCCCTTGGGCTGAACGGGTGGGGGAGAACCCTAACGCTGACTTATTCTCTGCTTTGTCTGTGCCCTGCTCATCGGAGACCCTGCGTCGGAGCTGGTCCGCGTGCCGCCTCCACAGGAGCCCCGTGCTGGTTTCCACGCGGTACGACACGGGGCCGGTTTGCTCCACAACTACGCCCGGTACCCGTGCTGGGCCCGTGCTGGCGTAATTCCTGCAATGCACGGGGGTGCCTACACTGAAACTCTTCATGGCCTCTAGCCCGATGTTCCTTCCTTTGTCCTCTACCCTCGTGGGGTCTAGCCTAGTAAGGATGGTGGTCAGTTTCCTGCGCATTAAGAGCTCTGCGGGGGAGTATCCTGACGCCAACGGGGTTACCCTGTACCCTAGCAGAAACTGACACACTTGTAGGTTCAGATCCCCTGGGCCCATGCGCCGCAACGCGTCCTTCGTGGTGCGGAGGAGGCGCTCTACTTGGCCATTGGTGGCCGGGTGAAACGGGGCGGAGGTGATGTGCCGAACGGCGTTAATCTCCATGAATGCCCTAAACTCGGAGGACGTAAAACAACTAGCGTTGTCGCTAATTAATGTATCGGGTATACCGAACGTGGAAAAGAGCCTCCGCAAATGCCTAATGGTCTGGGCCGAGGAGGTGCTCGTGACCGGGATAACCTCCAACCATTTGGAGAAGGCGTCCACTACAAGAAGGAACAGGGTGCCCCTGAACGGGCCCGCAAAATCAACGTGCACCCGGGACCACGGCCCCTTAGCCGCGTCCCATTCCCTGTGGGGAAGGCGGGCCTCCTCTGGTCTGGAGCATTGGCAACTTTCACAAGTGCCGACCATGTGCTCGATGTCGGCGTCTAGCTGGGGCCACCAGAAGTAACTCCGGGCCAGCGCCTTGGATCGCACGATGCCGGGGTGGCTGACGTGCAGCAGTTTGAGCACCCGCGGCCGAAGGGAAGTAGGAATCACCACCCGCTGCCCCCTCAAGAGGCACCCCCTCTCTAGGGACAGTTCTAGCTTTTTTCTGAAAAATGGAGCGAACTCCTCCGCTGGGGAGGACGCGGGCCACCCTTTCTGCACCCAGGAGCTTACTGCCACTAACGTCTTGTCCTTCTCTGTCGCTTTGGCAATGTCGGCGGGCATTACGGGGGGCGAATCCAGCACCTCTATCATGAGGACCTGATGGTCCCGCTCCCCCTTGGTCACCTGGCTGGGCGTTAGGGGGAGGGGAGACCTTGATAGAGCGTCCGCATGGCTGATCTCTTTCCCGGGCCGGTAGACCAACGCGTGCTGATACGCGTTGAGAAAAATGGCCCACCTGAGCATCCTCGGCGACAGGGTCTGTGGGGTGGGCTTATCTGCGGTAAAGATGCCTAGCAGGGGCTTGTGGTCTGTTACAATGGTGAAGGGGCGGCCATACAGAAAATCGTGAAATTTTTTCGTCCCCGCGACTATTGCTAGTGCCTCCCTGTCTGTCTGTGCGTAGTTTCTCTCCGCTTGGGACAAGGACCTGGAGTAAAATGCTATCGGGGCCTCCCTTCCGTTTTCCAACACGTGGCACAGCACCGCCCCCACCCCCACTGGAGATGCATCACAGGTCAGAACTACTGGGCGTTTGGGGTTGAAGTGGGTCAGTATGGCGTCGGACGCCAGGAGGCTTTTTAGCTCGCTAAATGCCCTTTCTTGGTCATCGCCCCACTTCCATGCCTGGTCTTTCTTTAGCAGTTTGTGTAGCGGCTCAGCCACCGCTGCCTTTCGGGGGAGGAAGGAGTGGTAAAAGTTGAGCAGCCCTAGGAACAACTGCAACTCGGGCTTGGAGGTGGGGCGGGGGGCTTTCTTAATGGCTGCCACCTTGGACTTGGATGGTTTTATTCCCTCAGGAGTCACACAAAACCCTAGGAACTCAACCTCGGTTGCGAAGAAGACGCATTTGTCCTTTCGCAGCCTCAGCCCCGCCTTTTCGAATATTGTCAGGACCTTCCCCAACCTCTTGGCCAATTCAGCCCGACTCCCCCCCGTTATTAACACGTCATCAAAATAAGGCAACACCCCCTCCAGTCCCTTCAGGAGGCGTTCCACGAGTGACTGGAAAATTCCTGGCGCCGAATTCACGCCGAATTGGAGGCGCGTCACCTGGAACGCCCCCTTATGGGTGACTATGGTCTGCGCAGCAGCTGCGGCAGGGGACACCGTAAGCTGCTGGTAGGCCTGTGCTAAGTCGAGCTTAGCGAAACACTTCCCCCCGTGTAACCTGGCCAGCAGATGGCTGACTACCGGCACCGGATATGCATTCGGGCGGATTGCCTTGTTGATGGTGCACTTGTAGTCAGCGCATATGCGGACCTCCCCATTGGCTTTTAGTGCGGTTACAATTGGAGTTTCCCACTCCGCAGAATCAACAGGCACAAGGATTCCCTGACCCACCAATTTGTCCAGTTCCGCCTCTATCTTGTCCTTGAGTGCGAACGGCACCCGGCGTGGTTTTAGGCGAATTGGGCGGACCTCCGGGTCCAGGTCGAAAGTCACTGGGGGCCCCTTGAATTTCCCCAGTCCCTTTTTGAAGACTTCGGGGTGCGCCTCGCACACCTCCTGGATCGGGTCAGACCCAACGGCGTGCATCCCAACGGTGTGCACACCCCCAATAAACAAACCCAGGGGCTGGAACCATTGAGTCCCGAGGAGACTGCAATCTCCCCCTTTGAGCACGACTAGGGGAAGGGACCTGGAAACAAGACCTGGAGCAGATTGTGGCTCAGATCACAACCTACTGATTGCAAAATTCAGGCTTAGACTAAAGAAAATAGGGAAAACAAAGAGACCAGACAGATATCACCTAGACAGCATCCCTAAAGAATACACGGTGGAGGTGATGAACAGATTCAATGGCTTAGACTCAATAGATAGAGTGCCAGAAGAATTATGGACAGAGATGAGGGACATCATGCAGGAAGCAGCAAAGAAAACCATACCAAAAGAAAAGAAGAGTAAGAAAGCAAAGTGGTTGTCTGATGAGGCTCTTAAAATAGCAGAGGAAAGAAGGAACGCAAAAGTCAAAGGAGAAAGGAAAAAATACAATCATCTGAACACAGAATTTCAAAGAAAAGCAAGGAGAGATAAGGAAAACTATCTAAAAGAACAGTGCAAAGAAATGGAAGAAAACAACAAAAAAGGCAGAACCAGAGATCTTTTCAAAAAAATCCGGGAAATCAAGGGAACATTTAAAGCAAAAATGACCATGATAAGGGACAAAGACGGAAAGGAGCTAGCTGATGCAGAAGAGATTAAGAAAAGATGGAAAGAGTACACAGAGGAACTCTACAAAAAGGAACTCAACACTCCTGATAGTCACAATGATGAAGAAATTGAACCTGAGCCAGACATCCTGGAGAGTGAAGTCAGAAAGGCCCTAAAGAGCACTGCAAACAACAAAGCTAGTGGAGATGATGGTATCCCAGTTGAATTTTTCAAAGCTCTAAAAGATGATGGCATCAAATTACTGCATTCAATATGCCAGCAGATTTGGAAAACAAAACAGTGGCCACAGGACTGGAAAAGATCAGTATATGTTCCAATCCCAAAAAAGGGCAATGCCAAAGAATGTTCAAACTATCGAACAATCGCGCTCATCCCACACGCCAGCAAGGTGATGCTCAAGATAATACAGGATAGACTTCAGCAGCATGTGGAAAGAGAATTACCAGAGGTGCAGGCTGGTTTCAGAAGAGGCAGGGGGACTAGAGACCACATTGCCAACATACGTTGGATCATGGAGAAAACAAAGGAATACCAGAAACAAGTTTATTTTTGCTTTATTGACTACACTAAGGCATTTGATTGTGTGGATCACAACAAGATGTGGCAAGTGATTAAAGAGATGGGAATACCAGAACACCTCATATGCCTCCTGAGAAATCTGTACATGAACCAAGAAGCAACAGTTAGGACAGAACACGGAATGACAGAGTGGTTTGGAATAGGAAAAGGAGTAAGACAAGGCTGCATTTTGTCACCCTGCTTATTCAACTTATACACAGAGCACATAATGCGCAATGCAGGGATGGAGGAATCACAATATGGGATCAAAATTGCTGGGAGAAACATCAACAATCTGAGATATGCAGACGACACCACCCTAATGGCAGAAAGTGAGGAAGACCTAAAGAATCTCTTGATCGGTTTGAAGGAAGAGAGTGCAAAAGCTGGCTTGAGACTCAATATCAAGAAAACCAAGATAATGGCAACAGGCCCGATCAGTTCCTGGAAAATAGACGGGGAAGAAGTAGAAGCAGTGACAGATTTCACTTTCTTAGGATCTAAGATCACTGCAGATGGAGATTGCAGCCATGAAATAAAGAGGCGGCTGATTCTAGGGAGACAAGCCATGAGAAACCTGGGGAACATAGTGAAAAGCAGAGACATCACCTTGAAAACAAAAATTAGAATAGTCAAAGCAATGGTATTCCCAGTGGTAATGTACGGATGTGAGAGCTGGACAATTAGGAAAGCTGAACGCAGAAGAATAGATGCCTTTGAAATGTGGTGTTGGAGGAGAGTTTTGAGGGTACCTTGGACAGCGAGGAGAACAAATAGGTCAATCTTAGAAGAAATCAACACTGACTGCTCATTGGAAGGTCAAATAGTAAAGATGAGGCTAAAGTACTTTGGGCATCAAATGAGAAGGGAGGATTCACTTGAGAAGGCCGTGATGTTGGGAAAGGTGGAGGGCAAAAGAAGAAGGGGGAGGCCAAGGATGAGATGGATAGATGGTATTGTAGACACAATGGGCACAAAACTGGGAGGACTGAGGGGGATGGTGGAGGACAGAGGCGCCTGGAGAACGATGGTCCATAGGGTCGCAAAGGGTCGGAATCGACTGTGCGACTGAACAACAACAACAAAGGGGAAGGGACGCGGCGTGTTTCTTGAATTGGACCTGAAATTCTCCAACCCCCAACACTGGAATGCTGTTCCCTTGCACGTCCCGTAGTGTGGACCTCAACGCTTTGAGCTTGGGTCGCTTGTGGGGGGCAATTCCCAAAAACTCCCTCTGGGAAATGATAGAATATGAGGACCCCGAGTCAATTTCCATCCTAATGGGAACCCCTTGGACTAGTACCTCAACAAAGTAGCGGGGGTGTCCTGTAGACACGCTGAACACTGGGGCGTCGTCCTCGCTGCCGTCGGAGATGCGGCCGACGCCGTCCAGTTTCCGCGTGGCCTGGGCGCCGTCCTTGGGTCTCGTTGCGCGGTCTTGTCCCGCGGAGCGGTCTGCGGAGCTCCTCCGGGTCTTGCGCTTCTTCCTGCACACCTTGGCGATGTGCCCGCGGCAGCCACAGTTGTGGCACTCGGCCTTCCGGAACGGGCACTTTACGCGGTCGTGGGCCGCTCCACAGCCGTCGCATCGCCGGCTCTCCTTCTGGACCCTCCGGACGTCCTCGTCGTCGCTGCTCTCTGTGGACGACCTCAAAGTTCGCCGGGCCGCCTGTACCGGAGCCTCGGCCTTGCTCGACTTTGGCCGCCAGTCCTGGAGTTCTTGGACCCCGGCCTTCGTGGCTTCTGCGGCCTGGGCCGCTCTGACGACCTCCTGCAATGTGGGAGGCGGCTCTTGGTTCATTAATGTGCGCTGGGTTTCGGCGTCGTTCAGGCCGCACAGCACGCAGTCCCGGAGGGTGATTTCGGCATTCTCCCATTTGCACGGGCCGGCCGCCAGCCGCAGGGCCGCCACGAATGTGGCGACCGTCTCCCCGGGCGCTTGGACTCGCCTCCAGAACGCACTCCGAGCGGGAAACATCGCCGTGGCGGGCCGGACGTGCTCACGCAGCATCTGCATGAGTTCCTTGGCCTTGAATTCGCTCACCCTCCTCGGTGCAATCAGGTCCACCAAGGTCCTTTTGGTTTCTTGTCCGAGCATCCTGGTGAAGATGGCCCTTTTCTTCGCCTCTTCCATGACTTCGGACTCGATCAGCGCGGCCTGGAAGTCCATCTCGAAGATCTCCCAGTCGCCCGGTTTCCTGATTTCGAAACCGGCGCATGTCTTGGTCCCGTGGGCTGCCATATCCCACCTTCGTCGCCAATTTAGTGTAAGGGACCAAAGACAACGAAACAGCCGAATGGTTGGCTTAACACAGGTTTATTGCATGATGATCCGGAGGAACATGTGGTAATGGCGGATGGGGAGCTCAATATATACAGCTGGCTATACATTTGAAAGTGGCTCGTCGACAGACTATTGGTTGCTGCCCGCGTGACGTCGTGGAGGTCACGCCCTTCTTGACCAGGTGAAGAGGAGGCGGGGAATCTTCCCGCGCTGCTGAACCAGGTGAATCTGAGCCATGAGAGCTGGACGCTCGCTACTGCCATCTGGTGGTCACTAGCTCGCGTCCCCTTATCAGGTTTACATTGATACAGCTGAAGGTTATAATGTTGCACACAGAAAGGTTACATTGTTAACACATGGCAATGGTACATTGTTAAAGGCACAGCTTTACAGAACACAACATCGACCTTGCTCAAAAGCCAGTCGTGTCTGACTCTAGGGTTCAGTGCTCATCTCAATTTACAGCCAAAGAGCTAGCACTGTCTGTATCTGCAGATGTTTCTGTGGACATGTGGCAGGCATGACTAGATGGAATGCTGTTACCTTTCCCACCAAAGTGGTACTTATTCATCTACTTGCAATTTCATGCTTTCCAATCTAGTAGGTTGGCAGGAGCTGAGACAGAGATGGGAGCTCACTCTGCTGTGCAGTACTTGGGTCTTGAACTGCTGACCTTCCAGTCATCAAGCTCAACATCTTAACCACTAAGCCCCCACAGTCGGACCCTGGGAACATGATCATCATATGCAGCCCAGTTGGGTCCAAGCAGCGATGCACTGAGGCCGGTTCTCAACGGATCTTGCGAACCGGTAGCAGAAATTTCCCCAGGCCATGCCCACCTGGCTGGCCATGCCCACTTCCCTGCCATACCACACCACACTCACCTTCTCCTCCCCCTCTCCCCACACTCTGGATGCGACCAGGAGCCAGGAAGAAGAGGAGGAGAAGGAAGAGCTGCCACCACTGCTAAAAGGTGAGCAGGGCAGGTTGGTGGGCTGGCTGGCCCTTCCCCAGCACCACCAGAAACTCTTCCCATTCGCCTCACCCAGGGCAGAAGGTGCGTGGGAAGTGCGGAAGTGAAAGCGGGCTTTGGCCCTGGCTGGGTGAGGTGAATGGGAAGTGTTTCCGGCGGTGCTGGGAGGGGGAGGCTGCCAGCTCACCACCCCACCACACCCACCTTCCAGCAGTGCCACCAGCAATGCTTCCCATGTGCCTAGCCCATGGCTGAAGGCGCACTTTCACCTCTGTACTTCCCGCATGCCTTCTGGCCTGGGCAAGTTGAATGGGAAGCATTGCCGGCGGCGCTGGGAGGGGGAGGCCGGCCAGCCCACCAACCCACCCTGCTCACCTCCCAGCAGCGCTGCCGGTGAAAGCACGGCCAGATGGTGAGGATCTGACCCGCCAACAGCGCCTGGCTGCTCTGGGACTCCTTTTCATCATCTCTGGGACAACGGGCGAAGCAAGAGAGCAAAGTAGGTTTCTTTTATTTTTTATTTTTTCGGGTGGATGGGGTGTTTGAGGCCATGCCCACAGATAGCCACACCCACAATTATCCACGCCCACAGTGTGGGTAGTAAATTTTTTTAGAGTGCATCACTGGGTCCAAGGCATTGCAAGGTCAAGGAACAGTGGTTTGGCAGAGCTCAGAGCCACTGTTGTGGTAACTCAACTCCACCTTTTGTCCCTTGACTGCAGCTGATGGAGGTGGGGCGGGGGGGGGGAGGGCAGAGTGGAACTGGAGCTGCTGCAATCAGGAGCCTGCCTGGCTGAGGAGGGAAGCAGTGGACCAGGCAGAGTGCAGGGCTTGGCACCATCTCAGCCCAGAGGGTTGGGTCCCCCTCCCCCTTTATCCAGACAGCTGATGCTATTTATTTTTAATGAGCTCCCTTAGATTGCGCAGTGAGAAACCAAGAGCCACATGAACGGCAGCTGGAGCACAGAGAGGAGGCAGCTCCCAGGCAACTTGGCCACACTTTCCTTTTCGGAAGAGAGGCATCCCTCAAAGTCCAGGCTCTGCTCCTTCTCTTCCCCAAGGCGGGGGCTTCTCTTAGATGAAGCTTGAATTTAAAATGCAATCAAGCACAGAAGAGGAGAGCTGGCTGGAGGACCAGTGGGAGAAATGGTAGGCAGCCATATCTGGGTGTTGGAGGGGACCTGATGGATGCAGGGATCAAGCAGGTAGTTCTGATGGTATCTATGCAGCTTCTAAAAAACTTATCCTAACTTGCCTTGTGTTAACATTTTTACACCCCCAGTGCAGTATGCATTGGTAAATTGTTTGATCCAGGGAGTTGCGTAGCAGATGCAGTCTCATTGGCACAGAGTTTCTTGCAAACTTTTGTCTGCTGTGGGTGCCACTGAAATGGTGCTGCTTGGCCAAAGCAAGGGAGACCAGATCATCCTGATCTCTTTGCTAGTCCCTCTGTGCCATTGCTGGCTTGGATTTCCATGTGCCAAAGGGAAATAATGGTCTCATCAATGGGATTTTCTTTCCCTGTGCAAGGAAGGAGATTATAAAGTATGAAGAAGGAGCTTTGCTCTATGGAAGGGCATGGGTTGTAACTGCTAGGGTGAATAAAGAGGTGGAGTGGTAAATACCCCCAGCCCACTTGGAGCAGGAGCAAATGTAAGACAGCTCTCTCTTAGAAGTAACAAACCAAAAGCTTTGAATTGCTCATTGCAGGAGGTTGTAGGTACAGGTGAAACTTGGAAAATTAGAATATCATGTAAATCTTCATTCAGTTCAGTAATGCAACTTAAAAGGTGAAACAAATACAGTATATGAGATTACATGCAAAGCGAGATAGCTCAAGCCTTACTTTGTTATAATATTGATGTTTATGGCTTACAGCTTATGAAAACCCCAACCCCTCAACCCCCCAATCTCATGTGCCCCATAGTCATCACATAATCTCATGTACGCTGTACGACATGATCATCACAACTATAACGAATTAAGGCATGACATCTCTCGCTTTGCATGTAGTGAGTCTATCTCATATATTTGTTTCACCTTTTAAGTGAAATGAATGAACATTTGCATGCTATTCTAATTTTCTGAGTTTCACCTGTACATTTAAAATATTTGTATCTGGCTAGGAGGTCTGTAGTTCATTTATTAGCATCCCAGTAATACAGGCAGATATTTCCATGCAATAGAACAAATATTAATGAAAGAGAATTTTTTACTCCTGTGACCTCTCTGGAACAGGAGAAGGAATCAATTAATGGCTTTGGCTGTCTGTCACATAGATTCTCCGTCTTCTCCCTGTCTTTTCCCCTCCTCTTTCTTGTTCCTTTCATGTGGGGAAACCCCCATTCCCGGATGTGTCATTTTTTACTGGCTGTGCTATGGGAATCACCTCTCACCCCTTGATCCATGCTGAAGAAGTGCTTCTTTGTCATAATGGCAAATACACCGCTATCCCCATGAAGCTTAGGTTAACCTTAAAACCATCCTAATCTTGCCTACCACCAGGGGATTTCTATGTGCATCTGACAGGAAGCCTCTTTGTCTAGTCCAGGGGTTCTCAACCTGCTCATGGGCCAGATGCAGCCCACTGTGCCATTTCATGTGGCCCCCACTGCCTCCACCACACCTAGAAGTGCCATAGGTGGTTCATTTTTAATGTACAGGCCACCCCCATCTTACAGGAAGGGCAAAATGGCAGACCAGCCCCTGAAGCTGTCTGAGAGAGCATGACCCGGCCCTCGGCTGGAAAAGGTTGAAAACCCCAGGTCTATTGAATGAATACCAGCTTTTGCCCTGTCTCCACCCAAAATTGATTGCAGCACTTTCTGCACCAACAACCACAGAGGGCACCAGCGACCTTTGTGCTGCAGGTAACTTGCTCTTTAGGTCTGAAAATCCATGGTTTCAGCTGCATTGTGACAAAGCAGTGACACACACACACACACACACACACACACACACACACACACAGGAGTGGGTGAGAACAACAGGAAACAAGGTTCTTCCTGCTTCTTATCTTTTGCTGCTTCCACACTGTAAAGTATGTACCAGAGACTTATAATAATAATTTCGTGTCAGAGATTACTCTGGGTTGAAAGGAATTTTAGGGGATGCCCAAATGAGGCTCCTTTCATGTCCCCAAGTGAAGCTCTCAGGTATCGAAACCCGACCTTCCAGTCTCCAGCTCAGCATCTTAACCACTAAGCCACCTGGGGAGCTGCTTACCATAGAGTTATTGGTCAGAAAGGCAACCCATTTACATGTCCTATACTTTCCAATAGGACTGTGGTGGCTTAGTGGTTAAGATGCTGACCTTGACAACAAGAAGGTTGGCAGGTCAGCAGTTCATGACCCAAGTGCTGCACAACGGAGTGAGCTCCTTTTGTCTGCCCCAGCTCCTGCCAAACTAGCGGTTTGGAAGCAAGAAATTGCAAGTACTGTAGATTAATAGATACCACTTCGATGGGAAAGGTAACAATTTTCTGTGTACTCCAGCATCTAGTCATGCCTATCACATGACCACTGAAACATCTGCAGATGCAGATAGCGCTGGCTCTTTGGCTGTAAGTGGAGATGAGTGCACACACACTCCTAGAGTCAGACACAACTGGCTTTTGAACAAGAGAGACCTTATACTTTCCAATGTGACTGGTCCTAGCCAGTGGATTGAGGCAGAAGAGGAGTCTGCCACCACTCCACCCTAGGCAGTGAAAGAGGAAAGAGACAGCTGGGAACTGTTGTGAGAACAAAGACAACCTGTTTGTTGGGAGTCTATGTTGTGCAAACTAGACGTTGCTTCTGCTAGGGACACAACCCTGCCCTTGGAGAAATGTCGCTGAATGTTTTCTACTGCTCTTCTTCAAATGTATCTAGTAAAAGTTGTAGACAGTGTATTGGGGGGACTGGAGTAAACACTTCAGCAAGATTTAGCAGGAAGAAATTAGAATCTGTTTTGATAAGATGCATGGAGATAATCAGTGCCTGATCTATTATTTCCTTTTGCACTGTTGTCCTTGCTGCCTTTTTCTTATCTCTATTGGGAGAAGACATGTTGACATATCTATTCTGTTTTTTTAAAAAGCCAAAAACATTATTTTATGCTATGAATCTCACCAGTGGTGGAGAAGGACAGTTTCTCTTACCAAACGTATGGAAAACAAAAATAAGAAATGTCCTTTTTATATGATTTTGGCAGATCAGTGAGTACTTGGGAGGCCTGAAAAAAATCCTCAAATGAGATGTCTGTAAAGATTGCTGTCTCTTTCCTGCTACCTATGTTTAATAATTCCTCTCTACAACACTTACTTTATATGCCACCTTGGCCAATTGCCCCTGCTGCCACAAGCAACGGAAATGACTACCTTGAAATGTTAACTGTGTTTTTGCTCTTTTAAAAAGTTGAGTTGTGACTATCTATCAAGAGAAAGGCAGCCTATAAATGTAACAAACATCTATAAGGAGTACCATTCAATCTTCTTTAGCCCAAACCTCAAACTTCATATTCTGTAAACAAAATCAATTTTTCCAGGTCTAAACTGAGTCTTCGGTATAAGAGAACTGAGGACAAAGAGAATATTTGTGATCAGTTCTGAGAAATCTTATTTTCTTAACATTCTACACCAAATCCATCATTTGAAAAGCTAAAGAAAACTGATCATTAATTTTGTACAGCTATGTAGGACTAAGAATTTTGACTATACAGTAAATGCATTGTCTGATGAGCCATTGGCTTTCATGTGTCTGTTCACAATAGCCCTGTAGAAAATGGAGAGTTGTAGTATCTGGAAGGTTCTGGTAAGCAGTGGCTAGATGAGTGATAATGGTAGCAGAATTATGCATTGTTTCCAAAATGGAATGGTACCATTCTTAATCAATAGCAATTTTCTGATTCAGGCAGAAATTCTGTGTAAGAACAGAAAAGTCTGTGGGTAAGTGTGCACACGTGAATAATTCTACTCTTTGAGACACTGTGCGCCCACAGTTCACAGATATGATGAGCATATTTCCTATTCATACATGAGGGTCATAATGTAAAAAAATAGGGTAGGAAGAGCAATGTCTCTGGAGCCAAGAATTCTATACTGTGGGAAATTGCCTCAAATTGATAGGATAAATTGCTTGGAAATAGTGGATTATCTTGTAGGTCTCCATAAATAGTAAATGTTCTTCAGAAACTTGAAGAAACTTATATTTATTTAAGTGCAGTAAGTTATAGAGGAGGAATCAGTCAGTGGAGACTTCATCTGTCCCTTCCTTCACTGATCAAATGTGGAAGGAGATCTTTGACAGATATTATTATCTATTGCAATAAAACACCACAAAGAAAGGACAGACTATTTGGGGACATTGGAAGTTGGTCTTCGCTCTCCATCTCCAGCTGTATCCTTGACTAAGATGATCAGTGCCTGATCTGAAAAACACATTAATTCAAGATAATTTGTCATGATGTAATTGTTAAATGAGAGGAGTTGAGAACCACCTCATTCTAAAAACCATATTCATGTCTAACAACTCCTAAATGAAAGACATACTGCTTTCCCAATGTAGTGCAACAGAGCTTAAAAATTGGTGCCCTGCCAATGTGTCTGGATACCTGTCCATCTCAACCAGCATAATCAGTTGGCCAGAAGTGCTAAATTACAGTCTAGCAATGTCTAGAGAACCATGCCTCTATATAAGTATTTCATTTCTTATTGCAAAGACCAGAACTTTATGCATAGCTTTACTGCATATATTCTTTTGATAAATTCTATGGAAGAATCACACAAAGAAGGAAGGCTATGACAAAACTGTAGGCTCTCCAAAACTCAGCCACCAGCTGTCATTGCATTTTATACTAAAACTCTTATTATAATCTCTATGGTAAGAAGCATACATTCATACATTGCTTAGGAGTGTGGTTATGCAAACTGATCCTTACACTGAGGTTGTTCCTATTATTCTGTTTCAGAACATACAGTACCTGACCTACAGGAATGTTGAAAGTTCCCAGTGCAAGAAAGTGAAATGGGGGGGGGGGGAATTTTCACCAAATAATGTTGATCAGAGACACAGTTTGTCTGGATACTCTGTTATGTAGCTTATTTAAAATAATTATCAGTGCTACTATGCGTATACCTTTCATTTGGTTCCAAACCCTAGAGCAGTGATGGCAAACCTTAGCACTCCAGCTGTTCTTGGACTTCAATTACCAGAAGCCCAAGTCACCACTCCTGCTGATCAGGGCTTCTGGGAATTGTAGTTCAAAAACAGCTGGAGTGCCAAGGTTCGCCATCACTGCTCTAGAGTTGTAACATTGCCCCCAAGTAGTAGGGTGATATGCTTCATTCACTTGCTCACATGTGTGTACTTTTTAAAACCATGTGCCTTTTTTAAAACTTAGGCTCACCCATGATATTAGCCTTGAAGAGTTTGAGGATGAAGATCTCTCCGAAATCACTGATGAGTGCGGAATCACCCTGCATTGTAAAGACAGTTTGGCTTCACGGGTAAGAATATTGGTGCTTCTCTACTTACCAGTAGTGCAACAATAATTGTTTCCCATGAGACTGAAGAAAGATGCTGTAAATCTTTCTTTCCCAAACTAGTGACCTCCAGATGTGTTACACCACAGCTTTCAACATGGTTCAACCAGCATGGCAGAATCCAGCACATCTGAAAAACAATGAGTTAGTTTGGCAGATCCTCTTAATGTTGTTTTTGACAATATATCAAGCCTCACTGTTAATATGACATGAAGTCTTTTGCAATGTATGGTAATCCTAACAGAGTTTTCAGGATATGTGACGTGTTTATAGAGTGATTTATCAGTGCCATTTCCTCTTTGGTGAATTTCCTTAGCTGGTGACAAATTTGAACCTAAACCTCCTAAATCCTAGTGTTGAAACACTATCCACAACATTCAGACAGACAGACAGACAGACAGAATTTGAGCTGGATGACAGGTTCAAAGAATTATGGAATATAGCAATAAATGATAGATTAGCATGTGAATTAATGTTAAAGAAGGGATTTTAAAAAAATATTAATGATTTTAAAAGAGATTTTGGGATAATTAATGAATATGTCCTAGTTAAAACAAGAGGAATAAGACAAGAATATACAACGTTCTGGAAAGAGGGGACAAATATATAAAATTAATGTTATTTATTGACAATAAACTGAATGTTTATAACATCCTATGGGTGGTGGAGTGCATACATATAATTATGTAATTATCTACCTTATGATGTTAATGTAGTTATTATTATACACAGAAGGAGCTTCCTCAGAGATTATGGTATTTTTGAACCAAAATCAGTTGTACCCTGGCAATGGCAACCTTGTGTTGCCAGCTAATCTTTCTCACACTGGGTTAGGTGAAAGGAACTGCAGAATGAACTCACCAAAAGGTGACTTCATTTTGGCAGTTTCACATCTGGCCTAAACATGGAAGAAGTTATTATTGTTAGGTTTCCCCCCCTTCAATTTGTATGTTTATTAATATGACAAATGAATGAATGAATAAAATGTTCATTGGTCACAAAAAAAAGAAAGAAATGATATACAGAACATTTCAAGCCGAAAAGGAATTAGCATCATTCTTCCAATTAACACATTTGAAGTTCAGTGTTTGGAACATGCTGGTGTGAAAGAGCCACACTGTTTTGAGATGAAGCACAAAAAGTCAGCAAAGAGATTCCTAAGTTAGAAGATATTATTCTTAAGGAGGATATTTAATTTTAAAAACATCTTCAGTGACATTAGAATTGCACAGCATACTTGAATACTGGTACACAAATCTGTTGTGTAATCAGCCACATTTCAGGGGTTTAATGAGAAGCAAGTACAAGAAGGAGTGAAGAGTGATTACAGCCTTGAAGAAAAATGTCCAAAATGCAAAAGTAAAATTGTTAAACTAAAAATTCATGGCTTTTCAGGTGACAGGCAAAAAATTAAAAATTAAAATAATTCCCAAAGGAGAATTGCTTAACGGAATTCAATGAATATGGAGTCTGTACAAACAGAGGTGGTTTCAGACAATGGCATAGATTTCAATTCAATGTGTTTAAAAGAAGACAACTAGCTATTAATGCCATTTGCAGAAAATTGTGGCATTTATTCTGTAAACTAAACAGATCACTGGATGTTTTAACCAGAGCTTAGAAAATTTACTTTTTTTAAAGTAACATTTCAGAGCTCCAGTTAGGTCATTGGAATGGAAACTTTTGAAGACATTACATAATACTTCCCTGTTTCTAGAGATGTCGTGCGCCCCCTTGTTCGAAAGCCAGTCATATCTGACTCTCGGGTTCGGTGCTCATCTCTGTTTACAAACAAAGAGACAGCAATGTCTGCATCTGCAGATGTTCCATGACTAGACATGGAACACAGTTACCTTCCCACCGAAGTGGTACCTATTTCTCTACTTGCAATTTATTGCTTTCAAACTGCTAGATTGGCAGGTGCTGGGACAGATATGGGAGCTCACTCTGTCATGAAGCACTCAGGTCTCAAACTGCTGACTTGCCAGTCTGGGGTGCCCTTATTGTAGATGTTTCTGCAGCTATTTCCACCAATATCACTGGTGATTAAAAGAGGAGATTAAATATGCCTGGCTCTTTAAACTGCAACGTACCAAGGAAAAAGGCATACCAACACCTTGCCATCGCACTGGTCTGTTCATATATTCTCTTTTCTTCAGTGTGATGCTGCAGCACTTGGTGATAGTGAAGGTGGGAAGAACCATCACCCTTTCTTTTGTTGTCTCAGATGTAATAAAAGACATGATCTCTGGATTTACAGCTAGTAATTGTAGAGGAAGAGACTACTAGATAGAAGCTTGCGGGCCATTTCCTGGTGTGCTTGGAAGAATCTGGCCTCTTTCCAGCTTGCTCTCAATTACAATTAAGTGAGAGTCAGCAGGGCAGGCATCTTCAGATTTTTATCCAAATATAACTAGTCCTTCTAATTTTTATTTAAATAGTGTGGGGGCATAAGATGGTATTTTGGAGCAGGTCACATTGTTTTGGGGAAGCATTTGTTTGGTGGTAGAGCACTGTTAATGGGGAGGGGACTTTAATCAGCTTGACTGCCTTTCTGAGGCTAGAAATCAAGCTAGAGACAGACTATGGTTAAAACGTAAAGCATGCTAATATTGCAGAAAGGTAATCTAGACAGTCTGTCAATATTCTTGAAATAAGACTTTAAAGGAATCCTGTATTTAAATCCAGAAGGCTAGTCTTCTAAGAAAGGAAGATAATCTGCATAATCCCAGAGGTGGGAGAGAAGTTTGTACTGTGATGCTTAGATACTCACATTAATTCAGGATTTTCCTCTTCCAGTCATTCGCTAGCTCTAATGTTTGCTTCTGGTCTGATATCTGGAAATGAATTATGAAAAGACACTCATGACATGCTCAAAGGTACTCTAACTGATTATTCCACATGGCCTAGATCAGTGATAGCCAACCTTGGTACTCCAGGTGTTCTTTGACTTCAATTACCAGAAGCCCAAATTAGCATTCCTGCTGATCAGGACTTCTAGGAATTGAAGTTTAAGAACATCTGGAGTGCCAAGGTTCACCATCACTGGCCCAGAGCTTAATTTTATATATGAACCACCATACCCTCAGATCAAATTAAGCATCACATAGCCCTCTATGTGATGCTTAATTTGATCTGAGGATATGGTGGTTCATATATAAAAATTAAGCTCTGAGCCAGTAGCACATAGCTACTCGGTTTATATGAAAAATTGCTACCATTGCTTCAGAGTAAACACAGCATCTTAGGGTAAGTGATGAGATGTAGACAAAAAAAACTGTCAAGTCACTAGACTGCAAATAATAAATGTCAGCTGCATCAGATGTTGGGAATTCAAGACCTAAAGACTAAAAACAGCCCATCTGAGTAAGTTCATGCAAGGTGAAATTAAAGATTGCATATGTTCACAAAAGAGCACTCAGCCTTATATGCACATATAAATAGGCACAATCATTATATTTGCTTTGATCAAAAGTGTTTATGGGCTAGAGAGCATAATGGAGAAAAAATCCATCAAATTATAAGACCTGAGGAAATGCTCTAAACCAGGGGTGCCCAAACTACAGCCTGGGGGTCATATCCCCCCCCCCCATGCCAATTCATCCTGCCCACAAAGCCCTCGTAGCTCCTGGTTCAGTCGCACAGTCGATTCCGACCCTTTGCGACCCTATGGACCATCGTTCTCCAGGCACCTCTGTCCTCCACCATCCCCCTCAGTCCTCCCAGTTCTGTGCCCATTGTGTCTACAATACCATCTATCCATCTCATCCTTGGCCTCCCCCTTCTTCTTTTGCCCTCCTCCTTTCCCAACATCACGGCCTTCTCAAGTGAATCCTCCCTTCTCATTTGATGCCCAAAGTACTTTAGCCTCATCTTTACTATTTGACCTTCCAATGAGCAGTCAGTGTTGATTTCTTCTAAGATTGACCTATTTGTTCTCCTCGCTGTCCAGGGTACCCTCAAAACTCTCCTCCAGCACCACATTTCAAAGGCATCTATTCTTCTGCGTTCAGCTTTCCTAATTGTCCAGCTCTCACATCCGTACATTACCACTGGGAATACCATTGCTTTGACTATTCTAATTTTTGTTTTCAAGGTGATGTCTCTGCTTTTCACCATGTTCCCCAGGTTTTTCATGGCTTGTCTCCCAAGAATCAGTCGCCTTTTTATTTCATGGCTGCAATCTCCATCTGCAGTGATCTTAGATCCTAAGAATGTAAAATCTGTCACTGCTTCTACTTCTTCCCCATCTATTCTCCAGGAACTGATCGGGCCTGTTGCCATTATCTTGGTTTTCTTGATATTGAGTCTCAAGCCAGCTTTTGCACTCTCCTCCTTCAATCCGATCAAGAGATTCTTTAGGTCTTCCTCACTTTCTGCCATTAAGGTGGTGTCGTCTGCATATCTCAGATTGTTGATGTTTCTCCCAGCAATTTTAATCCCATATTGTGATTCCTCCATCCCTGCGTTGCGCATTATGTGCTCTGTGTATAAGTTGAATAAGCAGGGTGACAAAATGCAGCCTTGTCTTACTCCTTTTCCTATTCCAAACCACTCTGTCATTCCGTGTTCTGTCCTAACTGTTGCTTCTTGGTTCCTGTACAGATTTCTCAGGAGGCATATGAGGTGCTCTGGTATTCCCATCTCTTTAATCACTTGCCACATCTTGTTGTGGTCCACACAATCAAAGGCCTTAGTGTAATCAATAAAGCAAAAGTAAACTTGTTTCTGGTATTCCTTTGTTTTCTCCATGATCCAGCGTATGTTGGCAATGTGGTCTCTAGTCCCCCTGCCTCTTCTGAAACCAGCCTGCACCTCTGGTAGTTCTCTTTCCACATGCTGCTGAAGTCTATCCTGTATTATCTTGAGCATCACCTTGCTGGCGTGTGGGATGAGCGCAATTGTTCGATAATTTGAGCATTCTTTGGCATTGCCCTTTTTTGGGATTGGAACATATACTGATCTTTTCCAGTCCTGTGGCCACTGTTTTGTTTTCCAAATCTGCTGGCATATTGAATGCAGTAATTTGATGCCATCATCTTTTAAAGCTTTGAAAAATTCAACTGGGATACTTTAGTGTATGCAAACCAAGACACAGGACACAGCCTCGGGCTGGGTTAACTCAGGTTTATTGCATCGTGGGCAGAGGGAACATGAGGTAATGGCGGATCGATAGCTCTTTATATACAGCAGTAACACATTTGAACGTGGTGCCATGGTAGCCCATTGGCTACTGTCTGCGTGACATCATTGCAGGTCACGCCCTTCTTGTCCAGGTGTAGGTGGTGGCGGGAAAACTTCCCGCGCTGTTGCCTTTGATGAGTTTGGACCAAGAGAGCTTTGGACGCTCGCTGCTGCCAGCTGGTGGTCATTAGCTCGCGTCCTATTACAGGGTTTATATGATACAGCTGAAGGTTACATTGTTGCTATAGGCAAGGTTACATTGGCTCAGATACATTGTAATCCGTGTGTACAATAAAACCAACAGAACACAACACCCCTCCCCCCTAGGACGAGACAAGGTCTCGAGCCCACACTTAAACACACTCCCCCCCCCCTTAGGAGACAAAGTCTCTCAGCCAAGATGGCTTATTTCGAACACGCTGGGGTCTCGATGCGGGCTGCCTCTCCCCGGGTTTGCTACCTTCTCTTTGTCCCCTGGTTTCCTGTCCTGTAATATGAGAGGGAGACTCGTTAGTGATTTGCCGCGGCTCCGCGGCGTTGTTGGGAGGTGTGCTCTTTCTTAGGGAGGAACCGGGGGCACTGGGGGCTAACGAAAAACCCCTCTTCTCGCTTGGATGGGTGGGGGAACACTCCTGAAAACCCCCCCGGCTCGCAAACTCAAAATCAAACTCACAATCGGGGGCAGCGGTCGCGAACTCCTCTCCCCCTTCCCCGGCCCCTGATAAGACTGGCGTATCAAAAGGATATGAGTCGGGGCCGCTGCTGCTGCTTCCTTCCCCCCTTGCTTGGGACTGTCGTCCACTGCTGTCTCCCCCTTGGGCTAAGCGGGTGGGGGAGAACCCTAACGCTGAATCCTGTTGCTGAGCTCCACTGACTGGCCCACTCACCCGGTGCCTCAGTTGGTCAGCGTGCCTCCTCCAGAGGAGGCCGGTGGTCGCCTCGACCCGGTACGACACTGGCCCCGTCTGTTCTACAACCGTCCCTGGCACCCAGGCTGGCCCTGCACTGGAGTAGTTCCTGCAGTGAACAGGGTCACCAGCGGCGAAACCTTTCGAGACTGCCAACCCTACGTTTTTCCCTTTATCCTCGACTCTCGTCGGGTCTAGCCTGGACAGGAGCGTGGTCAGTTTTCGCCGCATCAAGAGCTCTGCCGGCGAGTAGCCTGACGCTAAGGGAGTTACCCTATACGCTAAGAGGAACTGGCATACTTGGTGATTCAGGTCCCCCGGGCCCATGCGCCGCAGCGCGTCCTTTGTTGTCCGCACTAGTCGTTCCACTTGGCCATTCGTGGCCGGGTGAAACGGTGCGGACGTGACATGCCGAATGGCGTTTGCCTCCATGAAGGCTCCGAACTCAGCGGAGGTGAAACAACTAGCGTTATCGCTTACCAAAGTGTCGGGTAAACCGAACGTGGAAAAGACTCTCCTTAGCTGGCTAATTGTCGTGGCGGAGGACGTGCTCTTTACTGGGATAACCTCCAGCCACTTGGAGAACGCATCTACCACTAGGAGAAACATGGTTCCTCGGAACGGGCCAGCGAAATCCACGTGCACTCTGGACCACGGCCCCCTTGCTGTGTCCCACTCCCTATGCGGAAGACGGGCCGCCTCAGGTCGGGATCCCTGGCAAGCCTCGCAAGTGCCGACCATGTGCTCAATGTCCGCGTCCAGCTGTGGCCACCAGAAGTAACTCCGGGCTAGCGCCTTCGAACGAACTATGCCCGGGTGGCTGACGTGCAGCAGTTCGAGCACCCTCGTCCGCAGGGGCACAGGGACCACCACCCGTTGGCCCCACAGAAGGCACCCCCTCTCTAGGGACAACTCTAGCTTTTTCCTAAAGAATGGGTCGAACTCTGTACTCGGGGACGAAGCCGGCCACCCCTTCTGCACCCATGCACTAACTTTCTCCAACGTCCTGTCCTTGCCTGTCGCCCTAGCAATGTCGGCTGGTACTAGTGGGGGTGCGTCTAAAACCTCAATTAGCAACACCTGGCGGTCTCTTTCTGCTCTCGCCTTTTGGTCCGCCGACAAGGGCAGAGGGGATCTCGAAAGCGCATCAGCATGGCTGATCTCCTTGCCGGGCCTGTACTCCAACTCATGTTGGTATGCGTTGAGGAAAATAGCCCATCGCAGCATTCTCGGGGACAGGATCTGTGGCGTGGGCTTGCTCGCCGTGAAAATCCCTAATAGCGGCTTGTGATCGGTCACGATTTTGAACGGGCGGCCATACAAAAAATCGTGAAATTTTTTGGTCCCCGCTACTATTGCCAACGCTTCCCTGTCGGTTTGTGCGTAATTTCGCTCCGCTTGGGACAGGGACCTTGAGTAAAACGCTACCAGGGCCTCCCTTCCGTCCTCCAACACGTGGCAAAGCACCGCCCCCACCCCCACCGGAGATGCATCACAGACTAGGACCACTGGCCGTTTGGGGTCGAAGTGCGTCAGGATTGCCTCAGATGTTAGGAGTTGCTTTAGCCCCTTGAACGCCCTCTCGTGCTCGTCACCCCACATCCATGGCTCCTCCTTTTTAAGTAACCGATGGAGCGGTTCGGCCACGGACGCCTTCCGCGGGAGGAATGTATGGTAAAAATTGAGGAGCCCCAGGAAAGACTGTAGCTCGGTTTTGGATGTGGGGCGAGGGGCCTTTTTAATGGCTTCTACTTTGGATTTAGACGGCTTAATCCCCTCGGGTGTGATCCGGAACCCTAAAAACTCGACCTCGGTTTCGAAAAAGACACATTTGTCCTTCCTCAATCTCAGCCCCGCTTTCTCGAACACGGTCAGTACTTTGTCCAACCTTTTCGCCAGTTCAGCCTCACTCCCCCCTGTAATCAACACGTCATCAAAATAAGGCAACACCCCCTCCAGGCCCTTTAGGAGGCGTTCCACGAGCGATTGAAAAAGGCCGGGTGCCGAGTTCACGCCGAACTGTAACCGCGACACCTGGAACGCTCCCTTATGTGTAACTATCGTTTGTGCCGCGGCCGTGGCGGGGGTCACTGGAAGTTGCTGATAGGCTTGTGCCAAATCGAGTTTAGCGAAACACTTTCCCCCATTTAGCCTGGCCAAAAGGTGGCTGATCACTGGCACCGGGTATGCATTAGGGCGGATCGCCTTGTTAATTGTACACTTATAATCAGCGCAAATGCGCACCTCCCCGTTAGCCTTTAGAGCCGTTACAATTGGAGTTTCCCACTCCGCGGAATCAACAGGAATAAGAATCCCCTGGCCCACCAGTTTGTCCAGTTCCGCCTCTATCTTGTCCTTGAGTGCGAACGGCACCCTGCGTGGTTTGAGTCTTATCGGGCGGACCTCCGGGTCTATGTCGAAAGCTACAGGGGGTCCCTTGAACTTTCCGAGTCCTTTCTTAAAAACGGCGGGATGCGCATCGCACACCGCTTGTATTGGGTCCCCCCCCACGGTATGCACCCCCCCTATGAACAAACCTAAGGGCTGAAACCACTGTGTCCCTAGGAGGCTACAGCTTCCCCCTTTGAGGACAACTAGGGGCAGTTCCGCAGAATGTCTCTTAAAATTGACCCGAAATTTCCCGACCCCCAACACCGGAATGCTGTTTCCCTGTACGTCCCGTAGTGTGGACCTCAACGCTTTAAGCTTGGGCCGCACGTGGGGGTCGATTTTCAGGAACTCTTTCTGGGGAATTATGGAATAGGAGGACCCCGAGTCAATTTCCATCTTAATAGGGGCCCCTTGTACTAATACCTCAACGAAGTAATGGGACTGTCCCGCGGACACGCTGAACACTGAGGCGTCGTCCTCGCTGCCGTCCGAGACGCGGCCCACGCCGTCCTGCTTCCTCGTGGTCTGGGCGCCATCTTTGGGCCTCGCTGGACGGTCCGGTCTGGCCGCGCGGTCTTGTGACTGCCTCCGGCCCTCTTTCCGCTTTCTGCACGCCTTGGCGATGTGCCCCCGACGGCCGCAGGTGTAACACTCGGCCTTCCTGAACGGGCATCTCGCGCGCTCGTGGGCCGCTCCGCAACCCTCGCAGCGTCGACCACCCTTCCGGACCTTCTGGACCTCCTCGCCGTCGCTGCCTTCCGTAGACGACTTTGAGGCCCGCCGAGTCGCGTGCACCGACTGTCCGGTCTTCCCGTGCACCGAATTTTCCGCCTTGCCGGCTCTAGGACGCCACTCACGCCACTGGTGCATCTCGTCCACTCCGGCATTCGTGGACTCTGCGGCTTCCGCGGCCTCTATGACCTCTGCCAGCGTGGGTGGCGGCTCCTTATTCATCAAACTGCGCTGTACCTCCTTGTCTTTCAGGCCACACAACACGCCGTCCCTGAGGACCAACTCCAGGATATCGCCCCATTTACAGGGGGCGGCGGCTATCCTCATGGCGGCCACGAATGCCTCAACCGACTCATCCGGCGCTTGGACTCGCCTCCAAAACGCGCTCCGAGCGGGAAACATTGCCCTCGAGGGGCAGAACCGCTCTCGCAGCAGTTTCATGATGTCGCTCGCCTTAAAGTCGCTCACCTTCTTCGGAGCGATTATGCCCACCAGCGTCCGCTTGGTTTCCATCCCGAGCATTCTGGTGAGGATGGCCCTCTTTCTCTCCTCGTCTTCTCCTTTGACTCTGAGTTCCACCAGGGCCGCCTGGAAATCCATCTCAAGCAGCTCCCAGTCTTGCGGTTTGGTGATGTTGAAACCGCTCTGTGCCCTGGCTGTTCCGTGGGGATCCATTATCCCATCCTCGTCGCCAATTTAGTGTATGCAAACCAAGACACAGGACACAGCCTCGGGCTGGGTTAACTCAGGTTTATTGCATCGTGGGCAGAGGGAACATGAGGTAATGGCGGATCGATAGCTCTTTATATACAGCAGTAACACATTTGAACGTGGTGCCATGGTAGCCCATTGGCTACTGTCTGCGTGACGTCATTGCAGGTCACGCCCTTCTTGTCCAGGTGTAGGTGGTGGCGGGAAAACTTCCCGCGCTGTTGCCTTTGATGAGTTTGGACCAAGAGAGCTTTGGACGCTCGCTGCTGCCAGCTGGTGGTCATTAGCTCGCGTCCTATTACAGGGTTTATATGATACAGCTGAAGGTTACATTGTTGCTATAGGCAAGGTTACATTGGCTCAGATACATTGTAATCCGTGTGTACAATAAAACCAACAGAACACAACAGATACCATCATCTCCACTAGCTTTGTTGTTTGCAGTGCTCTTTAGGGCCTTTCTGACTTCACTCTCCAGGATATCTGGCTCAGGTTCAAAATCTTCATCATTGTGACTATCAGGAGTGTTGAGTTCCTTTTTGTAGAGTTCCTCTGTGTACTCTTTCCATCTTTTCTTAATTTCTTCTGCATCAGCTAGCTCCTTTCCGTCTTTGTCCCTTATCATGTTCATTTTTGCTTTAAATGTTCCCTTGATTTCCTGGATTTTTTTGAAAAGGTCTCTGGTTCTGCCTCTTTTGTTGTTTTCCTCCATTTCTTTGCACTGTTCTTTTAGGTAGTTTTCCTTATCTCTCCTTGCTTTTCTTTGAAATTCTGTGTTCAAAAGATTGTATTTTTTCCTTTCTCCTTTGACTTTTGCATTCCTTCTTTCCTCTGCTATTTTAAGAGCCTCATCAGACAACCACTTTGCTTTCTTACTCTTCTTTTCTTTTGGTATGGTTTTCTTTGCTGCTTCCTGCATGATGTCCCTCATCTCTGTCCATAATTCTTCTGGCACTCTGTCTATTGAGTCTAAGCCATTGAATCTGTTCATCACCTCCACAGTGTATTCTTTAGGGATGCTATCTAGGTGATATCTGTCTGGTCTCTTTGTTTTCCTTATTTTCTTTAGTCTAAGCCTGAATTTTGCAATCAGTAGGTTGTGATCTGAGCCACAGTCTGCTCCAGGTCTTGTTTTTGCTGACTGTATGGAGGTTCTCCATCTTTGGCTGCAGAGTATGTAATCAATCTGGTTTCGGTGTTGGCCATCTGGTGATGTCCATGTGTAAAGTCGCCTCTTGTGTTGCTGGAAGAGGGTGTTTGCTATGACCAGTGCGTTCTCTTGGCAGAACTCTATCAGTCTTTGCCCTGCTTCATTCTGTGTTCCAAGACCGAACTTGCCTGTTATTCCCTCCACTTTTTGATTGCCTACTTTGGCATTCCAGTCTCCTAAAATAATTTGGACATCATTTCTTGGTGTTTGTTCTATGAGGTGTTGTAAGTCCTCATAGAACTGGTCCACTGTGGCTTCATCTGCACCCGTGGTTGGTGCGTATATTTGGATCACAGTAACATTGAAGGGTTTGCCCTGAATTCTTACTGACATCATTCTGTCATTTTTGAGGTTGTATCCCATTACTGCTCTTCTCACTCTTTTATTGACAATTATGGCTACTCCATGTCTTCTAAGGTTTTCTTGTCCACAGTAGTAGATGTGATGGTTTCCAGAGCTGAATTCACCCATCCCTGTCCATTTTAGCTCACTGATGCCCAAGATGTCAATGCTTATTCTTTCCATCTCATTTTTTACCACTTCTAGTTTACCTTGGTTCATTGATCTCACATTCCATGTCCCTATGCAGTATTGCTCCTTACAACATTGCATTCCTCCTCCCTCCTTCCTGTCCCTCCCCTTCCTCCACTCTGTGGTGTTAAGCATCCTGTATCACCTAGCCTGCCCCTTTGTTTGCCCCTTTGTTTTGCCTTTTGTTTTGGTCAATAGGGTTCTCTTGGCAAGCTTTGTGGCGTGGTTTGCCGGTTTCTACGCCATGTTTTTTCTCGCATCATACATCATATCACAGTTTAAAAAATTTAAAACAGTTTAAACAACATATTATCATGCATACTTATCACACTCTAAAACACAGTCTCTATGTTAATTGCTATATTAAGTCAGTGTAAAGTCTCTATGTCAGTTGCTATATTAATTCCTCTACATTTTCCACATCAGCTACTTATCCTTGTGTCCTCACTCCCCAGGTGGGGTTGTTGTCTCTGGGCCCCTTGCTCCCGTGACATCGCAGTGGCGAGCAGTGGATGTTTTCCCCATGGGTCAGCTGTTCCTCTTCCTCTGCCTCTGGCGGCGGTGGTGGATGGTGACTTTTCCGCCGCCTGCCTGGTCTTCTTCACCACCGGCTGGGGTGGTCTCGCGGCTGCTCCTGGCCGCGGGTAGCCTCCTCACGGTGGCGGCGGCGGTGGATGGTGACTTTTCCCGCCGCCTGGCCGGTCCTCCTCACCCCCGGCTGGGGTGGTCCCGCGGCTGCTCCTGGCCGCGGGCAGCCTCCTCGCGGCGGCGGCGGTGGAGGATCGCGACCTCTCCCGCCGCCTGGCCGGTCCTCCTCACCCCCGGCTGGGGTGGTCCCGCGGCTGCTCCTGGCCGCGGGCAGCCTCCTCGCGGCGGCGGCGGTGGAGGATCGCGACCTCTCCCGCCGCCTGGCCGGTCCTCCTCACCCCCGGCTGGGGTGGTCCTGCGGCTGCTCCTTGCTTACACCTCTGGCTTACATGCAGCACTCACTTCCTTTGTTTTGCTCTCCTCAGCAGCACCTCTGCTTAAGAGCACATGCAGAGTCAAAAGGAAGCTCCTGGAAGCTCCTGGAAGCAGAAGTAAAAGGCGCCTGTACGTGCACGTTTTACTTCCGCTTCCAGGAGCAACGAGGGCTTCACGGGTCCGATGAATTGGCATTGGCAGCTGGATATGGCCCCTGGGCCATAGTGACCAGCTCCCTGAACCATGTGACTGGCCCACAACCTGAAAAGTTTGGATACCCCTGATCTAAACAAAACAGGCCTTGCTTTTGGGAGGTGTGGTTTGTGTTGGGGTAAAGCAGCTTCCCTTCCTCAGCCAGTTTCTATGAAAAGCAAAAGGAGAAGCTCACTGGGATGTCACCTTGAAAACTAATAGCTGCTTCCACCTCCTTCATCCTTCTGTAGTTTTTGTTTGTTTGTTTTTGCAAAGTAAAGCATACAAAAGTAAGCAAATGAAGGGAACTCCTGTTTACCTGAGAGAAGATTTCTATTGTAGGGTCTATTCCCTTCCCTTCTTCTGGAGAGTACAATAAACAAAACAAAACCCTGAAAAGACTCCATTTCTAAAGTTTTGCTTCCACCACAACCACCCTCCTTTATTGGAGGACTCTCTGGTGTGAGAACCAGACAAATGGGCAGGCTGCATTATATATCAGAAGAAACAAAAGTTTATTACCGTCTTCGCACAAAAATTTAAAAATAAAACAAAAACAAAACAAGAAAACATGGGCAGGTATTTTTGGATAGCCACCCCAGTAAAACAGAATGATAATCTGTGACACAAATTAGCTCATTAAATCTCTGATTCTACTCACAGTGTCTAATTTGCTTCTCCTCTCCCATTGTCCTGGATCAGCTGTTCCACATGTCCAGCCACAGGATGGATGAAGAAACTCAAAGGAAACTCTTGCTGTTAATTTAAAAATCCAAACCTGATTGGTTTTTTCCTTTTTGCCTTGATATGCTAATATATTGTGTATTTGATACTCTGTACCAGTGTGAAATATTATTTTCTTTGTAACTGTATTGCTTATTTATTGTGTATTTGTATCATTACATTGTTGAAATAGTATGTACATTAATTTGTTGTTAGCCGCTCTGAGTTGGCCGTGTGCCTAAGTAGAGCGGGATATAAATTCAATTAATAATAATAATAATAATAATAATAATAATAATAATAATAATAATAATAATAATAATAATAATAATAATAATAATAATAATAATAATAATAATAATAATAATAATAATAATAATAATAATAATAATAATAATAATAATAATAATAATAATAATAATAATAATAATAATTGGATGATATCTGTGAGCTGCATAGTACATACCCGTCATGTTTCAGAAAATTTCTGTCAAATAAGGGAAATTTCCAGGCCAAAACGGGAAACTGGACACCTATGCTTATCCTGTGCTGGCCTTCAGTCTAACTCCAGTCTAATTGCAGTCTAACTAATATGGACTGATGGCGGGAAAGAGTGTAAAATACGGGGGTTTGACAGAAATTTCCCAAAACTTGACAGGTATGGCAGGGCCCGCTTGCTTTGCTCTTGTTGGGGGGGGAGGTGAATGGGTGGAGGGAGGGAAGGCGGGCGATATCCTAGCTCACCCCCTCACAGAGGCGCAGTGGGTCGTACCCACTTCACAGAGACAAAGGACGGGGTTCAATCCCTGGCACCACTTGGAAGCAATAGCAATTATATTTATATACCACCCCATAGCAGTACAGTACTGTATATATCAGGGATTCTCAACCTGTAGCCTGTGGGCCGGATGTGAACCATGGCACCATTTCATGTGCCCACCCCCTCCCAAAACTTGACAGGCATGGCATAGTGACATGGATGAATCTAACAGTTGGGCTGGATAAAGTCGGCACTCACTGTCTAGAATCCTCAAGACCAGACAATAAGAACAGTTCAGTATCCATGTTCAGCTCTTTGACAACCATGCATTTCAATTTGCATATGATATCCTATATCGAACTTGAGAATTGGTTTCATTTGCCCTACAATTCCCAAAGTCCTCAGTCAGCATAGACAGTGCCGTGCTGGCTACAGAACTCTGGGAAAAATAGTACAAGAAGTAATATTTGCAGGCTGTAATCTTATGTCTCATTCATGTCCACAATGACATGTGAGCAAATCCCTGCTTCCTTTTAACCTGGATGCCAAGATTTTAACCACCAAGTACTTTGAACTACACACAAAGTTCTCTGTCCCCCAGGTTATTTTCTACCACTAGATATATTCAGGGTTGCTGTGGCTAAAGAAGAATTAACCAAAGGAGGAGTACAACATCTATATCCTCCGTGATTATCCAATAACCTCTTTCTAGTCAATTATGGTAAACCAAAACTTTTTGTTTTTCTTGCTGCTTGTTTGGGATTGCCAAAGGTGTACATAGCTTTATGTCAAAAAGTAGTTTATACAACAGTACAATTATTAATTAAAAGTTATTTCAATAACAATTAAACAGTGTAATTGTTTAAACAGCTTTTATATCTCCTGCTTCCAATTACATAAAATATTAGATTTTTATATTTGCCATCTAGTGATGTCCTCATTCACAATTATCTGTTCTGTAGCTTGAAACATGTATTTGTGATAAACAGACTGTTGGCTTCACAGAGCTTTATGAGTCATCCTCCTGCTACGTTTCTGACGAAATGTTCAATGACATTCGGTTCTGCTTTACTTCCTGCTTTTGCATTCCAATCACTAGTGATGCTTGGATTGTATTGGTCTATGATCATTTCTTTCTGGATTGTTGCATAAAAACTTTCAGTTTATCTTCTTCAGCATCTGTAGTTGGAGCATAAACTTGAATGATGGTTATTTTGACCTTATTTTGACCTTATCTCTCAGGAGTCTGATGGATATTATTCAGTTAGATATTGCATTATAGCCCCTAACTGCCTATGGTACACCTGCCTCAGTATCTGAGCCACTCCATTTCTTCTGTGTTTGTCATATCCAGTCTAGTCTACTTTAGTTCACTACCATATGTACTGCAGTATTAAATGTTTTATTTCTTCCTTTACTATTTCCAGATAACCTTGAATCATACTTCTCATATTCCTTGTTCCAATTGTACGTGTTGTGAAGCATTGGACTTTCCTTTCACTTTTGTGCACATTAGCCTCTAGACCTCCTTTCAGTTTTAATTTAACTGTGTTACTAGTGACAGCACTGTTTGTACTTGTCCTTCATTCTTCTCCAGTAGTTGACTGGATGCTTTCTGGACTGGGCATCTCATCTTCCAACACTGTGTCTTGTTTCATTTTAGAGTAGATTGTCTCATCATAGGACTTTTGAGGTATGAAACGTTCAACCAAGGTTGTCCATTACCTTCTTCTGTGCAGCACTAACACAAGGCTCATAAGGGAATCTAGTCTCCTGACAGCATTACTCTCATCTTCTCTGACACACTCAACCCCCCTCACTACATTAGGCTGTGCATCCAAGGAGGGGAGAGAATTGCTGCATTATAATATTTCCCATGGACAAATGGATCATTCAAATGTTTTAACGCTAAATCTGAAGGTTATTCGTGTACAGTACTTTAATGTTATCTTTCTGTAACCACCTTCACCAGCTTCTACACAGGTTCATTTGTCTTCAACCAATGAATATCATTTTATAGTTTTCATAACCTGAATGTTTGTTTTTCACTATCGAAACCTCCATATTGTTTCCTAAATTATTTTTTATTACATATTGGGATTGTATCTGTCCAAAGTTCATATTTTCCTCTTTTCTATTTTGCTTAGGGTTCTCTTCTCAGTTCCTTCTGTATGATTCCTAATGATCCAGTATGCGTCTTCAGCACATTCATATGTATGCCCAATCACTACTCGCCTCTAGAGGTGCGGTCTGTGGATCATCAAGGAAAAAATTATAGAAAACAAATTATTGCATTCAAAACCAAACTGGGCAGATTTTGCAATCCTCTTGTATTAACACCTGTACACAGGGGGGGGGGGAGGTTTGAAATGTGGTGAATTCTCAACAAAAAAAATGCTGTCATTTCCCCCCTCTGGGATGGCAAATTAACCAAACCTCAGTGCAGTACAACACAATAAAATGGCCCCATGGTATAATGGAGAAAATTCCTAGGACTGATTTAAAATACTTTGCTGCCTGAAGCAGAGTAGCAAATAGTGTCCCCTGGTTAAGCAAGGCACACCATATCCAAAACTAGAAAGTTATTTTGACATTGGAGAAAGGCACCTCTTCTTATTTGTAGCAGTTGGAAGACAATATGACAAAATAAATAAATAGCCATTTGCAATCCTTTCATGACACCTAATGTTGTTGTTTTTTGCCAGAAGTAGCCGACTGCCTGCTTGATGGCTCTGCAACTTCTATTAATAAATACAGCTCAACAGTCTCAGATGAAACTGTGTTATAGGAATGGACAGCAGCACAGATTATTTGCTCTTTAACCTCTCTATTTTCATGCCCCTCCTCCCATTTGGACAAAAACATACAAGTGCTGTGAAATATTCAGATACAAATCAAATCAGACAGGCTACAAGTTTGCCCAAAATGGATTGGTTGTGATTTGCGTTTGGTCCAAACCAAGATGGTATTTGTACACTTCCCATGCTGATGTTATTTTTATGTCCTGACAAGTTGAAACTAAATTATAGGAACCCTAACAGGACTTTAAAGGTATGTGAGATACTTATGGAGAGGTTTTACGTAGTTCCACAACTACAGTGAGCTTCAGTGGCTGAGTAGGGATTCAAACTCAAGTCTCCTGAGTCCTAATCCCTCACCCTGTCCTCTACACTACATTGAGATCCCATGATGAGGTAGGAGGTTGCACAATTTGATGCAGCCATCTGCAAAGTTTAACGTCCTTTCGGCTGGCTAACCCTGTCTGTACCAATCCAAGCAGCATATTTTCTGGGCAGCAATTCAGTCCCAAGTCTCCTTGTGAACATCTGTAGAAAGCTTGAACTCTGAAAGAGAGTCAAAGCATTGTGGCTCTGGTACAACTGTCTGTGTGAGTTAAGATATAATTTGGCTGTCACATTTTGGCATTCAGGCTTACTGCACGTCTTAGCAGAGGAGGTCTCTTAGGTCAGATGAGCAGATGCAAGAGAGGCCAGGGCTGCTGGGCATTTAATCATGAGGTGGAAGCTGGAAAGGGAGACAAAGCTTGCTGTGGCATAATGCTGCAGTTATGTGAAAAGTTGCATCTTCTGAAATTAAAAAAAAGCCTTTAGCTCTACATAGTTATTCAAAGTACAAATGCTTTGTGCTATGTACCTACACTTTGTTTGAACTGCACCCTGTGGATGAGCTTTTCAAAATTAACACACTCTGGCTGAAATCCTGTTGCTTAGCATTATAGGTCACAACTAGAGTTAGGTTCATTGAATTAGTGAGGATCTGGTGAGTCAACCTCTCATCAATTCCACTAATTCAATGGGCCCACTCTAGTTGTGACTTTCTACATTAAACAACAAGATTTTAGCTGCTGCAACCAGCCTTTTATAGCATGACTTATATAATGATAATTTACCAAGTACTGTATCTATGTTTTCTTGTCTTGTTAACACTAAGATATAGGACTGCAGTGGCTCAAGTGGCTAAGATGCTGACTGGGAGGCGGAAGGTCAGCAGTTCATTTCCCGAGTACTGCAGGACAGAATGAGCACCCATCTTTGTCCCAGCTCCTGCCAACCTAGCAGTTTGAAAGCAAAAAATTGCAAGTAGATTAATAGGGACCACTTCGGTGGGAAGGTAACAGCGTTCTATGCAGTCTGGTGTCTAGTCATGCCTGCCACATGACCACGGAAATGTCTGCAGAAGCAGACAGTGCTGGCTCTTCACCTTTAAACAGAGATGAGCACTGAACCCTAGAGTCAGATACGACTGGCTTTCGAGCAAAGGAAACCTTTACCTTTACCTAACACTAATATGATTTGATCAATATCCTGCCTCCTGAAGTCATGGGTAAATACTCAGCCTATAACAGTCATGGTGAGCCTTGGCACTCCAGGTGTTCTTGCACTTCAATTCCCAGAAGCCCAAGTTCTGTGAATCCACACGAGTGGGTTTACTGCATGGATTCACAGAGACTTGGCTTCTGAACACTCACAGTAAACCCATTTGTATGGGTTCACAAGAATTTGGGCTTCTGGGAACTTAAGTCCAAGAACACTCGCAGTAAACCCATTTGTATGTGTTCACAAGGACTTGGGCTTCTGGGAACTGAAGTCCAAGAACAGCTGGAGTGCCAAAGTTAGCCATCACAGGCCTATAACATTAAGTTATCAGCTCACTTCTTGTTCCTGTAGTTCACCTAATATTAAGTGAAAGAACAATAATAATTGTCTGCGCCAAACATGTCCTTTGCAGATCATCCCTTGCCCAGGAACAATCTGGAATACATGAAGCAGAACAGATTGTCTCCTGAACATGAAATGACATGCTTTCTCATGCATATGCTCTATGATCTCTTCTCCCTTCCACTATTAATTAGCCAAGAGTTTGCCATTATTCATTGATGATTGGGTTAATCCAGTTTATCTTCTTTTCTGATAAACTTTCCAGACAGATTAAATAATCTGCCACCAGTGGGGATGAGGGCAGGGACAATTATTTATCTGACCCATATGCTACCAAATATGTTCTTGGCCTGTCCTGCTATGAGGTGGGGAAAGACTCTGAATGAACTGATATGGGAAAGAATTGCAAGCTTTTACAGAAAAGCATGCAAGGAACAAAACAGATCATTTGGTCAGATCCACAGCAGAGGTTAAGGATGTCAATAGCAGGTGATGCACTTATGCTTACATCTACTCTTTGGAAGTCAACACAACCACCTTCTCTAACTTCCTTGTCACCAACTTCCAATTCCAACTCCTCACTATCCTCCCCACTATTTCCACCCACATCCACACCAGACTCCGATGTTGCGGAAGCCAACCTTCCCTCCATCTGAGGACTACCGTTCTTACACCAACCTCATTCTTCGCATGGCACAGTCACACGACATGCAAAGACAGAAGAAAGAGCCTAAGAAAATTGACAAGCTGTATGATGCCATTATGAAAGACTTTCCATGGCTCTGCAGGGGTTCAGCAAATGTATATCGCTATTGTGGCTTTCCACAGACTAACCGGATTCAAAGTCGTCCTTTACATTGATGACTGGCTCATTGTTTTCAATTCTGAAGCTGAAGCTCTATGAAACATCCAATCTACCCTCTTTCTCCTCTTGAATCTTAGGTTCAAAGTCAATTTTTCCAAATCATAACTCCATCCATCCAAAAACCACCAACTTCATTGGAGCCCTTCTCGATGCCAGCCAAGGCAGGATGTTTCTTCCCAAAGACAGGCATAACAAAACCTCAGATATGCAGTCTTTGATTTCCTGTCCAACATAACTGTATCTGCACTACCATTCTCTCTCACACCAAGCTTTGGACATGTCAACTTCAGGTATGGTTTCTTGCCAGTTTTGGGCACCTAGCAGAATTGCACACAAAGCATTTATGCCCCACCTCAGAGCTTCGCCTACAACTTCAGTGGTAGACATGTTGATGAAACCTCCAAATAGGACAGATTTTTGCCCACCAGAATCTTATAGCTTCAGCTCACCATGGATGCCAGCCTCGCAGCTGGGGGGCTCATTGCTGAAGCAGATAAACACTGCCTCTGAACTACCATGGGGAAAAAACTTACATATTAACCACCTTGAACTTCTGGCCATGCTCAAGGTCTGCACAGCCTTTCAACCATTAATAAAGGAAAGGTGGTTCTCATCACCACCACAACACCACAGTAACACATCCTTCCACTTGATGCTCTTTCCTAATTCCTTCATTGTTGGCCTTCTGAGTCTTGGGCTTCCTCTAATTTCTTGGGTGCAGTCCCCATTTGGCATACAAAATATTTCACTAATTCAAACTAGGGTTGCTTAATTCACAGTACAGTATTCCCCAAGGGATAACCCCCATTCTAGCATGAACTTCATTATAGTTCCTCCTCCACCCTCTCCCACTCCATGGCAAGGAGTCTCCAGGTAGCTTTTTCTAACCATGTGTTATAATGACAAGATCACGTCCTGATGTCATTTGATCTGGAGGAAAGGAAATATTTTGATGTCTAGGCCTCTTTGAGACCACAATGGGCTTGTGAAGCCCTATTAGCTTTGATTGGTAGGGTTAAACACTTCTCCTGCTGAATAAAAGAGTTCATTAGCCCTGCCTAGGCTTGGTAGTCTTCAGGGGCCAGATTGCTCTCCCTTTGTTTTACTTTCTCCTCCTATCCTTTTTAAAAACCTATTTTAAAACCTATTTTCACAGGCAGTGTTATCTCCACCCAGCCTTCTTTATGTCTGAGTATTGACTTCTGCCCTTGACTGGCTGCTCTTGTAGGGCTTCCTGATGTCTGAGTCAGATCTGTCCTAGCAGCTCCTGTCTTCTACATGGTCTCTGAACCCTATGACAGCCTCTGGCTTCTGTAAAGGCTGTTCAGTGACTGCAGTGTCATGAGGGAGTATAACAGCAGCAGAAGCAGCTCTTATACATTTATCTCCCCCCCCCCCCCCAATGATAAGTAGAGGCACATCAGTGAAGACATTGTGGATCTCTGATCTTTCCAAGAACTGTGATCTTTCCAAGAACTGAATTTTCTTTATTAATAATAAAACAAATGTCTGGAAAAGCTGCTGTGCTAGTCAAATCTCAGCCTTATTTCGTTACTTAAGCTATTCAAGCAAACCCCGTGCCAGTCCTACAGGTGGCAGCAGAGGTTGGGAATCAGTTCTGTGTCTTTGGAGAGCTTGTTGTCTCTAGTCCAGAAGTTCTCAACCTTTTTAAGCTGGGGGCCTGGTCACACTCCCTCAGACACCTAGGGGGGCTAGATGGCTATTTTGCATTTCCTCCACCACATGGCACTTCCTGATGTGGTGGAGGCGGTGGGAGGGCATATGAAATGGTTCCGTGGGCCACATCCGGCCCATGGGCCACAGGTTGAGAATCCCTGCTCTAGTCTATAGGGAGTTTATTTTTAACAATGGTGCAGGATACTTGTTTGTTTTTGAAATAAACAAAATGATACTGATATCTGCCCTCCCTGGAATCAGCAAAAATATTTGCTTACTTACAATATATGAGTGAGTCTGCATGTTCTATGTATGAAGTAAACTCAGTTCAGTTGTCACTTGTAACTACCCACGGTGGTGTTCCATATTTCTTGCACATTGTGTCATATTAGAAAAGGTCCATAGTGTCCTTCAGATTCTAGGACAGTGGTGGCAAACTTTGGCACTCCAGTTGTTCTTGGACTACAGTTACCAGAAGCCCAAGTCAGCACTCCTGCTGATCAGGGCCAAGGTTTGCCATCACTGTTCTAAGATGTATGTGGTAACACTGCTGTCCATGAAATGTAATGATGAAATGAGACAATTGCCATTTCTAGACTAACAGGGCACATTACAGATAGAAGTGGAAGTCTTTTTAATTAGAAAAATGTCTCGAGCTCTGACATTCTGCAGCTATCTAGCAGTTCCTGGATCAACCCTATATTTTTATTTCAAAGATTTTAACATTAATAAACTACAATAGTTCCCTCCCCAGTTCTGAGCTTTTGGCCAACACTTTCACAGACTTCCGAGACATTAAACCAAAGTTACATTCATGAACCCCAAGGTAGAGTGAGGCAGCCACCTCAAGTAACTGATTTTGTCATGGAAGAGCAGCAGATAATTAGTTATTTTAACTTATTATTGTTGTATTTTACTTGCTAGGAAGAGGCATTTGTGGAATTTCCCAGATGTCATAAAAGTTTCCTTTCAAGACTATAGCTCTCAGAATCTCCACTATCAGTGCTAGTTGACAATACTGGCTGAATGAAAATAATTTTTTAAATTATAATTTCAAAAATTATTCCCAGCTTTGGTATTTTTTCCTCAGCTGCCAACAAAACTGGATCTATCTCAGGTATCTATGTACCATGACTGGCACATGCATATGTATCTGTTTTATTGCATTTTATTTATTTATTTCACCAAGAAGAAAAGAAAAGCAGTTTTAATCAAAATGACCAAAAGCATATACAACCTGCCATGTTTCCAGGCAATGTACAATCAAATGTATTTCAATTTAATACATTATATAAAACATTTAACAATAAGATCTTTGATAGTTAGAAACAAGAAAAATTTTAATGGTGCCAGAAAGACAACAATGTAAGTGGAAGATGAGACCCTTCAGGGAAGACCCCTGCTGAAATCATGGCCAGAATCTTGCTGGTTAATTCCTTCCTCATGAATTGCATAAATCTGGACAGCAAACTGTTGCTCATTAAGTTGTGACTGGCCTTCCCTGTCATGGGACTGGCAGGTGAACAGGAACATGAATTACAACTTGTTATTTATTGGTAAATTGTCACTGCAGTTTGCACAATCCCATTTACACCAGAATAAATCCCCAATAGGATTCTGATCAGGAGAGAGAAAATGTGCATGGATGAGAATCTGCTCCCATTGAAAATTTTGTGGGCTAAAAGCTAGGGTAGTAGAGAGACACCCATTAATATATATTTAGAAGTGGTAGCTGTGTTTGTCTGTGCAATCATATCAGAGAGTAAACAAAACAAAAAGATTGTGGCACCTTAAGGACTAACTGCTATATTTTAATGTTAGCTTATCAAGTCCACTTCATCAGACATAAGAGTGAGACTTCATGGCATCAATTTATACACATCAGGTACAGAAGCACACAATAGTTGGGTGGCATAATAACAGATAAATATACAAATCAGTGTAGCTTTTTACAACTGGAAATAACAGAAGCCCCCTAATTTTAGCCTCTTATGTCTGACAAAGTGGACTTGATCCACAAAAACTAACATTAGAATACAGCACTTAGTCTTTAAGGTGTCACAACCTTTTCGTCTTTTTGTTTTGTTTACTCTCTGATAGCATCAGGGCCGTAGCCTGCTTTAGCAGTTTGCCCACCCTGGCAAAGTGCACTTTTCCAAATGAATGCATTGAAGAGGCTTTGTTGCCCATCCTGAAAAAATATTTGCCTACCCACATCTAGAATCCTGGCCCTGGCCCTGGGTATCATTCATATACAGGTGAAACTCGGAAAATTAGAATATCGTGCAAATGTTCATTCAGTCCAGTAATGCAACTTAAAAGGTGAAACAAATATATGAGATAGACTCATTACGTGCAAAGTGAGATAGTTCAAGCCTTAATTTCTTATACTATTGATGCTTATGGCTTAGAGTTTATGAAAACCTCAACCGCACCTATCTCATGTACCCCATAATCATCACATAATCTCATGTACGCTGTACGCCATGATCATCATAATGATAATGAATCAAGGCATGACATCTCTCGCTTTGCATGTAGTGTTGTTGTTGTTCAGTCGCACAGTCGGCTCCGACTCTTTGCGACCCCATGGACCATTGCCCTCCAGATAACCTCTATCCTCCATCCTCCTCCTCAGCCCACCCAGCTCTGTGCCCACTGTGTCCACAATACCATCTAGCCATCTCATCTTTGGCCGTCCCCTTCTTCTTTTGCCCTCCACCTTTCCCAGCCTGAAGGCTTTCTCAAGTGAGTCCTCCCTTCTCATTTGATGTCCATGTAGCAAGTCTATCTCATAGATTTGTTTCACCTTTTAAGTGAGATGAATGAACATTTGCACGGTATTCTAATTTTCTAAGTTTCACCTGTATATAATTTTATTTCCAATGGGTTTGATTAGAGGAGGAAAAACAACACGCGCTAGAGAATTTACATAACTGGTGGGCTGAACATATGAAGATTTTGGGCCATAAATGACTCCTTGTTTCATTTGCAAGTAGGGCCTGCCCAGACTCCACCTGTCTTGCTGCACGGAAGGAGGTGGGGGTGGGGTGGCTGGGGGAGACGGCTATTATTAAGCGTAGTAGAGGCTTATAACGGCTCGGATGGACCTCTGTGAGTCGGATTTGGCAACCTCCCGGCCTACACCTAGCCGCCCCTGTAGCGTAGGCGCCAGTAGTTTCCTGTGTTGTGGGCAGAGGATGCGCCCACGTGGCCGCCGTCCACTGCCTGGCCGGGGAGGGCGAGAGAGAAGGTTCCCCCCTGATCACTTCTGCGGGAGGAGGCGGGCGGCTTCCCGCAGGGCGCCGCCACCATGGCCTTGCCTGGGCTCCTCCCTTCCTCCACCCCGCGCCCTGGCCTGGTCTCATCATGGTTTCTCCCTCCTCCGCTCTCCCTCCCCTTGTTGTCGTCTCCTCCTGGCAGGGCCAAGCCAATCTGCAGCAGAGCAGCCACGGCGGCGGCGGCGGCGGCGTCCTGGGCGTGGGCGGAGGGGAGGCCAGCCGGCTCCAGGCGGAGATGCTCCAGCTCGACCTGATCGACGCCTCCGGGGAGAGCCCAGCCGAGGAAGGGACGGCGCTGCAGCCGCTCCC
Source organism: Bradypodion pumilum (assembly GCA_035047305.1). NCBI lineage: Eukaryota > Metazoa > Chordata > Lepidosauria > Squamata > Chamaeleonidae > Bradypodion > Bradypodion pumilum. The sequence goes on from JAWDJD010000001.1 coordinate 440,854,945, forward strand.
GCCCACGGGCACCACCATGGATCCCTACCGGCCCAAGCGGCCCACCACGCTCAATCTCTTCCCGCAGGTGCCTCGGACACAGGTGAGCCGGGGGGCGGGGAGAGAGACTGGGGTGGGTGTGTGGGTGCGCGCACGCGAGGTGCCTACCTGATGGAGACCTTGCCTCCCTTCCCACGACCAGACACTCTTCCGTGTTCCTGTTGGTTGCTACAGGTGAAACTCTGAAAATTAGAATAGCGTGCAAATGTCCATTCATTTCACTTAAAAGGTGAGGCAAATATATGAGAGAGACTCACTACATGCACAGCGAGAGATGCCATGCCTTAATTCGTTGTCATTGTGATGATCATGGCGTACAGGTACATGAGATTATGTGATGATTATGGGGTACATAAGGACTGCAGTGGCTCAAGTGCCTAAGACTTTGACTGGGAGGCGGAAGGTCAGCGGTTCGATTCCCGAGTACTGCAGGGCGGAGGAATGAGCTCCCGTCTTTGTCCCAGCTCCTGCCCACCTAGCAGTTCAAAAGCAAGACATTGCAAGTAGATAAATAGGGACCACTTCGGTGGGAAGGTAACAACGTTCTGTGCGCTTCGGTGTCTAGTCATGCCTGCCACATGACCACGGAAACGTCTGCAGCAGCAGACAGCACTGGCTCTTCAGCTTTGAAACAGAGATGAGCACTGGACCCTAGAGTCGGATACGACTGGCTTTCGAGCAAGGGAAACCTTTACTATGGGGTACATGAGATTGGGGGGTTGGGGTTTTCATAAGCTAGCTGTAAGCCATAAGCATCAATATTATAACAAAGTAAGGCTTGAACTATCTCGCTTTGCATGTAATGAGTCTATCTCATATATTTGTTTCACCTTTTAACTTGCATTACTGGACTGAATGAACATTTCCATGATATTCTAATTTTCCGAGTTTCACCTGTATGAATGGGGGTGGGGGCACTTGGGTTTGATCGGGACGCAAAAGAAGAAGAAGAAGAAGACCTGGTAGTCCTCCGGTCCTCCCTCCTTTCCCCTCTTTTGAGAAATACAGCAATGGTTTCAAAATAAATGAAGCACCCAAACTCCACAAAAGCTAACATCAATGTACAGCAGTTAGTCTTTAAAGTGTTTTTTGTTTTGTTTTGTTTAAAGGTTTCCCTTGCTGGAAAGCCTGTCATATCCGACTCTAGGGTTCAGTGTTCACCTCTGTTTCAAAGCTGAAGAGCCAGCGCTGTCTGCTTCTGCATACGTTTCTTTGGTCATGTGGCAGGCATGACTAGACACAGGAGTGCACGGAACGCTGTTTACCTTCCCACCAAAGTGGTCCCTATTTATCTACTTGCAATTTCTTGCTTTTGAACTGCTAGGTTGGCAGGAGCTGGGAGTCCCAGCCTGGGACAGAGATGGGAGCTCATTCCGTCCTGCAGTACTCTGGGATCAAACTGCTCACCTTCCGCCTCCCAGTCTGTGTCTTAGCCACTTGAGCCACTGCACTACTTCCTTTTAGATGCATCTCTTTGAAGGCCAGAGTGTGTCACCTACCCAGATAGGATTAGTTTTATGTGCCCATTGCAGGGCCGTAGCCAGTGCATGGCCAGGGTGGGCATCATGCACCCTGAGTTAGCAGTTTGCCCACCCTCAAACTCCTAGCTGTTTATATATATGACATACATATATATGACATTGTTCCCCTTCCTGAAAATATATTCACCCACCCACATCTAGAATCCTAGCTGTGGCCCTGGCCCATTGGACATTCTCTTTAATCGGGAGCTGTTTCTGCTTTTTGTTCACACAAAATTAGGAGATTCAGGGGTAGGGGGAGACTTTGGGATTAAAGTGGGAACCTCATACAACAATTGCCCCATATAGCAACAAAATTGCATAACAATTAGGTTTTGGGGAGAAATGGCATACTGCATAACAATTTTCCCTATGGAAAAAAATCATACAACAATTTTTCAATGGGAAAAACCACTTAGCAAAAAAAAAAAAATGGTCATACGATGCATCCCATAGGGAAAATCGCTATATGATGCATATATCATATAGCAGTTGTTTCGTACAACAACGAGCCCCATGGAACAGATAAAAATCGTTGTATGAGGTACCACTGTATATATTGTATGATTATTGTGTGAGCCACCCTGAGTCGGGCTTCCTGATTGGGCAGCATAGTAAAGGTAAAGGTTTCCCTTGCTCGAAAGCCAGTCGTATCCGACTCTAGGGTTAAGTGCTCTTCTCTGTTTCGAAGCCAAAGAGCCAGTGCTGTCTGCTTCTGCAGATGTTTCCATGGTCATGTGGCAGGCATGACTAGACACGGAATGCTATTTACCTTCCCACCAAAGTGGTCCCCATTTATCTACTTGCAATTTCTTGCTTTCAAATTGCTAGGTTGGCAGGTGCTGTGACAAAAATGGGAGCTCATTCCTCCTGCTGTACTCAGGAATCAAACTGCTGACCTTCAATTAAATTAAATGGCAATGTCAGGAATTGGGTTGTCTTAGAGTGGATTCTATTTTGAATGCCACTCTGGCTAGAGATGGTTAATCTTTTTTTTAAGGAGATCTTTTTCTGTAGGATGACTGCTCAGCTAATGAGCTGAGATTCAGTTTGGGTGGAAAGTGTCCTTGAGAGTGTATAGGAGTACAGGAGCAGCAGCCCACGAACACACACACACACACACACACACACACACACACACACACACACACACACACACACACACACACACACACACACACACACACACACACACACACACACACACACACACACACACACACACACACACACACACACACACACACACACACACACACACATATATATAAAGGAATTTATTTTATCTGTATAGTGCCTTCCTCCCCCATAAGAAATTTGCACTGTGCTCAATATGCCTTGCGCCAGTGTAAGTGTGGATAGGGTTATACCATTGGAGATGTTTTGCTTTTCACTAACAAGTGTCAGGCAGTTGCCCAGCATCAAAAGTAGCCCTTCCTACCTTGAAATAAATTTCAAAAGAAACAGAAAGTTTTCCACAAAGACATCTCAATTTTAAGTTTAAAGACTCTTGATTTAATTCATCACATCAGAATAGTTTTGGAACACGCATAAAGCATATTCCATGGTAGTCCATGGTCCTTTCTACAGGCTGTGCACTTCTGAGTTATTTGGATAGAAAATGAAGCTCTGGAAAGGTAGCAAGGATATTTTGATTGTGGCTTGGGCTTAGAAGACTGTGAGACCATCTTCAGCTATCCTTAGTCGTAACCTGTTGGACCACTGGAAACTTTTGCTAAGTGATGGAAGTGGATATTTCACCTGAAGGAGAAAGAGAAAGAAAAGCGCAGCAACATTTTTTTGTTGTTTTTCTGATATGCCAGAAAAAAGAAAGTTGGTCAGAGGAGATGAAGCAAGAATAAGTGGTAATTGCTTGAAACAAATAATAAGTGTTACTGACAGAAACAGATTCCAGAGGGCTGGCCTGGCTCTATCAACCTGTTAAGAATAAACAAAGAGGCTTATGACAACTTCTATAAACTATACTTCAATCAATCATATTTAAGGAAACAAAGGTCATTTTAGAGGTATTGGGAAGCCTAATGACAGGGAACATTTTTTTTTGGTAGAAGAAAGAAGGGAACATTTTTATTGGTAGAAGAAAGAAAGCATTTAAAAGGGACCAGGTGAAGGAAATTTTTAAGGAGTGAAATTAAGAAATGTGGGGAAAGACCATTTTTCTATATTGTATGATTCCAGAGGGTGCTTTTTAATTTCTCTCTGTATGTAATGTTACTTCTCCATCTGGAAGTGGGAATGTCAATTTTAGGGTTTCATCTGTAACTGTTGACAGGCTGACCATCTGCAGTCCCTTTATTTGCCTGTGTTGTTTAGTGTATAAACCAAGGAAGGTTCTGAATACACAAGAGGCTATTTTTAATCACATTCTGATTTTGACAAGCACTTATGGAATAAGAAGATTTTTCCTAGTGACGTTAGCCATTGTAAGTGCACTGGGGGGCAGGTGTTGCTCTGTGTGGCAGATGGTGGAGGGGAGTAGAAGGGTTGTGAATTGTGTCATACAACCAACAATAAGGGATATTAAAATCTAAGATGAAGAATAGGACAACAATTTTTATGGTGGAGAGAGGAGCAAGGCTAGAAACTTCTTATAGCTGTTGTGCTTCAGATTTCAGCTGCATCAAACAAAGAATGATGTCAGAAGACCAGCAACTCTGTAATAATCAGCCATAAAGTTCTCAGAAAATCCTGAACAAATCACAGTCCTTCAGCCTAATCACAGTTTGGGCAAGGGAAATGTTATTCAGCTCAGATTATAAATTGCTCTGGGAGCCCTGTTCGGCCGGCAGTAAATAAACAAGTGCTTTAAATAAAATAAATAATAAAATATAAACCTTGTTTTCTGCAAAAAGAGGAGGTTTATGATTTTTATATAAATACTTGCACTGCTGCTCTATTATTAATCATAATTTCTGTAATGATTCAGTCTTGGTATAGGTAAAGGTAAAGGTTGTCCTTGCTCTAAAGCCAGTCATCTCTGACTCTAGGGTTCAGTGCTCATCTCTGTGTATAGCCAAAGAGCCAGTACTGTCTGCCTGTGCAGACGTTTCCATGGACATGTGGCAGGCATGATTAGACACGTGATTGCACAGAACGCTGTTTACCTTCCCACTAAAGTTGTATAAATAACATTAAAATGCATTGGGAGAGCCAGGTCTTCTGGCAATATCTGGCTTTGTGATGGATACGCCTGTATGGTACCTCTGCATTACTCAATTTCCCCTGTGCAAGCATTGATCAACAATAGGATTACGGCCTTTAAATTTTACCCTTAATATCTCATAGGGGTGTTGTGATACGGAAAAAAAATGTCTGATCTTAGAAAAAGGAGGGAACGAAGAAATCTTTCCTTGTACTCTGTGATATTTCATTATAAATGGAGGCTGAATAGGGTACTAGACCTACCGTAGACTACTGTGACTGGCAGAATGAGAAAGGAACTGATAGTAACAATAGCAAGAAGTCAGGCTCCAGATACAGAGTTGCTGTAGTCACTGGTAACAACTGTTGGTGGTTCAAGCAGAGAAAAGGGAACATTTAGTTTACATATTAAATGGTTAGCTCACACAGCTGACTTTGACAATGGCCTGCCCTGGTTGTTGGCATTTTGGATGGTCTGGAGCAAATCCCTGGTCAAAAGTATGTGAGAGAAAATGTATGAGAGAAAAAAGGCACAAAAGCTGGTTTTAGGCCACACGAAGCCAAAAAGAAAGCAGACTTCTCCAAAGCTAACCCCATAGAGATTTTTGCCAATTTAGAAGTGAATTCTGCCTCCTCCTGTTCCACTGGATTTCCTGTTGATTTTCCAGTCTGGAGTCAATGAAAGAATTATGTGAGTGGAGACCCTCTTTGGAAGTGAGCAATAACATCAGTTTTTAATGTATATATAGTGGCATGTGTGAATGTAATCCAAAGCATACCAAAGCATGTAGGATGGTTAGCAATAGTAGACGTTGAATGTGTTGTGAAAAATCAGTTGTGTGTTTATAAATTAGGTGTGTGTGCCAAAGCCATAAAGATGAAAAACTGACCTCACTGACTCTGAGGTTCCTTGGTGTTTGATACTTCTCTACTTTTTTTCTGGGAAAAGCCCACAAATATGATTCATTTCTTGTAAAATCAAGATGGTAATGTAGTCTCTTCTTCTGCCTAGTTGCTTACTGGAATCTGAGGATGCTTTTACTTGTGGAGGTTGGCTCTCCCTCAATTTCAGTTCTCACTGAGAGGGACAGCCTAATGCATTTTAAGTTACATGGTGTTCTCCACAACCCTGAATCTACTTGTTAAGGAGCATGATTAATGAGAAACTTGAGGTGCTAGGAGTATATGTTTTGCAGGAAGCAGAGAGGACCATTCTCAGGCTAGTCAGCTATTTCAGCAGACCTTTTCCCAAGTTTAATGAGTACCCAGCTGTATAAACTTCTCTGGAGGTAGTGAGAGCAGAATTCTTTGAGTAATCCTTTAAGGCAGAAGTAGGCAACCTATGGCCTGTGGGCCAGATCTGGCCCATGGCACCAAATAATCCAGCCCCCACCCTCACTCCTGCCGCTGCTGCCAGAATCAACCATGGACTCATTTATGGCTGTCATGAACGCATTTACAATAGCTGTAAATGCATCCATGGCTGTAAAATGCATTTACGACAGCCATAAATGGTGGGGGAATCACCAGTCGGGCCCCCTCAACTGTCTGAGGGACCATGACCCAGCCCCGACTTTAAAAGTTTGCCAACCCCTGCTTTAAGGGCAAGCATATTAAAAATAGTCCTGAAGGCTCAGAAATCCAAACGACAATTCAATACATATAAAATTAACAATAGCACTATAAAGCCAAATACTGTAACAATCTTGTTTATTATTATTTTAAAAATTTGTGCACTGATCAGAGCAAGACTTTTGTTTTGGCTGAGTATTCTAGAAACATTCATAAATCAAATTCTGGCATGTTAAAGCATGTTCCAGTGTAGCATTCTGCAATTATGAGATTCTCTGAGCAAAAGATTCCCATGGGTGCCTAGTTCTTCATATACATTTTGTCTAAATTAGATAGCCATGTTTTTTGCCTGTATATTATTTCTGTGAACTGTTACTATCTAGAAGTTTGGCCTATGATGACAGAATCATCTGTCAGCAAAATGTACAGATGAGCTGTTCAGACAAATAGAGCTTCCAGACATGTGCATCATGAAACATGCATAAGAGTTGATTCAGGATTTATTCAGTGGATTCAAGCTTCAGCGCTCATTTATTTATTTAAAATGTGACTTCTGGCCTTGTTCTCATAAGGGGGTCATATTTTTACTGTTGTATTGGTTTGCTCCAGAATCTGGTTGAATTGGATTTCCTTTTGGTGCACTTGAAATGTTATTACTGTACCTTCCTTTCTATCTGTGCAATTAGTTACAGTACAGTAGTTACACTTTGTATCAACCAGAATTTTATGCCACTAGTCATTTATGCTTAGAAATGTGGGTTTCCCCAAGTTGTAAACAATACATCACTTATCAAAACATCAGATGAAAGATATGTTCACACAGAAGTCTGATGCAGTTGTTGCTTTGATTTAGTCTATTGTACAAATGTAAACTCTGCTTGTTTGTCATTTTAGATGTCATTTTTCTGCATTAGCTATAGACTTCTGTACAAACAAGGATCAAAGGTAGTTTAATCCTCCTGGATTAAAATGCCTGAATTCCACTTCTGCCTATTCCAAAGTGCATTTCAAATACCCTAATGAAGGTATAGCAGCACATGGCATGCTATGACCCTGTGTGTGTGTGTGTGTGTGTGTGTGTGTGTGTGTGTGTGTGTGTGTGTGTGTTTGTTCTTTATCAGTGTTTTCTAATGCGTGCATAAATGGAGGAAATTATTTTGTGGAATTGTATCTGTAGTGTTTCCCATTTATTTTTCATGTGTGATATCTTGTGTCAAGCACCATTAATAACATTATTATAAAACCACATCTCTCTTCCTGCCAGAGACAATGACTTGGTCTTTAGAAATTGTGCTCAATGGGATACTGGAATGTTCTCATGCAGTAAGGATCTTTTGACTGCATTGAAAGAGCGGTGGCCAAGCTTGGCACTCCAGGTGTTCTTGGACTTCAATTCAGTTCTGGGAATCTAAATTCAAGAACACCTGGAGTGCCAAGGCTGGAAGCCACTGAACTATCACTATTGCAGTGCAGAGGGGTTGCATTGCACCAGGAAAGATGCATGATATAGCATCCTTTTAGGCCCATGATGGTGAACCTTGGCACTCCAGCTGTTCTTGGACTGCATACACACAGTAAACCTATTCGTGTGGATTCACAGGGACTTGGGCTTCTAGGAATTGAAGTCCAAGAACACCTGGAGTGCCAAGGTTTGCCATCATGGTCTTAGGCCAGAGGGGAGGACGTAGAGAGGCCCCCAACCTTTTTACCAGCTACAGGTATATCCCACTTGTCCTCCAATGAGCTCAAAGTGCTACCTGACTCTTCTTCTTCCACTTCATCCTCACAGTGAGTTTCATGATTCTGTGCCACCTTGAATCTGAATCTTCCAAGACTTGGATCAACTCCCAAACTACTTTGCCACATTAGTTGTGCAGTTATTAAAAGAGGGGTACAAGAGAGAGGGCCTGCCTCATTCCTCCTGCTCTGAGTTTATAGTACTTATCCTTTTTCTGATCACCTTGTTTCTTCTTCATCCTCAAACATTTAGGCATAATGTATTAAGATATTACATATATGTACCAGTGGCTCAAGTTGCTAAGACGCTGACTGGGAAGCGGAAGGTCAGCAGTTCGATTCCCGAGTACTGCAGGACGGAAATGAGCTCCCGTCCTCGTCCCAGCTCCTGCCAACCTATCAGTTCGAAAGCAAGAAATTGCAAGTAGATCAATAGGGACCACTTTGGTGGGAAGGTAACACCGTTCCGTGCCCTCTGGTGTCTAGTCATGCCTGCCACATGACCACGGAAACATCTGCAGAAGCAGACAACGCTGGCTCTTCGGCTTAGAAACAGAGATGAGCACTGCACCCTAGAGTCGGATACAACTGGCTTTCGAGCAAGGGAAACCTTTACCTACCATTTTAATGGAGCTTTGGAGTGGATTCTCCGTTCAAACTGGCCATGATTGCCAAAGACGGCTTGCTTTGAGGACAGAGGCTGTGATTCCCCTTTAATATTTTTCCATCTCACAAAAAGTACCATACCTTCTTTGTATTCATCCAGACCACCCACATCCTGAAATACAGAGTCAGGTCTTGGTTGCACAGCTGCAAGTGAAGAGGGCCAAATAGGGTTGGTTAAGGTGAGATAGAGTCCATTATGCCATTTGATGTGCTCCTTGCATCTAAATTACATGTGCACCTTAAGTAACTCTATTTAGTCTGGCTCCTTTGAAAGACAAGGGTGGGGAAAACCTTAGTTTCTGACCCCTTCCTTTTCCCTCCCACATCTGGGAGGAAGATTTTCATTTTTAAAAAAATTCTCTTTATTTTCTTTAAGAGATTTGGTTCATCAGCACTAAATTGGTCAAATTATCATCAACATCATCTCTGCTCCACGAAGGAACAGAAGAAGAAAGTTTTTAATTTCCCAATGTAATTCCCCCATTTTCTCATATCTCTAAGTGGTTAAAATACCTGTTTAATCCACTAATGATATGGGATTATTGGGATACACAGAAAGAGCCTCCTCAAAGATTGTGGTATTTTTGAACCACAATCAGGTATACACAACCTTGTGTTGCCGGCTAATCTTTTCCACACTAAGTCAGGTGAAGGGAACTGCAGAATGAACTCACAAAAAGGTGATTTCATTTTGGCAGTTTCACATCTGACCTAGACATGGAAGAAGAAGAATAGGGATATTGAAACTAACCGGGAAATTAAAGATGGAAATGCATTTTGGTTTGTTCCCATGATCACATGTGATGGAAATGAATCAAAATGGAGTAGTCATCATACCCACACCAAAAAACAAAACAAAACACAAAAGCCCCTGTCAAGTACTCAAAACACTCTGTGGAATGGGCTGGTTCACTCCAGAAATTATGTTGTTTTATCACTGGAAAAAGAAGTGACTCAGCCCATCCCCTCAGTGGACCAAAAAGCAGAACAAATGCCTTTCTGAAGGAAATGGTAGCAAGCACAGCTCCTGCTGATCCTTTCCCTTCCATTGCTTCTAACAGTGCAGAATGTGATTGCTACCATAATGAGATTGTTACACAGTGTCTGGGAAAATCTCTGTTAATTCCTGTGACATACAGTTGATCATGTAATCGCCTGATCTGGTTAATTTTAGGTTGAGGTCGAAGAAGCAAAAATATCTGTTTCTTCTTCTGCTATCCCTTCTTGTATTGTGCTATATAAAGCAATGACACACAATTCAGGAGACTTTTGAAAAATAGGAATTGTGAGGGCAATGAAAGAACAAATAGACATTGGAACTAATTTGTTGGGAAGTTTTGCATGTTGTATAAAAAGAAACTACCATACCCCAGATGAGATACTTCTTTTTTTTTTTGCAGTTTTACATTTGATCTTCTTTGCTCACCATTATATATATATATGTTTGGGCACCCCAGGGCTAGAGGGAAGCGCCTCGTGGTGGGAATTCACCTGGACGTGTGTGTGTGTGTGTGTGTGTGTGTGTGTGTGTGTGTGAGAGAGAGATATTGTACCTAGTACATAATATGCATCATAAAAATGCATATTTCCTGCAGCAGAGTGATTTCTATTCTGGGAGGCGAGGCCAAACTAATTAACCTTCAGTGTAGTTTTCCTCTCCAAGAAGCTGTATACCTGTATGTTAGATTTAATTATGCATAAACACCTGAATGATGATAGGTTAAAACCAACTTACTTTTGCTGGCTTAGTTCTTGCTGAAATACCTGGGAGAAGAAAATTATAAATCAATAATTGGCTCAGGGTAAGCTAATGCAAGTTGGACAGATAGCTCAGTGAGTTGGGTACCTGTTTGAGGAGCCAGGGTTGGGAGTTCAGTTCCCCACTATACTTCCCAGGAAGAAAGCCAGTCTGTATAGCCTTGGGCAAGTAGATAAGTCCCCTGAGCTCTCTCAGAAAAAAAGAATGGTAAACCACTTCTGAGTATTCTGGTCTTAGAAAATCCTGGCAGAATTGACTAGTTATTTATTATGAAGCTACTACAGTCTGTGGTGGCTTAAGCTGTTAAGATGCTGAACTCGCTGACTAGAAGGTCGGAGTTCGATTTCCCAGGTACTCCATGACGGAGTGAGCTCCAGTCTCTGTCCCAGCTCTTGCAAACCTAGCAGTTTGAAAGCAAGAAATTGCAAATGGATAACTAGGGACCACTTGGGTGGGAAGATAAACAGCTTTCCATGCACTCTGATGTTGAGGCATGCCTGCTACATGTCCATGGAAATGTCTGCAGACGCAGACAGCGCTGGCTGTTCAGGTATAAACAGAGATGAGCACTGAACCCTAGAGTTGGTTACGACTGGCAAGGGCGACCTTTACCTACTACAGATTGGCTTGTCTTAAATCAGATTTCTCTGTCATAGTGCCCTTTATGTATTTTGGTCTGCAAGCAGCATCACCTGCCATCAACATGATCAGTTGAGAATGATGGAAGTTGCAAACTGACATAAATGGAAGCACTAAGGTGGAAAAGATGGATTCAAATCCAGAAGGTGGAGCAAACCTGCATAGCCAAGGGAAAGGAAGGGTGTGGTCAGTTTTCCTCCCTTTTTTTCCTTTTGAATCCAGTTAGGGGAAGTAAAAATGTCAACCTCAGTGTTGACATTGGTATCGGAGGCATCTTCTCAGTTTGTTGATGCTTGCATTAAATCTGTACTGTAATTTCAACGACATATGCACACACATGAACAAACATGTCTATAAAATGTGTGAACTATCCTTTCATATATTGTTTAAATTAGGCATAGAAAACCTTTGATCCTGTATATGTTGAGGGCTGAGGGTGTTGCGAGGACAAGAACACGTCTGCTTTGGATAGACAGAGGCACTTCAATCCAAATGCCAGGATAATGATTCTTCAGCAGCAGGCTGGGGGTCTGGTAGCAGCCTGAACATCATTCTGCCAGCAAGCAGACCTCCCTGATGATTGGTCAGGTAGCAGTTTGCCAAGTATCCTCCTAGGACCGTGATGGTGAACCTTGGCACTCCAGATGTTCTTGGACTTTGATTCCCAGAAGCCCAAGCCCCTGTGAATCCACATGAAGGGGTTTACTGCAATTCATCCGGCCCGCACTGCCCTCGTCGCTCCCGGAAGCAAAAGTAAAATGCGCCCGTATGGTTAAGATTCTTCTGAGTTAACCCTGCCTCCGTACGGCTGCGATTTACTTCTGCTTCCGGGAGCGACAAGGGCAGTTAGTCTTTAAGCGAGGTGCTCTTTATGCAAGGTTTTACTGTAATTGCAAGTAGATAAACAGATACCGCTTCGACAGGAAAGGTAACAGCATTCTGTGCACTTTGGCGTCTAGTCATGTCTGCTACATGACCATGGAAATGTCTGCAGACGCAGACAGGGCTGGCTCTTTGGCTGTAAACAGAGAAGAATACCAAACTTTAGAGTTGGACACATCTAGCTTTTGAGTAAGGGCAACCTTTACATATGCAGAGATCTCAGCCTAAATAGGAAAACATTTATACCAATGATGGGGAACCTTTCAGTATCCAGATGTTTTGGACTTCACCTCCCACCATCTCTTTTTATTGGCTTTGCTGTGTAGAGCTAATGGGAACTGTAGCTGGAAAGACCAGAGGGCTAAAGATTGACTATCCCAGATTTATGCATAACTTGTGTAGGGAGAGTTTGTATGTTTTTCTTCCTTAGTATGGATGTGTAATTTCAGAAAGAGTTATACAATACAGATTTAATAGATAATCCTTCTGGTTATCATTCACATCAATGTATTCATTTATTCCTATTAATTAGTTATATCATTCCTATTAATTAATAATTACCAAGTGATTCTCGGTAAAGCAAGTACAGTAAAACCTTGGATAATGCTAAAACTTGGTTCCACAATCTTAGTGTTATCCAATTTTTGATGTTATCCAGTGCATCGGATAACGGTAAAACTCAATAGAGATACATTGTAACTGGCATCCCATAGGATTTTAACATTACGCAATGTAATTTTTTTCCAGATTGCTTAACATTATGTGGTTTTAGCGTTATCTGATGCAAACGTTATCTGAGGTATTACTGTAATACGATTCTAAAGTTATTTTGTTCATTTAAAAAAACATCAATTTTCCTTAACACTGGTCATTATACAGACAAAATTGCATGCTTACTTCCTGTCTTGCTAGAGAAACTGCCTGTACTCTAGCAACATTCATAGCCTTTTATTCCCCATAAGCACCTTGTGTTCATCACAAGTGTTCCCATTCCCTGGCTTGAAGCATGACAAAATTGTGTCTTCATTATGTTAGTCTATAGAACCCAGTGACCCTAGAACTCAATTTCGAGAAGCTCTTTGAAGCAAGGAAACATTTTGTGCGATGCAAAAAAGCTACCTCATGCCTACCTGTGGTCCAGCAGTTACAATAATGAGGATTTAGTGGACGAGGCAAAACACCGTACGTTGGTCGCTTACTGGCAGCACAGTCCTACAAATGTCTGCTCAGAAGTCCCACAGAATTCATGGGACTTCCTCACAGATGGATAAGGGGAGCATTTCAGCTGGAAATGCATTTGAAGGAGCTAGAAGGAATTTGACAAATACATGATGCCTTGTTTATAACTGATATAGTATAAAATTAACCTCAATGCATAAGAATTTCTGAAACTGGGCGAGGAGGGCATAGAGAAGAACCGTGAAATGCAAGATCATAGCTTTATAAATATGATATAAACCATATTATCATTGCTAGATATTTGTGCTGCAAATACATGAATTTTTGTACACAGTGTTGTCTAAAAAATACATTTTCCAGCATTTTCCTCCAATATAATGTGGTTTTTAATAACATTCAGATTTATGTACATATTTCTGTTCATGCTTTCCCTTAATATATGATAATTTAAAGTGGGAGAAGCCCATTATATTATTCAGAAAAGTGCAAGTATTGAAGTCGAATTGTATTTCAGTTTAGCATTTAGTTTGAGAAGAGCAAGCAAGCTACATTCACATTGAAACTGAAATGGAACATATTTGTGCTCCATTCCTATTGGTGAAATGTAGCTGTGTTTCCTTGCCTCTGTTCCAACAAATTAGCTACTATTGGCAGAGGAAAATACTGAATGTTTTGCTTTAATGCGAAGTTAAGCCCTTTAGTGACAGTAACATACTAAAATGCCGGAAACTCTCCCTACCGAGGCCAGTGAAGAATGAGCAGAAGGCAGACATTTTTGCATTAACCATCAGGGGAGTCTGAATGAACAGGCCCTAGAAAGATTATCCTCAGATTCACTCTCACTGAGATCATCTAGAGCAGTTTCCTTTTTCCACAGCTTGCTCCATCTGTGCTGTTTTCTCCCCAACTGCTTCTGTTGCTGCTTTGGCTACATGGGCTCTGTGGCTGCAGCAGCAGAAGCAACAGATGAACATAGCTCTTGGATCCCTCTGAATGGCCATTTCCCCCAGTGCACACAGACAATAGCTGGAAGGGGAGGCGGCCGGGCCATCAGCTGGAGTGGTGGTGGTGGAGGAGAGTGTTGGGGCCTCATTGTGCCATGCGCCGTTTACCCGACAAGGCCGCTTTGTTCTTTTCCTCAGGACACTTTGAATAACAACTCTCTGGGGAAAAAGCATAGTTGGCAGGAACGAGTGTCCCGGTCATCATCCCCTCTGAAAACTGGTGAGTTCATCTCTGGGGAGACTGATTTTCTGTCAGTTCACTCACACAGCACATACACACACACATATACACACTCTTTTTGGAGGTGGAGCCTATGAATGTATTTTTTCTGGTGCTTGGACCTATTCCCTACATCCTTTGGGTGTCTTTTTTCCTTTTTCCTTTGGCTATGTCTTGATATTGATGCTGTTGTTTTATTAATTGACTAGTAGGATGTGAGCCATTGGAGAATTGCCTTTTCTTGCCTTCAGACCAGATTTTTTTATCATTCTTCCTTCCTTTTGTTTCTTTTCCTTTCAAGCCTGATTAAAATACTAGCTTCTCTTACATGAATTCAAAATAACCTGTGGCATGAGAACTCCTGTGTAGACCCAGGTAGAGTGTTCTATTAATATCCAGATGCCTAATCAGATATAGAAGTCATTGGATAGCCATGAACAATCTTACAGAGTTATTCAAGGGAAACCTAGGCAGCGTTTCCCAAACTTTGATTTTTGGACTTCAGTTCCCAGAAGTCTAAGTCAGTTCTCCAAAGCGCTGATCAGACAATGAACTGACTGAGGCTTCAGGGCATTGAAGTCCACTGGTGTTCTGCAGAACATAGTTTGGGAAATGCTGACCTAGAATATTCCACTGTGATCTCCTAGAAATCTGGGTTTAACACAAAATGGAAGATATTTCATTAATTTAAATTAGATCAATAAAAACACATGGGGTGACAAAAGATACTTTCACTTCTTGAAAATTACTGTAGTTCCTTTGCTGAGAAATTAGCTCTCCTACTGCTGGTTTTTGACTTAGTCCTTTCATTCCAAAGACTGGCTAATTAAAATGTTTTATAACTGCCTTGGAAGGTGAGTAGTAATAGTTGAGAACTGGGACACTAAATGCATTCATTATTGACTATGGCTATTCAAAAAGGGGTAATGTGATGTCCGACAGCCATCACAAACAGATAGTTCTCCTTGGCCTTCTAGATTTAGCCCCATAAACAACTAAGTGCAAAACAACTGCCTCTGCTTTGAGTGAATTGTGTGACATGCGCCAAGATACTATTGTCTTTGTTTCATAGGTTGATGGTCACATGTGTCCTTCTCTTCCCTCCTCCTTACCACATGTAGGTGAGCAGACTCCTTCCCATGACCATGTTTGCCTGAGTGATGAGGTCTCTCACCAAAACAGCACAACCTCCACCAAAGATCGAGGCACATCTACAGAGAGCCCATGCCGACGTACAACTGCCACACAAATTGTTCCAGCCTGCGTTGTCTCCTCCCGGGTGCTTGAGAAGCAGCAGACTACCAACCGCCCTCCACCACAGAACCCGACTGTTGTGGTAGTGACAAGAGGCCCAGAAGCTTACCGGGATCGCATTCGCTACCAGACAGATGTGAGATTGGAGGCTACTGAGGAGATATACCTGACACCTGTACAAAAGAATTCTGACCCTTTGGAGTCTGAGAAACCATTCATGTCACAGTCCAATGATAACCGGATGTCTATCAGTTCTGATATAGACACTTCCAGCTACTCACAGCCGACAGGAAAACCCAATACATCAATTAGCGAAGAGGACGAGGTGCTGGACTACTTGTCTTCACCTGACAAAATGAATACCTCAAGGACTGTGTATGGCAGCAGCAATAGCAGCTACCGGCCTTCCCACAGCGTCCAGAGGGCATCGGTGAGCTCTGACACCAGTGCGCTCTCCTATGATTCAGTCAAGTACACCTTGGTGGTCGACGAGGATGTGCAGCTAGAACTGGTTAGCCTGAAACAGTGTTATTCAGGTTACAGTGATGAGAGTGATTCAGCCACTGTCTATGACAACTGCGTCTCTTCGCCCTATGAATCAGCCATCGGGGAAGAGTATGAGGAAGATGCCCTCAAACGTGACTCAGTCTGTCTCTCTGAGGATTCGACTCCAGAGGCAGACATCCATTTCTCCAAGAAGTTCCTTAATGTCTTCATGAGTGGCCGGTCACGGTCATCCAGTGAGTGCTGCTGGGGTTGGGGACAATTGCCAGAGGTGGTGGGGTGGGAGATCTGAAACTTCACTGCAGAGGGATGTTGGTCTCCCTTTGCTCACACATTAAATCCTGGTGCACTGTGGAATACTGACACAATGGTTAGGCAACTGCAAAAACCAAATGAAGCTGAAAAAACCTTGTGTTAATTGATTCAGATAGCCTTGGAGCAAAGTTGGTGTCTTAACTGAGCAATGAATATGGCATAATCTATCACTAACCATAAAAGTTTGTGGTCAGTGACTTTGGCTAACTACTTCCTTGGAACTGCAGTCAATCTTGGTGTCTACTGGCAATTTGTAAGGATCTTTGCAACTTCTTTCCTGAAGTCTCAAGACTTCTAAAATGTCTTGGAGGTTGTGGAGAGTTCAAGTTGGTAGCTGGCAAGCCCCCAAAGTGGGATTTCTGAGAGGCCCACTGAAGCAACCTGCCAGGTGTTTGTGTTGGGGATTCTACACGTAATCCTGTCTAAGTAGTTTTGTTTCCAACAACAGTTTCACACTGTCTTCGACATGAGGAGAATTGGTAAAGATGAGGAAACAGGCAAGAGCTTTTAAGAGAGCTGGAAATGTTCAGAAAAACACTTTCTTTGGGGTACATGTCTCTTTTTTCCTACTCCCACTTTGGGCCCAACAGAGTTTGTTGGTTTCTGAAATACTACAAAGCACTGCAACATCTGTTTGCAGTCATACCATTGTATGCACCATAAGCAATAAGACATCTTCGTGTCACTGTCAGCACTATCTATAAGACACAACCAGCTCAAGTAATCCAGTACCTTCATGCAGGTACAGTGGTACCTTGGATAAAGTCTGATTCGGATAAAGTCGCGGTTTTCATGCACATGTAATGCATCGCATAAAGTCAAAAACCGCTAAAAATGGACGTTATCTGAGGTATTTGGTATAGGAACCTCGGATAAAGTCCATTTTTGGACGTTATCCAATGTATCGCCCATTTGATTTGGATAAAGTCCAAAATCTGATAAAGTCCAAACTTGTGGAACGGAGTTTGGACTTTATCCAAGGTTCTACTATATTTCCCAAGAGTCCAAAATATACTAGGGCCAGAATCCTGTGGGAAGCAAAATGCATCTGTTTTGCAAGCAGAGATCAGTCATTTGGAATGAATAGGGCTCGATCCAGCTCATGCGGACTCAGAAGATACTGAGCTATGTGCACAACAAGCTACTGCACAGGTTATTTCATTAAACAGGATTATAGTCTAGGTCTTTTAGGCTTTCCTTTCTATAGTGGATTCTTCCATAAAATAGCTGGGCTGAAGATTTGACACACTTATGTTGTTGACGCAGAGCATTAATTTGATGGTGCTAGCATTTTCCTCCTTCATTTGTAGGTGCTGAATCCTTTGGGCTCTTTTCTTGTATTATCAATGGAGAGGAGCAAGAACAGACACACCGAGCTGTCTTCAGGTGAGCTGAATGCAGACAAAACTCTGCTCAAGATGATAGAATCCTTCCAAGCATCCATCAAAACAGCATTATCTTCCATCCCAACTCACTTGCTGAACATTTTACCAGCCATCTGAACTGGAAGGATGTAGTCTAAGAAGTAAGGTGTTCTCTATGCCCTACATCCATGAAGCTTTTGTTAGCAAAAGACATTTGGATATGGGTTTTACTCTGATGGAAAACAATTGTGCCAACTTCTATTTTTCAGCTTGACCTAGTAACTGCTGCTCTAAAATTTGGGAGATGAGGATTCTTGAAGCCAGTGTGGATATTTTTCCCCAGTGCTTATATGCTCAAATAGCTGCATCATATTAACTTGATTTATGGGGCATGAGAAAAGCCATGCAGGATCAGATCAAAAGCCTATCTATCTGAGCATTCTGTTTATACTGTGACCAACTAGCCTGTAGGAAGGTCACAACCAGGGCTAATTGTATCTTTTACCTCATGTTCGCCAGCAACTAATATATAGATGCATACTGTCTCTGATACTGGTCTTGTGGCCCTCCAATATTGTTGTACTGGAATGCCAGTCATTGATCAATTGGTGAGAGGTGTTAGGAATTGCAGCCTTGCTGCATCTGGAGCATTACAGTTCCCTGCCTCTGGTTTATAGGATAAAAGAAGAGTTATCATCTGCACAGGCACATATTCCTGTCTGTACTGTAATATTTTAGATTTACTTGAGTGATGTACAGTGATGATAAAAATGTGTTTTTTGTCAAGAAATCATTGCTAGATGAAAATGAAAACTCTTCTAGATCAGCACTTTCCAATCTTTTTTGAGTCACAACCCTTTTATAATATACAAATAATCCTGAAAACCACCACCACCACATTGGCATAAAAAGGCATTTTAAGGGTAAAGAAAACAAATTAAAATTTATTTTTTTCCACCTGGAGAATCCTTCCCAACTAAGAGGCCAAAAAAGGACAGGATGGGAATTTACCCTGACATGGCTGTTTTATCACATGACCCACCTCACAAAATGGTAGCATCTCTCTAAGCATCCCTCTTCCCCAAACCCTGTTCATCAGCATAGTTGCTTCTCCCCACAAAAGTTATTGAAACTGTACTTTAGGAAGTGACAATGAAATATTTCATAAGCTGCACCTCTCGTGTTATGCTGTTCATACAAGCAGATGGTTTTTGCGGGAGGTGAGGGTTTGGTGTTTTTTTCCTGCTAAATCAGGGCTGGAGAAATACCATAAGCACTATCTAATTGGGCCTTTCTTCTTTTCTTCTGGTTAACTTTCTTCTTGAACAATGAAAATTTAAGAGATTGTCTTTTAATTTTGTACAAAGAAATTTGGACCTTAGCATCGGCTTTAACCACCAGAACTTTCATTAGAAATCTGCCCATTATTTTCCTCCTCAGGTTTGTGCCTCGTCATGAGGATGAACTGGAACTGGAAGTAGACGACCCCTTGTTGGTAGAGATTCAGGCAGAAGATTATTGGTACGAGGCTTATAATATGAGAACAGGTGATAGAGGCATCTTCCCTGCTTACTATGCTATTGAAATTGCAAAGGATGCAGATCATGTGGCAGGTATTTAGCTCATCTATGTGTCTCTTTCTCATGTCTGAGCCTTTCTATCTGTTCCTATTCTGTGATATTCAGCTCTGCTGTTACACTTTGGTCCTAACCCACAGATATCTGTTGTACCAGTGCAAATATCATGCTAGCCATCTTTGAAACTGCCATTCTATAAAGAAGATTTGGGGGGGGGGGGATGAAGCATGCGCATCAGCTTTGAAGTATCTTTGCTTCTTTTTGTTCTGCACTGATTATATGTACAATTTTGTGAGTAAACACAATTTGTGTGTGAATACATTAGTTGCATTTGCTCATAGTTTGGGTAAAAATTTCTGATACTACTCAGTACTTCTTAAAATGGTTTGTTCACTAATTTGTATATTGTACCAGTTACTATACCTGGTTCTGTTGTGTACAGATTTATATTATTCTTCCGTGTCTAGGCCAGATGTGAAACTTCAAAATGAAGCCACCTTTTGGTGAATTTGTTCTGTAGTTCCTTTCACCTGACTTAGTGTGTGAAAGGTTAGCCTGCACAAGGTGGCTGTTGCCTAGGGTACACCCAATTGTGGTTTAAAAATACCACAGTCTTTGAAGAGGCTCTTTCTGTGTACTGTATTTATACAAAGGAACAACGGTGTGCACAACTTCTCTGCTGTGGCTGTACTACTATGGCACTGGTTGGAACAATATGGACAGGTTTTTTAATCTTCAGATAAAGCTGGTTATTTATATAAACATGGTCCACTTTGGACTTTTTTTTCAGATTCCAGCAAGACCAATGATTGGGTGGACCAGTTTCGTGTGAAATTCCTTGGCTCAGTCCAGGTTCCATATCACAAAGGCAATGATGTGCTATGTGCAGCTATGCAGAAGGTATGTGTCCTCATTAACTCCCTTGTCTGTACTGAAAACCTTGTTTTCCATCATGACAGACACAAGTGACCTCTTATTTAGACATTTTCCTTTTGGCTCACTATGTATTCCCGATTCCTGTGTATGAATGTGAAAGATGGACAGTGAAGAAAGTCAGGGGCTGCAGTGGCTCAGTGGTTAAGAAGCTTGCCTTGTTACCTGGAAGGCTGGCAAGTCGGCAGATTGAGACCCAGAACTGAGTGCCTGTCTCTGTCCCAGCTCTTGGGGACACTTCCCGACTAAATTACTGTAATGCGCTCTACATGGGGCTGCCCTTGACGACCATTCGGAGGCTGCAGCTGGTCCAGAATGCGGCAGCCCGTGTGGTGATGGGGTGTGGACGATATGCCCGCACCTCACCGCTACTTCAGGAGCTGCACTGGTTACCAATTTGTCTCCGGGTGCAATTCAAGGTGCTGGTTTTGACCTTTAAAGCCCTATATGGCAGTGGGCCAGGATACCTTAGAGACCGCATCGTCCCAAGAGTGTCTGCCCGTCCAACCAGAGCGGACCGGAGGGGCTCTCTGATGGTGCCATCAACTCGGGATGCACATCTATCTATCCAGCACCTGTAGGAGAGCCTTCTCCGTGTCCGCACCAACCCTCTGGAACCTCCTGCCAACAGAACTAAGACTTGAAAGAGAATTGCTGCCCTTCAGGAAAGGATTGAAGACCTGGCTGGCAGGGCAGGTGTGGGGGGGCCCGAATGGGAACACGGGCCCTGCCTGCTGGCTTATGTAAAAAACTAAGAACTCTCTCTTCTTTTTAAAGTGGGTGGGATATGAGTTTTTTAAAGTGTTTTATCTGTTTTAGAACTTGTTGTAATGCCGCCCTGAGTCGGGTTCTACCTGAGTGGGCGGCATATATAAATATGACTAATAAATAAATAAATAAATAAATAAATAAATAAATAAATAAAATTAATTCAATAAAGAGAGCCATAATCTTGAATCAGCAAGAGATGAGCAGGGATGTTAAGGACAGGACTTTCTGTTGGCGTATAGCAACAACAGTGGCTCTCAAAGTGGTTGTCTTTAGGTAGTTGATTCTGCTTGAATGCCTCTGCCAAGTAGATGCAGTTATTGGTGGCCATCAACTCAAGAGACAATGGATGCTCAGAAGATTATCTGTGTTGTCTATCTTCTATACCTACAAAGCAAAGGTGTGGGTTCGGTGTTCGGAATGGGCTGCTGCACTCCTTGATCAAATCCCATGAGATTTGGCACACACGTACCTTGTGCATGTGAGCAGGTCACTGTTGGGGTCCCGAAGCCCATGGGGGGGGGGGGTTGCCCCCTAAATTGATCTGGAAAGGGGGTATATTCGACAGGAGGGTTTGTGTATGCCCCAGTGCTAGCCAACCAGGCGGGTTGTGATGTCATCACCGAGCTCACATCACAGGCCCACCCCTGGCCAGTGGGTTTCCTGGGCAACACTGGCACTCAGCTAGCCGGGTTGGGACCACCCAGGCAAAGCTGGGTGGTCCCAACCAAAAGGAAGGAAGTACATATGGGAGATGATACTAATACTCCCAAAAATATGTTAGATCCAGGCTGCAAAGGATGTTGAAGTTAAACAGCATCATTTGTCCATGCTGCTTTAAGGCTTCCCTTAAATGAAGACAGTTCTGTCTTATATAATTTCTATTATCTACCATCATGTAATCCATAAACAAGGGATTGCGGTGGCTTAGTAGCTAAAATGCTGAACCTGATGACGGGAAGGTCATCAGGTCAGCAGTTCAAGACCTGAATACTGCATGACAGAATGAGCTCCTGATTCTGTCCCAGCTTCTGCCAACCTAACAGTTTGAAAGCAAGAAATTGCAAGTAGATAAATAGGTACCACTTCGGTGGGAAGCTAAACAACATTCCATGTACTCCAATGTTTAGTCATGCCTGCCACATGTCCATGGAAATATCTGCAGATGCAGACAGCACTGGCTCTTTTGCTATAAACAAAGATGAGCACTGAACCATAGAGTTGACTATGACTAGCTTTCGATCATGGGCGACGTATAACTTTAACTATTCCATAAACAATCCCTGTTCTTCAGGGTTAAAATTGCCTCCTTTGATTTATCTTAAGGGGAAAATAAGAGTTGAATAGTGATGGCAACCCAATTAAAAACCATGGACAACCTTGCTCTAACTTCCTCTGCAGTTTTTATATAAATATTAATCACTGCACCTCTCTTTTCCCTATTCTATAGAGCAGTTCTACAATTTATATTGCATTTATATTTATACAATGTATTTAAATATTTGTTACTGTTTAATAAGATGATGGAAGAAATCCATACATATATATGTTCCTGGTGTTTTATTTTGTTACTCTTTTCTTTTTTGCCCTTGTTTCTTTTGGAAGCAGACAGTCTGCTTGAAGGAAAGGGTAAGATTGATGGCTATATCTAATTTGATATAGTCTAGATATAGTCCAGGTTCTCCTCATTCCTGGAGGGCCGGACCCAGTCGGTGTGGTTGGAGAGTGAAAGATCCAGCCCAAGGCCCTTCAGTATGGAGCGCCTCAGAGCTCGGTGCTCTCTCCTCCTATTTAACATCTACATGAAGCCATTGGGTGAGATCATCTGTTCCCATGGGGTGAGGTATCATCAGTATGCTTATAATACTCAGCTGTACATCTCGGCCCGTGGTGATCCAAGCAATGTTGTTGAAGTCCTATCCAGGTGTCTGGAGGCTGTGGGGGTCTGCATGGGGGACAATGGGCTACAACTGTATCCTGGCAAGACTGAGTGGCTATGGATTAGGGGCCCTGCATTATCCCAGGAGCTACCATCTTTGGTCCTGGATGGGGCTATTTTGCCCCAGACAGACCCGGTGCACAACTTGGGGGTCCTCCTGGACTCACGACTACTGCTCGAAGAGCAGGTGGCAGTCGTGGCCAGGAGGGCTTTTGCACAACTTTGTGTGATCCGCCAGTTGCGCGCGCTCCTGGACTGGGACTCCTTGCTCATGGTCACACATGCTCTGGTCACCTCTAGACTATATTACTGTAATGCACTCTACATGGGGCTGCCCTTGATGACCATTTGGAGGCTGCAGCTGGTCCAGAACGCGGCTGCCCGGGTGGTGATGGGGTGCAGGCATTATGCCCATGCCTCGCCCCTGCTCCGGGAGCTGCACTGGTTACCAGTTTGCCTCCTGGTGCAATTCAAGGTGCTGGTGATGACCTTTAAAGCCCTACATGGTAGTGGGCCAGGATATCTAAGAGACTGCGTCTCCCCAAGAATGTCTATCTGTCCAACCAGAGCGGACCGGAAGGGCTTTCTAATTGTACCATCAGCTAGAGGGGCTCGTCTCTCTAGCACAAGAAGGAGGGCCTTCTCTGAGTCCGCACTGGCCTTTTGGAACCTCCTGCCAATAGAGTTATGGCTGCAGACAGAATTGCTGCCCTTTAGGAAAGAACTGAAAACCTGGCTGGCAGGGCATGTGTGGGGCAACGATGGAGGGGTGACCCCCGCCTGCTGGCTGGTATAAATTTTCCCTCTTTTGCAGATGCGGTGGGTAGTGTTTTTTTTAATCGATTGATTTTAAATGATTTTTTTATTATGGATGTTATATGATGTCTTGTTGTGAGCCGCCCAGAGTCACTTCGGCGAGGGGTCGGCGATACAAGTTTAATAAATAAATAATTATAAAATAATTATAAATAAGCCAGCATCCAACTTGTTCAGAATAACAAGTATAAGGCAAGTTGCAAAGCTGAACAATCTAGAATGAATAATGTGGGAATAATGCACCTGTCTTTCATATCTCACTAATTCCACCTTCTCCCACCTCCAGTCTTAAGATTTCGTGTTGTTCAAAGCTAACATTCCTTGGAACTTCCAAACTTGGGAGGGACGTTGAGGTGGAAGAAATCAATGTCTAGCAAATTGGGTTTAAAGTATTTCCAAGGGAACAGAAACTCCAGATTCAGCTTGTACCTTGCATAGCTTGAACAGGGGACAAAAGGTTCTTACACTGAGAATCTCATCTATGTAGTTTTGTATGTATTACCATCCAAACTTTATTTCATTGTTTTAGCCACTTTCTCTACCTGTAATTTTTTGTTTTGCACATATATTACTCCTGACCGTATTGAAGGCCCACAGGATGAATACATATCTCTTGTAATTGAATTGGACAAAGACTTGTCATCATCAATGTCCCTGTGTTGATCTGCTTTAGCTATATTAGGATGTCTTTATCACTTCCAGTGATTGGTGGACAGTCATTGTGAATATAATCATTTGCTGGTACCTTTTGCACCTTCATTCACCACATTCCACTCTGCCACCACCAGTTTTATAAATGTCTGCAAATCACAACCACATTCCATGCATCTTATGAAGTAAGCTGCCATCTTCAAAGGTTTACCTGCTTAGTGTTTAAGATTCCTCAAAATACTTGGCTAGTGAGTTTCTCTGCATCACATAAACACAGGTGCCCCCTCTCTTTGCATGTGTCATTTTTGTGGCAGTCAGTGTGTTTTCTGTTTCTGCAGATAGCCACTACGCGCCGCCTCACTGTGCACTTTAACCCACCCTCCAGCTGTGTCCTGGAGATCAGCATGAGAGGAGTCAAGATTGCTGTGAAAAGTGATGACTCCAAAGATCCCAGCAAGGTATATTCTAGCTGCATACGTAGACGACTCTGCTTTTAGTACTGCTCTTACGTCTGTGGAAGATCTGCCTGTCCATGCTCTGAGCTCTTTGTTATCTCTTCTAAGAAGCAGCAGCAAAGGCTTACCCTCTGGCAAATTAAAGAGAATGTGCAAATGAGATTGTGATTTGCTGGCTCTGCTTATCATTTTCTGCAGAAATCTGTGAGATAGCAGAGGAGTGACATGTCAATGCAATGCAATCCAGACATGTTTCCTGAAGCCCTAGGTACAAGGGTGTGCTGGGCACCATGGGAGGGCACTGGACAGGGGTGAGGGGCGGCGAACAAGGGATGGGGCTGAAAGCTGCCCCCGGGAACCACTTGGTTGCCGCCTGAAGGAAGGAGCTTGGAGAAATGGCTTAATCTAAAGTGCAGCACCTCGGGCAGATAAAATAATAATATAATTATTATTTGTGCCACAGGGCACCAGAGGTGAGGGAGCACCGGGATGAATCCCGGTGGCCCAGCCCATGCCTGCCTAGGTACATGAATGCAGTGACAAGGTCTGTTTGGTAAGCTGTTGCAATAATCTGAGAAGAATGGCTAAACCCTTCTGCTACTATTTTAAGCTGTGTTTTGCAGGTCTGTGCAGTAAAGCTCTTTTGATTAGCCTTTCTCCATAAGGAGCTCACATGGAGCTTTCAAGAGGAAGGAACAAGGCCATTCAGAAAGTGCATTCTGTCCATAAAGGCACTGCCAGGGTCATTCAAGGGCATTGGAATAGGAGTGGAATAGCTGGAGGGAGGGGTGTTTGTCAGCACCCAACAGACAGGCACTTGTCTTAGGGGTATATTTTAATATGCCACAAAGAAGGAAAAATGACTGGCTTTCTGTTTGTTCTGCCCAACAAAATATTTATTTTTATTTATTTTCTTCTTCTTCAGCTAACTTTGCTGTAGTTACGTGCAGCATTGTTCAGCAGCTGACTAAAGTTAGCTCAGTTTAACATCATGAAACCTATTTTCAATATTGAAAAGTGCTCACTTTTGAAAATTAGAGATCATTGTAAACTGAGATCTAAAACATTTATTCATTGGAACGAATGTAGGAATTGCCAAATTAGGTAGATTTAAAAAGAAAACATCAACATGGTTCTGGACTTGTTATAATATGGAATGTGTGACCTGAATACTGTATTACAAAGGCAAGGAGTGGAATACCTGCCCTCATTCACAGATTGGTCTTGTTTTCTCAGCATCCCAAATGTCTAACACCGTCTTCTCTCCATTTTTCAGGCAAATAAATGTAGCCACTTTTTCCAGCTGAAGAACATTTCATTTTGTGGATACCACCCAAAGAACAGCAAGTAAGTCCCAGATGGTCAAAAGACCACAAAGCACCTCCAACATTTCCCTCTCTGATACCTACAAAAACAGTCTGTTTCAAACCCTGCTTGTAATAGTATTTTAAGAAATAGGAAATGACTGATCAGTCACCTGTAGTTAATGCAATACATAGCCAACCATGTGTACCACAGTACCTGATGTATATAAATTGATCCCATGAAGTCTCACTCTTATTTCTGATGAAGTAGATTTGATCCACAAAAGCTAACATTAAAATACAGCAGTTAGTCTTTAAGGTGCCATAACGTTTTTTGTCTTTTTGTTTTGTTTATTCTCTAATATGCTTGAACTTACTAACACGGTTACCATTTCAAAAATTTCACCTCTAGTTTGTGACTTTTTAAAATGCTATTTTGGACTTTCAGAAATGCTAGACATTTGAAATGGCTAGTCATGTCCTCAAAGTTCTGGGAACTAGCCAGTGCGTGTGTGTGCTGCATACAATCTATGAGATTAATAGGTAGTTCAGGGAGCTGGTATTCATTGACAAAAGTTGCAGCAAATGCAGGAGGAAGGCAGTACCATTATTGGAGCACTCAAAATAAAAATACAATGTTGTGCAAGCTTTTGAGGTCCAAAACCTCTTCATCAGGTGTGGCACGTTGTTTTGCCAGGCACACATCTTAGAAATGCATGTTGAACAACAGCAGAAGGGCTTCTTGGCATTATCAAACCACTCCCACAGGAAGCTAGGTGCTTGCTCCTCTCCAATGTGCCCCCCTCCGAAGCATCAGCTTCCTTTTGTGACCAGACAAAGGGAATACAAAACTCCATGTGCTTTCAGTTGGGGACCTGTGGTTTCAATTTGAACATAAGAACAGCCTTGCTGGAACGGGCCACAGCCCATCCAGTCCAGCACTCTGTCTCACCATTTGCTTCAGGCTATTCCCAAGCAGATGCCTTCACCTGCTTAGGATTCCCTGGAAATGGCATTGAGAGATATCCTGCCTATCTCTCCAACCCGGAGGTTGTCCTTAAGTATCCATAATTATAGCCATTGATACTCTTGTCTAATCCTTTCTTAAAGCTGTCAAGACTGACAGCTGTCACCACTTCTTCTGGCAGGGAGTTCCATAGACCAGTGATCCTCTGGGTGAAAAAGTACTTTCTCTTATTTGTTTGAGAACTAGTACCCAAACGTTTCATGGAGTGCCCCTTAGTTCTAGCGTTGTACGATAGGGAAAACAGTTTTTCCTTATCTACTTTGGTTTCCCCACTAGGCATGCCAAATGTTAAAGTCAATTAAAGTCAATTAAAATATTACCTAGTGGTCTGGTGTTTCTTGTGTTGCAAAAGTTGGCCTCTACCTGCCCCTCAGACGGCTTCCATTAGCATGGCCCTGTGTGGTTGTGCTTAGAGGAATCCTCCCTTTCCGGGTGTTTTGCCAGCAGCTCGGTCCTCTGCCCAGTTATAATGGATCATAGGTGGGAAAATGGCGACCCTGCAGAATAGCATGTGTTTGGTAGCAGTTTATAATTGCAAAATAAAAGTCTCTTTTTATGCCACCTCCCACAAGCCAACCACACAAGTGTTGCAAAGAAAGTTTGTCCCTTAGAGAGTTCCGTGGGGGTTAGCTTTTACCTTCAAAGCGAAACTGTCCGGGATGGTTACGCTCTCAAGCTGGGAAAGCGCAAGTCACCAATCCTCTTTCTGCTTTCAGATGCTCCCTAAGAATACTCCACTTGTTGACTATTCCTCTCGTATCCACTGCAAAATCCTCTCTTTCTGAGGAAAAACGCTACTTGCGGCATCTCTTTTAGCAGCTTTATTGTAGCAAAGATTATCCAATTTATGCAGGATAAAATAGGCAAAGTGTATACAGATAGCTAACTTACTTAAAAGATAGTTTCGGGCAGGCTTGATAGCCCTCATCCAGACTGTGGATTTGGGTTGATCATTATTTCAAATGAAAAAGCGCTCCCGCAGGCATCGGAAAAGGGTCCTTTCCAACCTCTGGAATGTCAGGCTTCAAATACAGTTTTGGGTTGCTCACACACACCCCTCTAGAACTTTGTTTTGACTATTAGCCTGTTTATTAAAATTCCCCAGGTGTTTCTTATCTGGGTTGTTCATCTCTGAGATACCCTTCTTTTGATTAGCATCCAAGAGATGGCCTTGCTTACTTGGCAAGCCTGCTTCTTGCTATTGACGTGTTAATGTGGAGTATGCACACATTAAAATGCAAATGGTGTTGCTGTCATCTCTCTAAGTGTTACACTACTCAAACTTGAGGGAACCTAAGAAAAACTACTGTGTGCTTTTATATGAATATGAAGCAAACGTAAAAAATAGTAAAGACCCCTAAGGATTTTCACAACATCTTGAATTTGTGGTGTTGTTCTGTTGTTAAAAGGTCCATGCCAGGCGGCTATTCACAGTATCAGGCAGTTTGCCTATGGCATTCAGTGAGTTTCCCATGGAGTCACAATCCTGGGCCCACCTCTGTCTTTAGATGTTCGAGTGACTTGTTGCTTGTAACATCTGTTGATTCCTTTGGTTTATACAATAGTTGTATCATCTCCTAGACCAGTGATGGCCAACCTTGGCACTCCAGGTGTTCTTAGACTTCAATTCCCAGAAGCCCAAGTCAGCACTCCTACTGATCAGGGCTTCTGGGAACTGAAGTTCAAGAACACCTGGAGTGCAAATGTTCGCCATCACTGTCCTAGACTGAGGTAGTCTGGCCACTATTATCTATTTCAGTGATGGAGAACCATGGCACTCCAGCTGTTCTTGAACTTCAATTCCCAGAAACCCTGATCAGCAGGAGTGCTGACTTGTGCTTCTGGGAATTAAAGATCAAGAACAGCTGGAGTGCCAAGGTTCACCATCACTGATCTATACTCTTGAAAAATTCCATTTACCATATTTACTGGCATATAAGATGTATCAGAGTATAAGACACACCTCATTTTTATATACACATTTTAAAGGGAAAAAACAATTTTCTACATTTTTTCATGAATTTCCAAAATGATTTATTGTACTAATTTTATAGTTATTTATAGCTACAAAAATGTAACTAGTAAACACTGTTGTTAGGTGTCTTTTAATCTTCATCCTCAAAACCCAGAAATTAATCTCCTTTGGAAGTCCCTTTGCCCAGCTTCAGGCGGCACTGACCACCAGGAGCCGGGGAGGGTAGGCATGGCGGGGAAAGAGGGCTCCTTTTGAAGCCGCCTTTCACCCAGCTCCAACTGCTGCTGAGCAACATGATAATTTTGATTACCAGTAAATAAGACACACACCATTTTTCAGTTACAGTGATACATTTTATATAGGCTGCTTTTGAGATCAACACAAAGTTTTGGCTGGTTCTGAAGTTACTGGCCAGAATTTAGAGACCGCATCGTCCCAAGAGTGTCTGCCCGTCCAACTAGAGTGGACCGGAGGGGCTCTCTAATGGTGCCATCAGTTAGGGGTGCACATCTGTCTAGCACCCGAAGGAGGGCCTTCTCCGTGGCCGCACCAACTCTCTGGAACCTCCTGCCAACAGATCTAAGACTTCAAAGAGAATTGCTGCCCTTCAGGAAAGGATTGAAGACCTGGCTGGCAGGGCAGGTGTGGGGCCCGAATGGGATCACGGTCCCCGCCTGCTGGCTTACGTAAATAATTAAGAACTCTCTCTTCCTTTTTTAGAGTGGGTGGGATGGATGGGTGGGATAAGGGGTTTTTAAAGTGTTTTTATATGTTTTTAGAATTTGTTGTAATGCCGCCCTGAGTCGGGTTCTGCCTGAGTGGGCGGCATATATAAATACGACTAAATAAATAAATAAATAAATAAATTTTACACGAACTTTTTAGACTACATTTTGCAATTTCAGCAGAATTTTGCTGCCTGTTTTCTCACATCCAGTCCTAATATAGACCTCTGGTGTTTATTTTAAAATTCATAAACAGCCCGGGTCCCAAGCACTTAAAGGTTTTCTTCTCCCATACACGTCTGCTACTTCTTAAAGTAATTGAGCTGATACATTACTCGATCTACCTTCTCCATCAGAGGTGGTATGTGTTATTAAAGGGAGAGTTTTTAAAGAATCTTTATGCTGATTTTTATTTTATTAGTAGTAGCCCTATTGTGGGATGCCCTTGGGAGGTTTATCTAGCTCCATTTTTAAAAAAAGCTTTAAGGGGGGCAAAATCTTTTTATTTAACAGGCATCCCAAAGGTCTTGTTTCAAAATTTGATTAAAATTTGTGTTTGCGTGCTTTCAAGTTTGTAATGTTGTTTTTCTTTTTATGGTTTTAACTTTTGTGATCCTGCATAAGAGCATTTCAGACTATATCCAGAAGTACTGAAATACAGCAAATAAAATGTACCGCTTTCATTGCCCTCTCAGTGGAGGGCCATCAAAAATATGGCTTGTTGAACGTTGTCCATGATGAGAGACCTAAATATGACTCAGCCAAGATGACTTACCTAGGAATATTTTTCTTACTGAACTGTTTCCCACCTTCATGATTTTATTGGCATGTTCAAAGCAGAAAACAATGATCAAGTCTCCAGGAAGTTTTATTCCTATAACATCCTATGTTTGGCAAAGAACAGAATCAGATGATCCATGAGACCTCTTGCCAGGGCCGACATCAGAAATTTCCGGTCCTGGTACGCGCGCCCCCCCCCCATTTTGGCCACTCCCCCGTGGTTTCTGCGCATGTGTGGTCTGTTTGCGCATGCGTACATTGGTGGTTTCCTGGTGCCGCCACGCCCCCTGGTTTTCTGCTCATGCGTGGTCTGTTTGTGCATGCGCACATCGTTTGTTTCCCAGCGCCAACGGACCCCCATCATCTCCGGGGCCGGGACAGGACTCCTACTTGTCCCTCCCTGATTGCGGCACTGCCTCTTGCCTCTATTTCTTCCCAAGGATTTCACGAACCAAACTTCAAATCCACTGACATACTATGTTTCATTTTTCAGGTATTTTGGATTTATCACTAAACACCCAGCTGATCACAGATTTGCGTGCCATGTCTTTGTTTCAGAGGAATCAACTAAACCACTTGCAGAATCTGTAGGGTGAGTTGCAAGCAGTATCTGGAGCATTGCTCTTCTTTATGTGAACCCCAGTCTAACTTGATTTAAGGGGAGTACTAATAATAGCAACACACACACACAGTCACTCACTCACATGTACATGAAGTGGTCAAGGATCAGCCAGGGTTTTTTGTTTATTTTACAATTTCATTGTTTTAAAATTAAACAAAATAAATAGTAGCTAGAATAGCAATGCAATAAACGCAAAATTATGATATTGCAAAAAGAAGAGGCAGAAGGAAAGACAACAAAACCCAAGAGTCTCTACATATACAGTAGGATTCATTGAAGGGTTTCTGAATTCTAAATAGTATGTCCATGCATAATTGTAGTTTGTATGCCATACATTCATATGCCAGTAGTGTTGTACAGTTTTCATTTTCAAAATGGTATCTCAGGTTCTTCTGGCCAAAAGTCTCTTTTTATTTTTGATTCTCAGGGAACCAGACCTCTATGTGATAGATATAAGATAGAAAATGGTGCCAGGGAGATAAAAGGTTTATCACATCCCTTCTTCATGTCCCTGTTAATAACTTTCCAAAGGAAAGTTATCTGGGAGCTGGACGTGATCCACAAAAACTCACGTTAAAATAAAGCAGTTAGTCCTTAAGGCTTTTCTCTGTAAGGTTTGAAAAGTGATTCTGAATGACACAGAAATGCAAATCAGTGCCAGAATTCATTGCCATTGGCCTTTTTAGTAGTAGTTTAGCAGGATTGTGTTGCTATTTCTTGAGCACCATGCAAGCAGTGGTGGGCATCAGCAGGTTCACCCCAGTTCGCCAGAACCAGTAGCAGAAATTCTGGCTGGCCCCGCCCACCCAAGTTTTGAAATAAAGTAGTCCTAATTCGGGTGCAATGCAGGGCTTTCCCCTGGCCACGCCCACCATACCATGCCCACAGAGTAGGTAGTAAAAAAAAATTTGAGCCCACCACTGCATGCAAGCAATTCTTTATGCCAATCTGATACAAAATTATTATTATTATAGTGTGAAACATGAAGTGTTTGTGTCTAGAATTGAAGGATTTTTATGGGAGCTAGATTGTACATTACCAGTGAGTTTACAGTTGTGTATTTACTACTTCAGGGAAATACTCTGATTGTGACCTGAGTGAGAGGTTACACTAACTGCTTCTGTGAAAAGTACAGGGTGTCCCAAAAATTGCCATAGGTTGGGAAAATGGGAAGTTGTAGCTAAGCACACACACACACAAACTCCACAATATGTTATGCAATGTTTCCTATGTCTTGTGACTTTTGGGACTCCCTATATAGCCTTCAAAGCCAGTTTGTTCAAAACAGCTACTGCAGCAGCCTTGTGTAATTTCTTTCTAAATTATATTATATAGACTCTAACACAAACTATTAAACATTCAAGTTATGGCCAAAACATTATAAAACATCTGTTACCTGGATTGCTTCTGATGTAGGTGTGTGTAGGAAATAAGATTCATGGTTGCCCTTGCTTGAAAACCAGTTGTGTCTTCTAGGGTTCAGTGTTCATCTCCATTTACAGCCAAAGAGCCAGCGCTTTCTGTGTCTGCAGATATTTCCATGGTCATGTGGCAGGCATGACTAGATGCTGGAGCACACAGAATGCTGTTTCCTTCCCACTAAAGCAGTACCTTTTTATCTACTTGAAATTTGTTGCTTTTAAGCTGCTAAGTTGGCAGGAGCTGAGACAGAGATGGGAGCTCACTCTATCATGCAGCACTAGGGTCTCGAAGTGCTGACCTTCCAGTTGTCAAGTTCATCATCTTAAATACTAAGCCACTGCACTCCCAAGATTCATGGGAAGACAAAAATGACTCCCAGAATTTGCCTTCCTTTGCTTCAGTTTAGGTCAGGAGTTCCCAACCTGTGGCCCATTCTATCTGGCCCATTGCTGCCTCTACCAAACCCGGAAGTGGAAGCGAGCGTGTTTATGTCAGCTGGAAAATGCACATGTGCGCAAATGCATCAGCAGTTGTCATAAACATGGAAGTGGGTGCATTTATGACAGCCGTAAATGGTTCCACTTCTGCGGTGTGTGGTCCGGTCCACTCAGCTGTCTGGGGGTGTGGTCAGGCCCGCGGCATAAAATGGTTGGCCACCCCTGGTTTAGATTATGGTATTGGTTGTAAGTGAACATGGAAAAAACCACCAGTGTATGATTTTGGGAGAGTTTTTTTACCATTTCCATAAAAACACAGCCAACACATGCATGTTATAATCTAAAAAGTAACTTTTCCAAGCTCAGTCTATATATACTTTTTAAAGAAATACTGTTCATGCAGGTTTGCAGCTCCTGTATGATGCCTCTCTCTTTTTTTATAGTTTATATATGCCTCTCTCTTTTTTTTCTGAAGGAGGGCCTTCCATCAGTTCTACAAGGAATGTGTGGAATATACATGCCCTACAGAGGACATCTACTTAGAGTAGGGACAGGACCAGCCCTTCCTCCTCTACAGATGAGGACCATTTCTCCATTGTGCATGGACCAGCTGCTTCAAGACTGGAGGAGGAGGCAGCGGCGGAGGAGGAGATAGAAGCAGAAGTGGCCTGGGAACCATTTCTCTCAGTCTTCAGATCCCCGCCTCTTTCATTGTTCCTCCTTTCCTTCAGTTGTAGGTGTGAGTAATTGGGGAAGGGAGGGATAGGGTGAACAAAAGGGTTTAATATTTTTTCATATATATATCTATATATACACACACACTTACGGTTTATTAGAAGGAATGCCCCGTCAGCAGAATCAGTTGCTGCTACAAATCTAAGAAAAAAGTGGGCATGAGCCCTTGGTCTACATTTATGAACTACCCCACATTTGCATTGGATTTGCCAGGGTCGAAATCAATTTAGCTATTGATAACTACACGACACAAACCTAAGTGCGCGGTATTTTGGCCACCAAGTGGGTTATTTCAAACCACCCACTAGGGTTAGTATGTTTTACTCTGCATTGTTTTGGACTGTGTACTCATATGCATTTGTGTTTATTGAGGGTTTCCCAGATAAACATACAGCCAAGACAGGCCCTAGCTGATTGGGCGGTAGGCTCTACTGTGGCCACCCATCACTACTGCCACTGCCAATCAGCTGAGGCTGGTCTCTGCCAATTAGCCATGGCCCATCTTTGCTGCCACCTCAGATCACCACCACCAGTCAGTGGAGATGGGCCCCAGTTGATCGGCAGCAGGCATCTGTAGTGGGGATCTGCAGCAGCAGTAGAGACAGACAGCAGCAGATCAGTGGAAACATAGAGACACACACACTCAAATACCACATGACCTGAATTCAAGATCCCCCCCTCCGATTTTAACACAGTGTTTTTCTACTGTGTAACCATGCCCTCAGTCACACTGGCTGTGGTTAGCCTTGAGTGTTCCAGCTTAATGAATTAGGTATGTTGAACACCTTCCATGAAGTATAAGGTAGCTTTGCAAGAAAACATACAAGTGATAAAATGAATCCCTAGTTGGGTCCTGGGCGAGGAGGGTAAAAAGACAGGCAAGGAAAGCATGGCCCGTGCATAGATACTCTCTGATATCCAAGACCTCTTTTCTTGTGAAGGAAGGAGAGGAGAGTTTCAGGCATACCAATAGGTGGGGGTGTCATCGTTGTAATCCTTGCTGTATTGTCCCCTTATCCCCACCAATGACAGGGCCCATACTCATGGCAGGAATCTGGACCATGCAATGAACTTGACAGCCTCTGTCTATCTGATTCATCTTCATTAGGGGCCTGAGAGTAGCTCCAGCCATAAGCACAAAGTTGAATCAGGAAGGGCTAGGTCCCATTGAGACATTAAGCTAAGAAACGAGTGTGTGATGATAACAAGGGACTAAGAAGAGCTACAGAAAGGTGTGCCTTTGCCCTCCCCCTTCCCCACCTGCCCCCCCCTTCATGAGAGGGGTTCTGTGCTTCAGCTGGAGCTGCTCTGATGATGACAACAATGATTAAACATTGATGTTTCAAAGAGCTTGTGTTATGTTCTTTTGTTGTTGCTCAGGGGGCTAGATTACCCAAACTACGGCTATTTTTGTGATGTCCTTTGTGACTATTGTAAGAAGCCAATTTTTGATTATGTTTCTCACTTTTAAGGAGAATCCCACTAGGAATCTGCAGCTGAGCAGGATTCCAGAATGCCCATCTGGAGGCCCACTGTCAGATGTCGATGTAAAACAAAAAAATCATTAAAAGTCTTCCATTTTCCAGACCTTGTAGCTGTAAACACTTCATGATTTTGAGAAGGTCGGCTAGGTTGAATACATGAAATGAGGGTGTGAAACTCCCTTTGTATGGTTTTCACTCATAGAACTGCTTGAGGTTTATTTATCTCCCTATATTCCAACCTCCTGCAACCAGGTGCCCTTTTTCCTGGCCTGAAAGGCATTATATACTCCATCATATTCAGAGGGTGGCAAGTTATGGAAATTTGCCTTGATCTTGCCCATATACGGGTGAAACTCGGAAAATTAGAATATCGTGCAAATGTTCATTCAGTTCAGTAATGCTACTTAAAAGGTGAAAAATATATATGAGATGTACTTGTTAGATGCAAAGCGAGATAGTTCAAGCCTTACTTTGTTATAATATTGATGCTTATGGCTTACAGCTTATGAAAACCCCAATCTCATGTACCCCATAATCATCACATAATCTCATGTACGCTGTACTCCATGATCATCACAATTATAACGAATTAAGGCATGACATCTCTCGCTTTGCATGTAGTGAGTCTATCTCATATATTTGTTTCACCTTTTAAGTGAAATGAATGCAAATTTGCACGATATTCTGATTTTCCGAGTTTCACCTGTATTTTGGGCAGGAGTGACTGCAGTGAGCAAGGGTGTGTCTTTTATTTGTTAGGTACCACAGAGAGCTTGGTGGAGAAAGTCTTTCTGATTGCATTTTGAGAGCACTTGGTAGAGCAAATTACTGTGTCCTGGACTTTTGCCACTATCACAAATATACCACAAACATGGTGATACTTTGCCATGTTTTGTCGAAAGGTTTCAAGACGGCAGAATCCCAGGATCTCTAACCAGTTTTGCTACAAAGCCTTTTTTCAAATCTTCTGACCTGTTCTTCAGCACACCCAAGGAATACATTCTGGGCGAGCTGTTGTTAGCAAAGTCCTATATGGTAGTGGGCCAGGATACCTAAGAGACTGCATCGCCCCAAGAGTTTCTGCCCGTCCAACGAGAGCGGACCGGAAGGGCTCTCTAATTGTGCCATCCGCTAGAGAGGCTTGCCTCTCTAGCACAAAGAGGAGGGCCTTCTCCGTGTCAGCCCCAGCCCTTGGAACCTCCTGCCAATAGAACTACGCCTGCAGACGGATTTGCTGCCCTTCAGAAAAAGGGCTCAAGACCTGGCTGGCAGGGCAAGTGTGGGGGGCTGACGGGGGACTAGCCCCTGCCCGTTGGCTTCTTTAGACACTTCATCCCTATTACTGAGGGGTGGGTGACAGGATTTCAGGAAGGAATTTTTTAAAAAAATGGGTTTTAAAGTGGTTTTTAAGATTGCTGTGAGCCGCCCGGAGTCGCCCTTGGGTGAGGGGGGCAGCATAAAAGTTTAAATTATAAATAAATATAAAGGAGCCAGTGTAAAATGGCCTTCACAGCACATTTGATCTGCTTTTCTACAACATATTGAATAGATGCACGCAGGGTCGCCACCAGAAATTTCTGGGCCCCATACTGAGCAATCCTACCCCCCCCCCCCACACACACACACACAGACACAGTAATGTCACAGTTATGGCCGGCAGCAGCAGTGCCCGTCAGCTCTGGGCCCTATACGGCAGTACTGGTAGTACTGCCCTGATGGCGGCCCTGGACGCACGGCACCCTAAAAAAAGTCAGAGCTGAATGTAATGTCCTCATTTTAAAGGAGGCAAATACGTTTCTAATTCAAACAATGTAGTCAATTTAACAAAATACAGAAATGTCCACACATTCACATTGTACCATTCTGCACAAAGTAACCAACATTCCAGTAGAACTTGGAATTGTAGTGTGAGGCGGGAGCTAAGGACAGATCCTTGGGCAAAAGGAAAAGAAAATGTGATGAGCAAAAGCCAGAGCAGATAGATAGCCATGGCAGAGATCCTGCGTGGCACCTAACGTTTGCCTACTTTTTGGTGCCCATGATAAGTAATTCCACAGATACATAATCACTCAAGAAGTAGCATTCACTTCCTAAAGGGAATCAAAGGAGGTCATCATAATAGTACTCTTCAAAATTGGGCTCATCTCGCTTGCTCTTGTGTGCTTTGTGCAGTTTTTCTGATTCTTTCTGCTGTGTCCATTTCCGAAACTTGGGATGCTTTGGTTTAATACCATAATCTGTGGAAATAGGAAACCAGGAAAAGAATAGAGTGGTGGGAAAGGAACTGAAGGCTGGAAATACAGTAAAACCCCGACTTACATGTGCCTCGAGTTACATAAAATTCAACTTATATAATGATTTTGTGCTAAAACCATGTCCCGATTTACACGATTTCCTATGGCTCTGCTTCAAGTTACATTAAGATTTTTTTTCTATGGGTTTGCTTTGATTTACATAAAAATTTCATTTTTCCTAGGGGTTTTCTTTGAGATGTAAAAAAAAATGTTTTTTTTCCTATGGGTTTGCTTCAAGTTTCATAAAAAACCGATTTAAGCTAAAGCCTACGGAATGGACTTTTTTTCTCGTAAGTAGGGGTTTTACTGTAGTTTCCATTTTTAATCTTTTAGAGAGCACATTAAAGTGCAGATACCCTTAGGAGGTTTATGAAAATGTGCTGGATTGCCTAGAGTGTGTAACGCTTGAGAAGTGGCTTCCTTCAAAGCACATACTTGACAGCCCTAGGGCAACATTTTCCTGGGATTGATACATGGATGGGTGGGGGCACTGTTGACCCATGTTCCCTTCCCTGCACCACATGTTCATTTCCACACACTCCATTCACACACACAAGCAGAACCTATCAGCAGAAAAATGTCTATATTTTCCCTGCTGCCCCTAGATTAGACTTTTTTGTGGACTGTGTGTGTTAACAAATGGAATGAAGTGTACCATCCACCAAACCAAAGTGCTGTTGCTCGAGTTCCAATGGTGCGGTGAATTCCTCGGGGACAGGTTGACTCTGTCTGCTGTAGAAAAGGACAAGACAAGGAGCTATTATAGTTGCTGTCTAAAGTTCTGTTTTTTGTTTCGACTTTTGAGTTAGAAGAAACTCCCTATAGCCAGGATGGACAACGTGTGGTCTTCCTGTGGCTCTCCACCTTTTCTGGAATATTTGTTTAGTGTCGCAGGTCTTGGAAGACCTCAGGAGTGACAATTCAGCATTTGTTTCTAAATAGGTCACAGTGAGGGACACTGTGTTAATACCCTCCAAATACAAATTTCTCCCCAAACTTTTCCTTCTTTGTGGGTTTTGCCATTTTTGAGGGTCCCTGCAATCTGGGGAAGGATCTGGGGGCCAACGTGGGTTATTAGTCTCACCCAAGCTGCCCTGCCCTAGAGCAGACCCGTCAAGCGTGGCTCCTGGAAATACGGGAACTGCTCCGGCCCAGGTGCACATGTGCTGCAAAAGCTCATCTGTGCCTGCACAGAACCCCTCTGTGCACGCGCACCCATTTGCGATGGGTGTGGGTGCGCAGTAACCCCTTTCCCCACTGTTCAAATACGGGACAGCGGCGGGAAAAGGGAGGAACCAGCGCAGAAATACAGGAAATCCTGGCCAATCCGGGATACTTGACAGGTATGCCCTAGAGGGTGGTTTCTCTTTATTACAACAGTAAACCCTCTTTGGTGAGAAAAACAAAGGGCAGTAACCCTAATGTCGACTGGGAAAAGGCACCTAAAACGAAACTGAGAATGTTAGCAAGTATCTTTACACGTATGGGCAGGAATTATTAATTATTAATACACTATAAAAATTTGTATAAACACATAAGAAACATACAATGGACATCATGTATCTGAGGTAGTTAACTTAACACGATGTATTTGTTTAAATTATTATATAACACATCCTATTGGGGGTGTGCACATTAACACTATAGAAACTCACATGGCACAGGTGGTTACAGAGTTTCCAAAACAACACTGGACATGCAGTTGCCTTATTAGGTGTAGTATCTATTGGGCAATTGGTTACATATAGGCTGTTGAACTGAT
Source organism: Bradypodion pumilum (assembly GCA_035047305.1). Classification (NCBI taxonomy): domain Eukaryota; kingdom Metazoa; phylum Chordata; class Lepidosauria; order Squamata; family Chamaeleonidae; genus Bradypodion; species Bradypodion pumilum. Next base: position 440,894,467 of record JAWDJD010000001.1, read on the forward strand.
GGTGCAATGGGCACCACGCTGCATAGTGCAGGAGCTTGCACAACATTGAGCTTGTGTGCCATACTGAGTCACAATCAGAATACCCCCTACTCTGTGGGTGTGGTATGGTGGGTGTGGCAATGGGGAAAGCTCTGTGTTGCACTCAAATTAGGACTACAGTGGTATCTTGCTTAAAGAGCATAATGAATTCCACGGGATTGCTCTTTAAGCGAGTTTGCTCTTTAAGCGAAACACCAATTGTGACTTCTGGTGGGGGGATTGTGAACCCCGATTTAGTTGATAATTGAGTTTTTGGTTGGTTTTAGTTAAGTGAGGTGACCTTACTGTACAGTACTTTATCTCAAAACTTGGATGGACGGGGCCAGCGAGAATTTCTGCTACCGGTTCTGGTGAACTGGTGTGAACCTGCTGAATCCCACCACTGTGGCTGAGTGAAGATTGTCCCTTAGGTCTTCTGAAGCCCACTCCACAGCTCTGTGATGTCACACTCGCTGTTGTAGACAGATGTGCTTCTGTCATCTGTTACATTCCATTTCTCCTTATTCTATAATTTCTATTAATAATTGAAAACAGTCCTATTCACCAGCGCAAATAACATGTCACAAATGGAAGAGGAATACAAACATGCTGGGTAAATGAATAGAAGCTACCTTACCTTTTGCCTTTGGTTTATACCAGGGGTGGCCAAACTTTTCAGGCTGCAGGCCGGTCATATGGTCAAGTGTGCCTGTCATGGGGTCCCTACCACAGTGAGGGGAGCGGGGCCTGGATGGAATGGTGTTGCAGGCTGGGTCCAGCCCATGGGCCATAGCTTGGGCACCCCTGGTTTATACCATCTGTTTCACAAGTTCCTGCACTTTTATTTCCCTCCCCCAATCACAATTTATTGTTTGTATTGACTTGGATGGAGTTCAGTATTACAGTATTTTCCAAGCATTGGCATTATGGCAATAACAAAATATGCAGCAGCGTATGTCAGTGGTAATCAAGAGTGTAAGTTTGTTGACATTGGTAAGTCACAGTTGGCCATGCACATCTCCGAGCTCCTATTAACAAAGTTCTCAACCATTAAAAGTATGTGATCCCCAATAAATCCACAGGTCTTCAGTCCCCAAGAAACACAGGTGGAACAGTGCACTACCTGGAAGACTCTTGAAAAACAATCATAGAATATAAAACAGGCTGCACTAACCACAGAGTGAGCCTTTTGGAATATAATCTTTTTATCAATTTTGTATTGGTATGGAGAGCATGGGTTCCCAACCTTTTCAGGCCACGGGCCGGTCACATGGTTCTTCCCACTTGGAAGCAGAAATAAAACAGGCCCACGCATGCGCAGAACACTGCTGTAAATGCATTTACGCTGGGAGCGTAATGGGCTGGATGATTTGGCGCCAAGGGCCATAGGTTGGCATCCCTTGGTATAGTTTGTTTGGTAAGGGGTGGTGTGCTTTACAGAACCAGCTGACTCGGGTGGGGGCAGGATTTCTACAGATCCAGTGTCACCTTCATCAAAGAGGCAATGTGTAGTCAGGGTGACCACTTGTCCTCTTTTAGGGAGAACAGTCCTTTTGCCTGGCCAAAGTCTGATTTCAAGATAAAGAAACACAAATAACCTAGTCCCATGATGGTGAACCTTGGCACTCCAGATGTTCAAGCCCCCTGTGAATCCACATGAATGGGTTTACTGCAATTCATCCGGCCTGCGCTGCCCTCGTCGCTCCCAGAAGCGAAAGTAAAACGGGCCCATACAGGCTGGATGAATCGCCATAAACCCATTTGTGTGGATTCACAGGGGGCTTGGGCTTCTGGGAATTGAAGTCCTAGAACATCTGGAGTGCCAAGGTTTACCATCACAGACCTAGTCAGTCTTTTCTAATTACTGTAAGTCTTCTTCCTCCATGTCTAGACCAGATGTGAAACTGCCAAAATGAGAGTAAGCAGAAGAGCCAAAAAAAGAAAAAGAAAAAGAAAAAAATGTTGTGGCACTTTAAAAACTCCTGTATTTAAATGTGACCTTTTGTGGACGAATTCCACTTCATTAGACATATGAAGTGGACTTGGTCCACGAAAGCTCACGTTTAAATACAGGAGTTAGTTTTTAAGGTGCCACATGTTTTTGTTTTTTGTTCTGTTTCATTTACTTTCAGATATGCTTGCACAGACTAACATGGCTACCACTTCAAACATGCCAAAATGAAGGCAGCTTTTGGTGAGTTCATTCTGCAGTTTTCACCTGACCTAGTGAGGGAAAGATTAGCTGGCAACACAAGATTGTCACTGCCCAGGATACGCCTGATTGTGGTTCCAAAATACCACAATCTTCGAGGCTTTCTGTGTATCCTAATTAAGTGAGATGAACTGTAATTCTGTTCAAATTTTCAAAATATTTTTCTTTGTATCTGTACAAATTGACATCTGCAAATTAGTCAAAACTGGTTGTTTCATCCTCCTTAGGGGATGTTTATACTCCTTTCTGAGGATGTGTCATCTGACCTACAGATGTACTTGGTGTACAATTCAGACAATTGCAAACTGTACAGGCAAGGACTGCAATTCTTGAAAATTCCTCTGAAAATTGTAGATGATTTTACCCTTCTGTATTCTGTATATATACAGACTCATTTACACATGTTTTAAAACAATGTGCAATGCAACCATCCCTTTACCTTTCAAGACACAGCATGAGCCATAGCCTGTTTGTCAAGAAAAGCAACACAAGCAGGGGTCTCATCAAGTCAAGACGACAAATTCAAAGTTGATGGTTGTCTCGCTTCTATTAGGTGCCTTTGTTTAGTGGAACACAAGGCCATTCTCTGGGCTGAAAATGTCATCACAAAGGGAAAGAACATTGAGGCAACACTGGATTCCATGCCATAGGCCTGGACAATGGGATCTACTTTATGCACAGGGTTCCAGAGCAGCAACACTTTTTGCTACTGAAAATGTTTTTACGGTACAGTAGCTGTGAGCTTGAGAAGATGCATGCAAGCAAGCAAGCAAGCAAGCAAGCAAGCAAACAAACAAACATAAAACAATGCTTGGGAGGCCACGGACTCTGTGTTTCCTACCACTAACAGCAGCTTCTCAAATGTACAGGTGAAACTCGGAAAATTAGAATATCGTGTAAAAGTTCATTCAGTTCAGTAATGCAACTTAAAAGGTGAAACAAATATATGAGATACTCATTACATGCAAAGCGAGATAGTTGAAGCCTTACTTTGTTATAATATTGATGCTTATAGCTTACAGTTTATGAAAACCCCAACCTCCCAATCTCATGTACCCCATAAACATCACATAATCTCATGTACGCTGTACGCCATGATCATCACAATTATAACGAATTAAGGCATGACATCTCTTGCTTTGCATGTAGTGAGTCTATCTCATATATTTGTTTCACCTTTTAAGTGAAATGAATGAACATTTGCACAATATTCTAATTTTCCAAGTTTCACCTGTATATGACCTCAGCATCAAATCTGGTCTTTAAATTTCATTTTTGAAGACTTTAATTGAAAAAGTATTAATGTCACCAGAGTCTCTAACTCCAATTGCCAGCTCCTCACTGACAGTCTGTTTGGTAAACCTTTGCCACACATTTTAATTCTGTTTCAAAGACTCTCTATAAGCTGTGAAACTTAATACCCTGCAGGGAATAGCAAGAAGTTAAGCAGACTGGCACGCAAAAGAAAGACCATCAGACCCAGTCCCTGTATACTAGATTCCAGCTGAGTGGCATATGGACCCCTGGAATTGCGCCAAGGAAAAGCACAGCCAAGAGCATTATTGGCTTGTTGGCAGAGCTTGCCAGGAGAGTTCTCAGTTCCTTGCCAACTGCAGCACTGGGAGACATGCATGTACACGGTGGGTGGGTACTTGCTGTAAAAGACAACCAGGGAAAACGCTTCACGGCTGATTTGCACAATGAGCAGCGATGGATTAAGGCAGGGGTGCCCAAACTTGTCGGGCAGTGGGCCGGTCATGTGGTTCAGCGGGCCGGTCATGTGGTTCAGTGGGCCGGCCATGTGGATCCTCCCACCGAAAGCAGAAGTAAAACACACCTTGCAATCCACTTTGCAACAGGATGAGATAGATTTTAAGCTGCCATTTGCTCTGCTTAAACCAGGGGTGCCAATTCTATGGCCCATGGGCCAGATCTGGCCCCCAATGCCAATTCATCTGGCCCATGCCACCTTCGTCACTCCAGAAAGCAGAAGTAAAATGCGCCTGTACAGGTGCATTTTACTTCCGCTTCCAGGAGCGATGAGGACAGTGCGGCCCAGATTAATTGGCATCAGGGGCTGGATCTGGCCTGTAGGCTGTAGTTTGGGCACCCCTGGTTTAAGATGAACCTTGAAGCTAGATCTCAACTCAATCGTGTGGAATAAGTGATGTAAAAAACAAAATAAAGAATGGCTTCCAAGCCTCTTTGGAAAAGCAGCACTCCATCCCTGCAAAACTCTTCTGCCTCACCAAAGCAAAGCAAAGCAATCACTCTTATATACTGCCCCATAGTGCTTAGTGCACTCTCTGGGTGGTTCACAAGTTAATTCGCATTTTGCCACCATCATGCTGGGTACTCATTTTACCGACCTCGGAAGGCTGAGTCAACCTTGATCCTTGGTCAGGATCAAGCTCACAACCGTTTGGTTGCAGGACAGCAGTTTAACCACTGTGCCACCAGGGCTTCTACCTAGCTCCCTGAATGTATGGCAACCTGACCGAAGAGCCTGACTTCCTGTGGTCAGTTGTTTTATTATGTCTGTATTTTTCACTTAAGAGGACATGGGAGAGATCAAGCCAGGTAGCCCAAAAAGCATGCCCGCTGCCCAGGTTTATTGATTTATAGCCATACAAAATGTGTACAAAAGGAATCCCCCCCATCACCCGGCCAGTCTGAAACCAGTTACATCAGATTGGAAAAAGGGAATTGCGAAGGTATTTCAGGTCTCATTCTTTGTAGTGCTCATAGTTCACAGGAAGATACTTGCAGACGATCCCTTACTGCTCTCTCAAAAATTGATTTGCATTAGCCCTAGACCAGTGGTGGTGAACCTTGGCACTTCCATGTGGATTCACAGGGGCTTGGGCTTCTGGGAATTGAAGTCCAAGCACAGCTGGAGTGCCAAGGTTCACCATCACGGCCACAGACAGGCTCATGCGGATTCTCGTAGGTCTCAAGGCTCCCTCCCCTCAGCACAAAGGCAGGACTGCCCTGCTATCCCCCAAGCTGCTTCTTTTCAGCCTGAACCATCCTGAGCCTGCAACAGTCCAAACGAAGATCAGAATCAACCCCAGTTGTAGAAATAAATTTTCTGCCAGGCTGGCAAGTAATCCATCAGTGGACCTGGAATGTGGGGAAAAGAAAAAGGATCAGTGGTAAGGAACACCTTGCAGTGGTGGTGAACCTTGGCATTCCAGCTGTTCTTGGACTTCAATTACCAGAAGTCCAAATCAGCACACCTTCTGGTCAGGGCTTCTGGGAATTGAAATCCCAAGAACAGCTGGAGTGCCAAGGTTCCCCACCACAGCCTTAAAGCATCATATTGCAAGAAGAGTGATCAAATATGTTCCCACAACTGCATTTCCAACTCTGATGAGTTTATTCTGCATAAGAAAATCAAAGATAGGCTATTCTAAGGCATGAGAAAATTTCACATGGCTAAACAGATCAGTGTAATACAAGATAGAGGTGTGTGTTATATCCAATTATCAAGTTGTAAACTACTCACAGCAGCCCTAAAAGGCTTTTCAGAGGGATGTGATATATTTAAGGAATGGTTTTACCAGTGCCACCCACACATTGAGCTTTTTCCATGGCCAAGCAGAGCTTCAAACCCAGTTCTCCTGAGTCCTAGATGGTCTCTCTATCTACCATGCTATGCTAAGGTATTTTAATCATAATAAGACACTCCCCACAGATACTCTATTCTTTCATCTGGGTTTTAAAATGTGTAATTTTCCAGACGTCCGTAAATTCACAACTCCTTTCATTCCTGGCCATATTGGCTGAGGCCAACAAGATCTGCATTCCAAAAATACTGTATTTGGAAAGCTACTGGCACCACGGTTCTTGCCCCCTAAACCAACTGGATCCCTTTGTCTTAACAGAAAGAATGGGATTTGGTGAATTCCTGCTTGTAATTAAACTGTCATTCTTGCAATTCTACACATTTACAAAGAATCTTTCAGGTGCCAAATCTTAAATGTGGTTAAGCTTCTGTACTGTGAAGAGTAGGGGAGAGGCGCAATGTCAGCAGGAAATGTTTTGCAAAGGCCACATCATTAAGGTTAAGAGTACAGTAATCTTCTCTTGCCTATGAGTGAAATAAATGGTTCAAATTTCGAATTGTTAACAGAAAATCCTAGGATTCAGAGCTTTAAACTGAAATTGTAACAGAAACTAACAAAAAAGGCAAGAGTGCTGCCTTGGAACGGTAACTGTAATTACTTTTTGTTGTTGTTCAGTTGCATAGTCGAGTCCGACCCCATGGACCACTACTTTTTAAACAGAGTTACGGTAACCTCCTAAACTCTGCATGGCTCCTATCACAGCTCTCTGAACAAATTATCGTTGTCGGCTGCTACTCGTATCTGACTATACATTTTTCCTGGAAATCATAATGACGAATAGGAAAAAATGCCACTGGTGTGAATTTGTTTAAGGTGGATCCCAGCTTGCCATGAAGTGACCCACACATTATGATCATGGCACCATCTCCTGCAGCACGTATGAAATGAGACATGCCTGATTTAACAATGGGACTGCCTCAGCCTTGAGGATATTATCAAGGCACGCCTTCACAGCCAGTCCATCTGGCATGGCCTCTTCCGCCTCTGGGACCGTTGGAAATCTGAATAGTGAAGTGGTTCTTCCTCTGTTCATTTTGCCATTGTGCCCAATCTGATGGTTTCCAGTGGCATTTCCTTCATCACCCCATCTAAAGGAGCTCGTCCACCTGTAGCCGTTGACCCCTTTAGGAAGTCAGGTTATTTACTGCCACCCAACACTCAGCATTGAGTTGTTAGCTGTACGGTCTACTCCATTACACTGAACCCAAGACTGATAGATAACTTTTGTGTACTGCTTCCTTTAGTTTCACTTTGAAAAGTGCAAATGCAGCAACAACTTACGAGTGACAAGGCCAACTCCAGGGACATAATCAGCCAGCAGGCGCAACAGGAGAAGGATTCGTCCCCTAAGGGAAGAGAAGGAAAAGACAGATGAGCCCATGGGAAAAGTTTCCTCCCTAGTAGGAAAGGGCCCCTCAAAGGACAACGGTGGGCAAAAGCTGTCCAGAGTGGTCAGATGTCACAGGTTTCTAAAAGCCTGGGTACCCCACCCATCCAAAAACCACACTGATTCCAGGGAAGGTAATTCTACTAGAGACTAAAGCCAGACTGGCATACATACTCAGAGTATCTGTCATAAAAAGGAGACCGCAGCAGATAGTAGAGTAGCAAGACAGTCCGGCGTCTCAGCTCCACACGTTCCCGCTTGTTGAGATCTTTCATGTCACTCAATAAGCTCAGGCTGGAGGAGAAGAAAGCAGAACATTCACAGGGGGTGGCTTCTGTGCCGCTTGATGCATGTTCAGAGAGAAATTCCGGAACATTCTTTTTGAAAAAGAGAACTGATCCCCCCTCCCCCCCTTTTTTTAAAACATCATTTTTAACATCAAATCTCCTGGGCTTCAAGCCTACTTTGTGTAAATTCCCACTGACCTTTATGCTCTTCCTCTAATCTCAGCACTGAGGAATTCTGAACACACTCGAGGGCACTCTCTGCTCTTCAATCACTCAGATAATTTCAACACTGAATTCCATTACAGTAAAACCCCGAGTTAGGGAAAAAAATCTGTTCCCTGGCCTTTTTCGTTACTCGATTTTTTTTCGTAACTCGATGCATCTCCATAGGGATGCATTGGGAAAAAAACCTATCACATAAACAGAGAGATCTCCTACCTTTTGAATGCTGCTGCTGCTTCCTTCCTCCTGCTCCTCTGGAGAGTAGGAATAGCTGCCCCCCCCCCCTGCTTCTACGGTCCAGTGAGGGGGCCCTCAAATCCATGTGGCCATACTGGCTGCGCAAGGCTTCTGCAGGGCTCTGGTCTGGCCAGGGACGAAGTTCGGAGGTAACTCCTCTCCCCACCCCAGAAAGGACTTTGCAAACGGAGGAATGGAAAGTCCTTTCTGAGGTGGGGAAATGAAACACCCCCTTTCATTTCCCCAAGGCTTCTGTGAACCTCCCTTGCCATGGGATGTTATTCAGAGGGAATCGGATGCTCACAGAAGCCTTGAATAAATAGGGGAAGGGAGCAATTTTACCGCCAGAGCACATCCCCAGCCAGACCAAGTCAGGGCCGCCGCTTCCTCTGACGTCTCCACTGCTGGCTTCTTTAGACTTCTGGTGGTGGGGACAAATGGCCCAGGGTAGATTTTTAGCACTCAAAATGGTGGCGCCACCCTTTTGAGTGCTAAAAATATGAATTTTAGAGACCAAAATGGTGGCAGCAACATTTTGATCTCTGAAACTCTACACAAACCCCTTTCATAAATCAGTGGGGTTTTTTTTTTTAAATCGGGACACCGATTTACCCAAAAAACCCTTTTGTAACTCAAATTTTTCATAATTCAAGGCGTTTGTAAATCGGGGTTTTACTGTACCAGGAAATGATTCCACAGCAGCATCCTGGCTTAAATTATGCCAGGCCCCATTTGCTCAAGAAGATAAAAGAAGAAATAGGAAAATGTTGCCCTTGCTCAAGAAACAGTTGTGTCTGACTCAAGGGTGCAGTGCTCATCTCCGTTTACAGACAAAGAGCCAACGCTGTCTGAGTCTGCAGACATTTCCGTGGTCATGTGGCAGGCAAGACTATATGCCAAAGTACATGGAATGCTGTTAGCTTCCCACTTAAGCAGTACAGTAAACCCCTGGTTTACATTGCGTTCGGTCAAAGTTGTTTTCGGTTTGCGACGTGACTTTTTTTTGAAAAGTCATCTCTCGGTTAACAATCTGGCATCGTCATCTGAGGCACCGTGTTTCATCTCCTACCTTACAAGCTGGAAAATCACTGTTGGGGGTGTGTGTGTCCCTGTTTCTGGTTCTCTGTCTCCCCAGCAGTGTGTGGGAGGCTTGAAGGACCTATTGTGCATTATTCCCATCTTCCTAGGTGCTCCCTGTGCTGCACAACAGCTGATAATAGTTGCGGCCGCCATTTTTTTTTGTTTTCAAAATGGTGGCCACAACTATTATCAGTTGTTGCATGGCACAGGGAGCACCTAGGAAGGCGGGAATAGTGAAGAATAGGTCCTCCAAGTCTCCTACACACTGCTGGAGAGGCAGAAAGCCTGAAACAGGGACCCCACCGACGGCGATTTTCCAGCTTCGAAAGGTAGGAGATCTTGTTGTAGGGGTGGGCAGAGGCGTGGATTGCCTCCCCCCGTGTCCTAGAGGTGGCAGGGGTGGCGGAGACCTGAAAATGGGTGAAATTTTTCCCGCCCATTTTCGGGTCCCTGCCACCTCTGGGAGGCTTGGGGGAGGCGATCCAAGCTGTTTCCGACCTCCATGGACCTTTTCCGAGTCTGCTCCAAGCAGAAACCCCGGGGTAAACCCCTTCGTCTGCTGCAGGTTTCTGCTTCCCGGTTAACGACGTTTCCCGGTTAGCTATGCAACGTTGGGAACCAAGAAACGTTGCTAACCGGGGTGGGGTGGGGTTACTGTACCTATTAATCTACTTGCTATTTCTTGCTTTTGAACTGCTAGGTTGGCAGGAGCTGGGGCAGAGATGGGAGCTCACTCGGTCATGCAGCACTTGGGTCTCCAACTGCTAACCTGCCAACCTCCTAGTCGGCAAGTTCAGCTCAGCGTCTTAACCACTAAGCCACCACAGTCCCACAAAAGAATAACTAGGCAGCTGCAAAAGATCAACCCCAAAGTTTGGTCCAGCTATTCAGACCATTGCTGCTTCTCCTTATTACCCAGAATACATTAACAGAGAAGTAAGCGACCAACAAACATGTTACAAAAGAAAACAAGGATAAAAAATTGATCTAGGACCCTGAAATCCAGTCCTGTAGACTGACCTTGCAATATCCAAGGTTCCTGACAGTAGCCACGGTTTCCAAGACTTCTGTCCCCAGACCCCTAAGCTCATCACTGGAAAGAAGTATTAAGGAATGAGGCCAGTCCTGTGAGAGGAGAACAACTTCCAGGCACACTGGAGTCTGGAAGAGTGCACCAAGTAAACTTTAACCAAAATTAGAGATGTGATAATACATTTTTTTGAAGCTGATAGGAAGAGATCTCCTCTAGCCAAGCAACTAAAGTGAATGCAGCATTGGCTTGGGAGTCAAATCTTCCCAACATTAAGGACAAGTGGGCACTTTAGTTTGGGGCTGCAGCTCTCTCTAGCGGCCCACAGAGTGTACCGCAGGAACCACTGGACACAAGCGTAGGATACAGTGAAATAAGGGACGAGTGATGTAGATGGACTCAGCCATGGCTTCCTGGATGCCCAATGGGGTTGGGGCCTGGTCTGTCTCCATCGCTCTTCGATTCTGCTGCTCCTCCTCCCGCTGCTGAGGGGCACCCCAGTGTCTGGAGTGCAGGGATGGGGCTGAAAATAAGACACAAGGCACAGCTTTTGCTTGGACGGCACACCTGGAATGAGTTGTTGCCAGATCCTGAAATGTGCTTCCACACTTGAATTAGCAGCCAGGTAACACATACAGAAATTAAGACACACCCTGCATGCAAGAATAATTTCGTGTCAAAAATTATTCTAGGTTGAAAGGATTTTTGCTGGAGAAACTCCGCCCAGGAGACGCCCAAATGAGGCTCCTTTATTGTCCCCAAGATCTTTTCCCACCAAAGTGGTCCCTACTTGCAATGTCTTGCTTTCGGTCTGCTAGGTTGGCAGGAGCTGGGACAGAGACGGGCGCTCAATCCGTCATGCAGTACCCAGGTCTCAAACTGCCAATTTGCCGGCCTTCTATCTAGCAAAGCGAGCTTCTTAACCACTGAGCCACCGCAGCCCCTACTTGCATGCAAGATGGGAGACACACACACACACACACACTAATCATACTTACTGCTATCCAGAGACCTCACAACACGGCTGGAGCGCTTCCCCACGAATATCTGTTCCTTTCTTGTTGAGTTGCCCTCTGTATCTGTCAAGAGACAAGTGTGTAAGACTACAGGCAGGTAGTCTGACCAGGTGAGGAACCACCATTTCACAAGAGGGAGGGGAGAGTGAAGTTGCCATTAGAACTGAGTGTCTGCCCATCCAACCAGAGCGGATCGGAGGGGTTCCCTAGTTGTACCATCAGCTAGAGGGGTCCATCTCTCTAGCACACGAAGGAGGGCCTTCTCCGTGTCCGCACCAGCCCTATGGAACCTCCTGCCAATAGAGCTAAGACTACAGACAGAATTGCTGCCCTTTAGGGAAGACTTGAAAACCTGACTGGCAGGGCAGGTGTGGGGTCCTAATGGAAATTTGGCCCCCGCCTTTTGGCTCACACCAAGATAGTAATCAGGAGCCCTTTCTCTTTCTCCTTCTCTTTTTATGTACAGGGTGGGATGGGTGGGTGGGATAATTGTTTTTTTTAAAAAAATGTTTTTAAAATTGATGTAAGCCACCCTGAGTCGCGTTTGCCTGAGTGGGCAGCGTAGAAGTTTGAAATTAAATTAAAAATTATTAAATTAAATTTAATTATTCTGTGCTAGACACACAGTGCAGCCTACATCAGCTGGTCCCACACTTTGTACCCTCCAGAAGCTGTGGACTACAACTCCTGTCATTACCAGACAACATGGCACCCATTTGGGAAAGTCTGGTCTAAAGCAGTGTTCCCAAAGTGGGCGCGATGCCCCACAAGGGACTTAAATTCCCAGAAGCCTAATTCAGTACATTGGTTGACCAGTGCTTTGGGGAACTGACTTAGGCTTCTGGGAATTGGTTCAAAAACCAAAGGTCTAAACGAACTCCACACAGCAGAAACAGTAAACCTGTCTGAGGAGCAACTTCATGGCACAGCACCACATAGTAAGCAGAAGTGCAAAATTGCCTGGACTCTTCCCTTTATCGAGAGAAGGTGCAAAAGAGAGAACGACTTGGCCCAACGTTCTGTACAAAAATGTATTTTAAACATCTGGAGGAACCCAGCTGCACAGCCAGTAAGCTTATAGCAAAAGGCTCAAAGACCTTTCCAGAGCAAAGCAGTTCAGTTCCTGAAGTCAGAGCTCTGGCTATACTGGAGAAAGTTGAAGTTTTCCGCCTCTCTGTAAACCATGGGTGCCCAAACAATGGTGCACGGGCCGGATCTGGATCCTGACCCCAATTTATCCGGCCCACATCGCCATCATCGCTCCAGGACATGGAAGTAAAACACACGCATTTTACTTCCGCTTCCGGGAGCGGCGTGGGCTGGATGAATTGGGGTCGGAAGCCAGATCTGGCCCATGCGCCATAGTTTGGGCACGTATGGTTTAAGCAGAGAAAATGGCAGCCTAAAATCAATCTCACCTTGTTGCAAAAACATATCTGTTGCAAAACAGATTGCAAAGCACGTTTTACTTCCACTTCCAGTGGGAGGAACGACGTGGCTGGCCCGCTGAACCACGCGACCAGCCCACGGCCTGAAAAACTGGGGCACCCCTGCTGTAACCATTCCAGGGCTTTCCCAACCTGGTGTTTTCCCGATATATGAGTCACAACTTCTTTTCACAATGTTATTCCAGTCAGCTCTAGCTAGTGGTGGGTGAAGATGGAAGGGCACTGGAAGGGAACCAGCATTACTCTGGATGTCAGCTCTAATGCCCTTGTATTCCACACAAGGCAAAAGAACAGTTATCAGTCACTGCCAGCTGAGAGGTTATTACCTCTCAAGATCTCACATTAGGTCCTTGTTGGATCCTTCATCAAAGCTGTGTCATCTACTCCAAAATGCAGAAACAGATGTGTGCACTTATTTCATGTTTGAGCCCAGCAATAACTGGGCATGCTGGGGCATTCAGCAGAAATGCATGCTAACAAAGGGAAATATGGGGAACTGATAAACAGACCAGGCACATGTTTTTCTTCATTTCTAGATGGTGAACATAAGAAGCCTTCCATTGAATGGGAAATACCCAAATGCTGGCAACCCATAATGCTATTGACCTCGTACCTTTCTGCTGCAGGGATTGCCTCCTGTCTAGCGGCACAATGGGAGGCGAAGTCTGGATGCCTGATTTATACCAGAGTAGGAGCAAGAGGCGCAATATGACTCTATGGGTTAGAGCAAAACAGCAGCTGTAAACATTAGAGATCAGGCACATGGTAGGAGCAAGAGGCGCAATATGACTCTATGGGTTAGAGCAAAACAGCAGCTGTAAACATTAAAGATCAGGCACATGGTAGGAACTGAAATTTCTCAGACAAAGTGCTAGAAATACAGTGGGCGCCAAAAATGTATACTGTACACATTTTAAAATGTTATCTAGGTCTTACTGTTTGAAGTTGAAATGAATTACAGTAGCAATGTATAGCATGACGTTTGCTCCAAAGAACTGATGCTCGTATCATCATGCGACAGGCAGGACAGTCAAAGAAAATGGCAGAAGCAGGGTTATTGTTTGAGGAATGGAAGACCATTTTGAAGTGATATTTGAAATTTGAAAATGTTGTGGAGGTTCAACGACTTAAGTACTCCTGACTTAACACCCCTTGACTTCTAACTATGGGGGATCTTAAAGGATGTGGTGTACTGTAGAAAACCAGCTATGCTGGTGGTATTTTGGGAAGGAATTGAAACGGCATGCATAGTGAGACAAGTGGACACTGTGGTCAATGTTGCTCAAGCAGTAGTTCGCCGCCATCAGAAGGTTCTGGATGCCGATGGTAACCACTTTGAGCACCTTTTGTAACTGCAGAAGTCAAACATGACTTGTATTCATTTTTGTTATCAATATATATTTGTATACATTTTTTGCCTCCTCTGTATACACATACCTCTGGTGTACATAAGTAGACTAATCACACTCTTTTGCAACCATATGTGCATGGTTTTCCTTTTCTTATACAAGCTCATGCTGAAATAGCAGTGTAAAGATTATGACTTTTTTTTAAAAAATGATAATCTATAACAAGTGTGGTAGGCTTACAAAATCATAGTCCCTGAAAAACAGCTCATGCTCTTGGCACACAGGCTGAAATCAAGTGAATTTGGCAACAACACAAAGGATGGGCTGGTAGCTCTTCGCAGAACCAGCTTGTATGAAACAACAGCAGCAACAAGGGGCTTTTCCGTTATGCTCAAATAAGAAGAAGAACAAGGAATTGGTAGGTCTGCTATGAAGAGAGCTGAAGAAATACCGAATGGACTAATGTTATCTCTTTTTTTTTTAACACAGTCATCAGCTTGGCAGATGCAGGGGATGCTGGATATAGCGTATCTTGGATTCCAGCAAGGCTTCCGACAAGGTCACTGATTATATTCTAGACAGAAAGCTGGTAAAACCTTGGTTAGGTGGATCCGTAGCTGGCTATCACATCATACTCCCAGAAGTGCTCATTAATGGTTGTAATTGTAAAAGTGCTCATCATCCTGGGGAGATGTGATAGGGTGTGCTACAGAGTTCAGTCATAGGCCATGTATTGTTCAACAAATGACTTGGCTAAGGATTAAATTCAATGAGAATACTCATTGAATTTTCAAATGACACTGAATGGAGAGAATTAGCTAATACTGTACTTCAGAAAACAAAATCAGTATTCACAATGATCTAAACTAGTGGTGCCCAAGCTATGGCCTGCTACGGTGCCAAAGCATCCAGCCCGTGCCATCGTCGCCGCTCCCGGAATTGGAAGTAAAATGTGCATGCGCAAGCATGTTATGCATATGCACGTTTTACTTCTGCTTCCGGTGGGAGGGACCACATGACTGGCATGCTCAACCACATGACTGGCCTGTGGCCTGAAAAGTTTGGGCACCCCTGATCTAAACAGAATGAAGAACTGGGCCAAAAATAACATGGGTTTCAAAAGGGAAAATGTAAAGTTCTAATTTTAAGCAGGTGCACCAATACAACATGGATGACAGCTGACTTGGCAGGTACACAGAAAGAGCCTCCTCGAAGATTGTGGTATTTTTGAATCACAATCAGGTGTACCCTAGTAATGGCAACCTTGTGTTGCCAGCTAATTTTTCTCACACTAGGTCAGGTGAAAGGAACTATAGAATGAACTCACCAAAAGGTGCCTTCATTTTGGCAGTTTCATGTCTGGCCTAGAACGTGGAAGAAGAAGCTAACGTGGCAGTAGCATGTGTGAAAAGTATCTATGGGTCTTTAGTAGTAATAATCAGTTGCATCTACAGAAATACAGTATCCAGATCAAGGGGCAGGGTCACCATCAGGGGGGCCATCAGGACTCCCGTCCCAGAGATGACAGGGGCCCGGCGGTGCTGGAAAACCACTGATCTGCGCATGCGCAAACAAACAGTGCATGCACAGGAAACCACCAGGGTGTGACGCCGCCGGGAAACCACTGATCTGCGCATGCACAAACAAACGACGCATGCGCAAGAAACCCCAGGGGCGTGACCAAAATTTGTGTGGGGGGAGTGCGTACTGGGCCCGGAAATTTCTGATGCTGGCCCTGTCAAGGGGTGTAACAAGACCAAACTATTCTGCTTTGGTCAGACATCACTCGGAGGGCAGTTAAGCAGCTGAAAGGTTTAGAAACCAAGTTCTATAAGGAAGCAAAAGGGAACTGGTATATTTAATCAAAGAAGACTGAGAGATGAGGTGATTGCAATCTTCATATACTGTATTTCAGGGGTTTGTAATGCTGGCGGTAGAGCAACTTTGTTTTCTGCAGTTCCAGAAGGCAGGGCCTGAAGTACTAGTCTCATACTACTAGAAAGGTGACTTCACCTAAATATTAGGAAGAACTTCACGCCACGAAGATCTACTCAACAGTGGAATGGACTGCCTCAGATTTTGGTGGACTCTCCTTCATTGGAAGTTTTTGTTGAATAAATTAATGCAACTCCCCAATGCAATGGGTTGACATAGATTATGTACACAACCAGCCAATAGAAAGAGTTATCCAGTTTCCCGCCTCTAGGGTCACCTGACTTGTATTAGGCTGCTTGCTATTCAGGTTTTCTTCAGTTCAGTGTGTTTTTGCAATCGTCGTGTGTATCAGTTTATTATTCTGTTGTTCTCTCTCTCCAAATGATCGCCTTACAAGCAATGCATGTTTGTCTACTTGAAAACCTATTGTAAAGCAACTGTTTACTCTTCCATTTAAAGAAATGCAACTGTAAGTAAAGAACTGTTATTCTTATACTTCAAGACACGTGGAGAGTTTTAAATTTGCTGGGCTAGAATGGGAGTCTAATATATATTTGTTTAAGGTTGATCCCAGCTTAAGTGGATCCCAGTTTGCCAAGAAGTGACCCACACTCTATGATCACGAAACCATCTCCTGCAGCACATATGAAATGAGACACATGGGATTTAAAACCGGGACTGCAATGGCCTGCCGCAGCCTTGAAGATATGAACAAGGTGCAGCTTCACAGCCAGTCTATCTGGCATGGCCTCTTCCGCCTCCATGACCATTGGGAATCAGAGTTCCTCCTCCATTCATTTTGCCATGAACCGTGGCATTTCCTCCACTGAGGAGACCATCACCCCACCTAAAGGAGCTCATCCACCCATAGCCATTGGTGCCTTTAGAGAGTCAGGTTATTTTTAACACCATCCAACACTCGGTGATTTCCTTGTTGTCGCAAAGGGGTTGGACTTGATGATGCCTGAGGTCCCCTCCAGGCCTACAGTTCTATGCTCACAGGAACCTTCCCAGTCAACACTCACTTGGCTAGCTGGATGAGAACAATGATGGTCCATCGGCCAGTCTCCCCCCACACTTTGGCAGCTCCCATCTCAGCAAAGACCTCCAAGCATTCGAGGACACTCAGCCATGTTAGGAGCTTCTGTTGGGGCAGCGACTGCAAAGCAAGAGGCAGGTGAGTGCAGGAGATGATGACGCAACCTGATCAGTGTCTCACAGACTTCACTAATACAGTTTTGTTGAGGCCAAGGAGACATAAAAGGTCAAGAACACTCCACCCAAGGGCAACCACAAGACATGGTCAGAGTTCACACAGACCACCCAGCTCCAAGTATCCTAACTGCAACAAAACAGGGATGGGCAATCCGGTTCTCTCAACATATTTTAGATTAAAATGTCCCTGAACCTCAGCCAGCATAGCTAAAGGGCCAATGAGAGTTGTAGTCCAACATTTAGAGAAATTGCAAGGCTGTGGATAGACTAGTTATTCTAACTTTTCTGATTCATGTCAAATAAAACAACTAGACAAATATTAAATACTGCTTCTGGACATCTATTGCAGGAAATAGCCAGGGAGACATCTGCCTCTCTCTCTAGTGCTAACTGTACACTTCTCATGCAGGCCCACTGCCAGGTTTATAGTTAGACTAAGTTAATCAACAACGCATTTCTGATGCCAACATGAAGCAATATAACTAGAGCAGTTATTTGGAACTTTTGGAAATGATCCAAAGTCAGTTCTTCCATTAACAGCAAACTGCATGGGCTTACTTTAGCTGCAATCGTAAAAATATGCTGCTCCAAAAAATGAAGGGAACCCTAAACCACACAATGTAACCCCAAGTCAATCACACTTCTGTGAAATCAAACTGTCCACCCTGGTAGCAACACCGATCGACAATCAATTCCACATGCTGTTGTGCAAATGGAAGAGACAACAGGTGGGCATCAGAGGCATTTAGCAAAGCATCCCCAATAAAGGTGTGGTTCAGCAGGAGGTGACCACAGACCACTTCTCAGTTCCTTTGCTTTCTGGCTGATGGTTTGGTCACTGTTGAACACTGGCAGTGCCTTCACTCTAGTGGTAGCATGAGATGGAGCCTACAACCCACACAAGTGGCTCGGGTAGTGCAGTTCATCCAGGATGGCACATCAATGCGAGCTGTGGCACGAAGGTTTGCTTTGTCTGCCAGCGTTGTGTCCAGAGCATGGAGGCGCTACCAGGAGACAGGCGAGTACATCAGGAGATGTGGAGGAGGCCGTAGGAGGGCAACAACCCAGCAGCAAGACCGCTACCTCCGCCTTTGTGCAAGGAGGGACAGGTGGAGCACTGCTAGGGACCTGCAAAATGACCTCCAGCGGGCCACCAATGTGCAGGTGTCTGCTCAAACGGTCAGGAACAGACTCCATGAGGGTGGTATGAGGGCCCAACCACAGGTGGGGGTTGTGCTCACAGCCCAACACTGTGCAAGACATTTGGCATTTGCCAGAGAACACCAAGATTGGCAGGTTCGCCACTGGCGCCCTGTGCTGTTCACAGATGAAGGCAGGTTCACACCGAGCACATGTGACAGACGTGTCAGGGTCTAGAGACGTTATGCTGCCTGCAACATCCTCCAGCATGACCGGTTTGGCAGTGGGTCAGTAATGGTATGGGGTGGCATTTCCCTGGAGACCCGCACAGCCCTCCATGTGCTCGCAGGAGGTAGCCTGAATGCCATTAGGTACCGAGATGAGATCCTCAGAACCCTTGTGAGACCATATGCTGGTGCAGTTGGCCCTGGGTTCCTCCTAATGCATGACAATGCTAGACCTCTAGTGGCTGGAGTGTGTCAGTGGTTCCTGCAAGATGAAGGCATTGATGTTATGGACTGGCCCGCCCGTTCCCCAGACCTGAATCCAATTGAGCACATCTGGGACATCATGTCTCGCTCCATCCACCGACGCCACGTTGCACCACACACTGTCCAGGAGTTGGGGGTTGCTTTAGTCCAGGTGTGGGAGGAGATCCCTCAGGTGACGATCCGCCACCTCATCAGGAGCATGCCCAGGCATTGTAGGGAGGTCATACAGGCAAGTGGAGGCTACACACACTACTGAGCCTAATTTTGACTTGATTTAAGGGCATTACATCATAGTTGGATCAGCCTGTAGTGTTTTCTTCCACTGTCACTCAGTGTAACTCCAAATCCAGACCTCCATGGGTTGATGAATTTGATTCCCATTGTTAAGTTTTGTGTGATTTTGTTATCAGCATTCGACAACAGTATGTGAACAACAATAGGGATACAGTATTTCAGTCATTCAGATCGTGGGATGCCTTATTTTTGTGTGCCATTTATTTTTTTAAGCAGTATACATTTAGTATGAGATAAACTCCCTTAAACAGAGCAAGACTTTCCTTTGCGTAAATATGCCAAAGATATGTAAAATCATTCTCTCTACTTCTAATTCAATTCTTAAATGCTCACTCAGCTGAATATAGCTAAAATGGGAGCACCCACAAACAAGGTAGTTGTCAACCAAAACATTAACATTCTGTTTATATCCTGTCTTTCTCCCAGATCTGGGCTTCAGGTTGGTTCACAAAAAGATTAACTTAAAAACTCAAGAAGGACAATGTTTCAGTATGACTGTAAAATGCAAACTATTGCCTTGGGAGTCATGGTGAGCAAAAGGGAGCAAGCAAAGTATATAAATAAATAATACTAAAGCACAATTGGGTTAAAAATACCACAATCATGAATACAGTAAAGGTAAAGGTTTCCCTTGCTCGTAAGCCAGTTGTATCTGACTCTAGGGTTCAGTGTTCATCTGTTTATAGCTAAGAAGCCAGCGCTGTCTACATCTGTACAAGTTTCCATGGACACGTGGCAGGCATGCCTAGACACCGGAGTGCACGGAATGCTGTTTACCTTCCCACCGAAGTGGTTACTATTTATCTACTTGCAATTTCTTGCTTTCAAACTGCTAGGTTAGCAGGAGCTGGGAGAGAGACGGGAGCTCACTCCGCCGTGCAATACTTGGGTATCGAACTCCGACCTTCCAGTCTTCAAGTACAGCTTCTTAGCCACTTGAGCCACCACAGTCCCTGTGAGTACAGTACCCACCCTTTAGCAATCAGTAAACTGACAAAATGCTTCCTTGAACAGAAAGATCTTGGCCTGCTGCCAGAATAGCAACACATGGGAACAATATGAAATAATTCCAAAATCAGCAGAAATCTGAAAAATATTTGGGAAGAACAGAAATGGGTGTGTGGGGTAGCAGCTGGAAAGCTGAACAGAAGCATTCTTCTTCTGCTGCTGCTGTATCCAAATCTGAATAATGGTGATTGTCATGGCAGTCAGTGATGAAGACTGTCCTGAGAATATAATGCAGTGGCCTTTCATTGGCCTTTGGCATTGCAGCATGACATCCATACCACTGATCCAGTTCTATAACTTTCTGGTCCTGAAACCTTTTGGCACACAAAGTACTCATCAGCCCCAGGCCAGTATTGATGAAGCTGCTGCCCTCCATCAAGATGGGATTTAATCCATTTGGGGACCATCACCCTTCTTTGTGGAATTCGGCATGCAAGGCCATTAGTCCCGAGAGTTATCAGGTTAATGAACTGCTGCTGACACTCAGTGTTGAGTCGCTGGCAGTATGGTCTACTCTATGACCATAGCAGGATAACCTGGCCAGACTGACATCGTTATTCTAACTGCAAAAATAGTCACTCTGACTTTCCTCAGTTGAATGACACCTTTTTAAATCCCAGGACTGAGTGCTAAATCCACAGCCTTGAACTCCCCACCACCACCACCACTCCACTGACACCTGAGGCTTGGTTTTTGCTATCACCACCACCCTCCAAAAAAACAACAACAACAACAAAAACAGCTGATGCTCCTAAGAAACATGGAAAATATTTATACCAAAAGTGAACTGTTGTGTTGCCCACTTTCTCACTGAAATCAACAGCTTTGATTCTAATAAACCATCAACACCCTCCCCCAAGGGAATTACAAAACAGATATTGCAGAAGACCTGAGTGAGCAAAGGTAGAGTCTAAATAGCTGAAAGAGTTGCTGTCACTCAGCCAGGAGTGGTTTTGGAGGTCACTCTTAACTTTCATGATCTTTCCAGAGAGATGTGACTCAGCAGGCTATAGCTTGCAAGCAAAGAAACACTGGCAACCACCCAAGAGTCAACCAACAGCAGCAGCTTCAGAACCTACTTGCCAACAGAATGGATTGCAAGAGCCAAGTTTTAATGTTTGATATTGGGAGACAAAGAATGGACAGTGTTTCATCCTCTTGTATAGAGAAGATTCTTACCACTGAAAGGGAATACGGCAGTTCTTTCCGAAGGATCCAATCATTCAGCAGGACCAGCAAATTGGAGGCAGAATACACTAGGAAAGAGGGGAAACACACAATTTATGAAGAAAAGAAAAGAAAAAGTGATTTTAAAATGCTATCTTTCAAAGGACAGATTAAATTAGACTTTATTGTTCTCTCTCTGTAGCCATTCCAAATTATGCATTTATATCAAGGTGGATACAAAAGGTACAGGTAGATCCCAGTTTGGACATTTCTCCATAATGCAATGGAAGAGAAAGTACATACAGTTCAGTCTTGCCTTTGGAGGAGTTAGTACTTTCCATTTTACCATCAGAATTTCTATTTCAAAATTGGTATAGTCTTGTTTATAGTCTTCTGAATACCTTTGTCCTCTGATGCTTCCAAAATATTAAAGTGGGATAAAGATTGCAAAATTTGGCAGATGCAAAAGAGATCAAGGATGGATTCTTTTTTTAAAGGCAGAGACCTCCTAAATCCAAGCACCACTCTTATGCAGTCATACTAGCTATTCTTCTGAAGATACCTGGATTTTTAGCAGTGCTAGAATATTTATGTGTCAATGAGGAATCTAAATTAAATTTAGGGATATATGTCCCAGGAACTTACCGGCAATACAAAAAAATCTTAGCAGAGTTAAGTATGACAAAATTGTTGTCTGATATTAGTGGAGTAACATAATATTCAAGCCTGAAAAACTAAAGAGTTTGGAGTATGAGGGCCTACAACAGAGTAGGAAGAAACCAGATCTTAAAAGGCTAAAGAAAACAGATTCAACAGTGTGCATCTCCCCCCAGAAATGAGAAATATAAATTAAAATTAATTACTAGCTAAAGACTATCACACATTGGCCATTTTGGAGTTCAGGACTACATCTCCCAGAAATCTTGGCAGTTCAAAATGGCTGACACAATTATTTCAGAAATCAAAATGGCCAGCCTCTCACAATGCAGTGCGGAGGTGCCGTTGTCGGTTAAGGTCCCCATGCCCTCTTCTTCCCAAAGTATATGCCTAACATAGTTCTGGGACCCATCAATAATTTTCTGCTGGATGATTGGTACAAAGAGCTATGGAACAGAGACAAACGCAGTGATGTACTGAGACCAGCGGTTCTCAATGGTTTGTACAAACTGGTAGCGGAAATTCCCCCAGGCCACACCACTTGGCCGGCCACGTCCACCTCCCTACCTTCGGCAGTGGCGGCGAAGGAGAGCGGTGGAGGAGAGCAGGCCTTTGGAGGAAGAGGCAGCAACGGCGGGCCTCCAGGCAGTTCCTCTCCCCTCCCCCCACCGCCCCTGGTTCTAGCAGCAGCAACGCCTGCCGAGCGGAGTTTGCACCGGGCGGGCAGAAGGTCAGTAGAGGGATGAGGCCAAGGTGGTATGTGTGGCAGGGAAGAGGGGAGAGAGGACCTTGCACCGCCTTGGCCTCAGCTCTTAAGCGACCTTCCGCCCGACTGGTGCGAACTCCACCCGGCAGGCATTGCTGCTGCTAGAACCAGCGGTGGTGGGGAGAGAGGAGCTGCCTGGATCAGCAGCAGCGCCTGCCGGGCGAAGTTTGCACCGGGTGGTCAGAAGGTCCTCCTACCCCTCTCCCTGCACTCCGGACACAACCAGGAGCCAGGAAGAAGAGGAGGAGGAAGAGCAGGCGCTGCTGGCGCTGCTGGAAGATGGGCAGGGCGGGTGGTGGCCTGGCTGCCTCCCCCTCCCAGCGCTGCTGGAAACACATCCCATTCACCTCGCTCAGGGCAGAAGGTGTGCAGGAAGTGTGGAGGAGAAAGTGTACCTTCAGCCCTGCCTGGGCAAGGCGAATGGGAAGCGTTTCCAGCGGCGCTGGGAGGGGGAGGCTGCCAGCCCACCAACCTGCCCTGCTCACCTCCCAGCAGTGCCGCCGGTGGAAGCCTGCCCGGATGGTGAGGGGCTGACCCTCCAGCACCTCCTCCTCATCTCCGAAACAACGAGTGAAGCACGACAGCAAGGTAGGTTTCTTTTCTTTTTTCCCTTTTTCTTGGGGGCTGAGGCCATGCCCACAATTAGCCACACCCTCAATTAACCACGCCCACAGTGTGAGTAGTAAAAAAAAATTTAGAGTGCATCACTGGATGAACGGCAGACTGACAAGTAGATTAAAGTTTAAGAAAGGATTAATAAAAAGAAATGACTTCAAAGAGATTTGGGGAGAATTTATAGAACATGTCTTAATTAAAACGAAAGGAACAAAACTGGGACAGGAATGCATAACTTTTTGGAAAGTAGGGGTGAATAATAGAACAGGAGTTCTCAACCTTTTAAAGCCAGGGCCGGGTCACGCTCCCTCAGACAGCTTCAGGGGCCAGAT
This sequence comes from Bradypodion pumilum, assembly GCA_035047305.1. Lineage (NCBI taxonomy): Eukaryota > Metazoa > Chordata > Lepidosauria > Squamata > Chamaeleonidae > Bradypodion > Bradypodion pumilum. Next base: position 440,918,002 of record JAWDJD010000001.1, read on the forward strand.
GGCCATTTTGCCCTTCTTCCAACACATGGCACTTCTGGGTGGGGGTGGTGGGGTGGGAAGGGACATGAAATGGTGTCACGGGCCGAAGGTTGAGAATCCCTGGTATGGAATATTGTTAATAGAAATAAAATAATCATAAAATGAAAATGTAAGTCCCATGGGTGATGGGAAGCACAAAGAGGATTGTTTTGTTAACATACAATTATATATACATATAATTTGTTATTGTAATAGCAATTAATGTGATAGTGTAATTTTCCCCCTATGTTTGTTTAAATGTTGTCTTGTTTTAATAATAAAAAATAATTTAAAAAAACTTTCCAATGCTACTTACCAAGCTCGGACAGCTCATGAGAGTCGGAAAACCGACCTAAAAAGCAAGTGTGAGATATTAGCAATTACTTCACACTCTCTTGAAAAGAATCCAAATTTGTTTTCCCCAGGGAAATTCCTTTTCAAGCAATTCTTACACAATTACACCAAAGTATTGCTTAACAAGGTCTGGCATTAAAATGTCTTACAGAATTCAACACCCACCCAGGGATCTGTATCTTCTCAACTAAAAGAGAGCATCCATACAGACTCATCAACACTGAGAAACATTCCTTAAACTATAGGAATAACTATTCTACAACCGTGTTTTTTTGCCATAAGAAACCTAGCATTCCCATACGTTTTAACAGAGACAGTGTGAATCTATGGTTTCAACGACACAGTCACAAATGGTTTAAAACAATACGTTTTATTGATGGATCATGGACAAATACTTTGGTTTCTTCAGATATTTTCTTCAATGATTTAGGTAAAGGTGAAGTTCACCCTTGCTCAAAAGCCAGTCGTATCCAACTCTAGGGTTGAGTGCTTATTTCTGTTTACAGGCAAAGAGTCAGTACTGTCTGTTTCTGCAGACATTTCCGTGGACATGTGGCAGGCATTACTAAATACCGGCGTGCACAGAACGCTGTTTACCTTCCCACCGAAGTGGTACCTATTTATCTACTTGCAATTTTTTTGCTTTCAAACTGCTAGGTTGGCAGGAGCTGAGACAGAGATGGGAGCTAACTCCATTGTGCAGTACTCAAGTCTCAAACTGCTAACCTGCTGACCTTCCAGTCATCAAGCTCAGCGTCTTAACCACTAAGCCACTGCCAAATGTTAGCTGAACCATAAATACCCTTTTGTTTAGGCTGGCTTTGAATATTTTTATTTTACACTCTGAATACTTTTAGATGGTGTGCTTAGATGGTATACAGTACTTTGGGTTTTACGGATTATTTGCTATAAAAGGTTTGGTTTTTTAAAAGGCATGTTTAAAAGCAGGATTATCTTTGAACACTCTTTGCTGGGCTCAAACAAAGAGGCTGTTAACCTGATATATGAAAAGCATCCTAAAAGCATGTTGGCTGCAATTTGAAAGCAACCACGTGCTGAACTAGTTAGATTTTTGGTCTGCTCGCTCCAGAGTCTTAAAAACAGATTAACAAATGTCTGCTAAAGGCTCCAATGAAAGTGAGCAGTCACAAGTGAAAGTTCAGAGTTGTCCTGAAAAGCCGGTTATAATTGGAACATTTCCTAAATCAGATATTACAACCAAGATACAGAACTGCAGCTTTCATTGCACAAGGATGGGGTACACAGAAAGAGCTTCTTCGAAGATTGTGGTATTACTGAACCACAATCGGGTACCGGGTGTACCCTGGCAACGGCAACCATGTGTTGCCAGCTAACCTTTCTCACACTAAGTCAGACAAAAGGAGCCTTCATTTTGGCATATTCACGTCTGGCCTAGACATGGAAGAATTGCACAAGGATTTGACTTAATGTTACAGGCACATCATCCCTAGGCTATGGGGAGGTGGTGTAGGGGAACGGGACAGGGAAGGTTCAAGTGAAACCTAGGTTGTTTTATTTAAAAATCCAGTTTAGTAACAGTATAGTACAAACAGAGCTAGAAATAGAATATCTCCAAAATTATGACTCTGATTTGTAGGCAAGACTAAATAACTCATCGGAGACAACAACCATTTTATATTTCCCTTCCAGGATTTCCATCCTTCTATCTCTTGGAAATCTATGCAGGCAACAGCAGTATTGCATGCTTAGGAATGGGGTGGGGGGCACAGGATTTTTAAAATTTATTTATTAAAGTTGTTTACTGCCCATCTATTTCCCACTCTGATCAGTGTCGGATAGTTAAAACTAGCTTCTTTTTCTTTCATGTTCAGATCAAACTTTGGACTGCCAAAACGAAACCACTTTCTTGGCTTCTTCATTGCCAAAAAATTAAATCCTCACTGGTACATGTTTCTGGTAATAATTGTCAGACCAGCAAATGAGCTGGATGCTGTATCTCTGGACATTCATAGCATGTGTTGTTTGTTGTCTGCTAGCAGCCTCCACTTGAGCATGCTGGCCTTGCATTTAGAGACTCCAACCCTCAGCTGATTCAAAGTCCTCCAAGTGACCTAAGGGAGGTTGAGTTCCTCAGCTATATCCTCCTGAACTGTTATTCTTTGCCCAGTGAGCTCCTTCCTCCATCTTCTAATATGGTTTTGCTCTCTAGGCCAGCAATTAACCAGCAGTTAAAACCCAGCAATGACCTGAGTGATGATTCCTCCTTGTTATGTGATTATTATCCATTTTGTAATGTAAAGTATAATAATAATTTCATGTCAGAGATTACTCTGGGTTGAAAGGATTTTTGCAGGAGAAACTCTGGTCAGAGGACACCCGAATGAGGCTCCTTTCATGTCCCCGAGTGCAGCCCTTGGGTATCGAAACCCGGCTTTCCAGTCTCAAAGCTCAGTGTCTTAACCACTAAGCCACCAGAGGAGCTGTAAGGTAAAGGTGACTTGCTCAAAAGCCAGTTGTATCCGACTCAAGGGTACAATGCTCATCTCCATTACAGCCAAAGAACTGTCTGCGTCTGCAGACATTTCTGTGGTCATGTGGCAGCCATGACTAGATGGATCCAGAACACAGAATGGATTTACCTTTCCTGCAGAAAGGAGTACCTATTTATCTACTTGCAATGTCTAGCTTTCGAACTGCTAGGTTGGCAGGAGCTGAGACAGAGGTGGGAGCTCAATTCCGTCGTGTAGCATTTGAGTCTCCAACTGCTGACCTGCCGACCTTCCAATCATTAAAAGGGTTCCCTTGCTCGAAAGCCAGCCGTATCCGACTCTAGGGTTCAGTGCTCATCTGTTTCAAAGCCGAAGAGCCAGCGTTGTCTGCTTCTGCATGTGGCAGGTATGACTAGACACCAGAGCGCACGGAACGCTGTTTACCTTCCCATCGAAGTGATCCCTATTCATCTACTTGCAATGTCTTGCTTTCGAACTGCTGGGTTGGCAGGAGCTGGGACGAAGACGGAAGCCCATTCCTGCAGCTGCAGTACTCGGGAATCGAACTGCTGACCTCCCGCCTCCCAGTCAGCGTCTTAACCCCTAAGCCACCAATGACCCGCCCCCACTTTATCCGTTTCGTACCCATAGGGTTGCATGAAATCCCGGAAGGAAAGGGGGACCAGATTTAAAAACCAGAGAAGTCACCTCGCCCTATATGCGACCCACTAGAGCAGTGGGGAGAGGGAGGCTGGGACGCCCTGGGTTCCCTGCACCCCCCCATACAGCCCTACCTGGCAACAGGTAGGAGAGGGCGCGCACGGTGCTCTCCAGCTGGGCAGTGGCCGCCGGGTGCCGCCTCACGTAGTCCTGGTAGCGGGAGCACAGGTGGCGCAGCCTCCCCACCGCCCCCTGGACGGAACCAGCCATGGCCAAAGATATGGGGGGTGGGGGGCCAGAGAGAGAGACACACACACGCACGGCAAAGGCTCTCCCTTTCTCCTCCTCCCTCCTACTGGCAAGCCTCACGGCACACGCGCTTCCGGGTCGCTACAAGCCACGCCCCTTTCGTCTCCCTGTCGGAGCTTTCCATGGAGGTATAAAAAACAGGAGATGGCACTACAGGCTCCATGCTGCAAGTTTTTTGAAGCCAGTGGGCGTGGCCTGACGCCATATTAGGTGGACCAAAACATTAGCAGACTACCGTTGACGATTGCTTCTTGTGATGGAGGGTGGTGGTGGATTGATCCCCTCTCTTGGGTCCCCTGGGTTGGGTGGGGTTGGGACAAAACGGGTCTGTACCCACAACCCTTCTGGACCCAGGGGAGCCAGCGGAGAGGGGGATCGCAACCCCCCACCCACTGATATTAAAGGGGAAACCCCGATCTGCTTTCACGACTCCACACAATCAAAGCACCCTAAGGCAATGTTTTGGGCCAACTCACATGGCGGACTGTCAGATTAGTCGGCTTCAAGGTTGTGACGTCATGTCATCTCCTGTTTTTTTTTATACCTCCATGAATCGAACGCTGAGCCCCCACCCACCCAAACCAGTAAGGAGGGAGAATGAGCCGAGCGCGGAAGGAGTCGATCGCAGAGGCGAGGAGGAGGAGGAGGACCTGCAGGCGCCGGCTTCAAAGCCAGGCGGAGGTTTATCAAAAGCCCGCGGGGGAGAAAGAAGAGCATGCGAGCTGTGAGTAGAAGGCGGCGGCGGCGGCGGCGCGGGTCCGGTGGGGTCTGCCTGCCGTCGGTGCCCCCATGTGGATGGCGTGGGCTTTCTCTTGCCACGGAGCGAACTACCGGTTTATCACCATTGACTGGATAGTAGCGGCAAGCAAGCGGCAGCACCCGGGGATCCTGCTCCTTGCCAGGCGTGGTTCTCAAGCTCTCTCTCTCTCTCTCCCTCTCGGTCTGTTTGTTTTGCCGGAGATGCCTCGCCGGCGGGAGGGTCCCCCGCGGGGGCTCAGCGGATCGCGAGACGGGCTGGAGCAGGGGTGCCCAAACTGCGGCAGGAGGGCCGGATCCGGCCCCCGACGCCAATTCATCCGTTCCATTAAGCCCCCCCTTTACCGGCACGCTTTACGTCTGCTTCCGGGAGCGACGAGAGCTTCGTAGGACGGATAAATTGGCGTCGGGGGGGGATATGGCCCCCCGGGCCATAATGACCAGCCCCCTGAGCCACGTCACCGGCCCGCGGCCCAAAATGTTTGGGCACCCCAGGGCTAGAGGGAAGCGCCTCGTGGTGGGAATTCACCTGGACGTACGTGTGTGTCTGTGTGTGTGTGTGTGTGTGTGTGTGTGTGTGTGTGTTTTGTGGCCGTCGCCGTCACCCTTTTTGCGAAGGTCCGGGATGCGCCACTCCTTGTCCCGCTTCGAGAGCTGGGCAGGTGCAAAAGCAGCAGGAGGAGGTGGTAGTAGTAGTAGTAGTAGGAGGAGGACCCGGTAGTGGCCAGCGATGCACCGTGGGCGGTGCAGTGGGGAAGTAGTGGTGGTCTTCTTGGGTGGGCTGGAAAGGCAGCCGCTGCAAGTCAGAGGAAGGCTGGAAAGGCAGCCCCGCCCTCTTAACATGACCCGGAGTGAGGCCACTTCGCGTCCCAAAAAGACCCCCACCCGGACAAACCTAAAGAGATGTAAATAAATCCCTTCCGCTTGCGGGCATTAGTATAGCGCCTTGCAGCGCCTGGCGTGCCGTCGGGTGGCGCCTTGTGCTAAATCAAAGCTAATAATAGCTTGGGCTGTCAGACGAATTATATTGCTGGCCATCGGGAAGGTTCCCTTGTCTGCTGGGCGTCCAGATCGACCAGTCACCGTCTGAACCGTCCCCCACTCCCACCCCCATATCACAGTGCCTTAGCTATATACCTATCCTCATATATTTGATTGTGCCCTAACCTTGGAAGTAAAAGCTGTGGGCCCCAAAGGGGTCTTAATTATTCTGCGTGGTCAGGTCTCTTCTGAATTACTGTACAGTGATCTTATGAATTAATTGGGACTGCCATGGCTTAGTGCAGGGGTTCTCAACCTTTTCAAGCCAAGGGCCGGATCACGCTCCCTCAGACAGCTTTGGGGGCCGGATGGCCATTTTGCCCTGCCTGCCACACATGGCACTTCTGGGTGTGGCGGAGGCCGGGGGGGGTCACGTAAAATGGTGTTGTGGGCTGCATCCGGTCCTCGGGCCGTAGGTTGAGAACCCATGGCTTAGTGGTTAAAACGCTGAATTTGACAGCTGGAAGGTTGACAGGTCAGCAGGTCAAGACACGAGCCTTAAATTTAAGACTGTAACTGGAGATCAGTTGCACAACAGAGTGAGCTCCCAGCTCCTGCCAATCTAGCAGTTTGAGAGCTAGAAATTGCAAGTAGATAAACAGGTACCGCTTCGGTGGGAAGGGAAGCAGCATTCTGTGCACTCCAGTGTCTAGTCATGTCTGCCACATGTCCACGGAAATGTCTGCAGATGCAACAGGCTATAAACAGATGATCACTGAACCCTAGAATCAGATATGGCCGGCTTTTTAGCATGGGCAAACTATAAATTAATTAGTGCCAAAATGTCTTATCTTTAGTAGTCCTGTTCAGGTTTTGCAAAATGAGGTCACATCCAACTTACAAATGGGTGAGCATGAACATGTCCTATGTTCAATAGCCCTCTGCAGCTATTGCAACTCAAGCCTGTGGCTTCCTTTATTGAGTCAGTCTATCCATCCCATGTTTGGTCCTCTTTAATTGCCACTTTCAACTTTTCCTGCTGTTATTGTCTACCCTTCTTGTGATGTATCCAAAGTATGACAGCCTTACACTTTTTTTTTGTTTCCAGAAAGATTTTAGTCTTGATTTGAGCTACGACACACTTGTTTATTTTTCTGCTGGTCCATGGTATCCGGCACCATATGTCAAGTGAGTCCGTTTCCCCCCCATTGGCTTTCTTCATTGTTCATCACTGAAATCTGTACCGTCATGTGGATCATCTCAGCCTTGATCTCCAGTTAGGTAAAGATAAAGGTTGTCTTTGCTTGAACGCCAGTCATATCCAACTCTAGGGTTCAGTGTTCATCTCTGTTTTATAGCCAAAAGCCAGCACTGTCTGCGTCTCCAGACGTTTCCGTGGACATATGGTAGGCATGACTAGACACTGAAATGCATGGGACACTGTTTACCTTCCCACAGAAGTGGTCCCTATTCATCTATTTGCAATTTCTTGCTTTCGAACTGTTAGGTTTGCAGGAGCTGGGACAGAGACAGAAGCTCACTCCATCATGCAACTGATCTCCAGTTACATAGTATTAAATTTAAGGATTTTTTCCTGCTTCCTTTCCGTGTCTTAGTCTTCTTCTGGTTTCTTACCTGCAGTTTCCATCCAAATTGATTAATTGTATACACACATTTTAACAATTTTAATTATTTCATTGTCCGCATTAAAGTCATTTCTTTCTTCTGTAGTCTTAATATTCAGCTGTATTTTTGATATTGCTCCCATCACTGCTTTCACTCATGCTTCATCTTTCCACAGGGTATTTTTGTATACAATCTGGATGATAGAAAGATAAAATATACCCTATGCTTATGGGAAGCAATTCTATTTTTACATATTCTCTCATAACAGTAGTTTCTTGTTGCTAACCTAGATTATGCATGAGGACATAAGATGATACAATGAAATGAGGTACATAATAATATTACTAACACCGGGAAAGAAGAGGAAAAGAAAGGAAGGAAAAGAGTTACAGTAAAACCCTGACTTACAAATGCCTTGAGATACGAATTTTTTGACTTGCGAACTGTTTTTTCATAAACCGAAGTCCCGAATTACGGGAAAAAACCATTTATGAAATACCCTGGGTTAAGAAAAAAATTGTATCTTGAAAAAACTGTTTTTTAGTGCCCCAAATGGTGGTGCCGCCATTTTCTGCACTAAAAATCACTCCCAGCACTACTGGAAGTGTAAGAAAAGGAAGCAGCAGCAGCCAGAAGGAGGGGAATCTCCCCATTTTTTTTAAGTGCATGCCCTGAGTTACGAAAAAAATTGAATTACGAGATAGGCCAGGGAACTGATTTTTCTTTTTTTGAAACTCGGGGTTTTACTGTAATACTTATACATATCAGAGAATAAACAAAACAAAACGTTCTAGCACTTTGAAGACTAACTGTTAAATTTTAATGTTAGCTTTCGTGGATCAAGTCCACTTCATCAGACACTTAGTCTTCAAAGTGCTGCAACGTCTTTTGTTTTGTTTATTCCCTGATATGCTGGAAACACAGACTAACACGGCTACTATTCAAAAAAAATTCTACCTATACATAGTCATCTATAAAAGCTTCCAGATATCTAAAAAATTGTCCACCTGTAGTTATCTGCAGGCTTTATTATTTTTAAATCTCTTCTCTCTGTGCAGAAGTGTAGTCTATGTAGAAAGGAAAGACTTAAAAAATGATAATTGACACCTGTCTTAAGGTGACTCTGTACACACCAACTTGTCTTGCCAGCAGTCTCAATTAAGAAGGACAATGGACATTGCATCTGGATCAGTTTTTAGATTAGGTGTTTCTTCCCTTACTCTCAGCTATTATAGTATCTTTGCAAAAAGAAGGATTGTGGACAATCATTTGTAACTGCTTAGTGATTCAGTAAAGACATTACATTACTCAGAATTTTTTATATGTGGAATTGACACTCTAGTCTAGCGCAAACATGGATGACCTCATGTGGTCTGGGAGGGAGAGCACATGCCTATCCCTAGACCTTGGAGGCTCCCATCTGCCTTCCCTTTGTTCTTACAAAAATGCTTTTTAAAAAAGGTCTCCTTATGTACAGGCTAAAATCTATCTCACCCTGTTGCAAAACATGGCAAGGCACCACGTGATAGATGGCAAGGAACCATGTGACCGGCCCGCTGAACCATATGACCAGCCCACTGAACCACGTGACCGGTCCGCGGTCTGAAAAGTTTGGGCACCCCTGCAATAAAGTCTCAAACATCATGTAACAGTTATGCTGCAAACAGGTGTTGTGTATGCATAGGGGAACAAGAGTATATAGGGCATGTATTTTAATGGGTTTTACTTCCCCATAGTAAGACTGACCCCCAAGAAGCAGCTAAGTATGGCATTCACTGTTCTGATCACTGCATTTCCTCTTGCCCACAATCAGGGATTTCTGTTGACACTGCATTTAGATCCTGACCAAAGCTTTACGTGGAAAACTGTTTGCGACCACATGATGGAAAGGGAAGTCTTTCATTCCAGAAAATCATCATTAGTGGAATACCTTCCACTATGGAGTGGATAGAATGAATGAGTTGAAACTGAATATAAGATGGAGGTTCTGCTGTTGAGGACATCATCTGTTCAGATGGGCGACATGGTTCCTACCTTGGCAGGAGTTGTTCTTTCTTGGAGGAACAAAGTCCACAGCCTGGGTATGATCATAGATTTGGTCATTGACATAGAACAGCAAAATAAGTCTGTAATTAAATTGTCATTTCCCCAGCTCTGACAAACTGCCCAGGTGTGCCCATTATTGAACATGTAGGTCCCTTACAATACTAGTCCATGCTTGGGTAGTCTCAAAGATTGACTACTGTAATGCTCTTTACATGGGTCTGCGCTTATCCTTAATATGGAAACTGCAGCAGGTCCAAAATGTCAGAAATTACAACCAGAATGAAAAAATAGGATCATCTTGCCGTGGCCCACCTGCATTGGCTTCCCATTCACTTCTGTTTTAGGCATAAGGCATTAACAATTACTTAAACAGTTTAGGACTTTGTTATCTTGAAGAATATATTTCCCAAGGTCATCTGCTCACATCACTCAATCTTTAGAAACATCACAGCCCCAGGTATCAACACAGAAGCAGAAAAGAAGGTTTCAGTGAAGAAAAGATGATGGGCTTTTTGATGATGGCCCCACAATGCAGAACACATTGTCAGTGTAACTATGCCAGAACCTATCCCTCAATGTATTTTAAAAAGATCTCAAAATATGCTGTTTAGGGGGGCATTTAAAGATCATATACCAATGGCCAATTAGTTAATTTGCCATTAAAGCTTTTAAATATAATTTACGGTATATTTCCACCTCATCAGCAATAGCTGTTTAAGAAAATTTAATACATTACAGGGGTGGGGGTGGGGGTGGGGGTGGGTTTATGTTATATATTGTATTTTAAATTTAATTTGTCTATTTGTTACATTTCTATTTTTATTAGAAACTGCCCATAAAAATAGAAATATAACAAATAGACAAATTAAATGTAAAATACCAAATATAACATAAACCCAACTCCCCAATCCCATAATATTACATTTCTATTTTTATTAGAAACTGCCCAGGGTCTGCGGTGGCTCAGTGGTTAAAAAGCTCACCTTGTTAGCTGGAAGGTTGGCAAGTTGGGAGTTCGAGACCCAGGTACTGCATGGCAGACTGAGCATCTGTCTCTAACCCAGCTCTTGGAAACATGAAAGGAGCCTCATTCAGGCATCCCCTGAGCGGAGTTTCTCCAGCAAAAATCCTTTCAACCCAGAATAATTTCTGACATGAAATTATTATTATGGAAACTGCCCAGAGTGGGAACACCTCCCAGATGAACAGTATAGAAATGCATTTAACAAACAAACTTTACTCATAGCAGCACTTTTTGGTACTTAAAGACTTTCTTTTCTGCAGCCCTCATGGGTTCCTAAAGGAATTATTTGGGCCTTCAGAGTGCTTAAGAATGGACGGGTGAAAATTTTAATTTTAAAAAAGAACCCTGGTTAATTATGTCAGCAGCCTTATGCCATGATACTGACACAAACACAATTTTCAGCCCTGTTTTGTTATGTACTGTATATCTAAAACAAAAACCAAACTGAGATCAAAATCTTGTAACATCTTGTAACAACAGATCTATTGTAGTCTGATTATACTCTTCTTTAGCCACATATAATACAAATTTATTTTAAAAAATAGTTCGGCCAAATATGGATACACGTGGTTGTGGGATATTTAGACTGGTAATGGTTTTTCAAAGTGTTGATTAAGTAAACATCTTTGCAAAAAATAATTAGAGTAATTAGCTAAAGCTAAGTACTGTAGCTATAGATTAGTGATGGTGAACCTTGGCACTTCAGGTGTTCTTGGACTTCAATTCCCAGAAGCCCAAGTCAGCTCTCCTGGTGATCAGGGCTTCTGGGAATTGAAGTTCAATAACATCTGGAGTGCCAAGGTTCGCCATTACTGCTATAGATTAATACATGATAGTAAGGCTTTTGTTTTTGAAAGGTTGAAGTTAATGAATGCCGCTGTTAACAAAAGAGTTGGTGATGCCTGTCCTCATCCCGCAGCCAGATAGGCCTCGTGTATACAGTACACCTGTTGCCGAAACATTGTATTCTCTGTGCCTAAAGAGGTGGGTGAAAACCATGAAAGTTCACAGCAAATTAAATCCGATAATTTCCAAGATGTTGTTAAGTCTCTCCGTTTGTTTTATGCCTGTGTGAGTTACGCTTTTAAACTTGGACTTGAGTGGAGACAAATATGAGAAATATCTACTTTTGAGTGCCTTCTACCTAAAAGCCGTGGAAAGTCAGAACTGACTTGACAGCACACAGTTAGTGACGCTCAGTGTGTTGTAATAGGTAGAGTCACACACACACACACACACACACACACACACACACACACACACACACACACACACACACACACACACACACACACACACACACACACACACACACACACACACAAAACTCCTGGCATGAACGTTCTCTGTATCTTTATCTTCAGTTACGTTCTGTTCCCTCATTATTTTTCCTTGTCCCTATTGGTCAGAAGGCAACTCACAGCATTAAGCCACTGTGACCTTAAAAATGTTATCTGAAGTTTGGCAACAGATTAAAGGGTAGGTCTTGCTTCTTAAACAACCTCTCTTTGTACTGAGGCTGACTGGAAAATATTGAAGAACTCTGGAATCACAGGAAGTAAAAGCCTCTTTGACAGTGGCCTTACACCCGTGATGGTGAACCTTGGCACTCCAGATGTTCTTGGACTTCAATTCCCAGAAGCCCCCGTGAATCCACACAAATGGGTTTACTGCGATTCATCCGGCCCATGCCACCCTCGTCGCTCCTGGAAACGGAAGTTAAACGTGCCCATACGGGCACGTTTTACTTCCGCTTCCAGGAGCGGCAAGGGCAGCGTGGGCCAGATGAATCACAGTAAACCCATTCGTGTGGATTATTTATTTATTTATTTATTTATTTATTTATTTATTTATTTATTTTTATCTCGCCCTCTTGGTGGGAACACCACTCAGGGCGGCTAACAACAAAGGAGGAAAAGGGAAAGGGGAAAAACAGAAATAAAAACACACTATAAAACAATTAAAACATCAACAGCTAAACACATTGCCCCCCCAAAAAACCAGCTAAAATCCAAGTTAAAACACATAAACCCCAAATTAGTCATTAAAAAACCGCCCTCTCCACCCATACCCCATATTAAAACAAATCCCATACAGGACATAGTCCATCTCCCATGCTAGATAAGACAGCAGGCCTGAGAGGTGGGGGCACTCATGCCCCACACCTGCTGACACAACCATGTCTTCAGCATCTTCCTAAAGGAGTAGTTCCGTCTGGAGATGCACCTCGGGTGGAAAGAAGTTCCACTGGGCTGGGGCAGACACTGAGAAGGCTCTCTTCCTGGCCGCAGTCGGATGTACTTCACTCACTGATGGGACCACCAATGAGCCCCTCCTGTATGCCCTGGTAGGACGGGCTGAATTTCTTGTGACAATATGGTCTCTTAGGATTCACAGTGGCTCGCTTCTGGGAATTGAAGTCCAAGAACATCTGGAGTGCCAAGGTTCGCCATCACGGCCTTACACTTCTAGTTAACCATGCTGGGGTAAATTGTGCATGTAAGAGTGCTGACAGAATCTCCTTCCTAACCAACATGGCTAGGCCCTTTGGGGAGTTGCAGTTGAAGAAAGCAACATGTACAGCTTCTGGTATTGCAGTAGAAATTTCTGATCCAAGAGGGTTTTCACTGAGACCACTTGTTTTTATTGTCAACAGTCCTCCTTTATAGTTTGGATTGACTTACTTAACAGGACTGCCTTGGAGCCTGGACTAAAGGGACAACATGCTAGTGAGGTATGGGTACATCAGTACTACTTCTGGTAGTATTTGTGATGTTTGGTTTGATGTAGCAGCAGGTAAATATCTGCTGCTTCTCATTTCCAAATGCATAACCCTTCTTTGTCAAAGTTCCTGTTATTTTATAGGATTTCTGAGAACTCTTAAGACGAGGCAGTGCTACATATTACTTTGGTACTTCTATTCCTTCTAACAAAGGAAACAGGAATAGCCCACAGCATCGAGTTATGAAGGAGGATAGGCAAATCAAGTGAACGTCTTCCATGAATAAGCATCTTCATTCATAGGGCCAAGGATCTATACTCCTACACCTAGTTTCAACACTAATATTATCACTGCTTATGCATTGAGTGCATAGGAGAATGCAATGGCTTAGTGGTTAAGACACTGAACTTGATAACTGGAAGGTTGGCAGGTCAGCAGTTTGAGACCCAAGTGCTGCATGATGAAGTATGCTCCTGCTCCTGCCAACCTAGCAGTTTGAAAGCAAGAAATCGCAAGTAGATAAATAGGTACTGCTTTGGCGGGAAAGATAACAGTGTTCTGTGCACTGTGCTTGCCACTTGACTAAGGACAGCGCCGACTCTTTGGCTATAAACGGAGATGAACACCGAACCCTAGAGTTGGATATGCCCTTTTTAACAAGGGCAGCCTATGTATTAATTGCCTACATTGACCTAGGTGCCATTCAAAAGATGAAACTACAGGTGGAACTCGGAAAATTAGAATATTGTGCAAATGTTCATTCAGTTCAGTAATGCAACTTAAAAGGTGAAACAAATATATGAGATAGACTCATTACATGCAAAGCGAGATAGTTCAAGCCTTAATTTGTTATAATATGGATGCTTATGGCTTACAGTTTATGAAAACCCCAACCCCCCCAATCTAATGTACCCCATATTCATCACATAATCTCATGTACGCTGTACACCATGATCATCACAATTATAATGAATTAAGGCACGACATCTCTCGCTTTACATGTAGTGAGTCTATCTCATATATTTGTTTCACCTTTTAAGTGAAATGAATGGACATTTGCATGATACTGTATTTTAATTTTCCCAGTTTCACCTGTAGATCCTGCAGCCCTGAAAGGTTAAAATCCAGTAAGTAGGCAGCAGCACAACACTTGCACTTGCTTGGCTTGTTTAGACAAGAGCTTGGCTAAAACCTCCTCATATTCTGCAGTAGGACCTTCCTCAGTCTGCTGCTCTCCAGATAGTTTCAACTTTAACTCTTGTGATCCTCCGCACTAAGAATGTTAGCTAAAGCTGAGAGGAACTACAGTCTAAACCAGGGATTCTCAACCTGTGGCCCACAGCACAGATATGGCCTGTGACGCCATTTCATGTGCCCCCCCTGCCTCCACCACACCTGGAAGTGCCATGTAGTGGAAGAAGGGCAAAATGGCCGTCCAGCCCCTGAAGCTGTCTGAGGGAGCATGGCCAGGCCCCCGGCTTTAAAAGGTTGAGAACTCCTGGTCTAAACCATCTTAAGGTTACACAGAGGAAAAGTCTCTGTGTAGCAAATAGGTTTATACATGTACGTATTTATATGAGGCATATCCTGTTTTTCATCCAAAATTGGAACTCAAAGCTACTTACAGCAAGATTTAAATAGGTAAGCATAACAAAGGAAAGAAAATGAGCTTCTTTGCTCCAGGTTGGGCAAATCTGTATTTAAAGTATCTGTGCTACCAATTCAGCTCTGGCTGCGCATAATGACACTATAAACTAGCTGAAAAAAATACTGTTAAGTTTCTCTGAATCTACTACTGGTCATCCACAAAAAGCTAGATTTAACTCATGCAATTTTGCAGCATTATTTTGTGTTCTCGTTCCATCTGATAATAGTGAGCTCAGACTTATTACAGAATTGCATAGTCCATGTTGTGTGTTATGTCGCATCTTGTGACTTTTTTTTTAAAAAAAAGTTCCACTAAACCCTTTAACATTTTTATTGTGTTGTGCCTTTTGACTTTCTCCAAGCATCATCACCTTTGCATTTCTTATTTCCTGAACTGCTGGAGTTTGCATTTTTGTCTCAAACAATCAACCATGGGGTCTGTGGTTTTCTGTACCTTTTTTTGCTCCAAAATGCCAAATCAATCTGTAAAGGCATGTGATTTAGGACTGGAGTAAAGTTTTACTGTTCCTGTAGTTTCTTGGCCCTTCCATTTGTGTTTTAAAAACCCACAGCTATTCACTGTTCAAGCAAAGCTTTCCTTATCCAGCAGCCAAGAAAAGAAATGGTTAATTTTTCAAGTAATGACATTTTTGTGCATATGAAGAAAGTCAAATAGATTCTGCATATTGTTGCTGCATGTTTCTTGAAAAATAATTACTAGGATGATGTTATATCCTTTAGGGCAAGCCTCTGCCTGCAAGCTGTATAGCCAGAACATGACTCTGTATTAATTTATAGTTAGCAAGTAAATAGGATTTTCCCACTACTTGATATGAGTACTTTTTTTGGGGGGGTATTTTGTAATTTCTGCTTGAATAAATGCTCAATAATCTCTGGAGATGAGAATTTCGTCTTTTTGCTAGACTGAGATTCTAATTTGAAGAGTAGTAACTTTCCACTTCATAACCACAGACAATACTTGAAGTGTTGGCAGAGGGAGTTTAGGGGAATTAAGAAAAGAGAAAAGGGGACTGGCTGTGAGGTGATCAAAGAATGGAAGAAAGGAAGGGAGGACAAGAAGCAAGCATGGGAAATTTTTATGACTAACATATTGCATCATTGATATGCTTAAACAACAACAAAAGATTCACTTCCCCTGCCCTTTGCCAAGCAGGGGAAGTGATTCATTTGCCAATATTCAGAAGTGGCTCACTTAATAAACCACTTCATAATTGTGGCGAATGGACACTGGAGTGATGTAGGCAATTGCACATCAAGACAACATGTTTAATTTGGAACAACTTTTAATTGTTCCATATAAACAGTAGGCTCCAACCTAGGACCAATCTGGGATGGATGGTCTGTATTAGAGACGGGTCATAACACTAACAAAACATTGTGTAGTTGATGGTTTTTTTTGAGCGCTTAAAACCATTCCAGCAGAGGAATGGAGTAACAGTGTGGGCAAAACTCCCATGTAGCCAGCTTCTAAATTAGGTTATTTGCAGTTTGGTACTCCTGGCTGTTTCTTCAAGTTGATTAAGATACTTAATGGGTATACAGTATTCGAGAATTGGTGCACTAGTTTTCTTGTTCAAATTATAAGCTTGCAAAAGCATTCTTTTGTGACGTCTGTTTAAGTCTTTCTGAGAAAGTTAGTGAAAATGTTATTTTAATGAGGGGTGAATTTTGTACTTCAAAAGCATGGAAGTAAAATTTGAGGCAATTATCAAACAATGTTAAGATCAGGAAATGGGGAAGCTTTGGCTCTCCGGATGGTTTAGACTATAACTTTTATAATCCATGCCATTGAGGCTAGGGTAGGCTATTGAAAGTTGCTTGAGGTTTAATTAATATAGAAACAAGGTTGCTTTTAAGTTGCCAGGCTGACAAATACCATCCTTCCTGTATAATATTGCAAAAAAAAAAATCCATACACACACAAAGAGAATTCAGAGTTATTAGAACCAAAAGGTATATATAATTAGACCATTGTGTTTTTCTGACCTTTGTTCTTGTTATTATGTGTTGTCAAGTCATCTCCCACTTATGATGATCCTATGAATGAGAGATTTCCAAAATATCCTCAATTACCGTGCTCAGAAATTGTAAGTTATAGCCTGTGGCTTCCCTTAGGCTGGGAATGAATCCATCTTGCATTTGGCCTTCCTCTTTTAGTGCTGTCTTCCAGCTTTTCCAGAGAGTCTTGCCTTCAAGAGAGGATTCACTTGAGAAAGCCTTGATGCTGGGAAAGGTGGAGGACAAAAGAAGAAGGGGGCGGCCAAAGATGAGATGGCGAGATGAGTTTTTAGAGTTTTAAGAGTCTTAATGTTTTAGAGCTTTTTATGGGTTAAATGTGTATATGTGGGGTGGGAGTATGTTGATAATTTTGTATAGTATTTTGTTTAGGTTTTGTTGGGTTGATAAGTTTTTTTTCTCTCCCCAATCTCGTTGTTCTGTGCAGGAAAATGACAATAAAGATCTATCTATCTATCTATCTATCTATCTATCTATCTATCTATCTATCTATCTATCTATCTATCTATCTATCTATCTATCTATCTATCTATCTATCTATCTATCTATCTATCTATCTATCTATCTATCTATCTATCTATCTATCTATCTATCTATCTATCTATCTATCTATCTGTGGTATTGTAGACACAATGGGCACAGAGCTGGGCAGGTTGAGGAGGATGGTGGAGGACAAAGTGCCTGGCGGGCAGGGGTCCATGGGGTCGCAAAGGGTCGGAATCAACTGTGCAACTGAACAACAACAACTTCAAGTAAAAGGTAAAAGTCACCCTTGCTTGAAAAAGGACTGCACTCAAAGTATGACAGTCTTAATTTCATCATTTTTGCCTCCAGTGATAGTTCAGGCTTAACTGCTTTAGGACCCACTTGTTAGCCGTTTTGGCAGTCCAGAGTATCCACAAAGCTCTCCTCCAGCATCATAGTTAAAATGAACCAATTATTTTCCTGTCACCTTTCTTTACTGTCCAGCTTTCTCACCCATACACAGTGATGCACTGCAAAAAGTTTTACTACCTACTCTGTGGGTGGGGCTAAATCTGTGGGCTGGGCCAAACATCATGCATTATGGGCTATGGAGGTGGGTGTGGCCTGGGGGAATTTCCGCTACCGGTTCTGCAGAACCTGCTGCAGTGCATCACTGCCCATACATGATGATTGGGAATACAACAGTGTCAGGAGTGTGCTGGCTACACTAAAAGGGTGCTGGACAGGGAGTGATGAGGGCATCTAACCCTAACAAAATATATATGTTCCTACTTGCCTTCTAATTTCAATTCCCCTCTGGGGATTCGAACCAACAACTTCCTGCTTACAAGGCAAAATTACAACCTCTAAGCCACGGAGGCTCCACTGTCAGTGGAGCTGCTTTTAGTAATATTATCTTGGGTGACACAGAAGGAGTAAGGCAGGCAGAGGAACATGGAGCCCCACGATTGTTCTGAGCATCGCAGCTTGACTTGGCTCTGGCTGCTGCCACCCCGGGAGGGCCCAGCCAGGTACTCCACCCTCCACGGCTGCCCCCGTGCGCAAAGCTGCCCGAGGCTCAAGAGAAGGGTAGTTGCCGGTGGCCACAAGAGAAGGAGCACCAGGCTGACCAATGGTGCCCCTTGTTTTGAGATTTGTTTGGCGCCTTTGGTTTGGATTGGCACCCAAGGGGGCACCATGGTACTGGGAGCCTCAGGGGAGGGGCTCCCCGGGATGAGTCCCAGTTGCCCGATGGGACAGCCTACCACTGAACAGTGTGGATGATCTTGATTTTGGTCTTCAGTGATAAATCCTTACCTTTAAAGATCTTTTCTAATTTCTTGACTGCTGCCTTCCGAATCTTAGTGTTTTTATGATTTCTTGGCCACATTCCCCATTTGGCTTGATGACTGACACTAGGTATGCACAATCTTTCGCTATCTCAGTTTCTTTATTGACAGCATTAAAGTTGCGTAGTTCTTCTGTAACTTCTTTATTCATATTTCTTTGTCCATAAGTTAACTTTTGATTCAATTTAACAACTTCCATTATGAATCAAAAGTTTTCTTTTTTCTTTAACATTTTTCTTTATTAACAATATAGTAGTGGCTAAGACACTGAACTTGATGACTGGAAGTTCGGCAGGTCAGCAGTTCAAGACCCGAATGCTACACAACGGAGTGAGCTTCTGTTTCTGTCCCAGTTCCTACCAATCTTGCAGTTCGAAAGCAAGAAATTGCAAGTACATAAATAGATACCACTTCAGTGGGAAGGTTCACAGCATTCTGTGTGCCTGCCACATGGCCACGGAAACGTCTGCAGATGCAGACAGCACTGGCTTTTTGGCTATAAACGTAGATAAGCACTGAACCCTAGAGTCAGATATGACTGGCTTTTGAGCCAGGGCGACCTTTACTTTGCTCAAATGTTGCACATTTCCTAAAGGGTGGAAGTCTTAAGACACGGTCCTGTATTTGTACAATTAGAGCATGTCCAGACTCCCCCCTTATGGTGCAGTCTGTTTGCTCATCTTCATAAAATTTAGTCTACTCCCCCATCCAAACCTCCCATATAACCTGGAGGTGTGTGTGGAGAGAGGGAACAAGGAAGGAAGGGATGGGTGGTTGGACAGGCAAGGAGAGAGAGACAGAGGAGAGGAGGGTAACCCATCTCCATTTGCAGCCCAGCTGAGGGGACACACTCACATGCGTTCATGCAGTAAATACTTCCCTTGCTCCTCTGCAAAGGGGAAGGGGAAGTGTAATTATTTTTTCCCCAGCTGATTGTTGCTGCACTAAATTGTTTAAAAAATGTAAAAAAAACCTCCCTATGTTTTTTTCACTTTTATTCCCAATCCAAAGTTGCTCACACCTGTAGGTTCAATTGGCAATAAAAGGGGAAAATAGAAGGGGAAAATTGTGACGCCCATAAACAATCCAGTGCTACAATTGGCTGGAAGGGGGAAAACATAACAGCAGTTTCCCTGCTCTTCAGTAAAGGAACAGAGAAGTATTTAATTCAAAATATACTAGTTGTTTACCTTTGACAGCTGCAAGCCACCCTTTTATGCCATTTCCAATATCCACAGGCACTGGGAACAGCTTACTGTAAAAAACCTCTGTTGGGTTCAAACAGAAGCATGTGTGTGTGTAAATAATGGATGCCCCCCCCAGCTCCAAAGAGAGGGGGGAAAGGCCATCCAGGCATGCTATTAGAAGCTCTACACTGTGTTTAGTGGGCTTTATGTCCTCGTAAGTCAGTGGTGGCGAACCTATGGCACACGTACCAGAGGAGGCACTCACAGCCCTCTGTGGGTATGTGCACCATTGCGAGGTGAGGCAAACAGACACCCCACACACACACCCCTCCTATACTTACAATTGTGTGTGTGACAGAGTGCCCAAGGAGGTGGCAGTGGTGGTGCACAGGTAGGTATTGTGTGGGCGCCCATGTGACATCACCAGTGCACACACTTTGTGGCATCGCCAGCATGCCTCAAGCGGTACACACACCCGTGTGACATCACCAGCGCACCTTGAATGGTGCACACGCCCATGGGATGTCACTGGCACCCCTCTAGCAGTGCACACGTAGTGCCTAACCATGTGCCACCTCTGCTTCCTTGGGGACTTGGTCTCTAAAAGGTTCGCCATCACTGTCCTAAGTGGATATGAGGTGTAATCCTCAACACACTTGCTTGGAAATAAGTTCCACTTAAGACAAATGGGACTCACTTTGAAATGATGCACTGAAACATCTTTCAGTGACATTAATAGCAATAGCAACAACAGCAACTACAGTTATATACTGCCCCAATAGCGCTTACTGCACTCTGTGGGCAGTTCACAAGTTAATTAGCATTTTGCCCCCAACATGCTAGGTACTCATTTTACAGACCTCAGAAGCAGGGTTGACATCAGAAATTTCCGGGCCCAGTACCCCCCCCCCAATTTTGGCCACACCCCTGTGGTTTTCTATGTACACGTGGTCTGTTTGCGCATGCGCACATCGTTTGTTTCCCAGTGCCGACGGGCCCCTGTCAGCTCTTGGGCATGAGACACCAGTCCCTCCTGATTGCGGCTCTGTTCAGAAGAATTAGAGGCTGAGCCAATCTTGATTTCCCATCAGGATCGAACTCACAACGTTTTGGCTGCAGTTTAACCACTGTGCCACCAGGGTGCTACTAACTCTGGCAGAATTCTTTCCTGGGAGAGAAAGAAAACAGGAGTGTCCCAAACTGTGTTCTCCATACTGTATTTGTCAAACATTTACTGAATCCTTTCAGGATTTATTCCCTGTTGTGGTTTGTACTTAACTTGATGTGCTGTAGCTTGTATTTTCTCTGAAACTTAACGGAAAGTGGGCCTGACTGGGGGGTCTCACAAGGTTTCATTACCCTTTTGCTACAGTGGGGTGCCTAAAGCTTTTGTTGTCTGCAAGAGCTGTGTTTTCAGTAGGCAGGTTTGCTTGCTGCAGATGTACAGGTAGGTTGCCATTAAGACAGTTTCCTAGATCAACTGAATGAATGTGGCCATATGAATCACTACTCATTATTACTTGTGCAAAACAATGGTAAGGAGGGGGTCTCTGATTTCTGCAGTAAATAATCAGAAGGGGGTAAAGTTAAGATGAGGCTCTAATGGACAAATGAGTAATTCCAATTAGAAGAACAACAGTGTAGGTGGTATTTTAGCAGCTGCATTTGATGCCATAATGCACAAGTTGCACATTGATGTCATAATGAAACAAGCAATGATCTTGAGTCACCTGCTGCAGTTCCTCTTTTCTGTCCGGTTAACGTGACCTAAGCACATTCTTACCCACGTGATGACACTCTTTGTAGCATTTTGATTTTACTTTTCATTAATATGGCCACACAATTGATATAATAAAATCTCTCTCACACATTACCCAGCCTATCTAAAAAAAAGGTCTAAGCCATTTAAAGGGTGTGGGTAGCGCTTGGATCTGCAAGATCTACGTTAGTTACCATTACATGCTAGTATCAGTACTGGAACTCTGAAACACCACTAATCAGATTTAAACAGAAAATATAATGGGAGGAAGCCAAAGAAGCAGTTATGTACTGCTTGCCAATAAACCTTATAAATATGTATTCAGTTACAGTAGATTCAGGAATTCCGAGACAAAACTCTCCACGTCATCAGCAGACCTGCACAGAAACATAGTCAAATAAATAATTAATTACTCGTGTTTTACTGGTAATGAATAAAGAGCCTAAGAGCCAACCATGGTAGTGATAAATTATTGGCAGTCAAGGTAAAGGTTTCCCTTGCTCAAAACACAGCTGTCAAGTATCCCTTATTGGCCGGAAAAACCCCTTATTTTACCCTCTTTCCCGTCGTCATCCTTATTAATTAGACTGCAATGCCCTATTGTCACCATTGGAGGGCAGCACAAGATAAGCATAGTTGTCAAGTATCCTGTATTTGCCGGGAAATTTCCCTTATTTCCAAATCCAAAATTTGACAGATATGGCTCAAAAGCCAGTCGTATCTGACTCTAGGGTTCAGCGCTCATCTCTGTTTCAAAGCCAAAGAGCCAGTGCTGTCTGCCTCTGCAGACGTTTCTGTGGTCATGTGGCAGGCATGACTAGACACCAGAGCACATGGAACGCTGTTTCCTTCCCACCAAAATGATCCCTATTTATCTACTTGCAATTTCTTGCTTTCAAACTGCTAGGTTGGCAGGAGCTGGGACAAAGACAGGAGCTCATTCCATCCTGCAGTACTCGGGAATCAAACTGCTGACCTTCCGCCTCCCAGTCAGCATCTTAGCCACTTGAGCCACTGCCGGTTGAGAGTCAAAGATCTTATCAATTAATCTCAAGTCACCCACTGATCTACCCAACTGCCCTGGCTGTGCTCCAGATTGTCTGGAGGTGCCATTTGGACAAAAAAGACATGTGATGTTCTTGCTTAGCCTCCTGAAGCAGTGGTTATCAAAGTGTTAACTCTGACCCCCCTGTTTGCCTGACTATTGTAATGGAGGCATGCACTGAAGCCTTTCAGTTGCAAATTCCAGTCTCAGTTGGATGCAGCTGTTAGCCTTTGGGCTGTCTTTCTTGAGATGCAAGATGTGGACACCCAAAATCAAGCTTATAACCTGGAAGGATTTCATACCTTCCTCCCTTTTTTGAGTGGGGGTGGGGGGTCTCTTCAGCTGTCTGCCCTACATCATGTAAACAATTTCTCCCTTGAAACCCCTCCCTTTTGGGTGGCTGCTGTCTGTTCCCCTTAGGTGCCTCATTCTCCTATTTACCTCTCATTAGTGCAAGATCTGACATGTCAGCTGGAAGCACCCAAGCTTTCTCTTGAGCTTTGATGGGATTTGTCAAGATCCTTTCCCTTTTCTTCCTGCTGATTGAATTTTGGAACAAAAGGAATGGCAGGAAGAAAGAAGATTAGGAGCGGGGATTGAACCATGGAAAGTGAAAGATGTTGAAATAATTCTCCTCTTATATTATCCCATGGCTGCTGGAAGAAGAGGTTAAGAGTGGTTAAAACTGGTGGCAAAGTCCTTTGTTCTTAAAAGGCATCGTCCTTGTCCCATGGGCTTTTTGAAGTTTCATCCTATGGTTTTGGAAATGTCCCCGTGTGGAAACTGCTGGTTCATGTTCTGAGTCTGGCCTTGGAGGCTCTCCAACGAAACAGAGACTAGCATTGGGAAGACAACAAATCACATCACTCTGAATTCCTAGTCTGAGCCAGATATAATTACAATAATTTCAAAGCCTACTGAGGACTGTTGATTCCTGTTGCATTTACTACTTCATTTACTGCTGTATCCCTCCTTACCTGCACTAGAAAAACTCTCTGGGCCTTCCATCAAGTCAACCAGTCCAACACAGTTTTGATATTTCCTGATGACCATACAGAAATATTTTATAACAAGATCAATTTCCTCTCTGTCAGCCCTAGCACTTGGCTACATAAGAGAACATAACAGATTGCCTTCTGTACAGCAAACTTTTGCCTCCGAAGCCTCACCTGCTTTGCCAAGAAGGGCAATAAGAGCACTTAACACAGAAGACAACATTTTTGCTCTTTTTCTCAAAAGCAATCAGGTTGTGCAGAAGAGTACCTACTGATTTTGCATCTCTTTGGGCAAAATCTTGCCTCATTCCTCTCCAGCTAGGAAGCATTATGAAACCTAGACATACATTTTAGAAGTATGACATCTGGTCAGCAGTATCTTTTTAGTGCCTCTGAAATAATTGCCATCTTTCCCACATGTGGTTCTGTTTGAACTTAATGGCTACTTTTCCTTGTTCACTCTCCTCTGTGTGTGTGTGTGTGCACGTGTACAGGTGTGCATACACTGAGAACACTAAGCATATAAAATTTAGTATATTTATTTAAAATAGGTTTCATTTTATGGAGACTAATTTTTTAAGTACCAGAAGACTTTTACTTTGGCTTACTAACATGTGACTTACAAAGCCTCCAAAACTGCTTCTGGTATTTTCACTGCACCATGTAGATCTCCAGATTATTCTGGTTTCTTGGGAAACAACGTGCCTTAAGGCAGAGACTTAGAGAATGCTAGTCTCTGCCTTACGTGTCCAGTTCAAAACTCATGCAGAAATTTAATTGGTCTTGGAAATTCCACCTCCATTTAGTCCCTTCGAATCGCACTCTTGCCAAAGTAACCAGGATCTGCTGTAGGCAGTTCTACAGTATGGATTAATTTGGTCATCTTCTATAAACATATATGGCTTTGGGGGGTGGGGGTGTGTGGTTCATTTCTTACAAAACTTAAGGAGTTTTCTCTGCAGTTAAGAAAAACCTGGACTAGTGCTGGAGAACACTTTTGAGAGTCCCCTTGACTGCAAGGAGATCAAATTAGCCAATCCTAAAGGAAATCAACCCTGATTGTTCCTTGGAGGGAGGAATGCTGAAGCTGAATCTCAAGTACTTTGGACACCACATGAGAAGGAAGGACTGACTGGAGAAACCCCTGATGCTGGGAAAGATGGAAGGCAAAAAGAGAAGGGGGAGGCAGAAGATGAGATGGTTAGACAGCATTGTTGATGCAGTGGGTGTAGATCTGGGCAGACTCTGGAGGATGGTAGATGACAGAGTGGTCCATGGGGTCACAAAGGGTTGGACTCAACTGTGTGACAGAACAATAACAATTGATTTTCTTTTTGCTTAATTCTCAAGTGTACAGTACTTACTATTTTTAAAACTATTGGAAGTCACAGATCTTTATCAGTTTGCTGCAGGTCACCCACTCATCTACCTACTGGCCTGGGCTTGTTTCAGATTGTGGCTGATAATAGGTGCCATTTGGACAGAAAGGCAGGGAAGTGGTGTTTCTTGCTTTGCATCCTGAGGCAGTGGCGATGAAAGAGTTAACTTTGATCCTCCTGTGTGATTGCCTGGCTATTGTAATTGTGGCATGCATTGCACAAAAGCCTTTCAGTTGCAAATTCCAATCTCAAATTCCAAGTGAGTACATGTTCCCCCAAATGAAAATGCTGAGGTATTAACACATATATGGGTCTTCTCATCCCCCCCCCAATAAAAAATGAAGGAAACATACAGATTTGGAAATCTTACCTTTGTAGACTACAACAGCCAGAATCCCTCCAAAACTCAATCTTTCCAAACTCTGGAAAACAGTAAGGAAGTATTGGTCTTTTCAGAGGATTCCTATTTGTTGATCAGTTGTTTTAGCCATCCTACTTTCCAGAAAGCTAACAACAACAGCAATAATAATAGGTAATTTAGAGGCAGGTCATTTACCTTTACCTGCAAAGGTTTCATTGAATCGCAACCTTTTATCATGGGAAACCTATACAGCAGAAATGGGTGACTGTGTCTTTCCAGCAGAACTAGTTCCTATAAATGGCTCACACTAGCTAAGGGGCCATTCAACAATTACGTGATCCTTGAGGGGGGGAGGAGGGGGTCTGCCATCTGAATTACGGAAAATTACGTGGGGGGCGGGGGCAGTGTTCAGGTCAAAGATTACGTAATCCATTTGGAGATGTTGTGGTTTCGAAACATGGCACTTTTTAAGGTTTAAAAATGATCTCTGGGAATTTTGATCCGATTTGAGATTATTGCATTCTCACCGATACATTCTGCATCAGGCACCAATAGTATAGTGAAAAGCTCTAAAAAATAGAGTTTTGATACAAAAGCTCTGGATTATGAAGTTTTAAAGGGAGGGGGTCGAAGTGAAAATTACGATCGGATTACATGGGGGGAGGGGTCAATTTCCCCCAAAAAGTGGATCACGTAATTGTTGAATGGCCCCTAAGCTGCCTAGAGCTGATGGCAGACTAAGTCCAAAAAGGGCCACCGTTGCCCATCCTTGCTAGAAAAATGCCCCCTATGGGCTTTCAAGCTATATGTACATTTTTTTTAAAAAAGGGAGGCACTACTTTCTTTTATACCATTTAGTTTTACAAGGGATTTTCCCTGTTGAATATATAGAAGCAAAGTATCCGGTGGTTTCCTCATTTGCTTCATTGTAGCTTCAGGGTTAGGCAGCTGGGTGCTACATAAATTATCTCAACAGGCTGCAAAAATGCATGGACTATTCAGTTGTGGTTTAGAATTCCATCATCACTTCATTTGGATTTATGTTTTTCTTTACCATGTGCCATGAATTTTTCACCACTTAAGCTTCATCCTTTCCAGTTGTTGTGTAGTAACATGCCCACATGTGTCTGCAAGGAATGTTTTTCATAACAAGCACTGACATCTTGATGCTGCCCATTTTGCCTCCAGGGGAGGCAAAGACAAGATAGAAGAGCTTCTGTCTCATATTTTTCTCCCTGGGCTTTTGAGCCCAGAACTGCATCCATGATATGATCATGATCATGAAGAAGATGATGAAGAAGAAGAAATGAGGAGGAGGAGGTGATGGTGGTGGTTCATGGATATCAAGCACTGAGGACATCAGAAAGGACTCCACACATGCTCTATATCAGTGGTGGCGAACCGGTGGCACTCAGAGCCATCTCTGTGGGCACCCTGCAGTCACCCCATCGCAGAATTCGCCTCGCCCTTATGCCCAACAGCCCAATGGGAGCATTTTCTTCCTCCCCTGTTGCTGTGTTGGCACTTTGTGATATATGCGTGGGTTTTGGGTCTCTAATAGGTTCACCATCACTGCTCTATATGGATGATCTAAAACTATGAGAAAACAAGGCAGGAAATTGAACTCCTTGTGTACCCAGTCTGAATATTCAGTAATGATATTATGATGGACTTTGGAATAGTAATATGTGCAACTTTTTCAGTAAGAAAAGGGGGAAATTGTTGAGTCAGAAGGAACACAGCTGGCTGAGGGAAGAGCCATATAGAATTTTGGATATAATGAAGTACTGGGGAATTTTACAAGCAAATTGTGTAAACCAGGGGTTCCTAACCCAAGGCCCGTGGGCCAGATTTGGCCCACAGTGCCATTTCATGTGGCCCCACCCCTCCAAGTGGATTTGAGAAACAAAATGGCTGCCCCTTCAAAGCTGTTGGGACAAAATGACCACCCCCATCATGCAGGTAGGGCAAAATGGCTGTCCAGCCCTCCGAGTTGACTGAGAGAGTGTGACCCATCCCCTGGCTTGAAAAGGTTGGAAAACCCTGATGCAAACCATGCAATAATGAAAAGGAAGATTAATGCAGAGTATTTCAAGAGAGTAAGAAGAATCCTTACAGATGAGCATTGGACAGCAGCAGCCACTGAATGGTATCTCAGAGGAGTAAAAATATCCCTTGGCAGCCCACCTCCCCCCAAGATGGGAAGACCCAATCATGAAGAGTTTTTGTCGAACCTGGAGAAGAAGAGCATGACAGTGAAATGAATGCAAAACAAGTTGTGACGATCAGGAACATATCCCTTGATAGCCTGGTCAATCAAGGAATCAAGGAGAAGAATCATGAAATCAAGACTGAATGGTGGAAATATCAAAGCAATAAATACCTGAGCAGTACCATCAACAAGATGTAGATGTATTGTAGATTGGATGGTGAATCAGTTGAATGCTTTGGAACAGGGAACAAGGATGTTGATGACTGCAACATAACTTAAAGTTTTTATTTCAGTGTGTTTATTTCATTTTGGTTCTTTATTGTCCAAAATATTTTTAGACTGTCTTTGTTTGCTTGTAAAAATCTTTCACTTCAGTGAACATTAATGTAAACATAAAATTGCAACAGTCTAGCATTATACGTTTCAAGTCTAAGGATCCAAGAGTGAGCAACGGTACTTTAAAAATATTTGTGCAAAATATCCCCGAAATCATAACAGTCAATCAGCAGCATACAGAATGCAATCACATAGTACAGTATATAGAATATAAGCCCCATCCTGAAACAAAAACTTTTGTATACCAAAGGTGAAGGGCCTGAAGATAGTTCCATAGAAAAGCTCATTCCTGTGAAGGCCTCAAATCTAGTTCATGCCAATTTAACTAGTCCAGAAGACAATCCAGTAAGTGGAAGTCTCTGCTGTTGATCTCAAGAGACAGGCAAGTTAATATGTTCCTCCTTTTCATCCTTGCATTTGTGTTTGTGCTGATTCTGACTTCTACTGCAGAAACACTCTTACTCTTTACTGTACTTCCCAATAAATCCCAGCTTCTGCAAAACTTAAATGTTATGAATAATAATAATATACTGTATATAAATAAGCATGTTTGTACAAATTAGAACTATTCAAAAATATTGAATCATCTTGTTTAAATTAATCCATGAGCTATTTATTACTGTATCTTAAAGTTCTCACTTGCATTAATAGTTTTATATTCTGGTTTGACAGTAGTCCTCAAGCTTGGTTTATACCTATTTTTAAAAAATAATCATATATCCATTTATTTAACATATGGCATTAAAACATTAAAGTGAGTAAATAAGCAATATTAAATGAAGTTGGTTAATGTGGTGTTTTATCTTTTTTAATGTATGTACCTTTCATAACCTGTATACTGTTCTGTTTTGAAATCCAAGCCATGTATCCCGCACTTCAGTAAATTCCGTTTATTAAGTGCTATTGCTGCAACATTTATAACAGTTTTCCTTATGTTGCTCTTTATCCAATCTTTTGCAATATCTTGCTACTAGTAGCAGACCTAGTAGAGCTTTTTCTGATTCAGAAATCTCTTTTGGCTAGATGTGCAAATGTAATGTAGTTCTGCTTTTGTAGATAGGCTGTGCCTCTTTTTTTTAAAAAGTATACCATTACACAAGTTTTTCCTGGCAGCTATTCGTAACTTTTGATTATGTCTTTCTTACTTACTAATTCTGGGAATATTTTTGTTTGCAAAGATGTAGCGGAATTAATTCAGAAGTTCAAGACCCAGGTACTGCATGACGGAATGAGCACCTATCTCTATCCCAGCTCCTGCCAACCTAGCAGTTCAAAAGCAAGAAATTGCAAGTAGATAAATGGGGACCACTCTGGTGGGAAAAGATCTTGGGTACATAAAAGGCGTCCCCTGAGCAAAGATCCTGCAGCAAAAATCCTTTCAACCCAGAATAATTTCTGACGCAAAATTATTATCATTGTGCTAAATTTACAGAGTACCTAGCAGTGGGTAGGAAAATCAGGTCCGGACATTTTCCAAAGTAAAATCTGTATCACAGTTGTCACAATCCAGTCTGTACTTTGCACTTTAGCATTTTGTTCTACCTACCCATCCTCTTTTGGAAAGTCCATTTTTGGGGTCTATCTCTTCTCGGTCAACACAGTTTGTGAGTTGGCTTGCAGTGCCTATCCCTATATATAGTGTGCCTATCAGTTGCCATTTGTGCAACAGCCAGCTCCGTTGGTGCAGAAAATACTTCAGAGTTATGCAGTTTGGATAGCTTTAAGCACCTTTTCAATGCCCTATTTTTAGTTTAGTTGCTTGTCTTGAAGCCAAAAGGAAACTTGTATATTGCTAGGATACTACAGTGCCAGAAATATCTCTGCCCAAAGATGACACTGAGTGGGTGGCTGACATTCAGTGCATTGTGTGTCTGTGCCAATACACAACACCAGTATGTAAGCACCAACTGTGGCTGTCATCTGTCTTGGTCTTGTGTATCACTTGATAATTTGGGACACAGCGGGTAGGTTGCATTCCAGGGTGATTTCTTTGCATTATATTTTGAGGAGCAACTGGCCGTTCTGGTTGCTATACAATTGCTAGTGTCCTTCATGCTGCTGTTTTAAACGTTGGCGTAATTTCCATCCTGACTCCTGAGAGATATTTTGGGATGTAGTTGATGCTCCATGCCTGTAACTGCAGGGCAAAGCATGGTTAGTTAGTCTTTGACACTATACTGTACATAACCTTCTTCCCCAAAGTGAGCTATTTGAGTTCATCTGCATGAATGTTTTATGGTTTCCCTCTGCAGGAAAAACTAAATAATTATGGCAAAGCAGAGGAGCTGAATGAGGAGCCAAGAATCCATGTTTAGAAAAGACCTGGTATGCACTGTGCCAGCCTTCACCAGTGTGACATCCTCCAAATGTTTTAGAATACAACTACCATCAGCTTCTGTTAATATGACCAATCATGAGATATCATGAGAGCTGAACTCTAAATGAGGGTACCCGGCGAGGAAAGCCTATCCTTTGGAGACTGTGGGAAGCATTTAGAGGGGAAAGTATGAGCTCAAACATGCAAAATCCGAGTGCCGCTCACTCATCAAGTGAACCTCAACCCATGATAATACCACAAGGTACTGACAGAAGATACACCTGACAAACCTGACTGTGCAGCAGAAATTCTGGCATAGGAGCTCAATGAAATCTGCCAGTCCAATCTGTGTGTCCATTGAGGAAAGAGTGGAATGTAAGACCTGGGACAGGACTTCTAGACTTGAGGCATACTGATAAAGAGCTATGGCTTGCATTTCCTTTCCTTGATTATCCTACTTAGGACTACTATCTGTTATGTGTCGTAAAGTTGGAATCAACTTACAGCAACTCTACTAGGGCTTTCAAGATCAGTAAGATAGTTAAGGAGTTTTACCAGTTCTGACCCACAGTGAGTTTCCATGACCAAGCTGAAATCTGGAACCCAGATCTCCTGAGTCCTGTCATTCTATCCCAGTGATGCTGAACCTTTTAGAGACTGAGTGTCCAAGGAGGAGGCGACACGCAGACAGGCACAGTTTGCATCCATGCACCCATGTGACATCACTGCATGTGCACACACACCCCTCTGCAGGTACACACACACACACCGTGGGTGTGCATATCCCCACAGGTGTATATGACCTCTGTGGGTGCACAACCCCCTCCCACGGGTGTGCATGCCCACCCCTGCACATGCGCCGCCATCACCTCCTCCTCCTCCTAGATGAGGGGTGTGTGTGTCTGGCCATCTCACCTCATCCCCACCACCACCTCCCAGGCGGGATTTCAGCCTCCCTTCTTGCTTGCCCATTGGTGGAGGGAGCGGTGTGTGTGGGGAAGTGGGGCTGCCATTGGCACTGGCAGCATGAGGCTGGGCTTGCCAATGACAGTACACATTGGCAAGCCCAGAGAAGGTGCTGTGTGCCACCTCTGGCACACATGCTATAGGTTCGCCTATGCTGTTTTATCCACTATGTTACATTGGGTATCTTCTTAGGGTTAAGTAAAGATAAAGAATGTCCTTGCTTGAAAGCCAGTCATATCTGACTCTAGGGTTCAGTGCTCATCTTTGTTTATAGCCAAAGAGGCAGCGCTGTCTCGAGCTTCTAGTCATCAAGTTCAGCATTTTAACCATTAAGCCACCACAGTCCCACCCTTCTTAGGGTTAGCACAACCCAAATGAAATTATTCTTTGGAAATATAAGCTTTCTGGATTTCATGGCTGTAATATAAGCATTCCATCCCTGTGAGTACTGTGGATGAACATAACACTTTTTAAGTAATGGGAAGATGTCCCCTTCCCCCAAAGCTTGTGTACAGAAGTGTGATCTTAAGTATAATATAAATGGAGATTGGGTTTTAAAAGTTAATCAGAAAACTACCTGTCCTTCTAGGTTTCATACTACAAGGATATATACAGCCTGTTAGCTATTGGACAGCAGAACAATAATATGCTGTGAACAGCCTTATCTACATCCATCTGGAGGCAAGTTGGTAACGAAGAATGCCATTACTGTATTAGGAAACTCCTCAACTGTTACCAGTGTTTGTCCAACACAAGTCAAAAGCTGTTCAGGATCTCAGCCAGGAAAAACATGGAAGGGCAGTTATATTGTCAGGGGTTTAGTAGACTTTTCCATCTTCAAACTAATGGAATTTTAGATCTGAAGGTGCAGAGTTAGAAGAATCTCTAATGCCAATTACCTTCATGTCCCTTCTCATGTGGGTTCTGCCATTTTGCCCTTTTACCAAACAGAAGAGATATGAAAAAAATAATAACATGAAACAAGAATTAGGTCCTTCCACAGCCCAACTACTCCTCTACCTTGGAGTAATTTTGCATACGCAGTGTAACAGTATCCAAAGATGTGTCATATAGGACTGTCGCAAAAATACTTGGTAGTAGGTGAAAACAGAAAAATAAAGAGTTCTGAGGGGTTGCCTGGGTTTTATGAGGCTCTGTCGCTCTCTCCCATGGGAATCCATGGTCTGTGGTAAGGGGCTTTAGTGAATAGCATAGCGAGATCTGGTCAGTGAGGAGTTGTGCAGGCTATCTCTCTGACGCACACGTGCATGTGTGCGCACACACACACACACACACACACACACACACACGTCCTCTGTTGCTCAACCTTTGCTGCCTGAAATGGTTGCCTCCCTTTACCTACAAGTAGGGCTGGCCCATTTGTACCACCTTGTACAATCTGAATAAAATCCCTGCTGCTCTCAGCGGTAAAATGAATGTAATGTAATTTATAGCTACTCTTTCCTTTCACTGCACGCTGATAAACCAGCCATGCTTCTTGCACTGTCTTCTGTGAGGCAACACTACTAAGTGCAATGTGCTTCTTCAAGTGCTTTATCTGATTCCAAATATTGGCTATCCTCGTGGCGATCAGCCATGAAGATTGTCCTGGGGAAAATATAATGCAGTGGCCTTCCATTTGCCTTCTGCATTGCAGTGTGACACCTGTACCACTGATTCAGTTCTGCAAGTCACTTTCTGATTCTGAGCCCTTTTGGCTCCTTAGCCCCAGGCCAGTATTGATGAAGCTGCTGCCCTTCATCAAGATGGATTCAAATGGGATTTAATCAACTTGGGGACCAACATTTTTCCCTGTGGGCTTTACCACCCAAGGCTGTTAGTCCTCAAGGTGGTCAGGTTAGTTAACCACCACCTGACCATGCGTTGAGTCGCTGGCAGTATGGCCTATTCAGCAGGTGTGGCAGGACTGTGGCCAGGGTGGGCATTGCCCATATATATATATATATATGACATTGTTGCCCATCCTGAAAAAATATTCACCCACCCACATCTAGAATCCTGGCTACTGCCCTGAGGTGTGGTCTTTGGAGGAAGAGCTGTTCAGGTGTGCACCTAAACATTTGGGAAGGAAAGCTGGTCCTGTACAACAGGGCTGTAGCCAGGAGCCCCAAAAACCCTCCTGAGCTAACAGCCCACCCCAGGATGCCAATGTTATATATGTGTGTGTCCTGGGGGGAAATTCACACACACCCATCTAGAATCCTGACTACGGCTCTGCTGTGCAAAGAACATGACGCACATGCACCAGCAACCAGTCAGCTCCCAAAGGCTGGGGCGCTGCGGTCTCGCTGCCTAAGAAAGTGCTGACCTCAGGGCAGGCATTTTTCGCCCAGGCCGAGGTGGGACATGCAGGGCACGCCCTGAACAGGGAGGCCTCCTCTTACTTTCTGGGAGAGAGGGGAGCCGAGGGAGATGCTTCGCTCTTTGTCCCTGCCCCTCCCCCAGTTCTCTACGTGCTCAGCTGGTTTCCTCAAGGGTCTATGACAGGAGTGCCCAAACCCCTGACACCAATTCATCCGTCCCACAAAAGCCCTTGTCGCTCCCGGAAGCAGAAGTTTAACGCGCCGGTCACGTAGTTCAGGGGGCTGGTCATTATGGCCCGGGGCCGACGGCAGCTCATCGGTCCCGCGAAACCCCCGTCGCTCCTGGAAGCAGAAGTAAAAGGGGCCTGTACGGGCATGTTTTACTTCTGCTTCCAGGAGCTACGAGGGTTTCACGACCGATGAGCTGCCATCGGCCCCGGGCTATAGTGACCAGCCCCCTGAACCACGTGACCAGCCCATGGCCCAAAAAGTTTGGGCACCCCTCGTCTGTGAGAGAGATATCCCCCCCCCCCTGCGTCCCCAACCCCACCCCAGGGGCCGGGCGCAGAGGGGCGCCGTGCAGGTAGTACGAGCAGTCTCCGCATAATTGGCATTCCGACAGGCAGCCTGGGCGGCGCCCGCTTTCCCCTCCTCCACCCGGCCACGCGTCGCCCCTGTGTTCAAGACGCCTGAATTCCCTAAACGCGCGCCCTCGTTAGTCCTTCGTCTCGACCGCGGCGACGGGGACCCCTTTCTTCGCCTCAGCGCGCGCAGCGCTCCGGTTTCCCACAGGTGGTGGTTTAGTTTCCCAAACTTTTATTTGCCCAGAAGGCCTCGCTTTTGCGCGCCCTCAGCTTGCCCTCAACTATCTAGGAGGGGGGAGACGGACTAAAGTCCATCTAGGAAGGGGGGGAGACGGACTTTAGAGGCCCCCCCCATTGCCTTCTCACGAAATTGCTCATGTAGTCGAAAAGATTGGGGTGGTGGGGCTTTTCTGAGGAAAAATGCCTTGGGATTGCCCTGTTTGTTACCAGAAAAATCGCACTAACACTACGGTGGTCAAAGGATATACTGTATAAAGGAACAGGACGGTTCTTCACAACACAACTTTTTGAGTCGGCGCGGCGGGTTGTGTTTATTTTTCCTTTTCTTTCCGGAGAGACGTCAAGGGCCAGAAATAGCTCGGCGGGCTGTGGAGAGACTATCTCTGGCCCACCTCAGGGTTTACGGTGTAGTCCAAAAGGGCGCCCAAACTTTTCAGGATGCGGGCTGGTTCAGAGGTGCCCAAACTATGCCCTGAGGGCCGGATCAGGGCCCCCATGCCAATTCATCTGGCCTGCACCACCTTCGTCGCACCCAGAAGCGGAAGTAAAACGTTGCTTCTGGGAGCAACGAGGGTGGCGCGGGCCGGATGAATTGGCATTGGGGGCCACATCCGACCCCCAGGCTGTAGTTTGGGCACCCCTAGTGTAGCCCATTGCTCTCCATGTTCAAGGGTCACCCCCCAGGTCCCCTTTTTGTCATAGGCAGGTGGCCTGGCACTAGTCCTATGGCCAGGGCAGACCTGTGCTCCAAAAGGCAGGAGCGCCTGGAAAGATCCCCTGGTGTCGCAGTGGTTATACTACTGTACCTAGTGGTTAAGACGCTGAGCTTGGAGACTGGAAGGTCGGGGTTCGATACCCTGATTGCTGCATGACGGATCTTGGGGACATGAAAGGCGCCTCATTCGGGCGTCCCCTGAACAGAGTTACACCAGCAAAAAAATAAAATAAAATCCTTTCAACCCAGAGTAATTTCTGACACTGAAGTTTTATTTATTTATTTATAATAAATAAAATTTATTTTAACTCCTGTACCGCAGCCAATGTGAGTTTGCTCCTGACTCACAAAGGGTTACATAAGAACGGCCTTGCTGGAACAGGCCACAGCCCATCCAGTCCAGCATTCTGTCTCACACAGTGGCTCACCATTTCCTTCAGGGTATTATTCCCAAGGAGATGCCTTCACCTGCTTAGGATTCCCTGGAAATGGCATTGAGAGATATCCTGCCTACCTCTCCAACCCAAAGGTTGTCCTTAGGTATCCATAATTATAGCCATTGATACCCTTGTCCTCCATGAACTTGTCTAATCCTCTCTTAAAGCTTTCAAGACTGACAACTGTCACCACATCTTCTGGCAGGGAGTTCCATAGACCAGTGATCCTCTGGGTGGAAAAGTACTTTCTCTTATTTGAAACCCAAAAGTTTCATCGAGTGTCCCCTAGTTCTAGTATTATGCGATAGGGAAAACAGTGTTTCCTTATCTACTTTGTCCACACCGTGCATGATTTTATAAACTTCAATCAGGTCACCTCTTAGATGCCGTCGCTCAAGAGTGAAAAGGCCCAACCGTTGCAGCCTCAGATGGTAAGGAAGGTTGTGAGTTCGCTCCTCCTGACGGGGAGCTCAAAGTTACCTCAGCCTTCCATCCTTCTAGGTGGGTAAAATGAGCACCCAGAGTGTTGGGGGCAAAAATGCGAAAGGCCCTTGTGACCCACCCGGCGCCCAGAGAGGCACCACACCACTAAACGCTATATGGGGGCGGGCGGTGGCATAGAAGTGCAATGGCTGTATGGCTAAAATTGGCGGGAGGAGGGAGAGTCAGCCCTGCGGAGCCAAAGCGAGCGGAACGGTGGGTGGGGAGACGGGAGGGGGGTGTAGATAGACGCGATTGTTAGTGGATCGGGGGCGGGGCAGATTGCCCCCCCCGCCCCATCAGCGCTTGCTAGGCAAGGACGCGGGGCGCAACCTCTTCTTTTGCTGGTCGCCTTTTTGTTCCCCTCCTTCCGGGAGGGGAGAAGGGCGGCGCGGGGGTGGTGGTTGTCGCATGCCTCAGTTTTGGGAAATGTGACCGGTCTCTCGTGGAGGGGCGGTGGTGGTGTTGCAGGCCGCTCAGAAAAGACACAGAACCTGGAGCCAGGTGAGGCCCTCGGGGCAGCAGCAGGTAGGGAGAAAGGAGTGAGTGTGTGTGTGTGGGGGGGGGGGGGGGGCAGAGTCCTGGGACTTCGAGTAACACACTCCGGAGAAGTTGTCTCGTGCGTGCGTGCGTGTGCACTTGCTCAGCTTCTGAGATCGGGAGAGTCGCCCCCCCCCCCGGACCCGCGTGGGCTTTCTCAGCAGATGAGCGGTCCGGTCCAAGATCCAGGGAGGCTTTCTCTTAGTCCGAAGCCACTGAAGGCGAGGAGGGATTCGATCCGGCGACTTGTGGTCCAGTCCAAGATCCAGGGAGGCTTTCTCTTAGTCCCGAGCCACTGAAGGCGAGGAGGGATTCGATCCGGCAAATAACAGGTCTCCAGAACGGTGCGGTTTAACAGGTTCCAGGGACGATCTATTCGCAGCCTTGGGATGATGGTGTGTGTGTGTGTGTGTGTGTGTGTGTGTGTGTGTGTGCGCGCGCATAAAATACTTAGTCCGAGAGGAAGTAGTTCACACCGGCATTTATAAAAGGTACTTTATTCTAATAGCACGAACGAAGCAGGGGCGAGGGCGAGGTGAACGCCACAACAATACCCCAATATATACATAAAATCCATAGGTGATGCAGCACACAGCTATGAGTGTAACCTGCACTACCTGATCCCCACTACTATATAACATAAGCTGCCTTTAAGGCAACAGTAACCCATTACACATTCCACTCCTATGGACCAAACAAGGTAAGGGTCAAGATCCTGAAGTACTACTACCAAACCACTAATATATAACAGGGTGGTAAAGAAGAGAGCCAATGGCATTCTTGAGGAAAGGGAGGTGGTTGTTGTTTTTTCTTGTTGTTTGGAGCAGGATTGAGGAGGGAGTCCTAAACAACAGCTGTACAAATTCAGAAGGCTGAAACATGTTCTCCTCTGAAAAAGGCAATGGGCTCCACCTCCCATCACACTACATTCCCATTCAAGGTGGTGATTAGAAGAGGTTTGCAGGTTTATTTAGGCACTGGGTGCCTGAGCTGGTTTCTCTCTTCCCTTCACTTTTCCCCCTTCTCTTGAGTTGTTCAGTTGGATGTGAGTTCATTATGAAAAGCCTCAGTGTGTGTGTTAGTCTTTTTAGCTGAAAAGTAGTATAAAACGGTTTCAATACAGTCTGACACTGGTACCTAAGAACTTGGAATAATTGTCCAAAACAGATGTGATGGTAGGACTTGGGGGCTTAAAAAGTTTCTTTATTCTGACTCTGTGTATTGATTGACCAGGTTTGCTCTTACCAATCTGCGTCAGGAATGGAAATCTATGGTTCTACAGAAGTAGTTAATGCCTATTAACCTTAGGCAGGATGGCCCATAGTAAAGGATGGGAGAAATGCAGCCCAAGAACAGCTGGGGAAACACACCTTTTCCTACGTGGTTTACACTGTGTGTGTGTGAGGCCTGTAGTAGGGTTACTGATGGAGCTTTCATTTTTGTTTGGCAAGTTTAAAAAGGATCAAAGAAAGCAGGGCAGCTATTGACAGTGAGGAAAGTGTCAGCAAAGGAAGGATGAGTTAGAAACGGAGAAATCTTTATGGCACTTGTGCTTTCTATGGTGACAAAAATGTGGCAAAGTCACTCTTCTGGCCACATTGCTGGAAGGCTCCTCAGGATCATTAATGGAAGGCTCCTCAGGATTTTTGTTTTGCTTTGTTTTTTAAGGATATGTGAGCCTGAGTCACCTCTCCATTTGAGATGTTCAGGAGAGCCCTACAGGAGAGGGTCTCAGTTGTCACAGTGGGTCAGCCACCTGTTGTGTGATGTATGACATTATTTGCATAAACAATAGCTCCATGTATTCCTTACAGAGCCAATGGAAGTGGAAAGAGTTTCCTCTCTACAAACCATCCATAATGTTTTCTTATCCCCCCCCCCCCTCATCCTCCTCTACCTTGTCCTGCCAGACATTCAGGGAAACATCAATAGGCTCAAGGGGTCTTTGAAAGGAGAAGAGGTGGAAAATCCAGGCCTGTTAATCACATAAAGAGAAAAAGAGAATATTGCAGAGACTTCTGGGACTGCAGTGACTTAAGTGGCTAAGACGCTGAATGAAAGGCGGAAGGTCAGCAGTTCAATTCCCAAGTACTGCAGGATGGAATGAGCTCCCGTCTCTGTCCCAGTTCCAGCCAATGTAGCAGTTAGAAAGCAAGAAATTGTAAGTAGATAAATAGGGACCACTTTGGTGGGAAGATAACAGCGTTCCGTGCACTCTGGTGTCTAGTCATGCCTTCCACCTGATCATGGAAATGTCTGCAGAAGCAGACAGCTGGCTCTTCGGCTTTGAAACAGAGATGAGCACTGAACCCTAGAGTCAGATATGACTGGCTTTTGAGCAAGGGAGACCTTTACCTTTACCTCAGGTATACGCAAAATGCTCCATCCTTTGTGTAGTGGTTACATAGGCTGATAAATGTTAATCCACAGGTGCCTTCCCACCAGTTTTGTAACTTTTTATGGGTGTTGAGCCATGGCTCCGTCCTTCCCTCCCTTTTTTTGGATGATTTTGTAAACTATAAATTGTTTTTGATTCATTTTACTGTATTGCTACGTAATTTCACATTTTGTATCTGCAAATTTGCATTTTTGTTTTGTAACTTTATAATTATTGCCTTGTAACTTTGTACTATTGTATTATTGTATTTCTTTGTATTATCGTATTTCTGTATATTTTTGAATGCTGTGTACCACTTTGGGTCGTTGCAAAACGAGGAAAGCAGTATATAAAAATAAATTCAAATTCAAAATTCAATTTTTTCTTAAATGCTTGCATGTTTTGGCTTATGGGGGTAAGAATGTAATTCCATAGAAGGAGAGAGTTCTCAACCTTCCTGTTTTAAAGCTTATATGTCACAAATAATAAAGCTTACATGTCACAAAATTTGTGTACCATATTCAGGAAGGCAAATGAATGTATGTGACATCTGGTAAACTTCTGGGTATGTTGTGATCTTGAACAAGACAGCTATTTTGTAAGCAGCTTCCAACATAGTGGAAGTGAAAACAACCAAAGGTCTTCTGGCACATTAAGGTTATACATTTTAATTTGTATTAGCTTTTGGCGGGTTATAATCTCGAGGGACTGCAGTGGCTCAAGTGGCTAAAACACTGACTGGAAGGTGTCAGGTCAGCTACCCGAATACTGCAGGATGGAATAAGCTCCCATCTTTGTCCCAGCTCCTGCCAATCTAGCAGTTCGAAAGCAAGAAATTGCAAGTAGATGAATAGGGACCACTTTAGTGGGAAGGTAAACAGCATTTTGTGTGCTCCAGTGTCTAGTCATGCCTGCCACATGACCATGGAAATGTCTGCAGAAGCAGACAGCGCTGCTTCCTCAGCTATGAAACAGATGAGCACTGAACCGTAGTGTCAGATACGACTGGCTTTCAAGCAAGGGTAACCTTTACCTTTACCTTAATCTCAGTGC
The DNA here is from genome assembly GCA_035047305.1 of Bradypodion pumilum. Taxonomy (NCBI): domain Eukaryota; kingdom Metazoa; phylum Chordata; class Lepidosauria; order Squamata; family Chamaeleonidae; genus Bradypodion; species Bradypodion pumilum. Next base: position 440,957,774 of record JAWDJD010000001.1, read on the forward strand.
CATCTTTTTCCAGATATGAAACAGTGGGCTACAGTTCCTGAAAGCTTATACCAAATAAAACTTCACCAGAATTGCAATAGGCAACTTAAAAAAACTGGTAAACATAAAAATGTGTTACCACCACCACTACATACATAGTAAGGAATTAATATTTGCTGCAGGAGATGGAAGCGTGGGAGGGCTCCTCTTTGCCTTGAAATCAAAATATGCTGAATAAAACAGGGAATGTAGATACCACAGTGGCCAAGGTGAAATGTACCAACTTCCGAAAAAACCATTTGAGGCTCCAAGTACAAAAACACGAAAAGTTGCGAAAGTAATTTAATCTGAAAACAATCTTGTTGCTAACATCTCTTGTTCAGTTCGGGAGGCACATTACATACACCAGCGCAGAACTTTGGCCCCACATGGTCTCAACCAGGAGCTTGATCGTAAGTGTTTTCTCTAATATGTTCAAGAGATCTGTCAGTAAAGAGTCAATTTCAGCAATTCTTGTCAATTAGGAGTTTCCAAGGCATGCTTGTTCCCATGCTGCTCACATCAGAGCTTATTGGGAGTCTGTTGCACACAGGATCAGGTCCGATCGCTGAGGGTCAAGGGTTTGGAGCACAAGTGTTTTAAATTGGGTCAGCTTGTCCTTTGAAGGAGGCAAATCATAGGACCAGTACCGTCCTTTGGCCCAAGAGAGTTAGCAAGAGAGGCCACGTGGATGCGACTGGTAAGCCACAAATACATGTTTTAAAGAGCATAACAGGCATAGTGCTGCTTGATATTTGTTAAAGTATAATTGTTGACTTTGTTTACTTTGGAAATAATATATTTACCTGATGAAGATAAACATCAAAAAATCTTTTACCGGATAAGGTTTTTGACTAGAGATATAGCCTAGAGATATACATAATTTACATTTCCCATCGTTTATTTGGATTATTAATTTGTGAAGGAAACAGAACTGCTTAGAAACATACAAACATTACTTTGGAATATCAATTTGTGGAGAAACAAAACTCTTTATTTTCATTATTACAATTCTCTGTGAACTGAACAAGAGACTTTTGCAACAAGATTGTTTTCGGATTAAATTACTTTTGCAACTTTTCATATTGTTATTTTTGTACTTGGAGCCTCAAGCGGGTTTTTTTTGGAAGTTGGAATAAAACAGGGAAACTGTTAAAGACCATCCTACTCTGAAGAATTTAACACTGGAATAAGGTTATTCATACCAGCTGCATTTCTTCTGCTCCTTTAGTACAGTATTTGGCATTTGGATGTGTTTACACAGTTAAATATCATTGGCAGGCTTCCTTACAGATAGAGTCTTAACTTTTATTTTCAAGGTAGAACATCCCCCATTTTCCCCACAGAAATGATCCATTATCTATTCAATTGCTGTTCTTATATTCTGAATTTATTCTAGATAGTATGCTCTCTATCCAGTAGTTTTAAGAACAGGCAATAGTCTTAAATAAGCAGATTAATGGAATTCCTATTCTCTGAGTCCTTGTTTTCTCAAGCTGTATAGCAGGAACAAAAAAAAGGGAAAACAGGATTATGATTATTTTTGAATTACTGTATTATGGGTCTGTGGTAGCTGTGCAGTTCAGTGAGTTGGAGTATCTGGCTGCAGATCCAAGGGTTAGAAATCTGATTCCCCACTGGGCCTCATAGGGGAAGAGGTTAGCTTGAGCAACCTTAGGTTAGCACTACGGTCCTAAAGCACCCTCAGAGAAAGGAAAGGTATTTTATAATTAGGAACTATTGAATAGGCTTACCATAAGTCAAAATTGATTTAACAGTACACAATAAAAATAATAATTTCATGTCAGAAATTTTTCTGGGTTGAAAGGATTTTTGCTTCCCCCCACTTGGGGGATGCTCGAATGAGGCTCCTTTTGTGTATCTAAGAGCTGGGACAAGGACAGGCGCTCAATACATCATGCACTACCCGGGTCTCGAACTGCCAACTTGCCAGCCTTCCACCTAACAAGGCGAGCTTCTTAACCACTCAGCCACTGCAGCCCCTTAGTACACAACTGAAAATAGTTTTGTACAGATCACAGGTCCAGATTTTATATGCATTTTGCAGCAGAGTGGACATGGGTATGATGAGAAATCCTATACTGAGGCCAATTGTTTGATAGGAGTTCTTGATAGATTTCCAAGAAATCAGGTTTTCCAAGGTTTTACCCTAACCCAGAACACAATAGTCATTGATGTGTCTTATTTTCATGAGAGGAACTTGCCAGTGAAGGATTCATGGCAAGGATTGTACTGAATTTGGACAGGTTGAGCACTCCAACAAAGGAGACATTCAAGAGAAAACTGTATTTTGATTTGGATTCCTGCAGTGAACTGGGGGTGGGAATCAATGGCCTTATAGGCCCCTTCCAACTCAATTATTCTAAGATTCTAGACTGTCTGTCTGGATATCCCACTACAGTAATGGAGTAGACCGTACAGCCGGTGACTCAATGCTGAGTGTTGGGCGGTGGTAAATAACCTGACTCCCTAAAGGGGTCAATGGCTACAGAAAGATGAGCCCCTTTAGGTGGGGTGACGGTCCCCCTCAGTGGTAGAAATGCTACTGGAAACCATCATATTGGGCCAAATGGCAAAATGAGCGGAGGAGGAACCATTTCACTATTCTTATTCCCAACGGTCATGGAGGCAGAAGAGGCCATGCCAGATGGACTGGCTGTGAAGGCACACCTTGTCAATATCCTCAAGGCTGTGGTAGTCCATTGCAGTCCCGGTATTAAATCCTACATGCCTCATTTCATACTTGCCACAGGAACCATAGTGATCACAGTGTGTGAGTCAAATTCATGCCAATGGCATTTTTCCTGTAATGATTCTCAGGAAAAGTGTATACTTGGACACGAGTTACAGCCGACAATAATGACGATTCTAAAATGCTAAGTTACATTTTTTTTTGGACTACAACCATCCCCACTCCCAGCCAGCATTCACCAGAAAAAGATAACTTTTCTAAGATCTGGTACGATGCAGGTGGTTGTTGTGACTTAATAATAATAATAATCATAATAATTATATGTATACTATTAATATTATTAATAATATGTATACTATTAAAAGGTAAAGGTCGTCCTTGCTTGAAAGCCAGTCATATCTAACTCTAGGGTACAGTGCTCATCTCTGTTTATAGCCAAAAAGCCAGCACTGTCTGCCTTTGCAGATGTTTCCATGGACATGTTGCAGGCATGCCTCAACACCTGAGTGCACGGAACACTATTTATCTTCCCACCAAAGGAGTACCTATTTATCTACTTGCAATTTCTTGCTTTCAAACTGCTATTACATTGTTTAAATAGTTTTTGAGCAGTAACCATGTTAGTTTGTGCAGACATAGCAGAGAAGAAACAAAACAGAAGGACAAAAAAGACAATACCATGTAGCACCTTAAAGACTCACTGCTTTTGTGTATCAAATCCACTTCCTCAGATGTCCATACATTTTGTATTGATTTAAACAATAATTAAATTGAATAATTGAATAATGATTAATACATTTTAAAATGGTTATTATATATTTGTTTATGACTATCCTGGAAATTGAAGCAAATCATAAGGTAGGCTACAGATCCAGTCTTAAAAAGGCCTTTAGTCTTGCAGGGCCATAGCCAGAGGGCGGCAAGGGTGGGTTTGGCCCACCCTGAGTTAGCAGTTTGCCACCCTGGCACGTGGTTTTCCCATAGGAATGCACTGAAAAGAGGTTTTTGTTGCCCATCCTGAAAAAATATTTGCCCACCCACATCTACAATCCTGGCTACAGCCCTGTAGTCTTGCTCAAGTAGAGGATGGAATGAACTAAATAAACCTTCAAAGAGTGTATGCTACAATAATATACATTGCATTGAGGAAATGATTTTTTGTCGAAGTCTTTTTCCTCTCCCCTTGATACCTCTGGTCTTTGGGTATCCCCTGAAAAATCATGTTTTATTCCCTTAGAACAGATGTCAAGTTCTTAAAAAGTAAGACATTAAGCAATGGATCCATGATTCTTGGAACTGGTGCTGTAAAAGCTATCAGTAAGTATAGGTTTGCATTCTGAGCAGCAGTAGCAGCAGCATTTCCTTTTAAAACACCCGTCCTAGTAGGAATCCACCCATTTTTGTTATAGCGTCTTACTCTACCTACTTTGGCTCCCCACTCTTGACATGAGAAACTTGGTCTTCCAGATTGTTGCAGATGTGCAAGGAAAACCAGGCATGCAAACCTCAAGAGACTATCTGAGTTAGGCTTTCTTTGGAGAGAACGTTAATAATGGAGAAGTGCAGGTGTTGATGCTTTTGCACTTTCGTGAGCAGGGAAATGAGAAAAGCCAGGGAGCCGCCATGAATGTGTTTTCCGCTTGGTTTAGCTAGTGACCTTTCAGCCTAAGTGGAGCCTCTTTCTGCTCGATAATTGCCTTATGGCTCTCTGAGGAATGCAGCAGAACATGGGAAGCTTGAGCATTAATTTTGTGAGCAGTGGGATGCTAAGCTAGGAAGATCATATGAGAAACTCTTGCTTACTCCAATACTTGCCAGTTAGTGGAGAAAGAAGTATGATGCAGTGAATTAAAAGGCACAGGAAGAGCTGCCTCCTATCTGGGGGAGGGGGGGATCTTAAAATCTACATTTGTTACCTATTTATATCAGCAAGTTGAACAAAATTGGGATGCCGATGTACTGAAATGTTGATTTGTGAATTGCTCAAAAGGCAGGAATATTGAAATCCTTGCTAGCCAAATACAATGGTTAGCTATTTTCCAATTAAGATTATTTGTCTTTTGGGATATTGACATTCTGCCTTTCAATTGGTAGTTCACATAATCAAGAAATTCTGGGATAGGTGAAATACACAAAAATGTGTGTTAGCAATGATGTATTAAAAAGTTGAGAGCACATGGGAAAAATAAAAATCTTATAATTAATGTCAGATATTGCTCTATTCCTGGATTATTTTGTCTTTGTCCCACCTCCTGCCAACCTAGTACTGTAGTTTGAAAGCAAGCAATTGCAAGTAGATAAATAGGGACCACTTCGGTGGGAAGGTAACAGCATTCCGTGCACTCCAGTGTCTAGTCATGTCTGCCACATGACCACGGAAACGTCTACAGAAGCAGACAGCACTGGCTCTTCGGCTTTGAAACAGAGATGAGCACTGCACCCCAGAGTCAGATACGACTGGCTTTCGAGCAAGGGAAACCTTTACCTTTACCTTTTTCTTCTTCTTGCTTTACTTTCTCTTTCTTTATTTAATTTTAAATACCATATTTGCTGGCGTATAAGATGGCGTATAAGACACACCCCAGTTTTTATACACATTTAAAGGAAAAAATAATAATTTTCATGAATTTCCAAAATTAACTCCGGGAGCCAAGGAAAGTGGGATGGGGGTTAAAGAAGGATCTTTTAAGCCCATTTCTTTTCTCCCCATCCCACTCTCCTCGCTTGGTGGTGGGGTGAGGGGAAAAGAAGGATCCTTTAAGGAGGTGTGTGTGTGTGTGTGTGTGTGTGGTGGTGGGGTAGGAGGATAAAGGCCAGGATTTGGCCCGGCAAGATTACTCCTTTAGGAGACTCTTCACCACCACCACTGACCATCAGGAGGTGGGGTAGGCAGGATCGGCCAAGCAAGAGAGCTCCTTTTGGAAGCCACCCTTTGCGGTCAGCAGCAGCTAGCTCGGGAGGGGGGGCTGTTACCGGTGTCTAAGACACACTCCATTTTCCCAGTGTATTTTGAGCCAGGAAAGTGCAGCTTGTGTGCCAGCAAATATGGTAAAGGCTAGGTTTTTTTTGGAGGGGGGAGGGGCACTACAAAAATACATTTAAATAGACATAAAAGTGACTTTACAGGCTACAGGTTGCCTGATGCAGAGATATCTGCAGCAGCCACCTTATATTCCTGAAGAAATCTACTGCTACTGAAACCTTCATGATCAATTTTCTCCCGTCAATGTCTGTGTGTCTTGTCTGTAGATCCCACATGGCAGGAAGCATCCCCAGGGTCCCCAAATTGAAAACAGTGGAGCATAGCCACTTAACCCAGTGCCAATTCTGCTCCTGACACAAGACAGATACCAGCAGTCCAGATCCATGATTGGGGGAATTATCCATTACACCTGAGCACTTGCCTGAGGTACAACCAGCTTATGGGACGGTGAGGCCTGCAAGATTTGAGGGGAGGACAAGGAATATTTGAAAGGAAAAAAGCTCAGGGACGTTTCATTTGTCGAGACTCTGCTGTTTAAATGATGCAGTTGTTGCTCCTTTTTGAAAGGTAGAGCTTTCTTATTCTCTCTTGGTTTTGGGTATAGATGAGAAACTTATGATAGGGTGAAGGTGGACTACAACTTATCAGATCCCACAGCAGCATGGCTACTGCCTTGATGATGACGTGTGTCAGGAAGTTACTCTCTCTATTTTTCCCCATCTTGGGGTCTGAGTTTCCCTCTGTTTGTCATCCGCATCTCAGTGTTGGGGATTCCATCCTCTATATCCAGAGGGCCACACCTCTGTTTTCCCATGGGTGTTATAGAGTAGGATAAAATATTATGTACAATATTGTCATGGGTAAAATCCCCCCCCCCCCCCGGTTCCCTGACAATCTTGAGCTCTCTGTGCAAAGTCTAATATGTGTTTAGGCACCTTTGTATTTGCCCACTCAGCCATGTAGACAAGGAGAAACTGCAGTTTAGACCTTCCTGTTTATACTGCAGTAGTTGATGCATCGAAAATGCGTATCTGGCCCATGAAACCAGAGTCATCGGATGTATCCCAGCCTGTTTTCTTTGTCTTCCTGACTTTTGCTTTCTATATATATTTAATGCTGTTGCTACTTTATAGCTATGAGAGGAGTTGAAGTAGGGAAGGTGTTTTTAGGTTTAAAATATTACTTCTTACTTTAATACAACTTGAACATAAAGATTTTAGCATTGGGCTAATTAATACAAAATAAGTCTCAATTCCCTTAATTCTAACATATTGGTAAAACCTTATTTACAGACAGGAAATGTCTCCTTGTTTTTTGCCCTAGGATTTCTTGTTTATGTTTGTTTGTTTGTTTTTGTAAATACGTAGCTATGAGTAGTTCATTGTGGAGCTGATCCTGGTACCAAGAGCAAATCCTGAGTCATACCCTTGTTAACATTTTTGTCCAAATTTAGAAACAATCCCTTTTCACTAAAGTGGAGGAATTAGCATTGTTCGTACTGGTCAAACTGCTCATTACAACTGTTATATTATTATTACAGTGATACCTCATACAATGTTTAAACTTGGTTCCACATGTTTGGACTTTATACGGATTTGGACTTTGTGTGAGGCATGCAAAATCCTAGCCGCGATGCTTCACACAACGTCCAAATCCTTGATGCAATGCCTCGTACAACATCGTTTCCATAGAGATACATTGCATTGTAACAGCACAGACTTCAGGGCAAAGTCAAGGAAACAGACAGGAAACTGACAGAACTTTAAGAAATCATTGTCTAAAGGCTAAATACATTACAAAAACATGTCAAACAACCCTGATTGTCCAAGAACCTGAAGAATTCTGCAAAAATCCCAGGAATGCTTCTAAAAATTCTGACGAAAAAATTCAAGAAAATCCAAAATTGCGCTCAAAACCACTCCTAAACACTCTTCGCCTCGTGCAAAACCCTAAAGAGCAATGCATGCATGTGTCCTGCCTTTTACACTGCCCAGGCACAATGCAACCTGGGAAAAAGCCCAATGTCTCATACAAAGTCACAGCGACTTTGTATGAGGCAACTTTTTTCAAGGAATTAGGCGATGTTGTATGAATTCGATGTTGTACGAAGCGGACTTTGTATGAGGTATTACTGTACTTTCAATATGTCTGTAGCATTTCACAGCATTTGAAGCATTTCTTATAGCAGGGATTCTCAACCTGTGGCCCACGGCACCATTTCATGTTGCCCCCCCCCACACACACACACACTGCCTCCACCACACCAGAAAGGGCAAAATCGCCATCGGCACCCCGAAGATGTCTGAGGGAGCGTGACCCAGCCCCCCAGCTTAAAAATGTTGAGAACTCCTGTCTAATATCATTTTTCTTTCCTCAAAGCTTGTTGGTAAGTTTGTTTCAGAGAAGATGTTTTGCCCAAGGTCATTTCTGGCTGAGCAGAGATTTGAGTATACACTTTCTTCTTATCTCCAAGCTACTACTACTGTAGCAGGCAACCCACATTTGATTTACGTTGGGCTGGAATTCCCTCTATGGCAGGAATTATTTGGTGAATTGGCTTGACTCCTTGAAGGATTAATTTTGAAGCAATGAGATCTGTGAAATTGCACGATCCTGTTGATTTCCTCGTATCTCAAGAAGAAGCCAGGTCACTTTTCTTGAAGATGAAGATGGTGATAAAGAATTAGCAGGTCTACACATCAAATTCATCTCCTGTAGGGTTGAATAAATTTCTGTGTTAATCAAACGGAGATATTTGTTTCTTTCATTTGCAGTGCACTTGGATCAGTCTTGGATAGTCTGGGTGTTTTTAAGGGGACTGCATGCTCCGAGGCAAAATGAGACATTTAGCTGTGACTTCATCAAGATGTTGCTTGCACAGCAAAAGGTCTCATAGCAAATTATCCACAGCCAAGCTGGAAGAGAAGGGGGACCCTTGCAGTTTTCCCCAACTACTGCCTAGTTGGTGAGCTCAGAGATAAATGCTTGTTAGGTTTTCATTGGCAAACAAAATGCCATTAAAGGAGCCTGGTGAATGCCTACCCAGTCTTAGTATGTAGCAAAGCACCCCATCAGCTTTTTGACCATTTGGAAAGTGAATGGGACCCTTCTGCCAGGTGGGCTTCAACACAGAAGAAGAGATTGTGACCCAAGTCCTATGACCTCTGAACTCAAATCAGGAGGTGGTTGTGGTGGTGCTGTCAGATAGAGTCCCGAGGATTTGTATATTTCTGTGCTGGGTACATGGCTTGGTAGCTGTTGTTGTTTGAGCATTTTCCGGTCTGGAAAGCCAAGGCTGTTAAAGTGTGCTGGGGCTATTTGTGTGGGTGCTAGGGGGAGTCAAGACTGCTAGTAACCACCCCACTTGTATTCACTTTATTTTCTCTTGCAGGTTGTAGAATGCTGGCTCCGGTGAGGCTAGGTTTGCCCACATGACCTTTGCCACCATCATGTTGTGTCCATGGCGTGGGAAGCTGAAGCTATTGCTGGCCACAGTAACTCTGATCTTCCTCATCTCATGGCTGTACCTCTTTATGGGTAATCTAGAGCGTGAGTGAGAACAGGATGGATCTGTTTCCTTGAATGATGTATTCAGTAAAACCCCGAGTTATGAAAAAACTTGGTTCCCTGGCCTATTTCGTAACTAGAATTGTTTCGTAACTCAAGGCATGCATTAAAAAATAAAAAGAAAAAATGGAGAGGTTTCCTACTTTTCTTACACTTCCAGCGGTGTGGCTGAATGGTTGGGAGTGATTTTTAGTGCACAAAATGGCGCCACAGCCACTTTGGATGCTAAGTTGAGTTATGAATTTTTTCGTATCCCGGGGTATTTTGTAAATTGGGTTTTTTTGTAAGTCTGGACATTTTGTAACTTGAAAATTTCATATCTTGAGGCATTCGTAAGTCAGGGTTTTACTTTAGTACTGCTGTGTAGAGACGGGGCAAGCCTTTCCTCTCTGCTTTCAAGCAGTGTTTCCCAAGCTTTGGATTTTGGACTTCAATTCCCAGAATCCTAAGTCATTTATTTATTATTTGTACTATTTTTATACTGCCTTCTTCACTTAAAAAGTGACCCAAGGCGGTTTACCAACATAATAAAACATCATATAAAAACAATTACATAAAAACAACACATGAAAACTGTTTAGCTAAAACAACCATATTAAAATCGCATAAAATTATCTGAATGAAACTATCCTTACCCTCTCTGCACCCAGGTTAAAAAACTGGCATGGCCTGAACCTACCTGCATGGGCTAGACAAGCCAGCGGGAGTGGGAGGTTGTACCATTCATGCCCCACATAGCCATGTCTTCAGTGATCTTCTAAAGGGGAGCAGTGATCAGCCAATGCACTGACCTAGGCTTCTGGGAATTGAAGTTCCCCTGTGGGCCCAACATTGGGAGCCACTGCTTTAAAGGAAGCATTTCTGAATTCCTTGCAATACTCTGAATGCATCTGTTGCTTTTTGCACACCATGCAGAAACAACATTTGACCTAGTTTCCAGTCATAGGAGAATTAAATAGTAACCCCAGCAACTAACCTTTTTAATGAATGGATCCCCCACCCCCACCCCAGTTTTTTACTATTTACATCTTCAAGATAGTTTAGGTACATTGAGACTCCCTGCTCTGTGAGGCACTATATAAGTGTAATTGGCTCCACTAGAGAACTAATGCCTTCTGAGTAAGTACTCTTGCACCGAGCATCATTCTGGGCACAAAGCTAATAACAGTGTCCGGCCAGGGGGTATAAGATCTGTGCTTGTTATATGGCTAGCCTTCCTGGAAGTAGTAATTAGAGCCCTTGTTGGGGAAAGATTGATGGAGCTAATGTTGTGGAAGATTTGTTCAGTATAGAACTGTGATGGTGAACCTTGGCACTACAGATGTTCTTGGACTTCAAATCCCAGAAGCCCCCGTGAATCCACACAAATGGGTTTACTGCTATTCATCTGGCCCACGCCACCCTCATTGCTCCTGTAAGTGGAAGTAAAATGTTTTACTTCCGCTTCCATGAGCGACGAGGGCGGCGTGAGCCAGATGAATTGCAGTAAACCAATTCGTGTGGATTCACGGGGGCTTCTGGGAATTGAAGTCCAAGAACATCTGGAGTGCCAAGGTTTGCCATCATGGGTATAGAATATGCTGCTGTGTCACATAGGCAAGGCAGTTCAAAGTATCATTTCCCCACTGAAAACTAGATGCATGGATAAGTTAAGAGGTACAGTAGTGGTGAATGCTTTTCTCACTGCTCCCTTCTTCCCTGCCCTTTTAGTCCCAACATTGACTGATGTTGAATATTTGTCCCCTTAGGGGCACAGGATGGTAAGAATGTTGGGTCTGAAGATCTTACCAGATACTGTACAACCTTTTGTTGATAAAGTGGTCAACAAGATACCTGTGTGAAGCCCACCAGCAAGACATGTGTCCCTTAGCTTCCTTCCCCTTGTATCCTCTAATAGCTGGTCCACAAAAAGCATGCTGCCTCTTATGTGGAATTAGCATTTACTCATCATGACTGGCCTTATTCTCCACACATTTGTCAAATCCACTCCAAAAGCTTTTCTAAGTCAGTAGAGATCACTTTTGCATCTAGCAGAAAGGTTCCTGCTTTCTTTGTGTCCTCTATGAAGATGTTGTTCCCTTTTATCTGTTCAGACCCTCTCATCATGCAGCTGTATTGGAAAAACTGCTTTCTATCCACTTTTTCACATCATACATAATTTTATACTTCATGATCATGTTGCCTCTTAGTGCCCTTTTTTAAGGCACCAAAACCCAGACTTTATAACTTTTCTTCATAAAAGAGTAGATCATTTTGATTTTGATCATTTTGGTTGCCCTTTTGGGCAGCTTTCTAGCTGCTTTGAATATTATTCTGTCTTGTCACCCGTCCCTTCAAGGGACATTTGCTTTGTAGTATTAAAGGGGTTGTGCAACATAAATGGTGTTTTTTTTAAAAAAAAACCTAAAGAACAGAACAATTGACTAAAGGGAGAGATATAATCATTAGTGTAATGAAATCTGAGTGGGCACACTGCAGATCAGTGGAAAAGTTCAAAAGAATATTTCACAAGACATTGAGTTTGAAACACTGAGTGTATAAACTCAACATCTACCAAACAAATCAAGCAGATACATGCAGCATTAATTATTTGTTTCTACTCTCTGAATTTGCTGCTGTTGCTGCTTCTAGTTTAACCTTACTTTGAATCAAATTTGGAGAGTATGCTAATTAACTTGTGAACCACCCAGAGAGTGCACTAAGTGTTATGGGGCGGTATATAAGTGTGATTGTTTTGCTTTGCTTCCAGAGGCTATAGAACTACAACTCTCAGCATTGCTCACTACTGCCTTCGCCAGGGGTTCCCAACCTTTTCAAGCCGGGTGGCGGGTCACGCTCTCTGTCAGCTTAGAGGGCCAGACGGGCATTCTGCTCTGCCTGCATGATGGGGTGGCCATTTTGTCAACAGCTTCAAAGGGGGGGCATTTTGTTTCTTGAATGCTCTTGGGGGGCATATGAAATGGTGCCATGGGCCAGATCTGGCCCATGGGATTTAGGTTGGGAACCCTTGGCCTATGCTGACTGGAGAGATAATGAGATTTGCACTCCCAGCAACATCTCTGTCCTGAATGAGAAGTTCAAAGAGTAGACTGTTTTGCTCTCACCTTTGCCCTGTTTCTGGGGATTCCTTCTACAGATGGATGTTCTCTTATGCTTCCTCCTTGCTTTGGGGAACAGTCAAGCCGGTACCTTAACCGTGAAGCTTTGGTGTCTCAAGTTCAAAAAATGGAAGAGGAAAACCAACTGCTGAGGCTACAGCTCAGTCACTCTCAGGTACAGGATGAAACACTGGAAGAAACCAACGGCAGCCAGCAAGGCGGAGAGTTTGCAGAGGAACAGGATGGACAGAACAACCACACTGACTGCCCCAAGCAGATGATGGTTCAGAAATGTGAGGTAAAGTTGATGCTCCAGTGTGGTTTCAGCACATCTTGAGATTGCACATTTGTGACAAAAGAACTTTGGGAGAAAGCTTGGAGGTCACAGTGAGAAGTGTGTGGTACGGCATGCCTTTTTACTCACTGCTTTCCCAGAAATACTGGGTGTAGCCTTACATAGCTGTCAAGTATCCCTTATTGGCCAGGAAAACCTCTTATTTTACCCTCTTTCCCGCCGTCATCCCTTATTAATTAAACTGCAATGCCCTATTGCCGCCATTGGAGGGCAGCGCAGAATAAGCATAACTTATTTCCAAATCCAAAACTTGACAGGTATGGCCTTATCATTATTTATTTATTTATTTATTTATTTGTGCTATTTCTATACCACTTTCCTCGCTTAAAAAAGCGACCCAAGGTGGTTTACAAAGGTAAAAAAATCACATAAATCATAGCATAAAAACAGTTATATAAAACATCAAATAAAATCAGAATATCTAAAACTAGTGTATTAAAATCTCATAAAATTATCTGATTAAAACTATCTTTACCCTTCCTGCACCCACGTTGAAGAACTGACATGGCCTGAACCTCTCTACATGGGCTAGACAAGCCAGCGGGAGTAGGAAGACGCATATTTATTCTACATATTTAATGGTGAGAGGAACAAGTTCTAAATGCCCAGTTTGGCTCTAAAGGAAGAAAGCTAGAGAAGGGAATATAGCCTCTTACAATGAATTGTGTTTGTGTTAGTCCTGATGCACTCTTGTGTTTCCAAACAGCTCCTCCATGTTGCGGTTGTGTGTGCTGGATACAATGCAAGTCGAGATGTTGTTACCCTGGTGAAATCCATCCTCTTTCACAGGTAACCATAAGCAAGGTCTGGGCTGGGGGATGTGTTTCTTTTCTTGATGCAGATAGGGCAGCTTCTGGCTTTTCCAAGTCTTGGGAATTTGGGAGATTGGAATACTTTGTCTTTCAGCCCCTTGGCTGTAGTGGATGGAGGGAAGAAGCTATGGAACAGACTATGAATGTCGCAAGGAAGACTTGTTCTGGTCCTTGGCCCTCTGCTTTCCCCCCTTTATTTGTGGCTGTCAAGATTCCACATTATTGTAGGGAGCGGGGTCCTGAGATGTTTGTGCTCTGTAGCTGGTGCTTGGTGTGCCATCCCATAAAATATCTGCTGCAGTGTAAGAGAGATAGAATGTCTGGTTTTCTTTATCTTTTTAATCAAGAGTTGGAGTGGGCCAGTTTCTTTAAAATCTTGCTTTCACCTCCTCTGAGCATGAATTGTTTTCTCCCTTGGCAGGAAGAACCCACTTCATTTCCATCTCATCACTGACTCGGTGGCCAGACAAATCCTGGAGACCCTGTTCCAGTCCTGGGTGGTGCCCTCGGTCCACGTTAGCTTCTACAATGCTGATGATCTGAAGGCAGGAGCACTAGATTCAACTTTATATTTCTCCCAGTCTTGTCCTCCTTTTGAACCTCTCTTTCCAGATTTTTTGTTTTAAGTGAAGGCTCTGTAGGGAAGGCCTGGTGATAGGAACTGTTTGCTTAGAGCAGGGGTGCCCAAACATTTCAGGCTGCGGGCCAGTCACATGGTTCAGCAGGCTGGTCATGTGGTTCCTCCTACCAGAAGTGGAAGTAAAACATGCCTTGCAATCTGTTTTGCAACAAATATGTTTTTGCAACAGGATGAGACAGATTTTTAGGCTGCCATTTTCTCTGCTTAAACCGGGGGTGCTCAAACTATGGCCTGTGGGCCAGATCCGGCCCCTGACGCCAATTTATCCAGCCCACGCTGCCCTCGTTGCTCCTAGAAGTGGAAGTAAAACGTGCTAGCTTCTGTCCACCACAAAAGGACAACGAAGGCCTCCATGGACATTCCTCTTAGAGAGACTGAGGAAAGACTAACTTCTTAAGCTTATCTTGTTCTCAGAAGGCACATCAAAATATAGTCTGCTTCCTCCTAGACATGCTAATTGAGAAAAAGATTGTAGATGTGAGAGTAAAATGAGTAAATGTTTTTTTATTTATTTAGTGTCCCGCCAATAATTAGTGTTCAACACTACTCTAGGTGAGTCAGTGACCCACAATAAATATAGAAAAACATCAAACAAAACAGGTATAAATAAAATAGTAGCAATGTTACTATACATACTAACTCACCAGTATCACTATTCACTATAGTTACATGGGAATGCTTCCATAAACAAAAATGTTTTCAACATTTTCCAGAAAACCAACAGAAATGCGGCTGTTCTGATTTCAGATGGCAAAGAATTCCATAACGTGGGGGGGGGAGCTCTACTACTTGTGGAAGATTCTTTTTAACTTCCTTGGATGTAGGCACCTGCAATTTCATCAATTGTGTACTCCAGGTAGAATTTCCAAGGAAGAGGTACTCCAGCATGGTCCTAAACCATAAAGGGCTTTATTAATTATTACCAGAACCTCGAACCTGGTACTGAATGGCACAGGTAGCCAAGACTGGGTTAATGAGATGTGTTTTTTCTGCCATAAATAAAGTCTAAGGAATTAACTTGCAAATTAAATTAGCATTATAATGGCAGCAAAAAGTCCTATTTAGAAGGAGGAAGGCTTTTGCTCACAAGCATAGTTGCCTTCTAGGAGGAAAACCATGGCTGACCTATTGTCCATTTGCCATTCCTCAGTGCTGCCCACAGCCATCCTATCTCTCCATAAAGATGTAAGTATTAGATAGGGTAGGTTATGGTTTTGTTATTTTCTGGTGTGTTATTCTGGAATAATCCTTTTATGTCTACAATCTGCTCTATATTTTAGGGAAACATTTTTGTAACTGTGTGGAAGTTCTTGCCTGTTGCGATCTTAAACTGCTCCCCTCCCCGGTGCTTTTCCTATTCCATTTAATAAAACATAAAAATCCTTCAAGCAGTTGCTTAGATTTTTGTTTCAAAGAATTGTACTTCATCCAGGTCTAGACCTGACCAAGCTACGAAGTATTTTGGCATTTTTTAGTTGTGTGGTGGCAGGACTGGCATATTAGCTCTAACTTTCTAGCCTTGTTGATTTGAACTCTCTTGAGCACTGACCAAGTCTAAAGAAATTGTAGCATTGGGAGAATGTGGTGGCAGGCAGAGGCTTATAGTAGTCACCACAATTTACTCTCCTTGTGCTCATCCACCTCCACCGTCTAAGACAGTGTTTCCCAAACTTTAGTTTGTGGACTTCAATTCCCAGAAGCCTAAGTCTATTCCCCAAAGCACTGGTCAGCCAGTGTACTGACTTAGGCTTCTGGGAACTGAAGTCCTTCATGGGGCATGTGCCCCACTTTGGGAACCACTGGTCTAAGAGATCCCAAATCCTCATCAAAGCTGAGTATAATTCTGCAACAGAAGAATAGGCAAACTATGCACTAGAAATAATTATATGTAAATATAATTAATTTAAATATTACAATATTCCACAGTTCCAAGAATGTTAACATTTTTGGCATAACAAAAAAGAGGCAAGGAGATTAGGGAAGGGTGCCTGGAGTGGTACCCATGCAGAAAAGCTATGTT